>OY740789.1:21552250-22170641 GCA_963514005.1 Raja brachyura
TAATATCAAGGGGGGTAGTTAGCGTGTGTGCGGGGTGGTAGTTAGTGTGTATGACGCCACATGCTGCCCCCCCCCCCCCCGCAACTGTGCTCTATCCCCTCCCATCTCTCTCACCCCTCCTCCCCCACCCTCCCCCCTCACCCTCCCTCCCTCACCCACCCTCCCTCTCCTCCTCCCCCTCTACCTCTGTCTCTGCCCCTTTCTCTTTCTCTCTCCCCATTCTCTCTCTGCTCAAAGATTTTTGCCCTTTGATTCCATGGTCCGCCCAAAACCATATGCTCAAACGCCACCATTTTTTCCACTTCGCTAGCGATTTCGCTTGTACATTCACGGATTTACTCCTCATTACATTTAGACATTTTTATGTACACATTTTTTAATAAAATACCCCCCCCACACTCATTTAAAAATCGAAACGTCACCTCACGAGCTGCTTACGTCACAATCCCACATGCCGACCAATCCCAAGCCACTTCTCTCCTCCCCCACCCTCTCTCTCCCCCTCCTCCCTCTCCCTCACCCGTTTCCCCTACCCCTCTCTCCCTCTTCCACCACTCCCCCTCCCCCTCCCTCTCCCACTTCCATCACTCCCCATACACCTCTCCCCCTCCCTCCCCACTCTATCACTTCTCTCTCCCCACCCCCCACCCCTCCCCATCGCCCTCCCCACCCCTCTTTCTCTCCCCTCCCTTCCCTCTCCCTCCCCACTCTTCCCCCTCTCTCCGCGCTCCCCTCCCTCCCCACACTTCCCCCTCCCCTCTACCACTCTCCCCTCCTTCCACACTCTTCCCTCTCTCTCCCCCTACCCCTCTCCGTACCCCTCTCCCCCTCCCTCCACACTCTTCCCCGTCTCTCCCCTTCCCCCTCTCCTTCCTCCCTCCCCTCCCACCTCCCCCCCTCCTCCCTCTCTCCCCTTCCCCCACCCTCCCCCCTCCCCACCCCCTCTCGCACTTGGTCTAGTATACTTTTAAAATACTGTGTGTATGGGTGTATGGCGTTTTGCATTTGATTTGTTACTCCGCGCAAACCACACGCAAAAACACCGACAATCTTTTCCATTTCGTTAGCGATTTTACTTTTACATTCGCACATCCACTCCTTGGTCAATTATTTCCCCAGATTTTGAGGAAAATTGATCACAAAACTCAAGCAAAACTCAAATTTTAAAATCTAAACGGCACTCACCATCTGCTGACGTAACAATGGCCACATGCCGACCAATCCAGACCCACAGATCGTGGGGCAGTGACTCCTCACGCGCTGAATTTCTCCACATAAGTTCTCTCTGGAGCGCACCCCTCCTATCCCCTGCGTGCTCCAGAGAGTCAGAAGCCACAGCTAGACTCCCACGCCCGCCAGCCCGCTCACTCCAACACCCCCCCCCCCCCCCCCGTTCTCAAAATGCTCTGCAGATAGGGAGAAGAGATAAGGCGCTGGTGGGCGGGGTAAAGGCCGGACGCTGTCATCGCACTTTCAATCCTGCCCCCGCACGCCCATGTGTCTCTCTCTCTGTGCCTCTCTCTGTGTTTGCCTCTCTCTGTGCGTGCCTCTCTCTGTATCATTCTCTGTGGGCCTCCATGTCCCTCTCTGTGGGCCTCCGCGTCCCTCTCTGTGTGCCTCCGTGTCCCTCTCTGTGTGCCTCCATGTCCCTCTCTGTGGGCCTCCGTGTCCCTCTCTGTGTGCCTCCGCGTCCCTCTCTGTGTGCCTCCGTGTCCCCTCTCTGTGTGCCTCCGCGTCCCTCTCTGTGGGCCTCCGTGTCCCTCTCTGGGTGCCTCCGCGTCCCTCTCTGTGCCTCCGCGTTCCTCTCTGTGCCTCTGTGTCTCTCTCTGTGCCTTCCCCCATTGATATTATATTAATAATCAGCTGTTGTCGCACACACACACACACACACACACACACACACACACACACACACACACACACACACACACACACACACACACACACACACACACACACACACACACACACACACTTGTTTTGAGAGGTGGGGGTGGGAATGAGGACAGAGATCGGTGATTGGAGGAGGGAGACATCCGTTGAGCAAAGATCATAGAGTGGAGCTTGAATTGCATGCCCAGGTCATAGGTCACAAGCGAAAAACACTCTTGGCACCCCTGGACACAGACCTGCGCCTCAACCGCAGCCAGGATCGATCCCAGGTCTCCGGCGCTGCAATCGCTGCCGAACTGCCACTGGACCATCCCTGTCCCCACATGAATGACCCCCTCCCCCACATGCCCGGGGATGGCCAGAGACGTCGGGAGTCAGACGGGAGCAGTGCCCTCAGGCCCACAGCCAATGCAGAGAAGCAACGCTAAATCCAGCTCAATATCCCGCCAGGTTAACCTACATCCTTCCCTGGACTTACTGGAACAACGGCCCAGGCTTACGGCCAGCGCAGAGAAGCAGCGCTAGCTCCATGGCTCCGGACTGGTGTCCCGTCGGTCTAGGCAGAGCTGTAGGTTAACCCGGAAAGACAGGTAGAGTTGAGCTGGATTTAGCGCTGCTTCTCCGCACTGGCCGCAAGCCTGGGTCGTTGTTCCTGTAATGACCGTCCACAGGGCCACGGCTGAAGCCTCCGAAGCCTCGCGTTTGTGTGTGTGAGTGAGTGTACGCACAGGCGCGCGACCGCCAAGAAATCGAGTCCCCCCGGTCCCCCCCATGTTTTGATAGCGATTTCCATGCTGATTTTTACCACAGAGCGGTGGGCGCCTGGAACGATCTGCCAAGGGTGGTCGTGGAGGCAGACATGACAGTGGTATTCACAAGATTTTTAGATAGGCAGATGGATATGCAGGGATATGAAAGAATATGAATCACAGGCAGAGAAGATTGGTTTAACATGGTATCATGTTCGGCAAAGACATAGTGGCCTAAAGGGTCTATTGCTGTGCTGTACTGTTCGATGATCTATTTCCCAAGATCTCAGTAAGAAGAAATCGTGACACATGGTATCAGGAGTGTTGATCAATGAAACTTCAGGTCCTTTTAATTTTTTTTTGCAATGTAGCAGAAGAGTACATGGTAGGTTTGACAAAAGAGAAATCACATTTGCCAAATCTAATAGGACCTCTTTCTTAGGGAACTATTTTTAAGACAGTGTTGTATAGATAAGAGTGGGAAAAAAAAGTAAAATGTCCAAGATGAAACATTAAAAGAGGAACGGAATGTACAGTGGACCCTTGATTAACCAGCAGTTGATTTACTGGCTCGCAGGTTAACCATGCAATATTTCCAAGGCCTACGTTAACAGAATTAAAAATCTGCCTTAGAAATTCTTTTAGAGAATGAATAAAGCAATAGTAAAATTGTGTTAACTACACATAGAAAGCAGTAATAATGTTGGATCAATTAAAAATGTATGTTAAAAGATGATTAATCCTTCATATATATTGAAATTTATTTATACAATATTATATTCCACATCCATGTTGTGCTGTAAATACATATCTACAGATTCTAGTAAACAAAAGCACAGTTTAAACCATTGAAAGAAACTTGGGAGTGCTTGAGAAGCTAGATAAACATAGAACAACAAACTCAAATTAGCGTGATTACTTTAAACATACCATAATGTGCAACGTTTGACATAGTTTAAAATTGTTTTCCTTTACACCCTCTTTTTTCTTAATTATTCATGGAGGGTAAATAGGTGCTCCTTGATAATGCTGGATGATTGAAAATTGACCGTACATTCAAGATGGCTAACAATAGAAAACTAGATATGAATGTAAGTTCCAACCAAATTATACATTCCATTATCTGTGACACTCTCCCAAATTATCACCAAGAAAATGATTTATAATTAATAGAAAACCAGTCACAGAAATGCCTTAGTACTAATGAAAATTTTAAATCATGTGAAATTGCAAAAACCTTCACATCACATTAAAACAGAAGTAAGCAATTCAGCAACTTACACCTGCTTCACAATTCGTTATCAAAATGGACTTTTCCTGCAGTACCTCAAAATTCCACGATTCCCTTACATCCAAACATCTACAGTATTAGTCTTGAATATATTCGCTCTACTCTAGAGTGGAGAATTACAGATCCCATACCCATTGGGTAAAAACCATAATCTCAGTCCTAAATATTTGACCCCTTATTATCTCATCATCCCTGCAATTAATCTGTCAGGCCCAGTATGAATTTTGTAAATTTCAACGAGTTTACAAGAGTGAGAGATTATCTCAAGATAATGTGGGCCAGTCTATGCAATCATTTCTCACAGGAAAATCAACCCCACCCCCCACCTCCTCCCCATACTTAGAATCAAACTGATGAACTTTCACTCTCCTCCTTTTATCAAAAGTGTATAATTCATTGCTTTGGAAGATACACAATTTTCCAGATACCATCTCATCATGGCCAAGTATAATTTCGAATTATCTGGTAAGAAAGGTAAACATTCAATCCATGATTGCCATACTCATGTGCTTGGAGACAAATCTCATCTCTAAATTTGTAAATAGCTGCAGGTCACCAGATAAATATATTTCCTTTGTATCCTTTCTAGGTTCTTGAAAAAACAGAACTAATAATGAACATTACAACTCCTTAAAAAAAATGCCAAGAAAAGCAAACATATTAGATGCACAAATAAGCAAAAGGTGGTATGCCTTCACATGTGCTAAACGAACCAACACATGTCACCTTTTACGGCTTTTTAATTTCTTTGAGAAGCAGGAATCCATAATTTTCCAGAAATTTTTTGTAAAGTGGAAAAACAATTGTTACACAGAAAGACAATATTTTATGCTGTCAATAATGCTCCAAAAACTGTGTAAAGATTTTCTAAATGTTCAGGATTTTCTGTGATTAATGATTACCATGTGCAAAAGGAAAGAGTGAATTATAAGTAAACCTTTATATTAAACTTGTGTAACTGAGTAATATTATAAAATGCACAAATCAGAAAACTCAGATGAAAATTACGTATATGGACATAAAAACAATTCAATTGCCTTCTGGGACACTGTATTCATCTTCCAATTGTTAATTCATAATCAATAATATCAAACACTTTGAAATAAAGCGATAAAAGCAAGAATAAAAGACTACCAAAACGAACTCAAATATTTACTATACTTCCTCATCCTGATAAAAAAGACCCGAGTCCTTGTAGCAAATAAATTATGCAAAAGAATTGCACCAAAAGCAGTACCAAATCAAAAATATATCAGGCCGATTACTTTCCAAACTCGGTAGGTGATCTTATGCCATTTTAAATACAGCCTGAATGGTACACGTTTTATAAACTTGTTGCAACTGCAATTTCATACATTGTAGTTCACTTTAGATGTTAGGGAAATTGAATTTGTAACCTACCTGAGAAGATAGACAGCCCTTTCAATATCATTGAGCTCTTCGTCGACTGTCAATCTTTCTATTTCTTCTGGCGTCTAAAAATATAAATTTATATTAAAAAACTTATTGAAGTGGAACAGCTAGATGGTTATTAAACAAATGTCAGATAAAATAAACTGCAATGGAAATTTTCATTTTTTACAATTGTTGTTACTGAAATGTATAGATAAGTATATAGAATAGTTTCTGCATTGGGAATTGATTGTTTTCTTAATGAAGAATTTAGTTAATCTGAATTGTCAGGAGTGAACACAGTTCTGACTATCTATTTATTTAAACAGATGCTTCACCAGGAAAAAGTAATTTAACTTTAACATCAGTAAGGTAAATCGTCAATTAAATATAGCATCACAGCTAAAGCTAAAATATAAGTCCAGAAAAAGTGTAGAGGAACACCAACTGCCACCAATAAATTCAGCCCTTTCACTACTGATCTATTAATAACTAAACATAGAAAACATTGAGAAACGTTATTGCTATTGGTACAGAAACACTCGCGCTTCCCACATAATTTATCCACAACAAAATATACAGGTTGCAAGGACATTTTGAAAGGCATTTTAAGATAATAGCTGTTAAAAAAACAACTATACCCATCTGACAGGTTAAACATTACACTAACTGACAAGAGATGGCCAAAGGACATAACTGCAGCAAATGTTATTTTGGCAATATGTTTAAAGGTGTCAAAACGCCACATTACCGGACATTCAGATTAGATGTATGTGTTGTGAACAGCAATGAAGATACCCAGTTTGTAGGCACCAGATTTTTTTTAAAAATATTGATAAACGCTGTTTCCATCATTCCCACTTCAGAATTAACGTTAACATTTCAACTTAAATATCTCCTGACCAAATTCGTGATGTATATGACCGACTGTAGAAGTAAAACCTGGATAAATCCAACATATAGTTGCTCATTAAATAACTACAGTACAGATATTCCACATAAAAAGCATTGATTTGCAGTTAAAATTAATTCTATAATAACGTGTCAAATGTAGCAGTGATAATCGAACACTGCGGTTTTAATGTTTCACGTCTTCACAATTTAATTAATTAATCTTTATGGATTAAAACAAATAATAACATTGGGATTGCATTCCGTTATCAAATAGTCAACGTTCGCTCTGAAGACATTTCCAGCGCAGTAGGGTCAGGAAGCCAGTACGTTGCAACTGGACCATTCGTTTATTTGCTTCGTGCAATCGCGACAGCAGAGCACAGCGTATCGTCTGCAATAAAAGCTATTACAAATATGATTTATTATCCCCTGTCTAAAGTACATACCTTCAGGTATCTCCGCACGGGTCTTTCAATGAAACTAAGTTCCTGCAAATCTTCTATTTGACCGAACAGATTCTCCTGGTTGAAATCCATCATTTTGTAACGGCTGAACAGCAGCGTGTGAGGAGGAGGTGGTGGGAAGAGGGGGATTGATAGATGGGGGGGGGGGGGGGGGGGGGGTGAGAAGGCAATCAGTGCGGGATGGGTGGATTGTGGCAGGGGAATTAGTGCGTGTCGGTTGTAGTAGGTAAAATTGTGAGGGGAGAGCGCGGGGTGGGGGGGGGGGGTGTCAGTGCGGGTTGAATGGGGGGTTCAGTACTGGATGGGGGGTTCAGTACAGGATGGATGGAGGGGGGGGCACAGGATGGATGGGGCGGATCAGTGCAGGATGAATGGGAGGGGGGGGGGTGTCTGAATGGATTGGGAGATCAGTGCAGGATGAATGGAAGGGATCAGTACGGGATGAATGGGGGGGGCAGTGCAGGATGGATGGGAAGGGGGGGTCAGTACAGGATGAATGGGGGGAGGAGTACAGGATGGATGGGGGGTGGCAGGAGAATTAATGCGAGGTGGATAGGGAGATCAGTGCGGGATGAATAGATGGGGGGGAGATGGGGAGGGGAGCACAGGGGATGTCAGTGAGGATTGAATAGAGGCGGGAATGGGGGTCAGTGCGGGATGGAGAGGAGGGGTCCCAGGATAAGGGGGTTTGAGGGGGCGTACAAGAGAGAGGGGGGGGGGGGGAGAAGGAAGGTTAGCGCTCCTCGGACAACACCGGCATCATCGCTGCCTTGGCCGTCTCTGTCCACCGCCAAGTGCTGCCGCCAAAGGGGGAGGCAGTTGGGGATCTCCTCGCCGCCGCCTCCCCTCCTCCGCCAGCCAACAGGAAGGTGCGGGGCCGAGCGGTGCAGGTGCTTCACACGGCGGAAGGGGGCCTCCCCCTCCCTCCCTCCTCCCGGCCACGGCGTGCGGGAGGGTTTGTTTTGAAAGCGGTTATCGCGGTTGGCGGAGTGGCAGGCAGCGGCCGCTGTGAGGGCGGGGAGCGGGAGGTGGAGGAGGTGGAGCCGCCGCCGCCGTCGCCGCCGCTGCTGCTGTGCGGGGCCCGTCATTCGCTCCGACCCTTCGTCACCCCGCACTACAGCCGTTGCCCCGGCAACCGCGGCCTACAGCGAGCGCCGGCCCACAAACCTCCCCGCGCCCATGCGGCGCGCTCTACCCCCCTTCACTGCAAATTTGCAGCCCTCGCATCGAGGATAGACACACAATGTTGGAGTAACTCCGCATCTCTGGAGGGAAGGAATAGGTGGCGTTTCGGGTCCAGCCCCTTATTCAGACTGCACCCTTGCATCCCCTCTCTCTCCGTCCACCCTCCACTGTCAGAGTGAATGAAGCCCAACGTAAGTTGGGCGACAGCACCTCATATTTCTCTTGGGCAACTTACAACCCAGCGGTATTAATTTTGATTTCTCTAAGTTTAAGTAACCATTGCATCCCCTATCTCGCCGCTCACCCTCCACTGTCAGAGTGAATGAAGCCCAGCGTAAATTGGGGAACCGCGCTGGGACAGGGTCCATATTCCGCTTGGGCAACTTACAACCCAGCGGTATGTGTTGGTTGGGATCACTGGTCGGCGTGGACAAGGTGGGCCGAAGGGACTGTTTCCGCGCTGTATTTCTAAACTAAACACTAAACTAAAGTATGAATATTGATTTCTCTAATTTCAAGTAACCCTTGCATTCCCTCTCTCTCCGTCCATTCTCTCCACTGCCAGAGTGAAGCCCAAGGTCAATTGGAGGAACAGCAGCTCATATTTCGCTCGGGCAGCTTATACCCCAGCGGTATGAATGAAGAAGGGTCTCGACCTGAAATGTCACCTATTCCTTTTCTCCTGAGATGCTGCCTAACCCGCTGACTTACTCCATATCTATACAGCGGTATGAACATTGATTTATCTAACTTCAAGTAACCATTGCTTTTCCCCTCGCTCCGCCCCTCCCCTCCCCTCCCAGTGCACCGAATAGACAATAGGTGCAGGAGTAGGCCATTCGGCCCTTCGAGCCAGCACTACCATTCAATGTGGTCATGGTTGATCATCCCCAATCAGTACCCCGTTCCTGCCTTCTCCCCATATCTCCTGACCCCGCTATCTTTAAGAGCCCTATGAAGCTCTCTCTGGGAAGTATCCAGAGAACCTGCCTCCACCGCCCTCCGAGGCAGATAATTCCACAGACTCACCACTCTCTGTGAAAAAGTGTTTCCTCGTCTCCGTTCTAAATGGCTTGCCCCTTATTCTTAAACTGTGGCCCCTGGTTCTGGTTCGTTTCACTGATTGAAACATGTTACTGATAGTTCGCCTCGTTGTCATCTTCCCCTCAGCTAACAATGATCTTTCCTTGACCATAGTTCCCTTTGATCTGAGTTCTCACATCTTAACATTCCATATCTCTATGTCTCCCTCTCAGTCTGAAGAAGGGTCTAGACCCAAACGTCACCCATGCATTCTCTCCGGAGATACAGCCTGTCCCGCTGATTTTTCCAGCATTTGGTGTCTATCTTCGGTTTACCGCCCTAGATAGATAGAAGGAGAGGAATGGATGACGTGTCGGGTCGAGACCCTCCAAAGATGTTGCCTGAGTAATTCCAGCATTTTGTGTTCATTGTTGGCTGAGGGAAGGTGACAACGAGGCATGCAAACATTAACATTAATCAGGACGGCAGTAAAACTAGTCGGAGAATAGGATGGAGGACCAATTCCTTCTCTTCAGAGACGCCGCCTGTCCCGTTGAGTTACTTCAGCATTTTGTGTCTATCTTCAGTGTAAACCAGCATCTGCAGTTCCTTCCTACACATCTCCCCCCCATCCTGGTCGTCATACCTGCTGAGTTTCATTGATTGTATAACTCGTTATCACCGAACCCGCTGCCAACAATGGACCATGTATGTAGGAAGGAACTGCAGATGCTAGTTTACACCGAAGATGGACACAAAATGCTGGAATAACTCAATGGGACATCTCCGGAGAAGAAGGATCTCGGCCGGAAAGGTCACCCATTCCTTCTCACAAACCATGGGCCATTGCGGGCTCCACCCTTCCTTGATCATCGTTACTTTGTTGTGTAACTTTCATTCATTTGTTCTGTATTTCTCTATATCGCCGTCTATATATTTAATTTCCCTTTCCCCTGACTCTCAGTCTGAAGAAGGGTCTCGATCCGAAACGTAATCTATTCATTTTCTCCAGAAATGCTGCCTGACCGGCTGAGTTCTCCAGCGTATTGTGTCTATCTGTGGTATAAACCAGTATCTGCAGTTCCTTTTTCCAGAGATGCTGCCTGACCTGCTAAGTTACACCAGCTTTTTGTGCCTATCTTCTTTTTAAACCAGCATCTGCAGTTCCTTCCTACACCTAACCATTTATTTATTTTTATTTATTTCTATCTCCGTTCGCTTCTGCATTTGAAACAAACAAAAAATAACCAGGTCGTCACCGTAGCGCGCTTGCATGTTAAAAAATCACAGTGGCTTGCGTCAGTGCGGTGCGTGGGACGGGATCCCACAGCGTGGGCTGCAGTTCTACGATGACGACCGGCTGCGGGCAACGCTTACGAGCAACATTATTCGGCCACGGATTCCCTATTTGAACCAATGGGCGCAATAATAACACTGGAAAAAATACTGCATCAAATTTACTGCTATCAGAGTGCAAGTTTTGGATCTCCGGAATATGAATAGCTGGAGGGCTAATGGAAATTGAATGTATTTGTTTCTCCTGAAGAAGGGTCTAGACCCGAAACGTCACTTATTTATTCCTTTCCTCCGGAGATGCTGCCTGACCCGCTGAGTTACACCGTTTTTTTTGTGTCTATCTTCGGTATAAACCAGTATCTGCAGTTCCTTCCCACACTGTTTGATGGGGGTCAAGTTTATTGATGGGGGTCAAGTTTCACGGTTCTTTGCAGTTTTTGGAAGTTACCCGAATAATCATGGAAAAACTACCGCTCGGCATTCAAACCCAGTTTATCCAGTGTCATATTATTAAAACATGCAATCCCTGGCAACATCCTGGTATCCTCTTCAGAGTAATTACATCCTTCACATTGCATGATCACCAGAACTTCCAGCATTTGCCGAAGCAAAGTTTTTAAATGACCTTCTTCTCTGCCCTACCTAATGAAAGTAAGAATCCTCTAAAATAAAGGGATTAAATTTAATCTGGCAGGGGCCAGGGATTCAGGACTGAAATGAGAATCTTTGAATTTTCTAAAATTTCTACTCAAAGTATCAGAAGACTTTCGAATATTAAGACAATCAGGGGGTCAGTGCAGGAAAGTGGCACTAAGACAACAGATCGGCAGTGATCTTTCTTATGAACAAACGCAAGGGGCTAAGCAGCCTCTACTTCTGTTTCTCGTGTCTTCTCCAACACATTCACTTCTTTCTTGTACTATGGTGATCGGAACTGTATGCAATACTCAAACTTTGGCCTGATTACAGTTGTATACTGTGCCAGCATAATTTACCTGCACATACTGTTTTTATCTTGCCATGGCTAATTAAAGAAAGCATTATGACTACACTTTTTACAATTTTGTTGGCTTGTCCTTCTATCTTTCATTTGTGAACATTTACTCCCCTTGTTCCTCCACACTACTTAATCACACACCACACCATTAAGTATATGTTTACTTGCCTACGTGTTGACTGCTATCAGCCACGCCTCATCGTACAGATGTCTTGGCATTCAAGTACTTGAGTACAAATGTTAGAAGAGCTCCTGAGCAGTAGTCCAGAGCCATAATTCCCTTTGTATGTATAGTTTAGTTTATTATTATCACGTGGGTTTTCTCCGAGATCTTCGGTTTCAAGTTCAAGTTCAAGTGAGTTTATTGGCATGTGTCCCTGATAGGACAATGACATTCGTGCTTTGCTTCAGCACAACAGAACATAGTAGGCATGGACTACAAAACAGATCAGTGTGTCCATATACCATTATATAAATATATACACACATGAATAAATAAACTGATAAAGTGCAAATAACAGATAATGGGTTATTAATGGTTACACAAAAAGCTGGAGAAACTCAGCGGGTGCAGCAGCATCTAAGGAGCGAAGGAGATAGGTGACGTTTCGGGTCGAGACCCTTCTTCATGTTCAGAGTTTTGTCCGAGCCAGGTTTAATAGCCTGATGGCTGTGGGGAAGTAGCTATTCCTGAAGCTGGTCGTTGCAGTCTTCAGGCTCCTGTACTTTCTACCTGAAGGTAGCAGGAAGATGAGTGTGTGGCCAGGATGGTGTGGGTCTTTGATGATACTGCCAGCCTTTTTGAGGCAGCGACTGCGGTAAATCCCCTCGATGGAAGGAAGGTCAGAGCCGATGATGGACTGGGCAGTGCTTACTACTTTTTGTAGTCTTTTCCTCTCCAGGGTGCTCAAGTTGCCGAACCAAGCCACGATGCAACCGGTCAGCAAGCTCTCACTGTGCACCTGTAGAAGTTAGAGAGAGTCCTCCTTGACAAACCGACTTTCCGTAATCTTCTCAGGAAGTAGAGGCGCTGATGTACAGGTATGTAGGTTAATTGGCTTGGTGTATGTGTAAAAACTGTCCCTAGTTTGTGCAGGACAGTGTTAATGTGCGGGTACCACTGGTCGGTGCGGACTCGGTGGGCTGAATGGCCTGTTTCCATGCTGTATCTAAACTATACATGTACTGAGGTATAGTGAAAAGCTTTTGTCCCTGTGGTATCCAGTCAAAGAAAAGACTATACATGAATATAATCAAGTTGTCAATAGTGAACAGATAAAGGATAACGGGGACAATATTTAATAAAGATTAAAAATTGAAGTCCGATAAAATACGCTTATGGTTGTCTAATGAGGTGGACAACAGGTCAGGAAATCTAACCTATCTAATTTTGCACTCCATTATGGAACTTTCCTTTTCAACTCCTTTGCCCGATATTCTTACATCAGAACATTTCATATTTATAATTTTTTCCTTTGAAAAAATATAATTGATTAGGAACACTAACTCTGCCTCACTTTCTACCTCAGCTGTCAAACAAGAAAATCCTGTCTTTCTTTAAGAAGCACGTATGAGAGTATCAGAATATCAAATTTCAAATACAATTTACAGTACACTTGAATTTATCATTTCTTTTTCATCTTGAATATTCAATCCAATATCTTCACCCCTACCTGTGCAATTCTTTATCTCTGTCGCACTTGCCACGCCTCCAGATATTTGAGACTCTTTCCACACTCCTCCCTTGAGGTATTAGGAGTTACACCTGCATATAATCTGCTCATCTAATCTATCACTTGGTATGAATACCCGAGATCATCACCAATTGGGTGCTGACTAATCAGTTTTGCATTCTGTCAGTTTGATCGCAGTTCCGAGTTCTGGTCGGTTCCTGGTCTATGTTTTTCGGTGCCATTTGCGTCTGGATTTTGGGTTTTCTTCGGTAATTCTCGGTGAGCCTGCATTCGAGTCCTTTCCATTTTGGGGCCCTCTGACAGATTAGACACCCAGTTTGGATGGCAGGCAATTCTGATCAGCCCGATCGGAGTCTAGTCATGTTAATTGCTTTTGCTCTGCTTGTCTTATCAACACCTCTGTGTCTGTAGCTCCCAGTATAATCCTCACCTGTCCAAAGTACCATCCGAATATCGTGACCCGAAAAAAGGTCTTATGAAAGTTCCTCACCACCTCTTTACCTCCTCACCACCCTTATGATTGTGCC
Source organism: Raja brachyura (assembly GCA_963514005.1). Next base: position 21,565,656 of record OY740789.1, read on the forward strand.
ATTGACTTATTATCCGGTACTTCGCCACCCCGCGGTCATCTGTACTTGCTCTCAATCCTGAGACCAATGCCATGGAGAGATACATTTTGGAGTCTCTGGCAGCTGGTTTAATTCGTCCATCCTCCTCTCCTGCCAGGGTGGAATTTTTCCTTGTGAGCAAGAAGGATGGCAACCTTCGCCCTTGCATTGACTATCGAGGCCTGAATGATATCACTGTCAAAAACGGTTACCCCTTGCCACTCATCTCTTGTCTTCAACTGCCTGCAGCATGTCACCATGTTTACCAAGCTGTATCTACGCAATGCCTACCATTTGGTTTGCATCAAGGAAGGACATGAATGGAAGACAGCCTTCAACACAACCAGCGGGTATTACGAGTACCTCGTAATGCCCTTCGGCCTGACCAACGCCCTGGCTGTCTTCCAGACTCTGGTCATGATGTGTTCCGGTACATGCTGAGCCGGTTTGTCTTCGTTTACCTCGATGTCATACTCGTCTACTCTGGATCTGCATCGGAACATACCCGCCATGTCCGTCTCGGCCGGCAGAGGCTATGGGAGAACCAACTGTTCGTCAAGACAGAGAAGTGCGAGTTCCACCAGCCCACTGTGTCCTTCATGGGATACATCCTCTCTGCTGGCCATGTCGAGATGGATCCAGGAAAGGTGAGAGCAATGGTAGATTGGCCTAAGCCTTCCAGTCGGAGGGAGCTACAACGCTTCCTCGGCTTCGCCAATTTTTACCGTTGCTTTATCCACAACAGCATCCTGGCTGCTCCTCTCACGTCTATCTCCTTCAAGTTTGCCTGGTCCCCTGCTGCTGAGGGGGCATTCCAGGACCTTGAGCAACGCTTCATTAGTGCCCCCATCCTGGAGCATCCTGACCCGGCCCTTCTGTTTGTGGTGGAGGTTGACGTCTCTGATGTTGGAGTTTGGGTGGTGCTTTCCCAACGCTCATCCAAGGACCAGAAGATACGCCCCTGTGCCTTCTTCTCTCGCCGCCTCTCCCCAGCTGAGAGGAATTATGACATCAGCAACAGAGAGCTGCTGGCATTGAAGATGGTGTTGGAGGAGCGGAGGCATTGGTTGGAGGGCACTGAGCAGCCATTCCACATCTGGACGGACCACAAGAACCTGGAGCACCTGCGTTTGGCGAAGCGGCCACCCCCGTCAAGCCTGGTGTACGCTGCTTTTCACCCAGTTTAACTTCACCTTATCATACCGTCCTGGGTCCAAAAATGTCAAGCCCGACTCTCACTCCTGCCGGTTCAGTTCCAACCAGGACAAGCATTCCCACAACATTCCCATTCTGCCTCCCACCTGCCAGGTGGGCTCCATCACCTGGGAGATCGAGACCACAGTTCGCAATGCCCAGCGTCATCACATCGATCCTGGTTCTGGATCCCCCAATTTTATTTGTCCCTGTCTCCACCTAGGCACTGGAGACCACCCTACGTTACCTGGTCTCCGCCAACCCTACCACCTGGTAGGAAATTGGTATGGATTGAATATGCCCACAATTCTCTGCCCAGTTATGTCTCCATTCCACTGCTCCCTTGAGGAGGTCTCCATTCCCTCTACCCAGAAGTTTGTGCACCATGGTCATCTGACCTGGAAGGAAGTCCATTCTGCCCTACTCCACACCGCTTGCAGGTACAGACAACAGGGATATCGCCCGGGTTGAGAGTATGGCTGTCCACCCGAGATCTCCCCCTCCTGTAAGTTGGAACCCCATTTATTTGGTCCATTTGCAATTCTCAAGATGATTAACTGCTCTACTGTGTGCCTTAGACTGCTGCAGTCTATGCAGCTTCACCCCACCTTCCACGTATCCCGGGTTAAGCCTGTCCTCCAGCTCCCCGTCTCCCACTCCTCTGCTACCCCCACCACCCCACATCATTGACAGCGGTCTGGTGTACACGGTGAAACAACTGCTGAAGTCCCGGCGGCGTGGCAGAGGGATCCAGTACCTGGTTGACTCGGAGGGCTACAGTCCAGAGAAGAGGAGCTGGACCCCTCCCTGATATGTGACTTTCATCAGCAGTATCCGGACCAGCCAAAGGGAACGCCAGGCGACATCCGTGCAATGATGGCCCCTGTCACACTTGCTATGCCTCCAAACACTTAAGACTCTTTCCACACTCCTCCCCTGAGCTATTACAAGTTACACCTGCATTTAATCTGCTCCCCTAATCTATCACTTAGTATAAATACCTGAGATCACGACCAATTGGGTGCTGACTGATCAGTTCTGCATTCTGTCAGCTCCTGGTTTATATCTTTTGGTTCCACGCAGGTCTGGATTTTCTTCAGTGTTAGAAACAACACCGCAAGTTTGAGGAACAACATCTCATATTCCGCTTGGGGAGTCTGCATCCTCTGGGCTTAAACATTGAATTTTCTCAATTCTGTTAACCCAGACTGCTCCCTTCCCCCCCCCCCCCCCCCCCCCCACCTCTCCCTCAGCCCTCGGGCCCTGACATTCCTTCTCCATCTCCCCCCCCCCCCCCCCCAAGTCGCACTAGCTTCTCATTTTCACACCAGAAACAGCTTACAATGGCTTGCTTCCCTTATCACCAATACTTTTTTGCATATCTTTCACTCATTGTTCTTGCTTTATCTCTCCATATCACTGTTTATATCTCTCGTTTCCCTGATCCCTGACCAGTCTGAAGAAGGGTCTCGACCCGAAACGTCGCCTATCTCCTTCGCTCCTTAGATGCTGCTGCACCCGCTGAGTTTCTCCAGCTTTTTGTGTGACCCTGGATTTTCTTCAGTACTGCTCGGTGATCCTGCATTTGTGTCTTTTGCATTTCGGGGTCCTCTGATAATCTCTCCCCTGAGGCCTGTCTGCCGCCAATCCACAATCACTCATCTGCCTGCAAGATGTTCTCAGATTAAATTTATTTTTCCCGACCCCGACCCCCACATTAGTCTGAAGAAGAGTCTCGACCCGAAACATTGCCTATTCCTTTGCTCCATAGATGCTGCCTCGCCCGCTGAGTTTCTCCAGCAATTTTGTCTACCTCAGATTTAAATAGTTCTGTTTTGTCTTTACTGACCTGTTCCAAACAAAGTTTGGTGTTAAAGGAACCTATGGGTGGTCTAAGTTTTTCTGCCTCTTATTGCAATGTATAATCTCCATTCCAATCTTACTCTCACCTTTTTTGATGAACACACCTTCCTACATTTGCTGGAGCTAAGTTATTTCTAAAACGTAATTGCTAATTTTTCACTTTTCTCAAAACGTGGTCTATTTTTTTAATTCTTCTCTCCCGTTTCTCAACTTTTCCACCTCCACTTATTTCAGTAATCTAACTACCAGTATCTGCTATATAAAAATAGAGGTTTTATTACAATTGTGCATGGTGTAGGTATGTTACAAAACTTACCTTTAGCGGCGCTGCACTTCTGCCGCTCCCCGTGTGCGCGACTTTAGCGCTTGTCAGAGGGGGGCGGGCTTAAAGTGCCGATTTTCACCAGACCAGGATAATCGATGAATGTCGGGCGATTTAATTGCGGAAGAAAAATCGCTCCGACATTTCATCCATTAAGGTATTTTTAAATTATTCTAAGTTATTTGTTAACTAGAGTAATTTAAAAATCACCTTCAAAAGCCGTGACCGCAGACCACCGGAAGCATTTTCCGTAGGGGAGAAAAAAGGTAAATACTTAATTTTTTTATTAAAAGTTGTTTTTTTGGGAGGCATAAATACTATTTTAATGTTGCGAAATGGGGTCCCCAAAAAATGTATGAACCCCCAGTATTTTTCCCCCCGACTTCACCGCTAACCGCAACGTTCCAATCCACCGCATTCCGCTAAAACCCACTCGCTAGTTGATTTAAATGGCCATTTATTTACAGGCATTAAACACTAAATTCCTTCCATTTGGCCCAGAAATTCATGAAAATGAGATTTAAAAATTATGTTATATTGTGGATTATTGTGTGAATGTTATTTGGACACTTGGGCAATTAAAAAAAAGTTTATCTTTTCTTAAGAAATTGATAGATGTTTAGATCTACTCATTGAATTTTGTAATTAGCTACAATTAGATAACTAACTAATTATATACTTTAATTTCAGGTAATCCAAGTAAGATTGTTTAATATTTGTTTCAGAATGCTTCAATCTATAATGACTGAAAATTTCATTGAGTTCTCTTAATTTTTAATAAAGTTATGGGCTTTTAATTTTTCCAGATCACAGCTTTTGAGTTAAGTCAATTGAAAGGCAATGGGAAGCAAGATACTCATTTCCGAGCATGAAAATGGCCATAACTTTCTTAATACTGAAGATACGAAAGTAAATTAGGTGTCAAATTAAACTTCTTGTTATGCTTTATCTGATGGGATAAATTGCAGACTTGATTTTTAAAATCTCAAAATTTTGTAACATTGCTACATGGTGTCCATGAGCTCACATATGGAGTATGTTCTTTATTCAGAGGGTGGTGAATCTGTGGAATTCTTTGCCACAAAAGGCTGAGGAGGCCAAGTCAGTGGATATTTTTAAAGCAGAGGTAGATAGATTCTTGATTAGTCCAGTGTCAGTGGTTATGGGGAGAAGGCGGGTGAATGGGGTTAGGAGGGAGATATATTTCGGCCATGATTGAATGGCAGAGTAGACTTAATAGGCCGAATGTCCTAATTCTGCTCCTATCACATATTACATTATGAGTACTATATAGGTTTTATCATCTTAAGAACTATATAGGTTTTATCATCTTAAGAACTATATATTTATATAATGTATATGAACACACTGATCTCTTTTGTAGTCAATGCCTACTATGTTCTGTTGTGCTGAAGCAAAGCAAGAATTTCATTGTCCTATCAGGGAGAGATGACAATAAACTCACTTGAACTTGAAGAAAGTATATCCCAGCACTGGAAGTAGTCCCGATGAGATTCTCTCGGCTAAATTCTATGATGAGTGTTTTGACATCACGAACAGCTAAAAATAGTACTATAAATTCTTGGCAGGACATTTATTTAGTGATGAACATCGCCTCACGAATGCAGAGCCCTTGCATCCGACGTGGAGATCCTGCCCCAGTCAGCAGCCGAGAGCAAAGATCGTCCTCTACAGGATCTTTGGCCGAGAGATGCCCCCAACCAAAGATACTAGAGGCAAAGATTATAGAGGAGCCTTTGCCCCCCCCCCCCACTCAATCCCCGGGTCACAGGTTGTCAATAAAGTTTATTCTTTCTCTTGGGGCACCTCGGAGTGTCGCGGCGTGCGATTGGTGGTTGCCGGGTGACGCGGCGAGCGGGGCGGCAGGAGGACGCGTGTTGGTCGCGAGCGAGCGTTGCTCAGGTAAAGTTACCGTCAAATATCTTTATCTTTAGTTACCGTCGCTTCAAGCGGTGGATCGGACCCGTGTAGGAAGGAACTGCAGATGCTGGTTTAAACCGGAGATAGACACAAGAAGCTGGAGTAACTCAGCGGGACGGGCAGCGTCTCTGGAGAGAAGGAACGTGTGACGTTTCTGGTGTCGACCCTTCTTCAGGCGTCACCCGTCCCTTCTCTCCAGAGAGGCTGCCTGACCCGCTGAGGTACTCCAGCTTCTTGTGTCTACTTTAACCGTGACTCTCACCCCCCACTGATATCGGCTCGCCTCCGAGTGTTTCCAGAATTTCCGTTTTTATTTGCTTCGGGTCATAGAAACATAGAATGTTAAAGAAGGAACTGCAGATGCTGGAGAATCGAGGGTTACACAAAAAGCTGGAGAAACTCAGCGGGTGCAGCAGCATCTAAGGAGCGAAGGAGATAGGCGACGTTTCGGGTCGAGACCCTTCTTCAGACTGGTCAGGGATCAGGGAAACGAGAGATAGAGGAGGTTGTGAAACTGTCTTCGTAGGGAGGAAGAGAACTTCTTCAAAGTAGGCATACCTTGAGGAGATATCGCAGTGGAGTAGACAAATTGTTAAAGAAGGAACTGCAGATGCTGGAGAATCGAGGGTTACACAAAAAGCTGGAGAAACTCAGCGGGTGCAGCAGCATCGAAATTAGGTGCAGGAGTAGGCCATTCGGCCCTTCGAGCCTGCACCGCCATTCAATGTGATCACGGCTGATCATCCAACTCAGTATCCCGTACCTGCCTTCTCTCCATACCCCCGATCCCTTGAGCCACAAGTGCCACATCTAACGCCCTCTTAAATATAGCAATATATCGCGACCTTTCTTCAGACTAGTTAGGGAAATAGGGGCACGAGAGATATAGACCGCGAAGTAGAGAGATAAAGAACAACAAATGAAAGATATGCAAAAAAAAAACGTAAGGATGATAAAGAAAACAGGCCATTGTTAGCAGTTTGTTGGGTGAAAACGAGAAGCTAGTGCGACTTGGATGGCGGTGGGATAGAGGGAAAGGGAATGCTGGGGTTATGTAAAATTAGAGAAATCTATATTCATATACTACTGGGCTGTAAGCTTCCCACGGGAAATATGAAATGCTGTTCCTTCAATTTGCAACCTCACTCTGACCCCGATCATAGAGTGATACAGTGTGGAAACGGGCCCTTTGGCCCAATTTGCCCACACCGGCCAACAATGTCCCACCTGCCTGCGTTTGGTCTATATCCCTCTAAACCTGCCCTATCCATATAGTTGTCGAAATGTTTCTTAAATGTTGGGGTAGTCCCTGCCTCAACTACCTCTGGCAGCTTGTTCCATATACCACCCACCACGCTTTGTGTGAGATAGTTACCCCTCAGATTGCTATTAAATCGTTTCCCCTTCACCGTAAACCTATGCCCTCTAGTCCTCGATTCATTTACTCTGGGCAAGAAACTGTGCATCTACCCGATCTATTCCTCTCAAGATCTTATACACCTCTACAAGATCACCCCTCATCCTCCTGCGCTCCAGGGAATAGTCCCAGCCTACTCAATCTCTCCCTATAGCTCAGATCCTCTAGTTCTGGCAACATCCTTGTTAATCTTATCTGTACCATTTTCAATTTGACAACATATTTCCTATACCATGGTGCCTAGAACTGAACACCGTGCTCTAAATGCAACCTCACCAACGTCTTAGATAACTGCAACATGAACTCCCAACTTCTACACTCATACCTGACCCAATCATACTCGACCAAAGCTGTCAGACATGGCTCTTGGGTGTAAATCCTTGGCGGCCGACATAACATGGTACGGTAGATCGATCCCAAAAAGTTGCAGGATTATAGGGAAACGGGAGGGGAGGGAAACTGATAGGATTGCTCTGCAGGATGCTGGTACGTGCAGAATGGCTTCCTTCCATGTTGCAACACGTGAGTAAGCAGATCCCCAACTAAGTGTTGTGTGGCAAATTAATCATCGCATGATGACCCAATTTTTTCCATCATCTATCTACAGTGCACAAGTTTAAAAATGCAGTGAATTATTTGCATGGATGAAATTCCAAGGACACTCCAGGAATTCACCACCAGCTAAGTTAAAGCAGCCACTGTGACATTCCCCCACAATGACCACGTTATGCAGTAAATAAATTGCACTGCAACAATTCATTAACTCTTCTTTGAATTTTGAATTCTGCAGCCTCTAATACCCAGAAGGTTAGCAAGGATTGGGATTGCCACTGACTGCAAGTTCCCCTTTAATTTGCACACTATCATAAGTGAGACTGTACCTCTGAATTTCTGTATGGGAGTTATTTCACCATTAGGAATTCAGTAACTGAAAGGGGTCTCTCACCCACTTCTGGAGGAGAATTTGTGATGGGTTTGAAATATTGGCCTTCCTGACAAAAAACACATGCAAATTAAAAAAAAAAGTTTCCAGGTTCGGTCTATTCAGTCTGCCGCCAATATAAATTGTTGTAATTATAAGAATCTATGCTTTTAAAAATAGAAGTTATGTGCACTTGCACTAGCTATCGGTTACTTGTTCATAATTTGATGCAATTAAAAACAGTGAAATTGTATATTTATTTATCAGAAATGTTGCTTTTTTTTCATATTTCAGTCTGTACTAGTTGTGAAAAAACACACCTTGGCACTTGCAGCGTAACGAGTTGATGAACTGATTTTGCTTTTGTCTTAGAGCTCAAAATGAAAGAAGGGGAAAAAAGGATTCTAAAATCGCCAAAAACCCTACAGAAGAAAATTAAAGTGACAGGACAATGGAAGCCAATTATAATAGACGCCAGTCGTTTCGGTGAAGAAGATTTGGATGGGCTGGTCTGTTGTGAAGAGCTTACAGATTATAAATTGATTAGTGCTAGGAAATCATCAGTGAAGAAATCCAAAAGACGAGCTTCTGATAACTCAGAGGAGTTAAAATCTGCACCAAAGAAACAGAAAATCAGTGGAGATGATTTACCAACAGCAGCAACAAAAACAAAGATAAAAAGAAAAAAGAAAAAAATTAACAATCAACCTGCCGAAGTGGAGGAGGAGAGTGTTAATCTTTCAGACAATGTTAACAAATTTGAATGTTCAGATAAAAATGAGATGGGTGAAGCGGAAACAAATATTGCTGTAAATCCAAAGAGAAAGAAAAAGAAGAAAAGGGCTGGAGCTCCCCAGCCCTCCAGTCTAGACGAGAAAGCGAAAAACTGGACAAAACATTCATGTTCATCTGAGCAGGCAACTGATGTTTCCGCCTGGAAAGATTTGTTTGTCCCAGAGCCAGTACTTCAGGCTCTGAGTTCTCTTGGTTACAGTGCTCCTACACCTATCCAAGCCTTGGTTCTGCCACCTGCTATTAGAGATAAACTAGATATTCTTGGTGCTGCAGAAACAGGTTGGTACTATAATTGTATAAAATGTCACAAATAGATAACGAATAAGTGGTTAACTTTGTCTTTTGAGGCATGGGAAAGGGCTTCCATTTATCTTGGTTTTTCATGTCCTTGGGTCCTGACCTGAAACATCCGCTATCCATTTCCTGCTACAGACACTACCTGACCAGCTGAGTTCCTCCAACCGTTTTACTTTTTCTCGGGATGCGCTAATTGGCTACATTTGGTGGAATACCCCAGTTACAGAGAGTGTTAATAAGTCGAACAATATGACAGTCTCGTTACACTCAGCAAGGCATTACAAATAAAATGAGGTAAATTGCCAAATAGTCTGCTTAAGCAGCACATTGGTTTAGGAGTAAATATTGGCCAGATTCCTGGAAGAACTTTATTTTTTAAACTAATGTTAAGAGATCATCAGTTGCACTTGAACAGTCAAATAAATCCACATTTTGGACATGTTGAATAGTGCACCATTCCCTCTATTTGGCACAGAGGTGTCAATCAAAATCATTACTCCTTTTGTGGATCTTATAAGATGCTGATTTACATGAAAATGCTACCACTAAATGAGCCAAGCTGACATTAGCTTGTATAATATAAAGAATCTGCTGGATCCTACAAACAACATTTTAGTCCATTCATTCATTGAAAACTTAAAGTTTGTTTGGGGAATTTTATTTTTGTAAAGCTTTGCAAAGTTTAGTTAATCCCAAATGTAGGTTAGTCATACTTCACATGAGTTAATTAAAACCGAATAGGAGAAATACTCAGCAGGCCAAGCATACCTGGAGAGAGATTAACATAATTTATGTTTGGGGTTAATTAATTTTGATCAGGACTAGCCTAGTTTGATCTAAACTAGAAATATTAGTTATCTGAAATTGTTGAATTCAGTGCCTTAATGTAATGTAAATTGAGTGCCTTAATGTACCAAGTTGGAAGATGGAATGTAGTTTGAAATTGCATTTTGCCTTGTATGTTCAAGAATCCATTGGGGAAAACAAGTCAGAATAGGAATGGGATGAAGAATTAATACAGTTGTACAGCTAAAAACGGGACCTGCGATCCGTCAGGTCCACACCATCCTTTGCACTTTACTACACTGATCCCACATTGTTCATGCCCTTAAATTGCTCAGAAATGCCAACTATTTGTCCAGATGTTTCTGAATTGTTACAAGCATATCTGCCTACGCTATCTCTTCAAACAGCATATTCCAGACCACAACCACACCCGGTGTGAAATATTTTCCTCTCTGATTCCCTCTAAACCTTTTACCACCCACTGTGAATCTATGCCCTCTTGTTTTGGAGAACCCCACCATGTAATCTATCAGATCACACTCGGTTGTCTTCGTTTCAGGAAAAACAAAGCCAACATATCCAGTCTCTCTTTATAACTGAAATCTTATCTTTCTGAATCTCCAATGCAACCTCTACAGCACATTTAATCCTTCCTAGGGTGTTGACTAGAATTGCACACAATATTCCAAGTGTGGCATATCCATTGTTTTAGGAAGTTGTAACATGCTGTCCCTGGTCTTATATTCTAAGCCAAAGTATCTCATATTACTTCTTTGTCATCGTATCCACCTATGCTGCCACTTTAAAGAATTTGAAGATTGTATTTCAAGATTCCCCTACTCATCAATACGACCATTTACTGTGTACGTCATACACTTTTGTCGTCGTAAAATCCATCACCTTGCACTTGCAAGATTAAATTCCATTTGCTATTGCTCTGTCCTACTTTCCAGCTGATCAATATCATGCCACAGCCTTAGATAACCTTCCTCACCATCTGCCGTGCCATCATCTAAAAAATTCCAGATCATGCTTCCTATATTTGTATCCAAGTCATTCAGGTGAAGCACTGATTAATTTGTACTTCTAATTTACTGTGCTGCAATCAGTACAGTACTCATACAAAAATGTGATCTCTGGATTGGAGAGCCAAACTCAGTTCCTATTTCATGATTAGAGCTCAGTATTGTAGAGTATCTCTTACTGTGCCTTTATCCCCAATTCATTAAGTCTGTGTTCTTTATATTCAGGCCATCAACCTTGAAATGAAATAGAGACCCTGCTATTTTTTTGCAGTCTATCGGTGAATCATGATTTAAAAAAATGTATTTACAATAGGAATGAGATGTTTGCTTAAAATTGATTCGCAAATAAGTCTGATGAAAGGTCCCAGACCTGAAATGTTAACTGATTCTCTTTCCACAGTTACTGCCTAACCTGCTGACTTTCTCCAGCATTTCTTCAGCAGATGAACTAATCAAGTTTTTATTGTGACAAAAACTTATAAAATACATCTGGTGCTATTATATAATAAAGAAACATTTTTTGATGGATTAATCTTTATAAAATTTCAAGAAATACAGCATTATAATTATAATACTGGTTACTTTTCATGAATTCTCACATTCTAGATATGCCATTCAAGACAAATTAAACAACTCCTTTTCTTTTTAATTTGTAGGCAGTGGCAAAACACTGGCATTTGCTATTCCCATGATCCACTCTATATTGGAGTGGAGGCAAGCTAAACATGCCAAATTGAAGGAAAATGAGGAAGGGAATCAGGATGCTAATGAAGGTGATGAACCATTCACCGACAACCTAACGAAAATTAACAGTGAACATCTGGAGGAATGTGAAGAGGTGGAAACAAATGACAATGAAGAGAATCATGATTTGGGTTGTGTAAAAGTGATTGACAATGTACATTTTGATTTTGAGGCTCCTCATGCTGTAAATCCACTCTTGGGCTTGGTCCTGACTCCAACAAGAGAACTAGCTGTCCAGGTAAAACATCACATTGACGCAGTCACCAAATTCACAGGTAGGCAATGTTATTTGCAAGACTTTATAAATGTATGCAGCTTAGTAATGTTACTTTAGTTCTTATTTGTATTTAGAAAGTGATTCAGTTGAATGCTGCATTTGTATTGGCAGTGACCAGAATCCAATGAATGTCCCATTTTAAATGAACCATTTTGCTATTTGTGCCATAATCTGAAAAAGAAACACATTGCTAATGTGGTTAGTTTGCTACACCTGTGATGGCATGCAAATAAGAAGGAACATCGCTTAATATTACATTCCACTAAATTCAATAGACTTTAAATTAATAATTAAACTAATTGCCTTGTTAATTTTGTTTTGCTTCTGGATGCCTTCATAAATAAGCTTGTGGAAATCTCAGTATTGTCTGTCAGTATTTAAAAAAAATATTTTAATTTCCCTCTTAGGTAGACACACAATGCTGGAGTAACTCAGTGGGACAGGCAGCATCTCTGGAGAGAAGGAATGGATGCTGCCTGTCCTGAGATACTCCAGCATTTTGTGTCTACCTTCAATTTAAACCAGCATTTACAGTTCTTTCCTACTCCATTCATTTCCCTCTTACTCCTTAATCCATGGACTGTACCTTTTGTTCTACATTCTCCAGAACAGAGAAATTAGCCTTCAAGCATCTATCCCACCTCACTTATTTTACTAAATTATAAAATGCTGAACTATTCTTCTTGGTCTTCTTTGGTTTGCCTTCTCATTCCAGGAGTTGATTTACTGAACTTTAATTGCACACCCTCTTGGGAAATATATCTCTGTATGTAGATCAAACCTATACATACAACTCCAGGAATGGACCCCAAAGCCCTCTGTATTTGTAGCATGACTTCGTTTTAGACTGCATCACCTTACATTAATGGCTAAGATACTATTTGCCTACCCATTTGCTTGCTGTACTTATTTTTTAATTTGCAGATGGTTTCCTCTTCACTGATGAATTAACAAACCCTGAATCTATACTTTAATAGGAATCAAAACTGCAATGATAGTTGGAGGAATGGCTGCCCAGAAACAGGAAAGGATTTTGAATCGTAGGCCAGAAATTGTGATTGCAACACCAGGGAGGCTATGGAAACTGATAAAGGAAAGACATCCACATCTCTGTCATTTGAAACAGCTCAGGTGAGCAACGGTCAATTTAGATATGTTGAAGTGGCAATGATGCATTATCAAATAACATTTGTAACTGATTATACAATGGTTGAAACTAAGAACGATTATTTACTTTTTTCACATTTGTAAAATATCTTCAAATATTTCACAATCTTAACTGCTTTTCAGCAATATTTGTTATGTTAATGGATTAGTTTCCAGGCACATGCTACAAATAAAATTGAGATAATTAATCATATTATTTTTGTGACATTCGATGGATGAATTCGCCGGAGTCCTTTGTTATACCAGAAGATCTTTTACACCTACCTTAGAAAACAGAATATGTGAAAGGTTTCTAAGACGGCAATTGCAACAATGGTTTTTCTGCAGTACATAATCTAGCACATGACAAGGATGACTGCAGAATAATAAACCTGGGATAAAACACACTGATGGAAACCAGGACAAAAGAAAATGCTAGAAGAACACAGCAGATCAAGCAACGTCAGTAGAGTTGTAACAAATTGCATTCTTGTTATTAATCATTGTCTTCGAATTGCCAATCCTGTAACAGTCAATGTGTCAGATAAGATGAACTCAATTCATTTGAAATCTGTGAATTACAGTCCGTACATTGAATAACATAATTGTAGTTTGTGTATTTGTATTGATCGGATTAAAGCATGCATTAGCATTTTTGTACACTACTTAAATGGAAAAAATAACATATCTCCTGTGACATGGTTAATATTGTCCAGGTGCACATAGGAACTGAATTACAATTTCATACCGGGGTTTTTTTATGAAAGTATATTGTGTAAATTACAGGAAATAATAGAAGCATTAAAAAAACATGTCACTGTGAAAAGACAAATTCTGAATAACTTTGACTGTTGTCCAATTGATAAAGGTGCCTGGTGATCGATGAAGCGGATCGCATGGTTGAGAAAGGACATTTTGCAGAACTATCTCATCTTCTGGAACTGCTGAATGACAAGGAGTACCACCCAAAAAGAAGGACTTTTGTATTTTCTGCCACTTTAACCATGATTCATCAAGCTCCTGCAAGAGTATTGGGGAAGAAGAAGATGAAAAAAATAAATGTAGAAACAAAATTAGAAGCTCTTATGCAAAAAGTAGGCATCAAAGGAAAACCAAAAGTCATTGATTTATCAAGGAAAGAGGGTACAGTTGAGACCCTCACTGAAACCAGAATCCATTGTGAGATAGAGGAAAAAGATATCTATCTATATTACTTCCTACTTCAGTATCCTGGTCGGACTATGGTCTTCGCTAATAGTATAGATTGTATCAAGCGTCTAAATGCATTGCTCACTATTTTGGAATGCTGTCCTCTACCGCTTCATGCAAACATGCACCAGAAACAGAGGTTGAAGAATTTAGAAAGATTTGCTGAAAGAGAGAGGTAAGCTTTCAAAAGTGTCTGGGAGGTTTGTTATAAATACATGAAGCTCTTAACTTAGATGGAGTGGCTTTGAACATTTTTGATCATGTACCCTTTGTGTGTGCGTGTTGCTGATTACGCAAAAGGTGGAAGGGTGTGTTGTGATGAGAATATTGTGACCCTGCAATGGGATGTAGTGTGGGCAAAACCTTAGCAAATGGAATTCAGTGTAGGCAAGTGTGTAGTCATGAATTTGGAGGGACCAAAAGGGTGGATTATTGTCTAAATAGAAACTGTAAATGAGTGACGTACACAAATCGCGAAATAGGTTAACGGGCAGGGTGCAGCAACTGGTGAAGAGGTAATCTGTTTAGTTACGTTTGTTAATGCCACATGTACAGAGATACAGTGAAACGTTTGTTCTGCATGCTGTCCAGGCAAACCATACTATACACAAGTACAATAGATCCACATTTGGAACAGCAGAGGGTTGCCATGTTCCGGTACCATCTTTCAACTTCCAAGTGTCTCTGCCCAGGAAAATATGAAAATTATTTTCTCACTTCAAGGTCTGATGTCCTGGCGGCCCTGTATTGGTGAAAATAGGGATACGCAAACAATGCTGGAGTAACTCAGTGGGGCAGGCAGCATCTCTGGAGCGAGGAAATGGGTGACGTTTCGGGTCAAGACCCTTTTTCAGAGTGAAGAAGGGCCTTGACCTGAAATATCACCCATTCCTTCTCCACAGGTGCTGCCTGTCCCACTGAGTTGCTCCAGCATTTTGTGTCTAATTTTAAACCAGCATCTGCAGTTTTTTCTCTACACATTTTGATGAAATTGGGGTCAGTCTGGCCCAGATTGATGCCATCTGCTCAATCTGCCGCCATTCCTTGCAGATGTCACTCAATCCGCTTGCTTACCCAGCTGCTGTCGGGCCTCCCACGGTCACCTCAACAAACATCACAACCTGCAGAGCTGCTAAGTAATATGGATTTTCCTGTTTTGTACGGAAATGCAATCAGAATACGGATGTACGAATTTGCTTTGTAAAGTACGGATTTTTTTTAAACAGCCCGACTTCCTGTTTTATCTTGCTGCTTAAAAAATGCAAGGATATAAAAAGTCATACTGTACCTCTAAAAATTATAGCAGATCTATTAGTATTTTAAATTTCAAGATCTGGATGATAATTTTTGTAAGCTCTGATCTGCCTGTCCCGCTACAGGTTTAAACAACGCTGTCAGTTTAATGCGTGGGAATTTCAATGAACAGCGCTATGGGTTCTAAAGATAGCGCTCCCAGCTGGAGCGCTATTGGCTTTACACACAACGCTATGGATCACAGACTGTTAAGGGAGGGAGAAAAAAAAGAAGGGGAGAGGGAGAGAGAGGGAGGGTGGGAGGGAGAGGGAGGCTTCCAAAATGGCTTAGACATCATCATCATCTTGTGCTAAAAGCAGGAAGCAGCCATTCAACAGCAGTATACAAAGAGATGGCAATGAATGCACTGTCAAGTAAGGTGCGTATAAATCATGTCAATTGGTAGCAAAGTTATGCATTCTTGTACTCTTGCATGGGTATGACCACACATTTAAAAAAAAAACACTTTTTTCAGCAAAATGGCACCACGTAAAAATACTGATCTCAGCAAAATACTGATTTTCTGGTACTCGAATAATGAAGTGCTCTGACAAAACTCGATAGCTCTGCACATGCAACCACCACAAACATGCCCTCTGATAACTCCAGCAGCTGGTCCACCCTCCACTGCAGTGCGCTGAGGTTGCCATGTACAATTTCCCAATTTGATCACGTTAGGGAACTTTTGAGGGCGCAGGAGATGAGTTCACAATCAGGCACGGCAGGGCACTTGTGAAACCTTGAAATTCATAGAGGTTTTAGATTTTCTCAATGTTATAATGTTATGCAGCATTTGAACCATGTGGAGGCTGGATAATCTGGCCAGTTTATTGTGGGAGATTATGTTTTTTACCTTCAAAAGTAAGAGTTGGTGAGCAGGCATTTTGAGAGGCGAGAACGTTTTTTTGGAAAATAGCATTTTTGGCCTTTGTTGCAAAATAGTTTAGAAATAGTGAAGTTTCATTAATATTGGTTAAGCCACACCTGGAATACTGTGCACAGTTTTGGTCCCTTTGCCTTGAGCAAAAAGCATTTGAAGCAGTGCAAACGAGATTCACTAGGCTAATTCCTAGGATGAGGAGACGATTGCGAACCTCTAGAATTCTTTATCTCAAAGGGCTGTAGAGGCTAGATCGATAAAAAATATTTCAGGTGGAATCGGATAAAGATCAGGTAATTGGGGGTTATGGGGACTGGCACTGAAGAGTATTTGAGGCCAGCCTAGATCATCAATGATCACAGTGAATGACAGGACAAGCTTAAGAATCCAGGTGGCCTTTTCTTGTCATATTTTGTCTTCTGCACGATAATGTTAATTGCTTGAAGAAGGTGATCTACAAATCTATGGACACATTTGTTCAAATTAACCTGCTAGACAATAGCGTTCTGAGTTAGGTAATGGAAATAAAGTACTAGCCGGCTGGAATGCAGCACGGCAAAATGTAAAATAAACTGTTCGCAAAGAATGACGCAGGCTTTTTTTTTTTAAATGATGTGCTTCGCAAATTCCTTTTGGGAGTCAGTGAAATGTATAATTACAATAAATGAAATGTTATTTCACGACAAAAAAGGTTGAGTAGAGGGAACCATTTTAGATATTATTGTGAAAGCGTTAATTGTGAACATGTTCTGGAAAATTAGCTCATAATCATTTTGAACATTTGGTGCATTTGTTTCACTGTATTTCAGCTGTATTTTATTGACCACTGACGTTGCAGCTCGAGGTCTGGATATTCCAAATGTACAGCATGTTATTCATTATCAGGTATGGCTGAAGGAAAGTCTGAACTTGCTGATCTGGTATATATTTTCTTAGTAAATATTATACAACAGAAAAGTGTAGAAATCATATCCTAGCATCAGAAAATAAACTTTATTCTAATGTAAAATTGCTATTTTCTAATTGTATGATCTTCCATTAAAGTAAAAAATCATGGAAAATTAAAACTATCAACTATCTTACTTGGCACTTTCTTTAAGAATTTAGAATCTAATCCATCAAGATCCAAAGACTTGTCAGCCCAGAGCTCTAACAATTTACACTGTACCACTTCCCTGATGATTATAATTCTCCTAAGTCATCCTTTCTTTTCAATTCCTCGGCTGTTATCTGTATTTTCTATAATGAAGACGAGTGTATACATATTTAATTCTGAGGTTATCTCCTTGTTCTCCATTATTAATACCTAGGGCACTTTATGTTGGACTAAGACATTTTGAAGACTTTTTGAATATCTGCAGAAACTGTTATAATTGTTTTTACATTTCTGACTGGCTTTATCTCGTACTTCTATTTTTTTCTTTTTAATCGTTTAATATTTTGTTACTTGTTAATACATTGTCTAATTTTATGAGCTTCCCAAATTGTTTTATTCTATGTGTTTGATACCATCTATGCACTCTTTAACTCTTTTAACATTCACGTGGATTTTCCTACAGCTGCCCCGTACCACTGAGATCTACGTTCACAGGAGTGGCAGAACAGCTCGAGTCACAAAAGCAGGTCTTGCTTTGATGTTAATTGGGCCAGCAGATGTGGTTCATTTTAAGAAGATATGCAAAACTTTGGGCAAAGATGAAAACATTCCTCTGTTTCCAGTACAAGCTAAATGTATGTCTGCAATAAAGGTAAATGTCATAAAGTACTATTTTTCTACTTTCCACCTCTAAATTAATCCTAGTAAAGAGCATACTGAACAGTACTTATTAATTTCAAAAATCAATGAAAATATAGTTGCTTAACAGTAGAACCTCATTATTAAAAATCTTAACATAAGTGCTTTCTTTAATGTTGCTGTTCCATAGCTGTTTCAAGTTTTCAGAAACGGGCTGTTTCATCCTCCATCAGTGAGGAAACAATATCTTGCATGTTATTCTGCAATGTTTTGCAGTGCAGCCTTTTTATTTAATTAATTAAAAATGCTTACCTCTGTTCATTGATGGGGCAGATAAAGGTAATGGCAGAATCCAATCAATATAATATGTAGTGGAATTAAATGCTTTAGAATCAAGATATAGTTAGTGAATGAGGAATCCATGGCATTGCATCTCTTGATTTGTGTGAGAAGGGGATGGGTAGTTGTGTATTGTGAATAAGAGTTGTGGAGGGAACAGTGTTCATAGAAGGAGGAGCATTGCCCCATGAAGGTGGAGAAAATTACAAGGATGACCAATTGAACGTGCAGGGTGGCGGGTTAAGAGGACGAAAGAAGGTGAGAGTATAAAAGAAAGAGATTAACACATTTGAATTATGCTGAAAGAAAAGTATTTTAAGAAAATAAAGAAACGAAGAACTGAAGTGAGTCGTCTGTATAGAAACAGGCCCAGTTCATCCATGCCTACCAACATGTTCCATCTATGCTCTTTTGCCTGCATTGGGCCCGATATTACAAATGCTGTTGTAGTATCTGCCTCAACTACTTCCTTTGGCAGCTTGTTCCACATTCCCTTGACCCTCGTTGCCCGTGCAAAATAAAAATCCTTTCTTATCCAACTATCTGTCCAAATGCCTTTTAAATGCTTAGTCCACTAGTTTAAAGGTCCTAATTTCATGCAATGTCAATTATGGAAGAATCAGATGGGGACTTTCAGATGTCAACTGGATGTGACTGTTAGAGCTAAAAGAATGTCTGGCAGGTGAGTTTTTAATAATCTGATTTCAAGAATTCAGGGACAGCATTTCCCTGTTTGGGTGAAGGGTATTGCCAGCAAGTTGAGGGAACTCTGGTTAATGATATTGAGGCTGTGGTTAGAGGTGACAGGATCAAGGCAATATCTCAACGATTATAATAGGTGTAGTACATTTGAGAGAAATCAGGAGGGCAGAAAGAGAGAATGCAATGAATTTGGTAGGGAAGGTAAAGGGTGTAAGTGTGCAAGGAAGAGAATAGATCCCCTTAAAAATCAGCTTCGCCATCTATGCGTGCAGCCACAGGAGATGGATGAGATTTTTAATAATTAATGAAGATCATAGAAGCAAATGAATTGAGGCAAATGAGTTGTGATGTCTTGGACTACATACAAATTAACAGAGGAGTCATTGTCTTAAAGTACATTAAGGTGGATAACTCCCCAAGGCCAGAACAAGTTCATCCTCAGACCTTGTGAGAAGCTAGGGAAGAAATTGCAGAATCTCTTGCAAAGGTATTTGCATCATCTTTAGCCATAGTAGAAGTGCTGAAAGACTGGGGGGTGGCTAATGGTGTATTTAAGAAGGGCAGCAAAGACAAGCTAGAAATCTACAGACGAGTGGTTAAGTTTCTGGAGGTGATTCTGAGGGACATGACCTATCAGTATTTTGATAGACAAGGACTGATTAGAGATAATCAGCATGGCTTAGTGCATGGAGAAATGAGTCTTGCAAATTTGTTTTGTTTTTTAAAAAAGAGCTAACCATGGGAATTGATGAGGACATGTAGGTGGTGTTGCTTAAATTGACCAGTAACGCCCATGACAAGGTCTTGCAGATCAATCACGGGATCCAGAGAGAGCAAGCTAATTGGATAAATGATGATAGGAAGCAGAGGGTAATGGTGAAATATTGTTTTTCAGGCTAGAGGCCTGCGACTGGTGTTGTGCCGCAGGGCTCAGTGGTAGGCCCACTGTTGCTCTTCATTTAAATGATGTGGATGAGAGTGTACAAGTCATGATTAGTTAGTTTGTAGACGACACTAAAATGGGACGTATCGTAGAAAGTAAATCAGGTTGTCAAAATTTACATCAGGATCTTTATCAGCTAAGTAATTGGGCCAAGGAATAATAAATGGAAGAAAATAGATACAAAAAGCTGGAGTAACTCAGCAGGACAGGCAGCATCTCTGGAGAGAAGGAATGGGTGATGTTCCGGGTCGAGATCCTTCTTCAGACTGGGCGCCTCATGGGCGCAGCTGCGGCGTAGACGGAGGAATTGGGAGTATGGAACAGAGTCTTTGCAGGAAGCAGGGTGGGAAGAACTGTAGTCAAGATAGTTGTAGGAGTTAATCAGTTTGAAATAGACATCAGTCAATAATCTATTTCATGTGATGGAGACTCAGATCAAGAAAGGGAGGTAGGTGTCGGAGATGGTCCAAGTAAATTTGAGTGCAGGATGAAAATTGGTGAAGTTAATGAAGTTCACGTGTTCTGTATGGGTGCAGGAGGTAGCACCGATGCAGTCATCAATGTAACAGAGATAGAGTTCAGGGATAGGGCCAGTGTACACCTGGAACAGGGATTGTTCAACATGTCCTACAAAGAGGCAGGCATAGCTGGGGTCCATGCGGGTGCCCATAGCTATGCCTTGGACTTGGATGAAGTGGGAGGAGTCAAAAGGTAAGTTGTTGAGGGTGAGGACCAGCTCTGCTAGGTGGAGTAGAAATTGGATGGTTCTGGGGTCGAGGAAGAAACGGAGGACTTCCTGTTGGGGAATGGAGGTGTAGAGTGACTGAATGTCCATAGTAAAGATGAGGGAGTGGGGGCTAGGAAAGTGGAAGCCATTAAAGAGACGAAGAGCATGTGATCTTGGACATAGGTTGGGAGAGATTGGACCAGTGGGGATAAGACGTAGTCAAAGTATATGGAAATAATTTCCGTGGGAAAGGAGCATGCAGAAACAATGGGTCTGCCAGGGCAGTTGTGTTTGTGGATTTTGGGGAGAAGGTAAAAATGGGTTGTGCGAGGCTGGGAAATAATAAGGTTGGAGACTGTGGATGGCAGATAGCCAGAAGTGATTAAATCAGTAATGGTGTTTGAGATTAAGGCCTGTTGCTCATCTATGGAAGCAAATGGCATTCAATTCAGAAAAGTGTGAGATGTTGTAGTTTGGAAAGTCAGAAAGGTAGAACTTTCACAGGAACAGTAGGACCCTGATGAGATGTAACACATGAGTGCAAGAACATAGTTCCCTGAAAGTGCGATCACAAGGTAGTGAAGGTGTTTATACACTGGCCTACGTCAGCCAGAGCATTAAGTACAGGAGTGGAATGTTACGTTGTAGTTGTACAAGACATTGGTGACAATGTCCGGCATTCAATGTGACCATGGCTGATCATCCACAATCAGTACCCCGTTCCTGCCTTCTCCCCATATCCCCTGACTCCGCTATCTTTAAGAGCCCTATCTAGCTCTCTCTTGAAAGTATCCAGAGAACTGGCCTCCACTGCCCTCTGGGGCAGAGAATTCCATAGACTCCCAACTCTGTGAGAAAAAGTGTTTCCTAATCTTCGTTCTAAATAGCTTACCCCTTATTCTTAAACTGTGGCCCCTGGTTCTGGACTCCACCAACATCGGGAACATGTTTCCTGCCTCTAGCGTGTCCAAACCCTTAACAATCTTATATGTTTCAATAAGATCCCCTCTCATCCTTCTAAACTCCAGAGTGTACAAGTCCAGTCGCTCCATTCTCTCAGCATATGACAGTGCCGCCATCCCGGGAATTAACCTTGTAAACCTACGCTGCACTCCCTCAATAGCAAGAATGTCCTTCCTCAAAATTAGGGAACCAAAACTCCACACAATACTCCAGGTATGGTCTCACTCGGGCTCTGTACAACTGCAGAAGGACCTATTTGCTGCTATACTCGACTCCTCTTGTTATAAAGGCCAACATGCCATTTGCTTTCTTCACTGCTTGCTGTACCTGCATGCTTACTTTCATAAACTGATGAACAAGGACCCCCAGATCCCATTGTACTTCCCCTTTTCCCAACTTGACGCCATTTAGATAGTAATCTGCCTTCCTGTTTTTGCTACCAAAGTGGATAACCTCACATTTATCCACATTAAACTTCATCTGCCATGCATCTGCCCACTCCTCAACCTGTCCAAGTCACCTTGCATTCTCATAGCATCCTCCCCACCGTTCACACTGCCACTCAGCTGTCAACTGCAAATTTGCTAATGTTACTTTGAATCCATCCAAATCATTGATGTATATTGTAAATAGCTGCGGTCCCAGCACTGAGCCTTGCGGTACCCCACTAGTCACTGCCTGCCATTCTGAAAAGGACCCGTTTCTCACATGGAGTGTTGTGTTCAGTTTTGATTATCTTGCTGTAGAAAGGAGGCCATTAAACTGGAAAGAATGCAGAGAAGATTTAAGAGGATATTGCCAGGGTTCAAGCGTGTAAGTTATTGGGAGAATTTGGAGAGGCTAGGACTTTATTCCTTAGAGCATAGGAGGTGAAGGGCGACCATTTGGAGGTGTAAAAATTAATCAGGGACACAGTTTTCCAAGTGTGGCCCCAACAACGTTTTATACAGCTTCAACATGACATTCCAACTCTTATGGTCAATGTTTCGGCCTATAAAGGTAAGCAGAACATGTCTATTTCACTATCTTAGCCACCTGTCAACATATTCAGGGAGCCACGAACTTGCACCCATGTCTCTCTATACATCAACACTTCTGAGATCCCTGCCATTTAATATATTCTGTATTTGATGTCCCAGGATTAAATCCTATTCCACCACCCTACCTAAGTTTCCAGCAACTCTGTCCCACTGCAGTCTTTCACAATCTTCACTATTGACTACTATACCAGTTTTTGTGTCATTGGCAAACTTACTAATCAGTCCATGTCATCCAAGTAATGTGTATATATGTCAAACAACAATGCTTCTTGCACCAATCTCATCCTTGTGGTACAGCACTAGTTAGACTTTCAGTCAGAAAAACAGCCCTCAAACACACTAACCTTTGTCTCCTATCACAAAGTCAATTTTGGATCCAGTTTGCCAACAGACTTTAAATTCCATGTGCCCCAGCTCTTTCACATGCCTATCATATTAGACATGTCGGAAGCCTTGCTATTGTCCATGCACACCATTTCAATTGGCATTAATTGTCCAAGTAGTTAAATACAAGATCTATGGTTCTTTGTGAGAGGATGAAGCAGCACTAGCTTTTACTTTTCCATTAATATAACATTTGCTCTCATTTAATGATTTGATTCTGAACTTGAAGAGTTAACATGTAAAACATTAACCGGTACAATCAGTTCCTATAATTCGATACAATGTGAAGAGTTGTAATTTGCGGGTGGTTACTGTGTAAGAGTTGAGTCAGATATTGTGGGGGCTGAAGCATCTAAAGCAGCTGTGGTGCTTCAGCCCCCTGATGGTGACAAGCTTGGTAACTCCTACCCATGTCCTCGAATAGTACTACCTTTTCACACATGCAAAATCAATACTGACATCAATTCTAAAGAGAACTGGAGCTGGAAAAAATGCAATATATATTGTAAGCAAGGTACCTAATTTTAAGTATCCTAATTTACTTTTAGTTTGGCTTATCAAATAAAATCTACAGCATTCAAAACAGTATGCAGTATGATGATAAACACAAAATGCTGGAGTAACTCAGCGAGTCAGGTAGCATCTCTGGAGAAAATGGATAGGTGATGTTTTGGGGCAGGACCGTCTTCAGCCTGAAGAAAGGTCCTGACCTGAAACATCACCCATTCATTTTCTCAAGAGGTGCTGCCTCACCCGCTGAGTTACTCCAGCATTTTGTGTCTATCTTTGGTACAAACCAGCATCTACAGTTCTAATCCTACTCTAAATGAATTTTATTTATTGAATAAAGTGGTATGGTTTGTAGTCATAAAAAGGACACAGAGAGGAGCGAAAAGATGGGAAAGGAACCAGGTGCACGGGGGAATGGAGGGAGATGCAGGACTAAAACAAGTTGCTCAAGAAGGTAAAGTTGGGGCGAGGAGAGGGGAATTGATTTAACCAACTTTGGCGAATTCAACATTCATGCTGGTGCATTGTAGGCTACCCAAGTAGAATATGAGGTGTTGTTTGTTCAGTGGAAGAGGCCAAGGACAAAGATCGTTATAGGAGCGTTAATAGGAATTTACAGTGCCCTCCATAATGTTTGGGCCAAACACCATCATTTATTTATTTGCCTCTGTACTCCACAATTTGAGATTTGTAAAAGGAAAAAAAATCACTAATGGTTAAAGTACACATTGTCAGATTTTATTAAAGGGTATGTTTATACATTTTGGTTTCACCATGTAGAAATTAGTCATGTTTGTACATAGTCTCTCCCCCCCCCTCCCCCACCCCCCCCCATTTCAGGGCACCATAATGTTTGGGACACATGGCTTCACATGTGTTTGTAATTGCTCAGGTATGTTTAATTGCCCCCTTAATGCAGGTATAAGAGTTCTCAGCCCCTAGTCTTTCCTCCCATCTTTCCATCACCTTTGAAACTTTTATTGCTGTTTATCAACATGACGACCAAAGTTGTGCCAATGAAAGTCAAAGAAGCCATTATGAGACTGAGAAGAATAAAACTGTTAGACACCTGTCAAACCTTAGGCTTACCAAAATCAACGGTTTGGAACATCATTAAAAAAGAGAGCACTGGTGAGCTTACTAATCGCAAAGGGACTGGCAGTCCAAGGAAGACCTCCACAGCTGATGACAGAAGAATTCTCTCTATAATAATGAAAAATCCCCAAACATCTGTCCGACAGATCAGAAACACTCTTCAGGAGTCGAGTGTGGATTTGTCAATGACCACTGTCTACATAAGACTTCATGAACAGCAATACAGGCTACACTGCAAGATGCAAACCACTGGTTAATCACAAAAATAGGATGGCCAGGTTAGTTTGCCAAGAAGTACTTAAAAGAGCAACCACAGTTCTGGGCATGTATGGCTGCTGAAGGTACTGGCTCACTTATCTTCATTTATGATACAACTGCTGATGGTGGTGGCATATTCTGAAGTGTTAGTGGAATTCTGAAGTGTACAGACACATCCTATCTGCTCGAGTTCAAACAAATGCCTCAAAACTCATTGGCCGGCGGGTTCATTCTACAGCAAGACAGTGATCCCAAACATACTGCAAAAGCAGTTTTTCAAAGCTAAACAATTCTCAATTCTCAAATGGTCAAGTTAATCATGGATCTGAACCCAATTGAGCAGGCCTTTTATATGCCGAAGAGAACTGAAGGGGACTAGCCCCCAAAACAGGCATAAGCTAAAGATGGTTGCAATACAGGCCTGGCAGAGCATCATCAGAGAAGACACCCAGCAACTGGTGATGTCCATGAATCACAGACTTCAAGCAGTCATTTGCATGCCAAGGATATGCAACAATATATTAAACATGACTACTTTCATTGACATGACATTGCCGTGTCCCAAACATTATGGTGCCCTGAATTGGGGGGACTGTATAAACACTGCTGTAATTTCTACTTGGTGAAACTAACATGTATAAATATTGCCTTTATTAAAATCTGACACTGCACTTTAACCACATGTGATTTTATTTCTTATTACAAATCTCAAATTGTGGAGTACAGAGGCAAAAAAAAAAATGATGGGTCTTTGTCCCAAACATTATGGAGGGCACTGTAAATGGCTAGCTACCAAGACTCTCAACAGGCCCTGGCAGATAAGTAAAAGTGTTTGCTTATTCTCGCTAGGCCTCGCCCATGTAGAATCCACACACACTTGATCCACCCACAATCCTGTCTCCCTTCTGTCTATGCTGGTCATCTCCCAAGCACCCATCTTCCCCCAATAACTTCCCCCAGCCTCCCCTTTTCTTTTCCCCCCAACAACTCCTTTTTTAGTTGGTGATTTTAAAGGTGATGTGTGGGGCATATATTTTTTAAAGAGGGTGGCGAGTGCCTGGAAGGTGCTTGCCAGGGGTGGAGGTTGAAGTGGTGGTGTTTTAAACAAAAAAACTTATGGACAAACATGTAGAATAGAGGGATATGGGTTATGTCAGTAGATAAGTGATGGTCTTGGCACATGTTCAGCATGTTGTGGGCCGAAGGGCCTGTCCTTGTGCTCTACTGTTCTGATGTATGTTCAAGCAGGCTCTGGTGTCCATATAAATTGACGTAGTATTTCACATTAACTCCTGTCCAAGATAACTATCAACAGATTTCAATTTCTATGAACAAACCAACTTATCCATTGTTAAGGAAACAATGGTTTTGGTGTTTTTTAACAGATGGATGAGATATCGGACGTAATGAATATGATTTAACTGTTAGGACAAAATTATTTCTACTTGCAAAACCTACTCTGGACTTCTGTGACCGATTGGCGTGTCAAATTTGACACCCGTGGCCAGGGCACTGGAACTTCAACCCAGCTGGAACTGGCAGATCCGTTCCCATAGCCGACTTCCGAGACTGACTCTTTGGGCTGGTATCTCAACCCGTCACCCCTAATCCACCCCAACCTAACCCAGAGGCCATGACATCTGCTGGTCTGGCAAAAAGGATAATCAAGCAAGGGTCTGGAATCAAGGGTGCCAGGAAATTGGCTGAACTACTTTAGCTAGGAGAGTAGATCTGGGAAGAACTCACACTAAAACACAGAGTAATGTTTTAGTCACTCTTGGTGTTCAATGAGCAGTTATCCATACCTCACGAGGGAGTGGTGCTTAAAATCACTAGAATTATAGCTGGATTCCACGAGCTAAATTGCAAGAAGGCTACACCAACAAGGGGTGCATTTCCAGAATTTAGGAGGTCAAAAAGAAGTTTGATGAAAGTTTTAAATATTATGGAAACCAATAGTGGTAAAGAATGCCAGATCTAAATTAGAATATCAGTTATTATTGGATTGAAGTTTGGAAACATGCAGAAAGTGATTGAAATTGATGCTAATTTCATTAGATGTTAATTTTAAAGCTGAGAATGTTGATCAGAGGTATTAATGGATACAGAGAAAAGATGAGCGTACAGATTTAGGCCACACCTCAAAGTATAATCTCATTGAACGATAGAGCTTTCCGGAGTTAAACAGCTCGTGCCTATTTCAGTGTGCCTAGGTTTTTAATATTTACTTTTTTAATACACAGAATACAGTCAAATACCAATGGAAATTGTGACCTGTTGTGAAAAGATATAACTCTGCTTTGTCCTTTACAGGCACGTGTTAGCATAGCTAGAAGCATAGAAAAGATGGAATACCAGCACAATAAAGCACAACAACATAACAGCTGGTTTCAGCAAGCTGCTGAAGCACTTGAGGTGGATTTGGAGGACAACGACCTGATGGGTGAGCAACATCCTAATATTTGCCTGGACACATACAGGTGTTCATATTTGCTTATAAATCCAGTGTTGAGATGCACTCTCTCCCTATGTCATTGCCTTTTTTCCTGATAGCACTTGTTATCAAGTGTCCTTAGAAATAAGCAACAATTATGTCACCAAGCAGCCTAATCCCATTGATTTCTCAGTCAAACAAGGAAAAGTTGGATTTTTGTTAATATACAACATCTTGCATACAGTTTGAAACAAGCATTGAAACGTACATGAGAACAGTATGGAAGTTGAAATATCATGGTACTTAAATGTTAAATCTCTTATTTAATCTTTAAGCCTCATTCTCTTATCACTTACACTTGAAAATATGCACAATTGCGATCCATTATCACTGAATGTTACTCATTATACAACCACAAAAAAACAATATGTTCCTTTTTGATAATATACTTAGCAGCTATTATTCCAAAAGGATTTGAACTTGGTCCCCAATTAATTGAAGTCTGAAGATGTATGAAGAGCACATTCAACATAACACTATGCTTATTTTCAGGTGGAAGGGATAATGATGGTGAAGACAACCAGAGGCAAAGAATGTTGAAAGGAATGAAGAAGGAACTAAAGAGTTTGCTTTCACAGCCAGTGTTTAAGAACTCCATGAAGACAAAATTTCCAACACAATTTGGTGGACTAGGATTGCCTGCTCTACCATTGGCAAGCCAAGAAACTGCTTTAACCACAATTCAAAAGCATAAATTCAAAAATAGACGAAGGTTATGTGAACAAATATCTTGAGATGCATTGTTTAAATAACCCATACAACTAGCTATTGGCAAAATATGTAATAACATGTTCAGTGGCTATACACCATTTATTGCATTTAATAAAAATCCAGAACTTGCGCGATACTGTCATCTTCAACATGAAGATTAGGAGCAACCTCGTCATACCCTCAAATAAGAGGATACAGCATTTTGAAAAGTTGCATGGGATTTTGATTATTAAGCGTGACTAACAAGTTTGTTACGATGGGACCATGCTTAATTAGGTAGCATTTTCTTTAGGATGAAATGCTCCACTTTCTGCAACTGGTCACTCAAACCACTGAAATCCAATAATAAAATGAAAGTTTACATATTATTTAGCTTTTCCTTTTTGTAAGCTAATTTTTAAAGTAGGTAGCAGACAAGAATTTGGTTGTACTGCATCATTTACTTTTTTCTGTATAGGCCTTTATAAAGCACGACTGGGAGGATGATACAAAATGTAGTTGTGTGGTGGATGGTCAGGTTACTTTGCTTGTAAACAATTTTGTTTGAAATATTAATTTTGCACTCAGTGTATGCCACACAAGGAATCAGTTTATATATCAAATTAGTCACCATTAGATAAGTGTTTAAATCGGAATCCAAATTAAACTTCCATACACTTTCAAAAATGGGGTTTATCAGTTATGGCCAGTTTTAAAAGCAGGACTAGTGTAAACCTTCCAGCAGGAGGAGCCATTGTTGTGCACATAGCATTGAAGTGTCAACAATTAAGCTGTCACCATTGGATGCAAGTACATTAAATCCATAATTACAACAATCTCACTGAACTTCACTCTTTGTAATTTAGTGTGGTACAATGGAGGAGTCCCAACCTACAAATCCAGTATAAACAAAAATGTGTGGGGAGGGGCTTGAAAAGGTATAGGAATATGTTAATTAATGGATGAAGATTTTTAAACTAAATTTAAAATGATGATGGAAGCTATATCAAATTGGTATAGACTTTGTACAACTATGCCCACTAATATATACAAAATTCTAAATGCACTTGATTTTTGTTGGGGATAGGCATTCATTGTGTATGTCAAAAGGTGACTAAGAGGTGCTCAATTTATCTTGATTCATTTTCTTCCCCACAAATATTGCACCTGTCCTCTCTCATTAAAACATTCCCCCAACTAAATAGTACCCAAAGCACTAAAACCTCTAGATGCAAGGTGAAATTAAGTCTATTTGGTATTGCTCGTTGTGTAAAGTATATCGTAATGGCCCGGTTTGTAAAGCAGATAGACCAAAGGCTTTGATCCCTCCGGAAAGATGTGATGGTTGATTTCAGTGTCTGTTTTGTCCATATACTCCACTTGGATTGATATACCCAATGCTTGGGTCAGTGCGGTGATATGAATGTGGTCACTTTCCACTGCCATCGGTTCCACTTCCTATGGGAGGGAAACTAGGTATTACTACATATATAAAATAAGTTCTACAAGAGCAAGGTTGCAGAAAGTAATTACCCCACCACATCTCAATTACCCATCCATACCCCTATATCAGCAATCATCCTATAATTAGCAAATCTATTTTACAT
Organism: Raja brachyura; assembly: GCA_963514005.1. The sequence goes on from OY740789.1 coordinate 21,595,272, forward strand.
TAAAAGATGGGCTAACACATTTTTGGACAGATTCAACTATGATTATTTTTATATTAAGATCTTTGGAAATGAAATGAATTGGTATTAAATAGAACGAGAGGAAGAAAAATAATCTATCAATTTTTCTTGTTATTTATCTGGATCCTTTCCTCAAACTATGATGAACTCGATTGTTTTGCTGTACTTCAAACACTCTAAAAGGAATAATGGGCATCTTAAATATGATCAAGCATATATCTTTCATAAAACCAGAATGGTGTTATGTCCAAAGGTTATTTCATTTCCCATCAATGATTTTCCCTGTTAAACCTTACAAGGATTACAGATTACATCTGTGGTATTGTAATGTTTCAATCCCACACTTATAGGTCAACATATATTCGTTCAGAACCGTGAACTTACTGTTCATAATTAACTTTTACCAATTTTTTTTATTACTTCTGAAGTTTGACGGCAGACTCCATCAATGAATAAAACTAATCAATATAACCAATTCTAAAACTGACCTGAGCACAGAAGTCTTTAATACTTATGCCTCCCTCGAGGAAAAATTCAAAGAACTCGGACTGTTTCTGCAAGTATGCGGATGTTAGTAGTCGAAGATATTGCACTAAATGATCTGAAGCACCACGATCATTGAAAACAGCAAGTAGTTTAGAGACCGAACCATCCGTTTCTACCAGGTCAATCACATCCATAAACTAGAACCAGAGAACCTAACAGTAACATCTGTATCAATGCAATTTTTTTCATAAAAAGGAAACTACAGCTCATAAACAATCTTAGAATAATTGGAGTGACTCTTTTAGATTAATACTCATCAAGGTATGTTAAGCATTTCCCCAATAAAAATATTCTAAGATTAAATACCATCAAATACACCAAAAGGAAAACATTGCCATTGCAGCAAAATTAAAATTGGCAGATGTAGGATAGCCAAAAATATAGAAAATGCAGGAATCACTCAGTAAATCAAGTGCATCCAAGGGGGAAAGAAGGCGTTTAGGTTTGCAAATGATTCCTCAATGGAACATGAAAAGTAAGATAGACAATTTCAAGTTGCGTTGAGTTAGAGGATGGGGGTGGTAGTGTGCATGAATGGGTGCAGATCAAAATTGTCATAGAAATAATTTAAGGACCACCAGCCAAAAACAAAAAAAATGAAACAAAGGCACGGACACATTTACCAGAAGATAAAAATTAACCTGAAATAGTTAAATTCAATACTAAGTCCAGTCTAAGTGACCTGATGGATAATGAGGAGCTGTTCCTTGAGCTTATGTTGGGTTTCTTTGGAGCAATAGAGAAGGCCCAGGACTGAACTCAAAGTGGGACTGGGAAGGAGAATTAAAGTGACATGCTTGGTCAGCTTGTGGAGTGAATGGAGGCATTCTGCAAACTGTTACCAAATTGCGTTTGAATCCTCCATTGCAGGACACAACGAAACCATGCAATAACCTGAATTGGTGGTAGTCTAAGTGAATCGCTGCTTCATCTGGAACAATAATTGGGTCTGTGAATGATGAGAAGGATGGAGGAAAAGGGACAGATGTTAAACTTCCCACATGAGAAGAGAAATGACTGGTGGAGATGGCAGAGAGGACCAGGAAATCCTAAGGGACTATTCTTTCCACAATACTAAAAAAGGGGGGGGGGTGAGGGGGAGTTAAGGTTGAAGTCATGTCTGGTGATTGAAGGAGGTGGAAATTATAAAGGAAGAAGGTGAATGTGGAGGCTGGTCGGCTGGAAAACTAGGGCAAGAGGAACTCTTTCACTTCAAAGGTCTGTTCTGGCTCGAGGAAGGCAGCACTCATTGAGAGCCCTGTTAACTATGGTATGTTAAGGAAATTAGGAAAGAAAACAGTTAAGAAAAAACAAAAATTTTGAAGTGAGCAGAGTGAATAAAACCTGCTATCGGAATAGATACAAAAGGGATGGAGACACTGGGAGATTGGAATGATTCCACAATGAACATTTTTCCAAGGTAGACACAAAATGCTGGGGTAAATCAGCGGGCGAGGCAGCATCTCTGGAGAGATGGAATGGGTGACGTTTCGGGTCGAGACCCTTCTTCAGATTCAGACATTTCCACACTGGTTCGTTAGTTTTTAAACAACTGATTGTTTTATCTTAAGGGTAGGTTAGCAATAGAGTCTATCTACCCTTCCTGGTGGGATCAAACATATAGAATTTAAGTCAAGAATACCAAAATACATAAATCCCCCCCTGGGCTCAGCTCAGAAGAACTCTTGGTTTAGTGGAGGTTGGCTAGTCCAACAGGGCACAACTGCGTTGGTTAAGAAGGAAAAACTAATTATGCCCTTGGGTTCCGACTGGACGGGTTGGACAGGTCAGTCATTAACCAAGCAGATTTTCACTTCAAAGGTCTTTTATTGTCACGTGTACCAATTAAGGTACAGTGATATGCGAATTACCATACAGCCATACTAAAAAAAAGCAACAAGACACACAACTACATAAAAGTTAATATAAACATCCACCCCAGCGGATTCCCCACATTCCTCACTGTGATGGAAGGCAATAAAGTCTAATCTTCCCTCATTTGCATCAACTCTGCAGGTAAGGAGGCAAATGTGGCAATTTGAACAAAGGGTGGGTAGCAAAACCTTAAAATTATCACTTTTCAGAAAATATATACTTACTGTGCTGCAAGAATTTTCAAATGTTTTTTCATCAAATCCAGCAGCTAAAAGTTCTTCTCTACTCTGTATTACTTTTTTTCGAAGTCTAAATAAAAAGTAATTCACATTAGGTGAAATATGGTATTAACGCATAAGCACGATACTAGGCAAACATGATTTTGCCATATGTTAATTCGTAACTATGACCATAATATTTCCCATACAATTAATGCAGAAAATTCGCCATAATTCAGTTGGATTCTTCAAATTTTGGTTTCTTTTTCCAGTTTATTCCTTGGCACACATCTATGGCAGTAACTAGGCTAGTCCAGAAGACAAATCACATGGGATCCATAGTGTGTTGGTATGTTGGATACGGTATGGCTTTGTCATAGAAGACAAAATGTTGTGATTGAAAGGTGTTTTCTGACCAGAGGTTTGTGATCAGTGGGTGGCACAGCGGTAGAGCCTCAGTGCAAGTGCTAGAGACACTAGTTCAATTCTAACCATGGCTGCTGTCCGTGCCCAGTTTGTACATTCTCCCGGCGACCTCATGGGATTTCTTCAGGTGCTCCGGCTTCCACCCACATTCCAAAGATGTGCAGATTCGCAGGTTAATAGGCTTCTGTAAATTGCCCCTAGTGTGTAGGATGCAAAAGTGGGATAATAAAGAACTAGTGCATGGGTGATTGATAGTTGGTGTGGACTTGGTGGGCTGAAGGGTCTCTTTCCACCATGTATCTCTAAACTAAAAAGTTCTGCAAGGATCATTGCCGGGACCTAGTTTAGAACAAACAAAATGCCCAAATATCTTGTGGTAACCAGCAGCCAGGTTTGAAATATCATTTGCAAGTTAACTTTCTCATCAATAATTCTCATGAAGTTAGTGTTGGAACTGATGGAAATGTGGAAAAGGTGCATAAATATATCAGATACTTTGGTGAAAATTGATTTCAGTTTTGCAATGAACATTGGGGATTTCTAATGTTAATATGTGATTCATAAGTGATAGGTCATAGGTGATAAGAGTAGAATTGAGCCATTTGGCCCGCATGTTTACTCCGCCATTCAATCATTGCTGATCTACATTGCATTCAGAAAGTATTCAGACACTTTCACTTTTTTCACATTTTTCTACGTTACAGCCTTATTCTAAAATAGATTACATTATTTTTTATATCATCAAACTACACACAATACTCCATAATTAAAAAGTGAAAGCAGGTCAGGTGTTTAGAAGATTTTGCTAGGTAATTAAAAAGAAATAACTGAAATATCACATTTACATAAGTATTCAGACTGCGGGGGCGCGGACTTAACATCGGAGCTGATCCCTTGCCTGGGATTGCTCCCACCGCGGAACCAACACCAAGAGCTCACAGTCTCGGGTGAGGCCGAGTCGGAAGCTCCAACAACGCAGAAGGTTCGACCAGCCCCGACGCAAGTTTCGTTCGTCCAGCGAAGGGGGAGCCGACACCCCCCCCCCCCCCGATGCGGGAGCGGATCGCCTGGACGCGTAGGGCCCGAACGCCGCCGGCTATGGGAGTCGAGATCGTCCCGTCTTATGGGGGCTCGAGGCCCACGACCGAGGAAGAACTAAGGGAAGGACTTGAACTTTATTTCGCCTTCCATCACAGTGAGGAATGTGTAGGAGTCACTGTGGTGGATGTTCATGTTAAAATGTGTTTTTTTAAGTGATCTGTTATTTTTAATTGTATGACTGACCTGGCCAATGAAATTCCTCGTATGTTGCAAACATACTTGGCGAATAAAGTGTGATTCTGATTCTGATTGTTGTGGCACCTTTGGCAGCGATTACAGCCTCATGTCTTCTTGGGTATGACGCTACAAGCTTGGCACACCTGTATTTGGGTAATTTCTCCCATTCTTCTCTGCAGATCCTCACAAGCTCTCTCAGGTTGGATGGGGAGCGTCAATGCACTGCTATTTTTAGGTCAAGGACATTCACAGACTTCTCATGAAGCCACTCCTGCGTTGTCTTAGCTGTGTGCTTACGGTCATTGTCCTGATGGAAGGTGAACCTCCGCCCCAGTCTGAGGTGCAGAACGCTCCAGAGCAGGTTTTCATCAAGGATCTCTCTGCTTTGCTCCGTTCATCTTTCCCTCGATCCTGACTAGTCTCCCAGTTCCTGCCGCTGAAAAACATCCCCACAGCATGATGCTGCCACCACCATGCTTCACCGTAGGTATGTATTGGCCAGATGATGAGCAGTGCCTAGTTTCCTCCATACGTGATATTTGGCATTCAGGCCAAAGAGTTCAATCTTGGTTTCATCAGACCAGAGAATCTTGTTTCTCATGGTATGAGTCCTTTGGGTGCCTTTTGGCAAACTACAAGCGGGCTGTCATGTGTCTTTTCCTGAGGAATGGCTTCCGTCTGGCCACTCTACCATAAAGGCCTGATTGGTCGAGTGCTGCAGATATGGTTGTCCTTCTGGAAGGTTCTCCCATCTCCACAGAGGAACTCTGTCAGAGTGTCCATCGGGTTCTTGGTCCTAGACCCTTCTCCCCCGATTGCTCAATATGGCCCCGGGTGGCCAGCTCTATGAAGGGTCCTGGTGGTTCCAAAGTTCTTCCATTTATGAATGACGGAGGCCACAGTGCTCTTCGGGACCTGCAATGCTGCAGAAATTGTTTTATACCTTTCCCCAGATCTGCGTCTCGACACAATCCTGTCTCGAAGGTCTACGAACAATTCCTTCGTCTTCATGGATTGGTTTTTGCTCTGACATGCACGGTCAACTGTGGGATCTTATATAGACAGGTGTATGCCTTTCCAAATCATGTCCAATCAATTTAATTTACCACTAGTGGACTCCAATCAATTTGTAGAAACATCTCAAGGATAATCAATGGAAGCAGGATGAACCTAAGCTCAATTTTGAGTGTCATAGCAAAGGGTCTGAATACTTATTTCATACTGAATATGATATTTCAGTTATTCATACTGAATATGATATTTCAGTTATTTCTTTTTAATAACTTTGCAAAAATTTCTAAACGCCTGTTTTTGCATCTTCATTCTGGGGTAATGTGTGTAGATTGATGATTAAAAAAGATGAATTTAATCAATTTTAAAATAAGCCTAACGTAACAAAATATAGAAAAAGTGAAGGGGTCGGAATACTTTCAATGCACTGCATCTCTCCCTTCTAACCCCATTCTCCTGCCTTCTCCCAATGACCTCTGACACCTGTACTAATCAAGATTCTATCGATCCGCCTTAAAAATATCCACTGACGGCCTCCACAGTCTTCTGTGGTAAAGAATTCCACAGATTCACCAAATAAATTTCTCCTCATCTCCTTCCGAAAATAATGTCTTTTTATTCTGAGGCTATGACCTCTAGTCCTAGTCCCCATCTAGGTCTTGAACACTTTCTTGGGTACTTGACATCTTTTCCACGTTCACTTTCATTGAAACAGGACAATAGTGCACATGTAGGCTGTGTGAGAATGTCTGACGCCCTACGTACTTCGAAACCAAATCTAAAATTTGCATTTCAGTCTACTTATCTATTATTCTCCAGTATAATGTGCAGCAGCAATCTTAAAACAAACTTACTTTTTGACTGCTTTTTTATTTTCAAGTAATGATTCCAGATAAGCGAAGCTTAGTGCACGATAAAAGCAATTTCCATCACCAAGTGTCCTTCTGAAGAAAGCATACTTTCTACTGATATCCTGAATGATAATGAAAGAGATAGCTAAATACATGAAATTAATTAAAGCATGTTTACAAAAAAAAGGTACTACAAGTATGATTTCATGACCATTTCCTTGTACATTTTACATAAGGAATATTGAGGGTCCACCTTGAGATAATAGGGAAAGTGCACCAGAGTTTGCTGTTCATTTTTCAAGACATAAGCAAAAAGAGTCTCATGTATATCCTGGTAATTATACACATACAGGAAGTTTTAGAAACTGTGACATGGAAATGTTTGTTTTAATTTTAAAAATAAATTCCATGCTAACATCTGTATTTCCAACAAAGCATCAACATTAAGATTAGTTTTGTTGTTTTTCTAGAGTAGAGTATTATCTCAATCTATTTCAGATTACAGAAGCGGATCTCCTACTTCGAAGGGAATGAATGGATAATCATATCGTATAGAGTGCCCCCCATAATGAATGGAGGAGAGAAGGAACTGCCCAAGATCCAAAGCATACCACCTCATCTGTGAAACATGGTGGTGGGGGTGTAATGGCCAGGGCATGTATGGCTGCTGAAGATACTGATTCACTTATCTTAATTGATGATAGTAGCATAATGAATTCTGAAGTGTATAGACATATCCTATCTGCCTCAAAACACATTGGCCGGCAGTTCATTCTACAGCTAGACAATGATCGCAAAAGCAACAAAGGAATTTTTCACATCTAAAAAATTGTCAATTCTTGAGTGGCAGTCAAGCAGACTTCAAGCAGTCATTGCATGCAAAGGATATGCAATAAAATACTAAACATTACCAATTTCATTTCCATTACATTTCTGTGTCCCAATCATTATGGTGCCCCGATGGGGGGGTCGGGTCTATGTATAAACATTGCTGCAATTTCTACATGGTGAAACCAAAATGTATAAAATGGCCTTTATTGAAATCCGACAATGTGCACTTTAACCACATGTGATTTTTTTCCTTTACAAATCTAAAATTGTGGAGTACAGAGGAAAATAAATAGATCATGGGTCTTTGTCCCAAACATTATGGAGGGCACTGTAGATGCGACTTGAAGAGCAGGCTGCACATGATCCATGACTAGACAATAAATAAATATTTCTACATTATTTAGTGAAGTTGAAATGGATTTTAATTTGCAACAAGAGCTTCTTGATTGCTCATTTTTTGTTGGGTATCTAAATCAAATAAAACATTTATGATAATTATTTTTTAAATATACACTTTGGTACTATGTTTTGTAATATTTCTTAATAAGTGTAATAATGAAGAAATTATGATAGACATGTCACATACTGTCCAATTCCAAGAAATGACCAAAGTTGATAATTCCTGAGCAAATCCTTACTACTGTGGACTTTCAATAGCCCAGTGAGCTTTTATTTTTGGTTATGAGTTTACTATAGATCTTCAACATTAAAAGTAAAAGTTTTAAATGTAATCTATGCAGATAGAATCAGTACTAGCCACATCATTGTAAGAATGGTTGTGTTATCTAATCCATACCTACCAGCAGCAGACCAATGTTGGTAAAACTGCAAGACCAGGCAAGTACAATTATTTATGATACTAGTATTTTCACTGCTACATGTGCATGTAATAGGCAAGATACAGTAAATCCACAGTCTTGCACTACATACAGAGACATATCTAATTCTGCTTGCATTTTATATACACAACTGACAGATTATAATGATTTACAGCATAATTTAATAAGCAAAATAATAGTGAATGCAAAGAAAAGTAGGAGCGTTAGCCTCCACCAATTTGCAATAAAAAAATATCATACCTGTACTTTTTGTTGATAAATTCTGTCTTCAGGATGGTCCTCTCCAAGAGCCCGTATTTCACTTTGATCAGAGACAATGCGCACAGATCCATGCTATTTAAATAATAACAGGAAAGATTATTTAATTGACAAGTAAATTTAGTCGTCTCCTGATGACGACAGCAGAGGCAGCAATTCATTATTTAGGAGTAACCAAGAAATCACAATTTAAAGACCGCATTTGGAGCATTGCGTGAAGTTCTGGTGGCCCCATTACAGGAAGTATGTGGAGGTTTTGGATAGCGTGCAAAGGAGTGTTACTAGAATGATGCCTGGACGAGTGGGGTTTAGCTATAGGGACCATTTGGACGGATTTGAATCATTGTTCCTGGATCAAGGGAGGTTTGGGGGGGGGGGGGGGGGGGAAGACCTGACTGTCTACCTTTTCTCCTAGGATGGAAATATCAAATAGGACAGGGCATAACTTTAAGATGAAAGGGACAAAGTTTAAAAGGAAATATGCGGGGCAATTATTTTTAAAAAACAGAGTTGTGAGTGCCTGGAACACCCAGTCGGGGGTGGTGGTGGACGCTGACACGATAGTCGCCTTGAAGATACTTTCAGATAGACACATGGATATGCAGGGAATGGAGGGATATGGATTATATGCAGGCAGATAAGTTGTTCTTGTCATCATGTTTGGCACAAATATTGTGAGCTGAAGGGCCTGTTCTTGTTCTGTACGGTTCTATATACCACAAAACAAATGTTCTTTTTTTCAAAAATGACAACAAAATTTGATGACAAAATACTTACGTATCTGGATAGGCACTTAAATAACCAAGGAATAGAAAGCTATGGCCAAAATGGTGGTAAATAAGATGAGTGTAAGAGAGTATTTGATGATCCGTACGAACATCATGAGCTGAAGGGCCTGTTTCTGTCCTGTACCACCACCACGCGAAAGATTAAATAACGGCACCATCCACACACGAGACAAGATTATTTCATAGCATCATGAGACCTGATATACATTATTTTCATCTGTTTAAGAAAGAACTGCAGATGCTGGAAAAATCGAAGGTAGACAAAAATGTTGGAGAAACTCAGCGGGTAAGGCAGCATCAATGGAGCGAAGGAATAGGTGACGTTTCGGGTCGAGACCCTTCTTCAGACTGATGTGGGGGTGGAGGGGGAGAATAAAGGAAGAGGCTGTGGGAGAGCTGGGAAGGGGAGGGGAAGGAGGGAGAAAGCAAGGACTACCTGAAATTGGAGAAGGCAATGTTCATACCGCTGGGGTGTAAACTACCCAAGCAAAATATGAGGTGCTGTACCTCCAGTTTGCAGTAAGGACAGAATGGTCAGATTCGGAATGGGAGGGGGAGTTGAAGTGCTGAGCCACCGGGAGATCAGGTTGGTTATTGCGAACTGAGTGGAGGTGTTGTGCGAAGCGATCGCCAAGCCTGCGCTTGGTCTCACACCGAGGTTGATCATACGCTGAATAATCCAACCACATTTTTGTTTGGAAGTGGAAACAATAGAAATTGCATTCTAACGTGTAAAAAGAGTTGAGATATTGTATATACTGTATTATAATTTTGCTGCATGTCAATGTGGTATACTTCATGTCTTGATTGGTGAATATGTTTAGTTTGTGACTTTATTTGAAGGAGAAATAATATGTGAATGCTTCATCGAGCATAATTCCGAAAGGTAACTATGCACTTCGTCCGAGCACATTATCGCACGGGTCATACGCAGTCTTAAAAGACCACCTAAACTGCAACCTAAAAAGCTGCCTAGGTTGCCCGGCTGACAACAGAGAAAAAAAGGATAAGTGAGAGCCTTGCAAACAGAGGGATTTTCCCTTTGCTACTTTCAATTTAATAAAAAGGAGCAAGAGGAAGAAAAGCAGGGACATGTTATCACTTGGCATGGCATCATTGAACAGAAAACATTGGAATCTATTAGTTGTACAAAATGGAAACATACCCAACTATCAACCAGGTTTTATAACTGAGCTGGTCCAATTTACCTGCATTTGGTCCATATCGCTCTAATCCTTTCCTATCCACGAATCTGTCCAAATATCTTAAAAACATCACTGTTGTACAGACTCCTACAGCTTCCTTTGGCAATTATTTCCATATGCACATTACCCTGTGTGAACAAATTGCTCCTCGGGTCTGTTTTAAATAGAAACATAGAAAATAGGTGCAGGAGGCGGCCATTGTGTGAATTGAGTTGGCTGCTGACTGTGATGATTGGAATTCCACAGGGAACTTAGAAACGTAGAAAAATAGGTGCAGGAGTAGACGATTTGGCTCTTCGACACCATCGTTCAATATGATCATGGCTGATCGTCCAAAATCAATACCCCGTTTCAGCTTCTTCCCATATTGCTTGATTCCCTTAACCGCAGAGCTAAATCTAACTCTCTCTTGAAAACATCCAGAGAATTAGCCTCCATTGCCTTCTGTAGCAGAGAATTCCAGATTCACAACTCTCTGGGTGAAAACGTTTTTCCTCATCTCAGTCCTAAATGGCCTACCCCTTATTCTTAAACTGTGACCCCTGGTTCTGGATTCCCACAACATCAGGACATTTTTTTCCTGCATCTACCCTGTCCAATCCTCTAAGAATTTTATGTTTCTATAAGATCCCCTCTCATCCTTTTAAATTCCAGCGAATACAAGCCGAGTCAACCCATTCTTTCATCATACGTCAGTCCCGCCATCCCGGGAATGAACCTGGTGAATCTACGATGCACTCCCTCAATAGCAATAATGGTCCTTCCTCAAATGAGGAGACCAAAGTTTCACACAATACTCCAGGTGCAGTCTCACCAGGGCCCTGTACAACTGCATTAGGGTCTCCTTGCTCCTAAACTGAAATCTTCTCACAATTGAGGCCAACATGCCATCGGCTTTCTTCACTGCCTGCTGTACCTGCATGCTCATTTTCAGTGAATGATGTACAAGCACACCCAGGTCTCGTTGCACCTCCCCTTGTCCTATTCTGACACCATTCAGATAATAATCTGCCTTCCTGTTCTTGCCACCAAAGTGGATAACCTCACATTTATCCACATTATACGGCATCTGCCATGCTCTGCCCACTCACCCAACCTACCAAGTCACCCTGCAGCCTCATAGCATCCTCGGCACAGCTCACACTGCCACCTAGATTTGTGTCATCCGCAAACTTAGAGATGTTACATTTAATTCCCTCGTCTAAATCGTTAATATATATTGTAAATAACTGGGGTTCCAGCACCGAGCCTTGCGACACCCCACTGGTCACTGCCTGCCATTCTGAAAAGGACCTGTTAATTCCTACTCTTTGCTGCCTGTCTGCCAACAAGTTCTCTATCCATGTCAATACCCTACCCCCAATACCCTGTGTTCCAATTTTGCACAATAATCTCTTGTGTGGGACCTTGTCAAAGGCTTTTTGAAAGTCCAGATATACCACATCCACTGGCTTTCCCTTATCCATCCTACTTGTTAAATCATCAAAAAATTTCAAAAGATTAGTCAAGCATGATTTCCCCTTCATAAATCCATGCTGACTTTGATCAATCCCGTCACTGCTTTCCAAATGTACTGCTATAACATCTTTAATAATCGAGTCCAGCATCTTCTCCACCACCGATTTAAGGCTAACTGGTCTATAATTCCCCGTTTTCTCTCTCTCCCTCCTTTCTTAAAAAGTGTAGATACATTGGCTACCCTCCAGTCCACAGGAACTGATCCAGAGTCGTGAGAACATTGGAAAATGACCACCAATGCATCCACGATTTCTTGGGCCACCTCAAGTACTCTAGGATGCAGACCATCTGGCCCAGGGGAATTATCTGCCATCAGTCCCAACAGTTTACCTAACACCATTTTCTGACTAATGTGGATTCCCTTCAGTTCCTCCATTAGATCCTCGGTCCCCAAGTATTTCCGGGAGATTGTTGGTATCTTCCTCAGTGAAGACAAAACCAAAATACTTTTTTAACTGTTCTGCCATTTCCCCGTTTCCCATTATAAATTCACCTGTCTCTGACTGAAAGGGACCTACAGTCGTCTACACTAATCATTTCCTTTTTACATACCTATAGAACCGTTTACAGACAGTTTTTATATTTCCCACAAGCTTTCTTTCATGGCCTTTTTTCCCCCTCTTAATTAACTTTTTGCGCCCTCTTAAACAACCCCTGTTGAGTTCTAAATTTCTCCCAGCCCTCTGGTTTTCCGCTTCTTCTGGCCAATTTATATGCCTCTTTCTTGGCTTTAACACTATCCTTGACTTCCCTCGTCAGCCACAGTTGAGCCGCCTTCCCAGTTTTCTTTTTTCGCCAGACAAGGATGAACAATTTCTGGAGTTCATCCATGCATTCTTTAAATCTTCGTCATTGCATCTCCACTGTCAACTGGATAAAGGCAAGAGCTTGTAATTGCTTAATGAGAAGTATGATGTCAGGCTTGGATTACCATTGTTGTAATATACCAGCTTGAATATTATGCCACAGACATTGGCCAAAATGAAAGAAGCAACAATAAATTGACGTGTTTGGGAAGTTCTTTTTTATACTATTAATTGCTGCTTCTTCAAAGTCAGTTGTTATCGAAGTTGGAACCTGAACTCCTTTATCTTTCAAACACTTAAACATTCTGTTGTATGTTTTCTCTTCCTTGTTGCTTGCAATACATTAATGTCAAAATGTTGCTTTCTAAATTAATAGCATGTCTAGTATAGAGTTGCTTTCCTAGGGGAGCAGAGTCAAATGTGCCATCGCCAAACCATGTTTGTTTTTTGGATAAAAGTTCCAAATTCTTCTCTGTTGATAAAATAATTACGGTGGTACTTTCATACATTCGAAAGTTTTCTCCTCGTGTTGTTGTACTCAAATCTTCACTTGTGTCTACATTTCTTGCTCGCCTTACCATTCTTCATAGTGTTTCTCTCTTAGGCAGGGCTCCAGCAACATAAAGTGGTAATTCTTCCGTGATATTATTACAGCTTGCATACACTTCAGTATGCTCAGCTCAAGTTTCCAGACTGTCCAAAACTTTCAGAACACAATTACGACCATCAGGAGGGTGCGAATGATTAGAAGCATTACCCTGCTCAGTATCGTTTATAGTTCTAATTCTACCATTAGGATTGGCCGGAATTTAGGTGGATTATTTGAGGGAAAACTATGTTTGATAGATCTATTTTCAGCTAACACAATACAACCTTCATGTTATGACATATTTCGATTTTCAAAAAGCCATCGATGTTTAGAAGTATTAATCAGTGCAGATTTGAGAATAAGTTAACATACAGAAAACACAGTAGGAATAAATAGGTTGTTTTCATTGCGGGCTCTGGCTAATGTGATGTTGCAGGCATCAATGCCATGACCCCAGCTGTTCACCATCTATGTCGATGATATGGATGGAAGGTATCCAAGTGGAATGTGTCCAAGTTTGCTGATGATTCAGAACCATGATGCCCTTGGCTATTTCGCAGTTCTACAGCATCCAAACTGTCTCTCCCAGCTGGACAGTGTGGGCTGTGAGAAGGATGCTAGAGACTTTGGAGGGATGCTCATATCCATGGGCAAGGACATGGCATATAATGAGGAAAAATTTGAGTTTATCCACTTTGTTGGAATAAAATTAGAAAGGTGGAACATTTATTTTAACATGGCAAAATAACAATTGGTGTTGATACTCCTGATGTGCTTTATGTTCCTGATGCCAGGGACCTGGTAGCCTTGCACACATATCACAGAAAATGTGTGTGCAGATATTGCAAGCAATTAGGAAGACAAATGATAATAATGGCATTTAGTGCAAGAAGACTGGAGTACAAATAACCCGTGGTAAGGCAGTTTGGGCAACAGAAATTCGCCCTTATGGAATTTATAAATCACCACAGAAATTACGGGCATACAGAATTTAAAAAATCATTCAATTTACGTGAAAGAATGTAAACATCATAAAATGTTTTATTCAACTTGCATATCTTGACATATGCGCAGATGTCATGGCTCTGTGTTATAGAAAATAGCAATATGGGATATTTTCTAAGAAAGCAACCCCAAAATACAGGGGTAATCAGTCCCAGGGTGGGGCCATCTGATAATTAGATAAACCCATGATGAGACAAATCTGGAACATGGTTTATAGATCTTGTCTCTCTTTCAAAGGAAGAATATGCAATAAAACGTGCAATGAAGGTTCATTAGATTGATTTCTGGGTTTGGTATATATTGTGAGATTAAACAGATTAGGCCTATAGTCGTGAGTTTAGAATAACAGAGCATGACTTAATTGAAAAAAAGACAATAGGACTGACAGGTATGCCTGAATGGGAGTCAGCGCTCTACTAAGTGGTCAATATCTGTGCCATATTAACTTGTGAATGTTTTATGGCTGGAGTAAATATAACTGCTGTCATTCACTTGTATCTATCAGTGGATTTCTTTAACACCGAGAGAGCAGATGTTATTAACATTAAAGAATCATAATAACCAGGTCAGCAATAATATTCCACTTCTGGAGCTTGCTTTCCAATCTACTAGCAACCACACTGAGAGGCCAAAAGGATACCAGACATGCTAAATGGAACACAGATTCCTCAGCATGTCAAACAGCGTCTAAATAGCAAAACAGTTAACAGTGCAGAGCCAGATGTGAAACATTCACTCTTTCTCTCCCTACATATGCTACCTGACCCGATTGGAATTTTCAGATTTTTATTTCAGATTTCCAGCATCTGCAATATTTTAAATTCAGTTTAAAAAAAGGAACCTTAACGAGTGGACGAAGTGATGCTCTGTGAAGTTGTGGGTATGAGGCACCATAGGGATCGTAAAGAAAGTGCTCTAATCCACCTGTTCCATTCAAACTAGAAAGACACATACTGCCTCCTTTAAAAATTGTCTGGCATCAGAAAACAAAATATGTTGACTTGATGAGTAACCCTAAAACAAAAAAAATTGCACCATCATTTTTGGCTGTAACACAATTCATGTACTAACTGTCCAATGTTTTTTTCCTTGATGAAGCAAATAAATACTTCACTGTAAAAACAGTTTGGACATGTCCTAAAGAAAGCCTGTAGAGAGGAACTGCAGATGCTGGTTTACACCGAAGATAGACACAAAATGCTGGAGTAATTCAGCGGGACAGGCAGCATCTGTTTGGATGGAAGTTTAGATATAGTTGAGAGTAGATTATACTACAATGCCCAAGTTTGCCAATTAGACTAGGTTGAGTCTGCTGCTATGTGCAGCAACATCAACGATGGTGTCATTGGTGAATGGTGCCAATTACAATTGTGCACCTGTCTCTCTCACCCTTCAAACCCGGTTAGTAATGCTAGTCCGAAGATAGATACAAAACACTGATGTAACTCAGTGGGTCAGGCAGCATCACTGGAGAAAAGGAATAGGTGACGTTTCAGGTCGAGACCCTTCTGCAGATTCCTGGGTGTTCGTATTCTTTTGATATTACCTCTTCCACACCCTACAACGGACCATTGTGGGCTTCACCTTTCCTGGCTCATCAATGCCGGCTCTGTTTGTTGTGTTCCTTTTCATACATCTAGACTCTAAGTCTGAAGAAGGGTCTCGACCCGAAACATCACCTGTTCCTATTTCTCCAGATATGCTGCCTGACCTGCAGGCTACTCCAGTTTTTTGTGTCTATCTAAGGTGTAAACCAGCATCTGCAGTTCCTTCCGACACAATGAACCATTCTACAATTCCTTGCCCAACGTCTGCTTTGATCTGTCGTTTTCACACCTTACCCTTCCATATCTCTAGTCCCCCCCACTCTATTCCTCCTCCTCTTCCCCCTCCTACTCTATTCCTCCTTCACTCTCTCTCCCCCTCCCCACCCCCATGTCATCGCGTCGGGTCAATGGAGAACTCTTGACTTACTGCACCGTCCATCGTGCCCCTCGAGGCGCCACCAGGCGGCCGGCCGGCCGGCTCGCGCTCCGGGCTGACAAGCGGCGCGTGCCCCGGGGACTGACACATCGCCCGCGAGCCTCACGGGTCGCTGAAGAGCCGCCGCCGCCAGCACCAGCAACTCGGCCGCTGCCGCCGCCGCCGCAGGAAGTGACGCTGCGAACAATTGACAATCGCAGCGATCAGGCCTTAGCCCCCGGCCCCGCCAGCCAATCAGAGCAGCGTTGCCCGGGGTACCATCTGGGCCCGCTCACAGCGCGAGGTGGTGGCCTGCTCCCGGGGACGGGGATCGTACAAAGCAAAGGCTGACGGCGCTGGTTGCAAAGCGCTCGTGCAAAGGCTTGACACCGCTGGTTGCAAAAGCTGCACCACTCGTTGCAAAATGTTCACCTGTCCTTGAGTGTGAGATAGGGACCAGTGGGTCACTGGTGGGCTGAGGAGGGGTTAAGGGCGGCATGCATATTGAGTCAGGTAGTGAAGATGGAGTGGAGAGGATGGTAGGGGGTGGAGTTGGAAGGCAAGGACAGGTGAATGATAGATGGGTGGGGGGGGGTGGGGGGGGGGGGGGGGGAAATAATGGGGGATATTAACTAGAGGAAATCAGCAGGTCGAGCAGCATCTGTGAGGGGTAAGGAATTGTCGATGTTTCAGATCTAAATCCTGCATCAAGACCGGGTGTTATATCTGTTACAATAGCAATGTTTTACTCTCATGACTAAGTGGTGGTTAAAAAGAGTTACTATAACCAATATATAGAGAAACCTTAGCAGACATGGCTACAGTTATGAGATTATATATTTTTTATAGTTATGAGATTATACAGTAAAGTTGGAAACTGATTTTTGTGACAGAAATTTGCAAATCATACCAAAAAATCAAAAGCCTCATTATAATACTTGTAAGATTCTATATGCATTCCTGTGGAATATACTCTAGTATGAGAAACATGCATACAATCAACGGTTCATGAATGGAAAGAATACTTTTAATCTTAATGCGACAGATTGTCTGAAGTGTGACCCATTGAGATTTTATTTAGCAGGTACATGAGGGTAACACTCTTGTGGTTACAGTGAACTTTAGAAATCAACTCAAACAAATGTTTTATAGTTTTATCAGGAATTTTACCTATTGTTCCATTATGCATATCATAACTATAATTCCTGAGACAGCATGTTACATTCCTTAGGAAACTCATTTAAGGCCCTTCATTCACCCCCAGCTACGTTGCATCAAGAACATAAATTTTCATCAATTGTAAAAAAAGGCTTAGTTTTGGCATTATCCTTGTAGCAATAAAACTCTGGTCTTGGATGTGTGTGTGTGTATTTATTTGTTTGTGTGCGATCACATCTACTCGAAACGACGAGCTGACGGGAAAATGTTTACATACTCCCGTTAGAATCCCGTAGAGATTTATCCCGTTAAATCAAAAATTGCCTTATCTGAAAATTTCATGCATTATTTCTCCAGTTATTTAGTCTGTTTCTCAAGTCTGTGGAATTCTCTGCCTCAGAGGGCAGTGGAGGCAGGTTCTCTGGATGCTGAGAGCTAGATAGGGCTCTTAAAGATAGCGGAGTCAGGGGATATAGGGAGAAGGCAGGAACGGGGTACTGATTGGGGATGATCAGCCATGATCACATTGAATGACGTTGCTGGCTGGAAGGGCCAAATGGCCTACTCCTGCACCTATTGTCTATTTATGAAAATCTTCACAAATCTCAAATAGCTTAGAAAATAAACGAGATGGTCTCACTGATGACGTCATAATGGATCTGACTGCCTGCCTCTGCTCGCGCTGCGAGTGACGTTACCCCTGGGTGAGGGTGCGGAGATTAAACTGCTGCTCAGCTCGTGCTCCTTGAACTTCTAGAACATGGTGGCTGCCGTTATCGCCGCGAGGGTGTGGGGGAAGCGCGATGGGAAGGTGGTCATGGCGGCCATTACTCCCTCTGCGACAGGCCGTCTATGGAGACCTGCGATTCCTCCGTCGATCGCAGGGACTTGGGGAATCGTGATGCCTTTTCCTCACTGGTGATCCTGATCCCACCTGGCGATCTCTGGCCGTCATGGGGGACGATCTCCTCTCCGTCTACCCCGCCCGATCATCTGTCACGCGGTGGGTGGGCTTCCCCTCGCGGAAGCCACGATCTGCCGGCCCTCCGCTGCTTTTGACCCTCGCCGGCCGCAGCCTCGTTCGGGCCCGGCGCCTGATGGGGAGGCTGCTGCTCTAAGACCTGGGTAGGTGCTGCCTCTACCGCATCCCTCTCTACCCCGAGGGGGGTGGACGGGGGGGGAGGGGTGGACAGGGGGGATGCAGAGGGGAGGCAGGAGGACAGGAGAGGAGGGGGGGCCTCGCTCGGGTACGTGCCCACCAGCAGCCACTCGTTGCAAAGGCTGACAGCGCTCATTGCAAAAGCTGCCAACGTACGTTGCATATTTTGCTTGGGCAGCTTACAGCCCAGTGGTATGAATTTTGATTTCCCTAACTTCAGGTAGCTGCGGCATTCCCTCTCTTTCAAGCCCTCCCCCACCAAAGTCACACTAGCTTCTTGTTTTCACACAACAAACAGCTAGCAATGGCCTGTTTCCATTATCATCGTTACTTTTTCCGCACATCTGTCATTCATTGTTCTTTATCTCTCTACATCATCGTCTATATCTCGTTTCCCTTAACCTTAACCAGTCTAAAGAAGGGTCTCGACCCAAAACGTCACCCATTCCCTCTCTCCAGAGATGCTGCCTGTCCTGCTCAGTTACTCCAGCTTTTTGCGTCTACCTTTAATTCGCTGATAATCAGCCATAGTCTTGACCTGAAATTAAAATGTGTCAAAATGCCCAGAGCAAGAGTTCAAAGCTCCTATTTGTCGGGGACACAAGAGACTGCAGATGCTGGAATCTTGAGCAAAATATCAAACTACTGGAGGAACTTGCAAGTCAGATAGCATCTGTATCAGGAAATTAACAAACTTTCAGGTTTGAAATGCGGTCCTAATTCATGATGTGTAAATTTCCGTTCATGAATGCTGCCTGACCTGCTGAGTTCCACCAGCAGTTTGCTTATTAGTTAGCACAGTTTGAGCACCTGCTGCAAGTCAGTTACAAGTAGATGGTCCTTTTTGTTTTTCCCTAATCAAAAATAATCACCTTGAAAGTTTGTAGTTTGGATAGAAGCTAAAAATAAAGTAATTACCACCAAATATACAAAACGTGGTTGCCAAAGTAAAAGGCACTCAAGTACAAGCAGGAGTAAATCAAATGGCCCTTTGAGCTACTCTGCCTTTCATGTTTGATTCGCTTCAGATCTGTTCACCACCTGTTCCATTTCTCCTTAGCCCATCATTCTCTCGATCATATGCACGGACATTCCAAATTGTTCAAGAGTCAGGTCTCAAGTAAATGCCCTAGTAAACATCAAGTAAACTATAAGGCTGCAGCTAGGCAATTATAATTGCAAAATGTGACAGAGCAAATGGCAGTGGAAGCAGTATGAATGGTTGTCAAAGCCAATCTTATCATTAAATAGCACAATAAATTAATCAAGCCCTTCTCAAAACTGTTTCCCTTTTGCAATGGTGTTGTGGAATGAAAATGATTGCTAATTTTAATTTAACCCATCTAATAAGCTACCATAATGAGCTGTCCTAGATACTTATTAATGTGGGATCCCACAAGTTTTATTTTTGTTTTAATCCTGTTACAACACCATTAACATATTCTCACCAGGAACAAGCAATCTCCACAGAGCAGAATCTCCATGGTAAAATGTCATCATTCTTGTGCCTGTATTGCTTCAAGTTCAATCCTTCATTATGTTTGCTTCCTTTGTCTTACATTTTTGTTTCATATTTCTTCCTTGTCCTCCAGTAGTTATATTTTCAGACCTGGCTTCCAAATTCTGCTTGGAGGATGAGTAAACAAAAGATAGACACAAAAACCTGCGGGACAGGCAGCATCTCTGGATAGAAGGAATGGGTGACGTTTCAGGTCGAGAAGGGTCTCGACACGAAACGTCACCCATTCTTTCCATCCAGAGATGCTGCCTGTCCCGCTTAGTTACTCCAGCATTTTGTGTCTATCTTCGGTTGCTTCCTGCAACATGAGTAAACAAAAGCTTTTTATTTGCATGAGACCCATTCATCTTTATCTAATGTAAAGGTAATTCCTTCCAATTGTTAACTATATATTAGAAAGAATGTTATTTGCAAAAAAATGACTTCAAATAGCAGTTATATTATTTAGTAGTTAGGAAATAATATAGAGCTGTCCTGACCTACTATCTACCTCATTGGAGACCCTCGGACTATCATTTATTGAGCTTTACTGGACTTTAACTTGCGCTAAACATTATTCCCTTTAAACTGCTTCCATACACTGGGCGGTTTGATTGTAATCATGTATAGTATTTTCGGTGACTGGATAGCACGCAATAAAAAAGCTTTTCACTCAGTACACGTGACAATAATAAAATAAACTACACTAAGATAAAGCGCTAACAGTTCAACATGCAAATGTTTGCAATTTTGATATTGATTTTGCAGTAAAGTTTTATTTTTTGCATTTCAATAGGATAAAGAGAAAAGTGTGGGGATTGTATGTAGCACCAGACTGGTTTTTATCGTATCTTTGCCTTTAAATTCTTTCTTCAAATACATGCAACTGTGAAACAAATAAGCTAACACAGAATTAAACATTACTTGCCTATTGTGTTACAGTCATTAACATATTATCTAACAGTTATGTGGTAATCAAATAGCTATTATTGAAAAAAACGTGTTACTGGAGCATTGGACCAAATTATTTAAATTATTTTTTGGGAACAAGGAAGTTTTTTAATTATGCCAATCAACTATACTTCATTACTGACAACAGTCACATAAAGTATCTACATTTTACTCTGTATCTCTTTCCATTGTTAGTTGCTTCTTCCACTAATAGACACATCAACAGTCCTTACTGATCAATGGCAAATATTGGATTCCCTTCTGAAAAAAAATATTTAAACTGCTCATCGGGCATTGGAGTTTGTTTGCTTTTTTCTATTCTTTTGTTGGGCTATTGTTTTATTGGAATTTACAAGTGGAGTATTGGTCTGTGGTTTCATCCAGTTAGTTACTCCTGGTTTGTTCTGAATTTGGTCTGAGCTGCCAGTGATTGTTGTTGAATTTATGTGTACTACCATTTGACTAATAGTTTTCTTTTCCGTGATGAATTCCTGTAAATAAGAACAAAATAAATCAGCTCCAACATACTAATTATACCTCCATACATTCATGTAGTGTTCATTATTTTAGATTATTGCAAGACTTTATTTTGTAAAACTCAATTACACAAACCCAAATATATTTTGGTAGTTTCTGCGCAGAACACACAGGCCCTAAACTCCAAAGCTTTAACTTGAATGTGCCCGTTTCTTTTACCATCGTGACTTTTTTGCATATCTTTCATTCATTGTTCTTTATCTCTCTACATCATCGTCTATATCTCTTGTTTCCCTTTTCCCAAACAAGTCTGAAGAAGGGTCTCGACCCGAAACGTCACCGACTCCTCCTCTCCGGAGATGCTGCCTGTCCCACTGAGTTACTCCAGCTTTTTGTGTATATCTTTAGTTATTTAGAAACATTACCTATGTGAATATTCATATATTCTTCTCAGGGAAACTTGGTGAAAAACATGGTTATATATTACACCAACAAGTTGGTTCAAATTGCTTGTGTGAACCACTGTTATGTTCAATAATAAATGACTGATATAAAGATAAAAATCTTCCTATCCTCCAATATTTAACAGTGCTTCTCTACAATCTTTCGTGAATGTTACATAATAAACATTATGACATTAGGAAAAGTTAGACGAAAGACAAATGTTTGGTCAAAGAGATGGATTTTAAGAGTATCCTGAAGAAGGTAAAATGGGTGAAGGGAAGTGGATGAAAATACAGATCGGTCACGTTCTTAATGAACTGTGAAAAAGGCCCAAGGGATTGAATGGCCTCTTCCTATTCCTATGGTCATTAGTGTTTCATTGTGGGAATTTCAAGCTAGCTAAAGGTATCGGGGGGGAGGGGGGGGGGGGGGGGGTAAATAGAAGGCAGGAGTCAACCAAGGATTAGATTTACAGTAAGACAGAAGTAACAGCATCTGGTGCTGGGGGACAATTGCAGAGACAGGTGAACCCAAGAAGACATTTGCATAGTAAATTCCCCAAAACACTTTGCAGAATATTTCAAATACAATATTAGGTTCAAATAACAAGAGGATATAGTTATCAAGCAATTGAGCTAACAATTGAGAAGGAAAAAAACTAATGCTGGAACATCTGCATAACACCCACCCACAGAGTTTTTCCTGCATCTGCAATACTTTTTGTCTCCACGCATGCTTCCTGACCCATTGAGCTTTTTCGGGTAATTCTTGTTTTGCTCAAGATTCAAGCATCTGCTATCTTTTGTATCTCCATTGGCTACAAATGG
The DNA here is from genome assembly GCA_963514005.1 of Raja brachyura. Next base: position 21,617,810 of record OY740789.1, read on the forward strand.
AGATGATTTATGATGCAAGCTTAGAAGTAACAACTTTAATATGGATAAGAAATATTCTGACCTTCATCTTGTCCAGCTTTGAATAAGTACATCAAAAACGGGGAGTAAGATAAAATGGAAATAGGTTTAAGAGGGAACTCAAAATCTTGGAACCTAAGTATTTGAGAGCCTGGCTGGAAATGGTAGGTGATGGGAATCAGATCCACAACAGACTGCAAGGGAGGAATTCATTTTCAGATGTGCTGAGACCATGGAAGAAATTAAAAATAAGGAAAAATATTTTTAAAAATCGGGGTATTTTCAAATTAAGAACCAGTGTAACTTGGCAACCACAGGGTAATTTGTTAACTTAGAGTGATAGTTGTAGAATCATACAGCACGGAAATAGGCCCATCAGCCCAACAAGTCCATGCCAACCAAGATGTCCCATCTACACAAGTCTTACCAGCCTGCATTTGGCCCATATCCCTCTGTACACCTCCTATTCGTATACCTGTCCCAAAGTATTTTAAATGTTGTTATATTATCTGTCTCAACTACCTCCTCTGGCAGCTTGTTCCATATACCCACCATCCTCTATGTCAACTTGCAGGGTATGAGTTAGGTAGCAGCAGCATGGCTTTGGATAAGTAAGTTGCCGGGAATAACCATGGTAAATTGGGATGGAGAGATCAAGGACAAATGTATTTTAAATTACTATAGCTTATAATAGAGATAGAAGTGACAACTTTTACATAGATAACAAATATTCTTACCTTCACCATGTCCAATTTTGTCAAAATACTCATCTCCTCCAGAATCCCATAATGCTTGGCATGGCACTGTTCTGCCAGATTGTTAATAGCCAACAAGAGAGCACCAACCTCTTCACTCTAACAATAAACAAATAATGAAAGATCGCTTTGAACATTGTCTTAAGTTACCAATATTTACAGCAGATCATTTAGATGCTGTATTACAGATCTTAAACCTATCTCTAATGAGGTAGTTGAGGCAAGTACTATAACAATATTTAGAGTCACAGAGTGATACAGTGTGGAAACAGGCCCTTCAGCCCAACTTGCCCACACCAGCCAACATGTCCTAGCTACATTAGTCCACCTGCCAGCATTGGGTTCATATCCCTCCAAACCTGTCCTATCCATGTACCTGTCTAACTGTTTCTTGAATGCTGGGATAGTCCCTGCCTCAACTACCTCCTTTGGCAGCTGAAAGGCATCTGGACAGATACATGGATACGAAACGATTTGGAGGGATATGGGCTTAACACAGGCGGATGGGACTAGTATAGATGGGACACCTTGATCAGCATGGGCAAGTTAGGCCGAGGAGCCTGTTTCCATGCTTTATGACTCCCTGACATTCTTCCAGTCACACTTGCCTTTACCACCCATTATTTCTTCTGATATCATCATTTCATCCAACCTATGTCCTTCCCAATATGACTCGGACACTTTTTTCTCAACTTAAGACGTACAGCATGGAAACAGGCCCTTTGGCCCACCGAATCAGCACCAACCAATGATCACCTGTACACTGGCACCATCCTACATACTAGGGACAATTTACAAAAGCCAATTAACCTACAAACCTGTACGTCTTTGGACTGTGGGATGAAACCGAAGCAGCCAGAAAAAACCCACGCGGTCACAGGGAGAACGTACAAAATCCATGAACAGCACCCGCAGTCAGGATCGAACCCGGGTCTCTGGCGCTGTAAGGCAGCAACTCTACTACCGTGCCAATGTGCCGCCTAAAGGTGTTGTTATTTTTCATTCATCACCATCTCTCCAAAACCTTTGTTTTGAACTTAGTTTAGAGATTCAGTTTGGAAACAGGCTCTTCGGCCCACTGAGTCTGTGCTGACCAACAATCACCTGTACACTAGTTCTATCCTACACACCAGGGACAATTTACAGAAGCCAATTAACCTGCAGACCTGCATGTCTTTGGACTGTGGGAGCACCTGGAAGAAACCCATGCAGTTATAGGGAAAACGTACAAACTCTATACATGCAGCACCCGTAGTCAGATCGAACCTGGGTGTCTGGTGCAGTGAGACAGCAACTCTACTGCTACGCCACTGCATCTCATGTTTATATTACAGCATTCTGACCCTGCCCCAGCTTATGACTTTAATCCAGCATGGTTGTTACACACACTAGCATTTGCTGCATCATGATATGGCAGTGATTTTGCATGATATTATGCCAATATATTTTAATAGGTGAAAAATTAAGAAGAATCCTCCATTAATATCCATTGTCCCCTTGATGGGTGGGACTAAGAAAGAATGTCCAATCAAAACTTATTGACGCAATTCAATTTATCTGCCCATAATTCAGTTGCTCTGCCCAAATGGCAGAGCTGCAATGTACTTCAAGCATTTCCTGTTTATTTTAATAACTGGATGAATGGGTTTTAACAGTCTTCACAAATACACCAAGAGAGATTTACCGAAGGTACAAGATTTAAATAATGAAACCTGGTCAGAGTGAAATAAGAAACCAATTTTTTTTTAAATATTTCCGACTGTACAGAAAAGTAGATCAAGATTAAAATACAGAATTTACGAAATAAGCTATATAAAGAGGAAATACTTTGGACTGAGCAATACTGAGGAAATTGACAATATTTTAACACATCATGTATTGCCCTTAATAAAAATCTTGTCATAAGCCAATGTATTTCCACCCATAAATTAGGTTTGAAAGTTAAATAGCAAGATCTTTTACTCCATGTTGCTTAGGATCTTTTGTAAATAATTCAAATGCTTCATATTTCTCATTTTGAGTATTAACCAAAATTTCTGGTAGTACTAAAAAGTAAATGCAGCTTAATCATTTCTTTAATTTTCTCCTTGATCATTCTGCAATTTACCTGGTGAATAAAATGGCCTCGGTGCAGGTTTATCTTCTGTTCCATCCGTTTGTTCTTCTCCTTCATTTCATCGCATTCCATTCGGAGTTGTGAAAGTTGGCTAGTCATCATCTAATGAAGAGCAAAGATTTATGAGAAATGCAAAAGATCCTATAATGTAGTGAATACCATTTCCCACAGTGAAAAGAGGCAAATTGTCCCTGCATAATATTGAATTGATATCTGATAATCCACGTCTATCCACTGGAAGCTGGGGTTCAAGATGTTTATGGAGCCATGTCAAATAGCCAGCCTTCAAACCTAAAGTCATAAGGTCATAAGTGATAGGAGCAGAATTAGGCCATTTGGCCCATCAATCATGACTGATCTATCTGTCCCTCCTAACCCCATGCTCCTGCATTCCCCCTATAACCCCTGACACCCGTACTATCAAGTCAGTGCAGACCACCATACAGATCATTGCTATTCTTTATGACATTCAATTCATTCAATCATGAACTACACAATTGCAACAACATGGCTGATTACACAAATGGATGCAAATATTTACACAGGTAAGCAGTATTTGCAGTTCAGAAACAGTCTTTTCATCCAACAGGATTAGGCCTCTGAAGACAGACGCAAAATGCTGGAGTACAAACTCAGCAGGATAGGCAGCATCTCTGGAGAGAAGGAACGATTGATGTTCCTTCTTATTATGCCTCCACTGTACTTAGCTTTCCATATGACCCACTTCCTTTATCCGATCACTTCAATGATTTTGAAGGACTGTATCAGATCGTCCTTTAATCTTCATTTTTCTACAGGAAGGAGGAACGTCCATTTTTAAACATTTCCATTATTTACAACCTCGCAGTTCTATTAAATGTTTTATTTATTTCCCCTTCTAAAGAAGGGCCCCGGCCTGAAACACCACCTATCCATTCCTCCCCCAGATGCAGTCTAACCCACTGACCTCCTCCAGTACTTTATATATTGATCAAGATTCCTGCATCTGCAGTTCCTTGTGTCTCCTCAAGTGGTTTCTGGCTTCCCCACGACTATAAGCTTTTGGTACAACTGTTCCTGGTTGCGGTAGATGGGGGAATAAGGTAACCAGGGAACTCTCCACTGGGTTTATTGGTGACCACCTTATATCTATGGATCCTACTTTGGATCTCCTCTACATGTAATATATACCATTTCCCTAATCAGGTTCAGTTTTGATCACCTAAAACAAAACTTACATGATCATTGAGTAGGCTGGGACTCAATTCCCCAGAGTGCAGGAGGATAAGGGGTTAGCCTGGAACAAGCTGCCAGAGGAGGCACAGCATAGAGTTGCTGCCTTACAGCACTGGCAGCGCCGGTGATCTGGGGTTCGATCCCGACTACAGGTGCTGACTGTACAGAGTTTGTATGTTCTCCTGTGGGTTTTCGCTGAGATCTTTGGTTTCCTCCCACACTCCAAAGACGTACAGATTTGGTGTAGGTTAATTAGCTTGGTATAAATGTAAATTGTCCCTTGTGTGTGTAGGATAGTGTTAATGTGTGTGGATCGCTGGTAGGCCTCTCAGGTCCCTTTCCTTTTTCAACTTAAACCTATGGCCTATAATTTTAGGCTTGCCTAGACTGGGGAAAGGACTATGGCTATTCACCCTATCTATGCCACTCGCAATTTTATTAACCTCCACAAGGTTTCCCCAGCTTTCAGTGCTCTAACGAAAAAACACCCAACCTATTAAGTCTCTCCTTATAACTCAAATCTTCCAGACATGGTAATATTCTTGTAAATCATTTTTGCACCCTTTCCAGTTTAGTGATATCGTTCCTGTAGCAGGGTGACCAGAACTGTACACATCGATGCCACATAAGTGCGAGACAATGGCTGAGAGTATTAAGTATTATTTAACTCTCTCGACAATCAATGATGTTCTAATCACAAATTCTACACCATCAGCCTCTTAATGAGAGTGTGGGTATCAATATTAAATAAATACTTAACTGAACTGACCATATCAGGTAATTTTAATTGCATATTCCTATCCTGGAGAATCATCACATTAGGAGATTGAAGAAATTCAGCATGTCTCCAATGGTTATTAAGGGCCTGTCTCACTTTCACGACCTAATTCACAATCTTTTTTACTCGTTGACATTTTTCATCATGCAAGAAAAACGGACCGATCTACTTGATGCCACGAGTACCTATGACTAGCATCACGGCCTGCTACGACCTCGTGACGACCATGCTGCGAGTATGAGTCAAGGGCAGACTCGGCAGAGGTCGTGAATTAGGTCGTGAAAGTGGGACATGCCCATTACAATCTTCTACAGATATACCATTGAAAGCATACTGTTGGGTTGCACCATGGCTCGTATTGGGAACAGCTCTGCCAAGACTGCAAGAAATTGCAGAGAAGAGTGTGTGTAGCCCAGTCCATCACACAGACCAAACTTCCCACCATTGACTCCATCTAACATCACGCTGTCTCAGGAAAGCAGCCAATTACATTAATCAAATACTTTTCCCACCCCCGTCATTCCGTCTTCTCCCTGCTCCCACTGGAAAGGAGATGGAGAAGCTTGAAAATGTGCACCACCAGACTCAGATACTGCTTTTTCAGTCATAAGAGCTATAATGTGTCAGAAGATACGTAAGATGCTATTCTTTGCGCTTACATTGCCTTGCCCCCCCACACACACACACAACGCCTGTGTTTACCTAGGACCCGTGTGCTTGGTCCTGCTCCTCCTCTATCCTTTCTCTTTACCCACCCCTGCAATCAGTCTGAAAAGGGGTCCTGGCCCAAACGCCACCTATCCATGTTCTCCTGGGATGCTGTCTGGCCCACTGAGTTACTCCAGCACTGAGTTACTCCAGCATTTTTTGTCTTTCCTTGGTAAACCAGCAACTGCAGATTGTAAAGGGTGCTCTGCAAAATGGTCACCCAGTCTGTGCTTGATTTCTCCAGTGTAAAGAAGATCAAAATGTGAGTGCTGAATGCTTACTGCACCACTACAGAAGGCGTGACTTGAGCAAAACAGAAATTCAGCAGGTGAGGCAATCTGTGGAAGGAATGGACAGACAACGTTTTGGGTCGGGATCCTTCCTGAGACTCACTGTGGCTTTGATGTACCTGCGTCACCAAATTATGTGATACGGATTGAGCATCGAGATTGTGCAAATATAAATGGTGTTAATTTGAAATAAAATCTGATAAAGTAGAGCAGGTGAATAAACAACCAAGGGGGAAGGCAGCTGCACATTTTTAATTGGCTGCCATGGAAACATTGGGCTTTCCTTTAGGCTTTAGAGATACAGCACGGAAACAGGACCTTTGGCCCAACGAGCCCACGTCAATCAGTGATCACCCCGTACACTAGCACTATCGTACACATTAGGGACAATTTACAATTTTTATTGAAGCCAATTAACTTACAAACCTGAACATCTTTGGAGTGTGAGAGGAAACCAGAACACCCAAAGAAAACCCATGCAGTCACAGGGAGAACGTACAAACTCCATATAGACAGCACCCGTAGTTAGGATTAAACCTGGGTGCCTTGCGCTGCACAACAGCAACTCTACCATTGTACCACCGTGCTACCCTACAACGCCACTGTGCTGCCCTACATAGCTGCTTTTGTTTCTAGATACTAAATGGCCCAATTAGCTTTCAATAGGATGAAAAGAATACATCAACAAATATGATGTCATCATATGAGTGAAGAAATTCCTGTGAAGAGACATAAGCTAGTTTCTAACAAACCAGGGAACACTTAATAAAGCCATACAAGTTTTGAAGTATCATATTCTTGATGCACAGCTTCCAAGTTGTGCTGTTGCTGCTCCAACTCATCCGACAACCTGGTCAGGTTGATTATCAACGTCTCGTTGGTGGACTGGTGCGTTTCATATTTTTGAATGATACTCATCACCAGAGATTCTACACCATAGTCCAAGTAGTCTGGAACATAAACAAGATGAAACTATCCAGGTATATTGCAATCACCTATGATAACTTTTAAAAGCAAACAAACCATTATAATAATTCCCAGTGTGTGCAGTGCGTGAGACAATCACTCTTAAGAAGCAAGGTCTCGACCCAAGACATCACCTATCCACATTCTCATAAATTCATAAATTTGTATGTTATAGGAACAGGAATAAGCCATTTTTTCCTTTGAGTCTACTCACCATTCAATCATGGCTGATCTATCTTTCATTCTCAACCACATTCTCCTGCCTTCTCCCATAACCCCTGACTCCCTTAAGGCCCTGTCCCACTTACGTGTCCTTGGCATGCAGATTACGTGACCTTGTTGTCGCGTTGAGGTGCACGGGCATCGGGTGGCCAGTCCCACTGAAAGCGCAGAGGGGTATGTAGTTGTGCGCGGTATCGCGCGGTGCTCTGAAATTTTGTAGCGAACTAAATCTTCGCGCGCCACCGGCCTGTCGCGTAACTGACAGCCAAAGTGGGACAGGCCCAAGACCCTGGCCTGATGCAACGTCTTACCTCCAACAGCAGCAGAAGCAGGCAAATGATCGTCGAACTCAGCCTGGGGCTCACGGCCATTGCGGTATGGATCCGCCCCCACTTCTATTCCCATAGCGCTGCCAAGAAAATTGAAGATAGACACAAAACACTGGAATAACTCAGCGGGAACGGCAGCATCTCTGGAGAAAAGCAATGGGTGACGTTTCGGGTTGAAGAAGGGTCTCGACCCGAAACATCACCCATTGCTGCTCTCCAGAGATGCTGCCGGTCCCGCTGAGTTACTCCTGCATTTTATGTCCATTTTCAAATAACGGCATGCGCTCCAGACGACTGTGCAGACGCATGAAGTCGCACGCGACTTTCGTGGGACCGTCGCGCCTCAATGTGACCACGAGGTTTCGTAATTAGCATGCCAAGGACACGCAAGTGGGACAGGGGCTTTATTAATCAAGAACCTGCCAATCGCTACCTTAATAATGGCCTCCATAGTCATCTGTGGCTATGAATTCAACAGATTCACCAACATCAGACTATCGAAATTCGACGTCATCATCTCCTTTTTAATGGTTCGTCCTTTTATTCCCAAGCGATACCCTCTAACCTTCTGAGTTACTCCTGCACTTTATGTACTTTTGTGTATTAATCAGCATCTGCAGTTTTTTGTCTCAATTCTTATGCAGATTCTGCCTGGTCTGCTTAGTACTTCCAATAGTTTCGGTTGTACTTGAAAGTGCTTCAGCAGGTAGCGACATTCTTGTTCATTGAAATTCTTTAGTCACTGATATAAAATGCCTTAAACCAGATTTCTCATTGCTAAAACTGATAATCAACTTCTCGTGTGCGTCCTTTTATGATAAGTAATTAAAAAATTACTTTTAAAGACTTCCTGTTCAGTCAGTAATGACGGTAGTGAATCTGTTGAATTGTAAGTGGAGTGGAAACCAAGTAATAGGCTATTTATAAAGTGGAGAATGATAGGTTCTTGTTTCGTAAGGGTGTGAAAGGTTACTGGGAAAAAGCAGGAAATGGGGTTGAGAGGGTAAAATACATCAGCCATAATCGAATGGTGGAGCATACTGGATGGGGCAAATGGCCTAATTCTGCTTTCATGTCTTATGATCTTATGGTTATGGTGGTCTGTGATTTGCCAATGTCCCACCACAAACAAATAGAACTCCAAAAGAACGTCAGGGTTCTGGACTTTATTATGAGAATGGAGTGGGAGAAAAAATCAGAAAGAAATAGAAACAGTGAAAGAAGTCAATCAATCTATCTTCACTTTATTGTTAACTCGGGCAAGGTAAGAAGTGGGATATGAAGGCACGATAAAATGTAACCTCCAACTTCACACTGTTCCAACACAGCAAAGACAAATCATAAACCTCAAATGACACAGTTAATGCAAACTCTTGTACGTTAAATAAGAAAGCACGGTCACTTTTTCATTTTAAAAAGATGGCGTACAATACATATTTATTCAGAATCCTTCCTACTTTTTCAAGTTGAAAACTTTATTTAAATTAATTTTGTTTACGTTAATTTTTTTAAACTGTAAATCCTATACTCACTTTCAGGCAAATTGTCAACAACCTCCGTGAGGTAATCTTCATACACTTTACAGTTTGACACCCTTTTCTGCAGTTTCTGTTGCCTGTGGATGGTTAGAAAAGCAATGAAGCATTAATTCAAAGAGAAAAAAAATCAGTTGTGGAACATGGACTAACAGTACTGTACATAATGAACTACTGATAATTCAAAATCTGTTTATTTGAATTAAGTAAACAATTTAAAAGTCAACTGTGTTCAAACGACTTTGTAACATAAATCACAAGATCGTAAAAGATGTCGGAGTGCAGTGTAATATAAGAATCAGGTACCGAAGAGAAATGTTACATATGAAGACAGAAATGGAGTTCAATTGAAAAGAAAACAACACAGTAGATGCATTTTGCTCCACGAGTTGAAGAACCCTTTATATCTGCACTGAATCATCCATATTAGCAATAAGAGAAAGACATGCACAGTGGAGTTCAGGGGAACACATTGAAGGTTCCACCCCAAACTGTACATCATCGTGATTTGAAAATGTATTACATCTTCACCAGGTCAAAATCTGATGTCTTACCAACACTTGAAGATGAGGTGGTTCAAGAAAGTGGCTCACCACCACCTTCTCAATAGCAATTCGGGATGGCAATAGGTGCCGGCTTGTAACATCAGCATCCCATAAAAAGGAATAAATGAAATGTGTTAACATTATGGAGGTTTCTAACCAAGAGGTTGTTTCTTTGTCATTTTCAAGTATGTCAAACTCAGGCAGAGGAAAGCGAATTGAAGAAGTCATAAGAAACATTGTGGGAATCGAGGTAAATTACGAATGGGAAAATGTAAATAGCTCGTTCTAAGCTTCCCCCCAGTCTAGTTTCAGTCAAAAACCACTGAATCAAGCACTTGCACAACTAATCTTTATTTTGACAAAACACAATTACAATTCCCACTACTATACCTAACCACCGCAGGTGCGATCCTCGTATCTGCCTGACCAAGCCCACCTGGCCACGCTCAAGCAGAGACACTCCAGAAGTTCACACAGTCCCAAGCGTTCTCCCAGAAGATCGACATCGGTCCTCGTGGGAGCGGTCTTTTATAGGTCCCCGAACCTTGAGGGGCCGAACCACATGGGGGTGGTCTCTTTACAGTTCAATAACAGATATTGATTAACCCGGTACATGATTTCCCCAACTCAATAACACAGTGACTAATACATTGGATTCAAACGGTGCTTCTCAAAGGAAATGAACATCACAACATGTGCCTTGATATGCAAGAAAACCAGACAAGGCTCAATACTTAATCCAATCAACGTCCAGAAAAGTAAAGCTTTGCAATGTTATTTACAATGTTTTATTTATATGTCTGGTATGCATTCATCCAATCCATTCTATGCATTTTGCACATAATTGTCATATCCTGCAGATGTTCCATTTTCTTCCTGCAGCTTTAATCTAGGCTAGAGACAAACTGGCACCATTCTGCAGCTTGTCCCATTTCTGCAGAAGGCAGGAAATGGGACCAAATGGCCTAGCAGCCCAGAAGCCTTTACTCAGTTTTAGTGTCCTGGCCTCTCCAATTTGGCCAGAATTAACAAAAACTACAACCAAGATTACTGCCTGATAAAGAAGGAATGCATAAGGCAACTCATGCTCAGCACGGAAACTATGGCTAATTTGGACACCCGACCCACCTACAGAGAGAGATAAGCATTAGCTAGGCATTACCAAAAATTAAGCAGGACTTTATGAAACGAACGTTAATACCATTGATATCTTCCTCAAATAACTTCCCCACAAATTAAGTTATATTGTAGATTTATTTTAAAATATTTTTTTGGTGTTTGGAAAATAATTACCTTTATACACTAAATTTTCAAGTCTGATATCAGTATGCAATGTCGATGTATTCCAAACAGAACCGACCAAGTATGGTGAGGCCTCAATAATGCGTGTGTTGACAGAAACCTTGATTTGCTTATCCTGCCAGTGGATTTGGACGACGTTGGTAGTTCTCCATCGGTAGACACAAAATGTTGGAATAACTCAGCGGGGCAGGCAGCATCTCTGGAGATAAGGAATGGGTAACGTCTCGGGTCAAGACCCTTCTTCAGAATCTTTTCTACACAGTATTTCTCCATTGCTCTGTTGTACCTGCTGTACAACATAACATGATCAGTAATGCAGGACATTGCAGGCCATGAACTTTGAGCTGGTTTTCAGGTCTTGTTGCTCACGCATTCATTGGCTGTGGCAACGTGTACCTCGGTCGTCTGTTAACGGTGCAAGGCTCCCGTTGCACATCTCTCCCCACTTCCACCAGGTTACCTAATGAGCTGGCGCCATGTTGTGGGAGCTTCGGTTGCAGGAACAGAGAGAGCAAGCAGTATGAAGGTGGCATAAGTACCGGGCCCGTCCGTGTGAGGCCAGGGTCTCTGCGGCTTCCCAGCCTGCGAATTCCACCCTTTGTTTAACTGATCCCCCCTTCCCTGATGTTGCATTTAGGTCATGTTCATTAGTATTGGAGCAGAATTGGGCCATTCGGCCCATCAAATCTACTCCGCCATTAAATCATGTGTGATCTATCTCTCCCTTCTAACCTCATTCTCCTGCTTTCTCCCCATAACCCAGGCTGTGTTTGTTCCCACCCAGCCTTGGATTAAGCTAGGTAATATTTACCCGTCACACTCACATTTCGCAGACAAACGGCAATAACAGATACCATCACCACTCCCCATAGTCCATAATAGCAAGGGGTTATTGTACTGGTGTATTCTTACTTGTATTTCTGAAGTAGTACCACTAGGTGGCGGAATAGTCATTAGGAGCAGTCCCAGATAGAGTTCAGGTTTATTGTCATATGCACAAGTAGAGTGTCACACAGGTACAATGAAAAATCTTGTTTGCAACACCGTCAATAGTACTTAGACTCAGCAGGTCAGGCAGCGTCTTGGAGGAAAATGGAAAGTCAATGTTTAGGTTCTGACCCATTTTCTGAGATGGAAAAAATCTTCAAAGAGGGCATACCTTGAACAGCCCACAGTGGAGCAATAAAAATGAAGCGAAATGGAGGCAAGGAGGAAGTCTTCTTCAAAAGAATGTGACCGGCTGAGTTTCTCCAGCAACTCCTCTTCCACCCCCCCCTACATTAAATCCTTGGATGAGATGGTTGTCCTATCATATAACCATATAACCATATAACAATTACAGCACGGAAACAGGCCCTCTCGGCCCTTCCAGTCCGTGCCGACCATTCATTTTCCCCTAGTCCCATCTACCTGCACTCAGACCATACCCTTCCATTCCCTTCCCGTCCATATACCTATCCACTTTACTTTTAAATGTTAAAATCGATCCTGCCTCCACCACCTCTGCAGGAAGATCATTCCACACAGCCACCACTCTGAGTAAAGAAATTCCCCCTCATGTTACCCCTAAACTTCTGTCCCTCAATTCTCATGTCATGCCCTCTTGTTTGAATCTTTCCTACCCTCAATGGGAAAAGCTTATCCACGTCAACTCTGTCTATCCCTTTCATCATTTTAAAGACCTCAATCAAGTCCCCCCTTAACCCTCTGCGCACCAAAGAATAAAGACCTAACTTGGTCAACCTTTCTCTGTAACTTAGTTGCTGGAACCCAGGCAACATTCTAGTAGCTGAAGCCAATGAATCTGTATTTTGGGGGCAGTTTGGAAGAACAAGAGGTAATCTTACTGAAATATTAAGATCCTGAGGGGTTATGAAAAGGTAGTTGTTGGGATAATTTCAGCATTGGCAAAATGTCAACTGAAGAGACACAGATACAACATAAGGTGGTAATCATTTAATACTGAGGGGTATTGGAATTTATTTTTGTGATACTATGTTTTAGAAATTCAAGTGGTCATCCAGATGCTTTTTAAATGTTGTGAGTGTATCTACTATCACCTTCACAGGGAGTACGTTCTAGATTTCAGCCATCCTCAGGTTGAAAAGGTTCTTCCTCAGATCCCTTCCAAAGCCCTTCTGGTCTCTCAATGCATCTCATAATCTTGAATAACTGCATCAGGTGCCCTTCATCTCCTCTGTACCTAACAAAACAATAATAGCCTTATGTGTAGAAAGGAACTGCAGATGCTGGTTTATACCAAAGATAGACACAAAGTGCTGGAGTAACTCAGCGGGTCAGACAGCATCTCTGGAGAAAAATGATGGGTGATGTTTCGGTTTGGAAACCCTTCCTCAGACTGCTTATGCAGTCTCTCCTCATAACTGAAACTCAGTACATTGAGAAACATTTTAAACTATTAATCAAGCAACATAGGGTTACTGCAGGAAAGTGGCCCTGGGGTGAAAGAATAGCCTCAATCTTATTGAATGGCAAAGCAGGAATGAGAGTTTGAATAGCTTACTGCTGATTCTAATCTTATGTTCAACAAAAATTGGAAACCTCAGATAAACTGTTCTCTCATCATTTCCCATTAACATGCCCCTTAGCATACAGACTTAAAGCACACGGTATTGGGGGTTCAGTATTGATGTGGATAGAGAACTGGCTAGCAGACAGGAGGCAAAGGGTAGGAGTAAATGGGTCCTTTTCAGAATGGCAGGCAGTGACTAGTGGGGTGCCGCAAGGCTCAGTGCTGGGACCCCAGCTATTTACAATATATATTAATGATTTGGACGAGGGAATTCAATGCAACTTCTCCAAGTTTGCAGATGACACCAAGCTGGGGGGTATAGTTAGGTGTGAGGAGGATGCTTGGAGGCTGCAGGGTGATTTGGATAGGCTGTGTGAATGGGCAGATGCATGGCAGATGCAGTATAATGTGGATAAATGTGAGGTTATCCACTTTGGTGGCAAAAACATGAGGGTAGACTATTATCTGAATGGTGGCAGATTAGGAAAAGGGGAGATGCAACGAGACCTGGGTGTCATGGTACACCAGTCATTGAAAGTAGGCATGCAGGTGCAGCAGGCAGTGAAGAAAGCAAATGGTATGTTAGCATTCATAGCGAAAGGATTTGAGTATAGGAGCACAGAGGTTCTACTGCAGTTGTACAGGGTTTTGGTGAGGCCACACCTGGAGTATTGCGTACAGTTTTGGTCTCCAAATCTGAGGAAAGACATCCTTGCCATAGAGGGGGTACAGAGAAGATTCACCAGACTGATTCCTGGGATGTCAGGACTTTCATATGAGGAAAGATTGGATAGACTCGGCTTGTACTCGCTGGAATTTAGAAGATTGAGGGGGGATCTTATAGAAACTTACAAAATTCTTAAGGGGTTGGACAAGCTAGATGCTGAAAGATTGTTCCCGATGTTGGGGGAGTCCAGAACAAGGGGTCACAGTCTAAGGATAAGGGAGAATTCCTTTAGGACCGAGATGAGGAAAACATTCTTTACACAGAGAGTGGTGAGTCTCTGGAATTCTCTGCCACAGAAGGTAGTTGAGGCCAGTTCATTGGCTATATTTAAGAGGGCGTTAGATGTGGCACTTGTGGCTAAAGGGATCAGGGGGTATGGAGAGAAGGCAGGTACGGGATACTGAGTTGGATGATCAGCCATGATCATATTGAATGGCGGTGCAGGCTCGAAGGGCCGAATGGCCTACTCCTGCACCTATTTTTCTATGTTTCTATCTAACACCCGATTTGTCTTATCAGTGAAAATATGTAGAAACAAAGAACTGCAGATGCTGGTTTATACCAAAGATCGACACAAAGTGCTGTAGTAACTCAGCGGGTCAGGCAGCATCTCTGGAGATAAAGGATAGGTTAAGGTTCGGGTATGAAGAAGGGTCCAGATCCAAAACGTCACCTTTCCTTTATCTCTAGAGATGCTGCCTGACCCGCTGAGTTACTCCAACACTTCATATCTATCTTATGTCTAATCTATGAGATGACTTTTGCTTACGCCTCATTCCTCTCCCCTCTCATCTCCATCCCCAACATTTCTGCTTTTAACCTGTAATCCCTCCACTCTTTCTCTCCCCCCTCCCAGGTCTGAGGAAGGAGCAAGTACTGTGCTTTTTCTATCCGCAGAGGCTGCTTGACTGGTTCAGTTCCTCCAGCATGTCTTTAGACTTTAGAGATACAGTGCAGTAACAGGCCCTTTTCAGCCCACCTGCGATTACCCCATACACTAGCACTACCCAACACACTCGGAGCAATTTTCTTTTTTTTTTTACCAAGGCCAATTAACCTACAAACTTGTAAGTCTTTGGCGTGTGGGAGGAAACTGGAGCACCAAGAGAAAACTCACGCAGACACAGAGAGATCATACAAACTCCGTACTAACAGTACCCATTGTCAAGATTGAACCCGGGCCTCTGGCACTGTAAGGGTGCAACTCTACTGCTGCGCCACCTTGCCACCCACAGTTCCTGTTTTGCACCTGATGCAATTGTTTCACCTTACAAAGGCTAAGTACTACTGGAAAAGGATTTATAAATGGTTCTAGGGGGAAAGAAATTTGCCATATAATTACATGATATAAGGAATTACCAGGGTTACCCTTCAACACTAAATTAATACCATTTAATCTCCTGATCATGACTTTAATTCCTCTCACCGCTATAAATAATAACACCACTCACATACATCACATGCCAATCAGGTCACTTTCATTATTCCAGCTAACACTGCTTCTGCATTGTTCTAAGTGGAAGCAAACAACTGCATTGCTGAAACAAGCAGTGTCTGAATTTTTGTTTGACTTATTCAGGAGCAAAATGATAATTTCTGGTGCCATGTGCATTTTTGCACTTGATGTCGGGGCTGAGATATTCTTCCTTACAGATGGTAAATTACCGATGAAGCTACTTGCTGGTTGGGTTGTGCTAATTTTGAATGTTGTGCTCGCTGAATCAAAAGGAAACAGTGAAGAGACATTGGCATGCATCACTCCATGTGCTAGTTTTATGAGAAACTAGCACCTGGAGCTAACCTAGATAGATCTCCCGTACATCTGCAATACTTGCCAAACGCTTGTGCTCCATCCATCAAGCCTCGGTGTCTCCTGGTTGTTAACAATTTTCAACCGCCCTCCCAATTCCCATACTGCCCCATCTGTCCTGAGCCTCCTCCATTGCCAGAGTGAGGCCACACACCAACTGGAGGAACAGTACCCTATATTCCACTTGGGTAGCTTACAACCCGACTGGTATGTACATTGAATTTTCCAATTTTACGTAACTAACCCACAGCCTCCCTCCCTCTCTCCTAAGAACCTCCCCCCACCCCCCCCCTCCCTCTCCCCCCCTTCCTTTTCCCTCGCCCCTCCATTGACAGCTGGCTGGCCTCACACCAGTTTCTCCCCTCTCCTTCTACTTGTACTTGTACAATGTATGCGCAATTTGCAATTCTATCCTTTTGGGCTCACACCTGTCTCTTTATCTCTGGCCTTTGTCCAACAAGCTGCCCATCAAATAACCACCTCGCCTGCATTCACCTATTGCTGCCCATGCTCTGTCCTGCACCATCTCTCTCCGAGTTTTCTTTCCTGCCCCTCCCTATATTCAGTCTGAATAAGGGCTCAACAAAACATAGCTTATTTATGTTCTCCAGGGATGCAGCCTGACCCGCTGAGTTACTCCAGCATTATGTGTGTATCTTTGGAGGCCAAGTTGGACAAATCCTGGAAGTGCATAGTTGACTAGTTAAAAGCTACAAAAGCTTTTCAAGATACAAGATACATTCATTTGTCACATGTACCATTTGGTACAGTGAATGTGTGGTCACCATACAGCCATAGGAATAAAAAAAGAACACAACACACGGTAAACTCCAACATAAAACATCCCCACACAGCAGAATCAAAGTTTCCCACTGTGAGGGAAGCACAAAAAGTTCAGTCATCTTCCTCTGATGATCTTTGATGTTCACCCATGGTCGGAGCCTCCTGAGCCCTCCGCAGTCGCCGCTACGGGTGGCCTGATGTTCAGGCCCCCTCGCCGGGATGATGGAACTCCGACGACGGACCAGGAGAACAACTTCAGCGGCTTGGAGCTCCGAATCAGCCACTTCCTACTGGAGTCCGCGGCTCCCGAAGTCCACAGGCCGCACCGGGCGGAGACCCACGCCGGTGGCCCCCGGCAAAAGGAATCCTAGGACTCCGAGACGCCGAAGTCAGCGCCGCCCGCGCTGGAAGCCCCACGAACCACAGCTCCGCGATGTTGAAACAGTAGGCCCAACACTCTGGAGCTTCAAACGCCGATTCCGCTCTGTGCCACCGCCGCTGAAGCTCTGGTCCGGTCCCCGGTAGGAAAGGCCGCGCCAATCCAGTTGGTAGGCTGCATGGAGGGGGGGAGGACGCGACTCGGAGAATAGTCGCATCCTCGCCAGGAAGTGACTGGGAAACGGTTTCTCCCTTTCCCTACCCCCCTCCCCCACAGAAAAACTAAAGAAACCTCCACAAGAAACTGATAGAAAAAGCTGACAGAATGTAGGCAGAGGCAGCCATCAATGCGGCGCCCCCAGTGGTTCACTGTACTATGGTACATGTGACAACTAACTAAACTAAAACCAAAAAGCACTGTTCTTAGCTAATATTTTAGTGTATGCAAAAATTAATTTCAGAAGATACACATACGGTTATGGTAAAAGTTGTAATATTATAAACAGTTTATGAAAATATGAAGTTTCAATATGATTTCAAAATCTGTAACATTTGGCAAAGTATACCAACATGAAGTACAATTAGCTTGGTAGTTAAATTACTGGACTAATAACAAGAAGTTGAACTATTGACCTGCAGGCATGAGTTCAAATCCCACCACGTAATCTGGGGAATTTGCTTTACACAGTCGTGAAGACTAACAAGAAGCTGGTGTTTTGAGTTTAAGTTAGCAGACTGACAAAAATCAGCATTTCATGCTGACTGCATTATGTTTATTTCCAGACTTCCTTCATTCGTGCTATACATTCCCCAATCAACATCAATTGTCTTGGATAGACACAAAGTGCTGGAACAACTCAGCGGGTCATGCAGCAAAGTCATCTCCAGAGAAAAGGAATAGGTGATGTTTCTGGTCGGAATCCTTCTTCAGATACTGGAGCCTGAAGGATTCCAATCTGAAATGTCACCTGTTCCTTTTCTCCAAAGATGCTGCCTGACCCGTTTAGTTGTTCCAGCACTTTATGTCTATCTTCGATATAAACCAGCATCTGCAGTTCCGTCCTAAGCATCAATTGCCTTATTGGAAATGACTTGAGATCCGCTTTGTCGTAACAAGGTACAATTAGGCAGCCAAAGTTTAGGGTCCCTGCATTCTTCAATCCTGAAAGATTGCACAATATAGAGAATCTTGAGGAGCTAAAGAAGATATTAAGTGGGAGCAATTAAACCATCCTTAGCAGACAATAACATACAAATGCAAATTGCTAAAAAGCTGCTCAGGACTCGTATCAATGAGGCTCTGCAGCTGCCAGAGATCGACAATAAAAACAGAAAATATTAGAAATAGTCGGCAGTTCAAGGACATATTTGTAGATAAAGAAAAAAGGTTAGCGTTTTGTACAAATTAATCTTTCATTGGACTTGACATGTCAACTCTGTTTTTCTCTTTGCAGTTTCTACATGATCTGCTGAGCACTTCCAAGATTTCCTATTTTAACTCACCTCAAAAAGCGCACAATCAGGTGGCTGAGACTTGGAAAGGACTTTGGGGTTTTATAATGCAATCATCTAATGAATAAGCAAATACTCTAACCAGACATCTGAATCTCTTTGAAACAAATGGTATCATCATGATGATACCACCAAAGCGATAGCATTAAGGATGTACTAACTCTTCAATTTATGAACTTTCAAAATGCTATAATGCTGTTAACTCCATAGAGTGTAAGGCAATTTTTCACTGTAGCCAACAGTTCACCTATTGTGTACAGCAACATCCTACAGCGAAATACCCAGCCTTTTCAATTTACAAAATTTGGCTTAATGATTCATTTTCCAGGAATGTGGCCCTTCCACGAATCAAAGGACAGTTGAACAATGTGTTTTAGAGAGCAAGACATCTTTGCTCTTTACCTGGCTTTGATCACTTCAAATTGCTTCAGTAGATCTTGCAGCTCCCTCTGTTTCATCCGATTTTCTTTCATTTCTAATTGGTGCTTTTTAATGGCTCGGCATCTCTTTGCCTCATTTTCCTTGATAAACCTGTCAAACTTCAGAACTCTTTCCTTATTCTGATGGCAAAATGCAATGTCCAAATTATTCATATGACTGATTTGCTTAAAATACGATCAAACGTATACATAAACAAGTTTAAATGCAGCCCTGTGAATTGACACCGACAATAGTATACTAAAAAGCATGCATTCAAACAATTAAAATCTCTTCAATCGAAAGGTTGCAGTGATCGAATTTCAAACCGTACTGACTAGGCTAAAGTTTTCTGTGCAATAGAATGATTTGAAATGAACGTTTCTCAATTGGCAAATCTCTATTTATTTTCATTATTTCATTTTTTTCTTACCGCCTGCTCTTTTCTTTCAAATTCTGCCCTCTTCTGGGTGATGGCTTCCATGCGTTGGAGGAACTCTTCCCTTTTATCTGCAAGTTCAGCATTAACTTGGTCAACTTCCACCTCTTTCTTCAGCACCAACGTGCTTTGAGGTGTTCTAAAGTCTCTTGCGAGGATCTCCGCAGCGGGCTGAAACCGATACAAAGTTCAGCAATGAGGGCACTGTCATGAGGAAAGAATTTTGGCCGAAGGCCTCAATGATCCTTCCACAAATTACGAAGGGAAAAGGGTGACACGGTGACGCAGAGGTAGAGTTGCTGCGTTAGAGTGCCAGAGACCCAGGTTCGATCCCGACTACAGGTGGTGTCTGTACGGAGTTTGTATGTTCTCCCTGTAACTTGTGTTGATTTTCTCGGAGATCTTCGTTTTTTTCCCACACTCCAGACATACAGGCTTGTAGGCTAATTGGCTTGGTATAAATGTAAATTGTCCCTAGTGTGTGTAGGATAGTATTATTGTATGTTGGTCGGCGCGGACTCGGTGGGCCGAAGGGACCCTTTCCCGCATTTTTTATCTGAAAACTAAACTAAAACTAAATTAAACTAAAGTCATTCACCCCATCAATCTGTGTTGGAAACACTCCTCATTTCCTGTGGACCAGTTCGTTCATATCTCCATCTAAATGAATGAATGTATGCACGGTAACATATTGGATCTAATACCACCGGAATGGTAGACAATGGCTGGGATAAATGATCCAAGAATAAGTTCATAAGTCATAGGAACTGTATTAGGTCATTCGGCCCATCGAGTTTACTCCGCAATTCAATCGTGGCTGATCTATCTTTCCCTCTAAACTCCACCCTCCCGCCTTCTCCCTGTAACCTTTCACCCCCTTACAAATCAAGTACCTATCAAGCTCACTATTTTCCAATGGAAAATTCAAGTAAATTAATTAAATAAGTTTGGAATGAAAGGCTTGTATCAGCAATGATAACCATGAAAATGTCAGACTGTAGTAACAACTCAGATGAATCAGGTTTAGGTTTATTATTGTCAAGTGTACTGAAGTGCAGTAAAAAGTTTTGTTTTGCATGCCATCCAATTAGATTAGATATACTATATGTAAATACAATTGAGTCAAACTCAAGTACTGTAAGCCCTCATTATAACGGACCATGTTGGGGGAGGGAACGGTGCCCGTTATTGCCGATTGTCCGCTATAACCGAGTAAGGTATTATCATTGCATGTAGTTGAAACAAAGAACTGCAGATGATGGTTAATACACAAAAGGACACAAACTGCAAGAGTTACTCAGTGGGTCAAGCGGGTCAGGCAGCATCTCAATGGAAATGTGAGGTTGAGAAGCTTCTTTAGACTAATTCAGTCTGCTGAGCTACTCCAGCACTTTGTGCTGTTTTCCCTTAAAACTAGGAGTTGATGTCACTCCAACGCCATGTCCTCCTTTCCCCCCCACTGTCACCGACATCCTCCAAGGTGGAGTATGTTGATAACTCCGGGGGAGGAGGAGGAAGTGGTGGCAGTGGAGGGGAGGTGTGGGTATAGATGTAAGGAGCCCTACAAGGGAGAGAGCAATGCTTGATCTAGGAAGGGCAATGAGTGAAGTGTCGCTGGGCAAGCCTTCTGGGACCAGCTGCCATTATCTATTTGCTTTTGTGATTTATATCAATGACTTGGATGAGAGTGTGGAAGGCATGATTAGTAAATTTGCAGTTTAGTTTCGAGATACAACATGGAAACAGACTCATCGGCCCATCGTGTCCATGCCGATCAACAATCACCCATATACTAGTTCTATCCTACACATTAGGAACAATTTAGAGAAACCAATTAACCTATAAACCGGTACGTCTTTGGACACTAGCACTTGACACTAAAGTGGGTAGCATCAAAAAAGATGGTTATCAAAAATTACAACAGGATCTTGATGTGTTGGGCAAGTGAGCCGAGGAATGGTGAATGGAACTTAATGCAGATATGTAAGTGCGGGATGTTGCACTTTGGGAAGTCAAATCAGGAGAGGACTATCACAGCAAATGGCAGAGCCCTGGTGTGTATTGTAGAACAGAAGGATCTCGGAGTGCAGGTACATAGTTCCTTGAAAGTGGCGTCATAAGTAGCGACTTCATAGTAGGGATAAATGCCACTTCAACTCAATATCGGTACAGTATAACGTGAAACGAAAAGAAAAATTACCTCTTTGATGATTGGAATATATTTAACATCTTCTTCTTCATCTCTGAAAGAAAGGAGTTGAATATGAACATTAAAAACAGGTAGCAGATGTTGGTGAAGTCATTAACTTTCATTGCCTGTGGAGAACTTAGAGCAGCCGTTTATACATTTTCTTTGCATTAGGATGGATTTGAGGTTTTTACATTAGGCAGATAATTGAATTTCTATTCTTATTGAAGTGAGTGGAAACTTTGTAGAAGAAGCTATCAAGAGTCATGTGGAAAGTTGCCAGGTGGAAGAAACGGCAATATCTGAGGACCAGCCCCTAATAGTTCTTAGTTCAATTTTAATAAATATAACCCACAAGAACAGAGAACTGACGTTCTAGTTTCTACATAAAGCAGCGTCCTTTTGCACTTGTTCTGAACTTTTGTACTGGCACTTGGTGTATCTATCACGCTCCAATCTGTATGAAATCTAGACCCAGAGGGTACCAGTCTGTTGATATTTAAATATGTTGATCATGACTCAGTGCAAATACTTTTCCTTCCGAGTTTGGTGCAGTAAAAGGGTCAAATCCTAGTTCGGAGCACAACCGCTGGTTAATGGTGAGTACAGTGCTAAAGGAATGCTGAAACATCAGGAACACCGGCAATCGAATGATCCCTTCTTCTGCCTTCTGAAGCAAATATAGAAAGTCCCAGAATGATATTCAATATGCAGGAGAACATTCTTTCTGAGAACCATCAGTGAAACAGCTCATCTGGTCATGTGCAGATACTGGCTGTAATTTTCCATACTGACCATAATGACAATATTGCACATGTACTTCACAGGCTGTTCTTGGAAATCCTGCAGTTATGAAAGGTGCCGTGTAAATGCAGCTCTTTCTGTCCTGTTTATTCAACCACCTTTTTAAGAATTTACTACAGAAGCTCAGAGTCAGCAGGAAGCCAAACACAAAATTTGTCATTTGCCACAAAGATTATATGTAACTGAATGCTCCTTCAGAATACACTCTCTGGGATCGAAGCCAGAATAGAGTTCTTATGCAGCCTCATTCAGATTTTGATGTAATGCTATGGAAAGGGTGCTCCAGACTTTTGCGAGACAAACATTTAGTTTAGTTTAGTTTAGTTGATTGTCATGCGTACCAAGGTACACTGAAAAGCTTTTTGTTGCATACTATCCAGTCAGTGGAAAGTCTGTAGATGATTACAATCAAGCTATCCACAATGTACATATACATGATAACGGGAATGACGTTTATTGCGAGACAAAGCCCGGTAAAGTCCGATCAGAGATAGTCCGAGGGTCTCCAATGAGATGGAGAGTAGCTCAGGACCGCTCTCAAGTTGTTGATGGAATGGTACAGTTGCCTGATGACAGCTGGGAAGAAACTGTCCCTGAATCTGGAGGTGTGCGTTTTCACACTTCTTTATCTCTTGCCTGGTGGGAGAGGGGAGAAATGGGAGCGACCAGGGTGATCTTTCCTTGATTATGCTGATGGCTTTGCCGAGATAGCTTGAAGTGTAGATGGAATACTGCCTCATTGTGCCTTATTGTTTGGAGTCTGTAGACTGGGCAATGCACAGGGATTCGGCAGCAGACCTGAACAAATACGCCGCAGTCGTTACAGACTTCATAAAGAAATGTGTGGAGGACTGCATCCCTACAAAAACCTTCTGAATGTTTCCCAATCAGAAGTCTTGGATGAACACTGAGAACCGCACTCTTCGGAAGACCAGACACCGGGCATTCATGTCTGATGATACAGTGGTCTACAAGAAGTCCAGATATGACCTTGGTAAGGCCATCAAAAAGGCCAGAAGGGAATTCTGCTCCAAACTGGAGGATGAGACAGATGTTCGGCAGCTGTGGGAGGACCTGAATGCAATCACCTCCTATAAGGCGAAATCAGGAGGTAGCTCGAACGTCGGCGAAATCTCACTCCCTGACGAGCTCAATGCGTTTTACTCACACTTTGATAGAGAGAACACCAATGTGCCTTCTCGAGCCCCCATTCGCTGTGATGGTATTTCAGTCTCAGTCACAGAGGCCGACGTCAGAAAATCCTTCAGGGGGGTGAACCCTCGAAAAGCGCCTGGACCTGATGGTATACCAGGTCATGTTCTAAAGACCTGTGCGGACCAACTGGCTGGAGTTTTTGCGAACATTTTCAACCTCTCACTTCTGAGGTCTGAGGTTCCCACCTGCTTTAAAAGGGCATCAATTAAACATCAAGAAGAGCAAGGTGACGTGCCTCAATGACTATCAACCAGTGGCACTAACATCGGTGGTGATGAAGTGCTTTGAGAGGTTGATCATGGCGCAAATCAACTCTACTTCGACAAAAACGTGGACCTACTGCAGTTTGCCTGCCACCACAACAGATCAACGGTGGATGCGATCTCGCTGGCTCTCCACCCCGCTCTGGACCACTTGGACAACAAAAACTCATATGTCAGGCTGTAATTAATTGATTACAGCTCGGCATTTAATACAATCATTCACTCCAAGCTGGTTACAAAACTCTCAGATCTGCGTCTATGTGCATCCCTCTGCAATTGGATCCTCGACTTCCTCATTCAAAGACCACAGACTGTTCAAATTGGTGGAAATGTGTCAGCCTCGATAACAATCAGGACGGGAGCACCCAAAGGCTGCGTGCTCAGCCTCCTGCTTTACTCACTCTATACTCATGACTGCGTAGCCGGTCACAGTGCGAACTCCATCATCAAGTTCGCTGAAGACACCACTGTTGTGGGACGTATCACTGATGGGGACGAGTCAGAGTTTAGAAGTGAGATCGACCGACTGACCAAATGGTGCCAGCACAATAACCTGGCCCTCAACACCAGCAAAACCAAGGAACTGATTGTGGACTTTGGAAGGGATAGGATGGGGACCCACAGTCCTGTTTATATCAACGGGTCGATGGTGGAGAGGGTCAAGAGCTTCAAATTCCTGGATGTGCATATTTCTGAAGATCTCTCCTGGTCCGAGAACACTGATGCAATTATTAAGAAAGCACATCTGCGTCTCTACTTCTTGAGAAGATTAGGGCGAGTCGGTATGTCAAGGAGGACTCTCTCTAACTTCTACAGGTGCCCAGTAGGGAGCATGCTGACTGGTTGCACCGTGGCTTGAGCGCCCATGAGCAGAAAAGGATACAAAAGGTAGTAAACACTGCCCAGTCCATCACCGGCTCTGACCTCCCTACCATCGAGGGGATCTATCACAGTTGCTGCCTCAAAAAGGCTGGCAGCATCATCAATGACTCTCACCATCCTGGCCACATACCCATCTCCTCGCTACCTTCAGGTAGAAGGTACAGGAGCCTGAAGACTGCAACGTCAGGTTCAGAAATAGCTCCTTCCCCACAGCCATCAGGCTATTATACTCAACTGAAACAAATCTCTGAACATTAATAGTAAGATTAAATGAGAACTTACCAGTTTGAAGTTTGATCTTTATTTTATGAGGAGTTACGATGAGGGATTACGTGAAGACCCCGCCAGCACGCATGCGCGACATTCTTCAAAGCAGTGGTGTGAAATCACAGATAGCAACGTAGACTAATATAGTAAGATAAGAGAGAACTTCCATACCAGTTGAACTTTATAATAGAGGGTTCTGGGAGCGGAGGGCACGTAATCCCTCATCGTAACTCCTCATAAAATAAAGATCAAACTTCAAACTGGTAAGTTCTCATTTAATCTTACTATTTTACTTCGGAGTCACGTGAGTGACTACGTGAAGATTTCAAAGCTCTGTGATTTCATGCCCTGGAACGAGTCCATGCTCACACACTGCCATGGTAGTGATGGAGGATGAACGTATTTCAGACATGATACTGTGCTGAAAAACAAAGAAGGTATTTATTCATACCTAAAATGATATGCCCCACATCGGGTAAATCATGTAACAGAAACTTAACATTATCCCCTGCAAACGTCTCAGGAGCGGCCACGGGTTTATAATAGAAGTGCTGAAAAGTCCGTTCACTGCTCCAACCCGCTGTAGCAAGGATGTGGTCCATAGGAACTCCCATCATCCTAGCCGTTGACGTGGATGCAGCCCTGGTGGAGTGAGATTTAAATCATCAGTGTCCATCTCCGCTGCACCCAATACCACCCTTAACCAACTCGAAGTGGCTTGCACTGTGACCTTATGACGATGGCGTTTGTGGCTTATGGGTAAAGTCCTCTCCGTGCCCCTAGATTCTTGGTTCCTTCTATATCGTAAAATATATGTCACAATGCAGAGACGACTATCTGCAGGGTAGGCCAGAATGATAATTTTAGGCCAGAGGAACTGGGTCGATATAGTTTGAGTACCCCTGTATCAGAAGGTTATCTACCATAGGTAAACACATGGCATACATACTTAGCTTTATAAAGACTGGACCCGTTGTGCTGTTACAAGTGCCATAAACATAACCATATTATATGTAGTTATCCAGAGTGAGCCCCGATATTGCTGTCCATCCTCGAAGCATAGTAAATTCTATGCCTAAGTCCCATGTATGGGTGTATCTGGCCCTGGGGGAATAGAATTAATACCCCTCATCAGTTTGATACCAGTGGGTGTGATCCTATAGGCAGGTGATCACTCCCTCTGTCCAGGTTAGTAGGTAGGGCACTCCTTGCAAATTTAATGGCACTGTAGCTCAAACCTTCATGGAAATGAAGGGTGGCCAGAACTCCAGCACTCCAGTGATGGTGGCCGAGTCATATGAAGTGTTTGTTCTGAAGCAGAAACACTCCCATCTTCTGACATATGTCAGTGCCGTCCCTGGTGGACTCCCTGCATGACGATGTGATGACATTGATCGTCCTGTCGGAGGCCGAAGTCCAGAAATGGCCTGTTCAGAATCAGCATCAATAGGTTCATGCGATCATGGCACGGATGACTTACCCGTCACAGGGTGTGCCAACAGGCCCGGCCGTTTGAGGATCCGAAAGCAGTGTCCTGCGGCCATCTTTGTACTGCTGGGAACCATGGTTGGGTAGGCCAGTCGGAAACCCGAAATACCCGTTGCGGAGTCTATTTAATTTTTGTAAGACCTGACTGATGAGGCAGAAGGGGGGAAATGCATAGCAAACAATCCCCCCAATGCAGCGAGAAACATCCATCGCTGCTGGCCCCGGGTCCCGATTCAACATCCATTCAATGTTGTCGTTGAATTGCGTGACCTGGTGTTCGCCACCGTATTTAGTTTACCTGAAAGGTAAGTGGCTGAGATCCAAATCTCTCTATCCAGACACCAGTGCCAGATGTAATTAGGCAATTCACCACATGATATCGATTTTATTCCACACATATGATTAATATAGGCCACCACTGTGGTATTATAATTTGTAACCGTACATGCAACTGGTGCATATCTAAGCAGTAGGCCCGGAGTCCATGAAATGCTCCCAGCATTCCTAGATAATTAATCCCTAGTGCTCCCAACAGGGTTAAATCTTGTGCACTCCATCTGCCACCACAACTAGTGGTGGTATTAGCTGCTCCCCACCTTTAACACTGGCATCAGTCTGTAATGTAACCGAGGGATTTATGATAGTGATTGGTTTGGAACAGAATTGAGCATTTTCCATCCACCAATTTAATTCAACTCTTGCCTTTTCTGATAACTTCATAGGCCTGTCGAAATTGCATGACTTTTGAGAGCTATAATTTTAGCTCTTTGTAGGTTTTGATAATGTAGTGGTCCGAATTGCGCTGCGGGAAAAGCAGCCACTATCTTCCCAATTACCATGGCCACCTCCCGTATGAATGGATCCCTGATGCCAGTAAGGCTTCTGCAAGCTTCTATCAAGTCCACCACCTTGTTCGGTGGTAAGGTGGTAGACATTTGCACCGAGTCAATGGTGAACCCCAAGTAATCCATGGTAGTAGAGGGTTCCAACTTTGATTTATCTGGATGTATGATGAACCCCAGCTTTTGAAAGAGATGTTTTGTGGCTAGAACTGCCAATGTAGCCGTTTACAAATTCTCCCCGACAATGAGGATATCATCAAGATAGGCCATAACAGTATGATTTTGTTTCCTTAAATAGGCCAAAGCTGGTTTCAATAATTTGGTGAACAGCCTGGGTGCTGATGATAACCCATTGGGTAAGGCTTTATATTGCCATAATTGTCCCATCCAGATAAATTTAAGGTATTTCCTATGATCCTTGTGTATTGGTACTGAATAGTATGCATCTTTGAGGTCAATGCATGCCATGTAGTACCCATTAGCTATTAGCTGTCTGGCTGTGTCGAAAGTGTCCATTTTGAAATGAACATACTGAACAGAAGTATTCAGTTCGGTCAGGTCTATGATTATGCAGCATCCGCCATCTTTTTATTTTTGGTAAATATATTAGATACGAACTCCTGTGATTCTCTGGTGGTTCTCTCAATTACCCCTTTGCTAATTAGTCTTAATAGTTCAGCATGGCCCGCCGTTTTTTCTTTTGTGAAAGTATAAACTTTCGGCTAGGCGAATGCTGGACCGGGGTAGGGAGTTCGTAAATGAATTCAATTTTATAGCCCTGAATACTTCCGAGTATGTAAGGATCAGAGGTAAAAGTGCGCCATACTCATAAAACAAGTGCAACCGGCCTCCCACATAAGATGAATTTAGACAAACGATGTTCCTGGGGGAGGCAGACCCACCTACCTCCAAGGTTATTGCCGGTGTTGCGGTCTTTGCCCTTGTTTCTTCTGTTGAGTTTGCTGCGTTGTAGGGGTGGCGCATTTTCCAAGAAGGCCGGGCTGGGCCATGGCCTAAAAAGGCTGTTGTGCAGGTGGGCCGGCCTTCGAGCTTTCACCACCGGACAATCTGTTGTGATATCGCTGTCCGGTGGGTGTGTAGGGGTGCTGTCGCTGTTGGTAGTGCGGTTTGGAGGTACTGGGTACCTTTATCAGGCCTATGGCCTTGGCCTTTCCGTCCAGGTCTTTCACCTGTTTGGGGAGGTTATCTCCGAACAGCAGATTTGGTGGTTGAGCGTGACCTGGTTTGCATAACCCCGCAAATTTGGGGTTGAATGCCGATTTGATAATGCTCTTCCTGTAGTTATTTATCTCAAACTGTGTGTTACACAGTAAGGCCAGAGCATCCTTTAATTCTCCCGGTAGCTCTATTCCCACCGCAGTTCTGGCCACTGCCGTAATTCCGGCGGTCAAAAGCTTCAGGATCCTCTGAAGTTTGACTTCTTGCCGTCTAATCGTAGGGCTCATGTTCCCCCAAATAGGGTTATTCACCGCGGGAACAATCAGCGAGTTACAATTTTCAGGAGCAAGATACTTATCAGCTGTAGCATTGATGGCTTGCTCCTGAAGCTGGTTTGTAGTCATATAATTGATACTAGCTGCCAGCTTAGGGTGGATAGGTAGACCTTTTTGAGAAGGAACTGCATGTTTGCTTACCATATCCAGTAACTCTTCTTGCACCCCTGACACTGTTGGTTGTTCAGCCAACTCCCCCTCTTCAGGGTCAGCCCAGTTCTGACCCCCAATGCTCCCCTGCGAAGAGGGTGAGACATTAGGCAGTCCATAATAGGATCCTGCCGTGGGCCTGCGAAGAGGCCCACCGTGACCCTGCCCCTGCAAAAGCAGGTCACGCTGGAGCAATTGCTCCACCATCCGCTCCATGCGGGCAAGACGACCTCCGTCGCTAACAGCGAACGGGGTGTCCTCGGGACTGGACCCAGCTGAGTCGGCAGTCCCGTCCGGCTTCCGGGTGGATTTACCGCCTGTCCGTGGCGAACCAGCGGCCCTCACGGGCGAGAAGTCGGGAGCTGCAGGTAGCACCTGCAGCTCAGGAGAAGCGGCACGCTACTGGCTGCTCTCTATGGCAGCAGCTCTTGCCGCTGCTCTTTCGCCACGCTCACCACTCCGGTGAGTCTTACCTGTCGTAAGTTTTAGAACTTACGCTGGAGGAGCCCCGCTCCTCCCGACTGTCGCTTCCGCATGCGAACGACGATATGTCGCGCATGCGTGCTGGCGGGATCTTCACGTAGTCACTCACGTGACTCCGAAGTAAAATAGACCATTATCTTTTGATTTGCACTTTATCTGCTTATTTATTGATGTGTGGATATATTTATATAATGGTATATGGACTCACTGATATGTTCTGTATTCATGCCTACTATATTCTGTTGTGCTGAAGCAAAGCAAGAATTTCATTGTCCTATCTGAGACACATGACAATAAGCTCTCGTGACTCTTGACTTGACTCTTATCTCTTCTGGAGCCTAATGGAGAATTTACATTTATAAATATCTTGAAAGAGATGAATAGAGAAAACATTCCCTCTCATTGGAGGAGACGAAGTGCTGAAGTAACTTAGCGGGTTCTGAAAGCATCTCTGGAGAGCGTGGATAGGTGACGTTTTGGGTTGGTCCAGACCTGAAACGTCATTTAACCCTTGTTCTCCAGAGTTGCTGCCTGACATGCTGAGTTACTCCATCACTTTGTGTCCTATGTGTAAGCCGGTTATCAATTCAACATCACATTCCCAGTATCTACGAGGAATATGCCAGGGGTGTCCTGGAATGTCCCCCATTTCCCTGGATAAGCGCAGCTCCAGAAATCCAAAACCCCATCCAGAACAAAGCAGCCATGCGATTGGCATCTCATCCACCACAATAAACATTAGTTCCCTCCACTAACAGTTCACAGTACCTATACTATGTGCCACACAACAAACACGTGGTCATAACTCTCCCGACTACTCTGTGGGACCTCTCAAACCATCCTACCCGCCCACGTACTGCCAGGCTATAGAAGGACAAGGCAGTGAGTGTACAGAAAGCCACCGCTTGTAAGTTCTCTTCTTGACCCAGACCTCCCTGACCGAAATATGTCACCTTTCCTTCAGCCACATTGCTCTAAATCCTGGAACTCTTACTTACGGAACTGCAGAGAACCTTCAAAGGAAGGACCTGAGCAAGCTTTCTCAAGTGTAACCAAGATGAGCTGGAGGTGCTGACCTTGCCAACGATGTCCACATCCCACAACTAAGTGATAAAGGAAAAAGGGTGATGAGAATGGTGAGGGATAGTGCCTTTAAGTGAAGTGATTTTGAAACACAAAAATGCTTTAGCCCAGGGATATGTTAGAGGAAGAGAACAAGTTTTAAAGGAAAGGAGACAAATATTTGAAACTGGGGAAAACACAGAACCACAGAGAGAAGACAAAACAATGGGTTTAGTATTGAAGACACAGGAAACTGCAGATGTTGGAATATTGAGCAAACGTGCTGGAGTAACTCAGCAGTAACTCAGCATCTGGATAGTGTGTAAGAAGGAACTGTAAGAAGGATGGAGCGGATGTTCCCCCTCCCACGGTAAGGAGCTTTTACATTTTTCACTTCAAATTGTGCAATCTGGTGCATACTGTAGCGAGTCTTTTAACTTACACTTGGATGCAACATTTATGCTTTAAATTGGATTACGTATGAATAAGGTTAGGCTAAATTACATTCCTAATTACATTCCACAATAGAGCCAAGCTCTGCTCAACAGGTGCAGCACATGAATGACTATATTCATGTATGGAAATCAGATTATATTCATGCTGTTATGCATATATATGGAGAAAAACTCAGAGAAACAAAGCAAAAGTCAGACTTCCATCACTGTTCTGCACAAATAAATCAATCAATCTTGTTCAAGAAGGAACTGCAGGTGTTGGAGAATCGAAGATAGACAAAATTGCTGGAGAAACTCAGTGGGTGCGGCAGCATCTATGGAGCAAAGGAAATAGGCAATGTTTCGGGCCGAAACCTTTCTTCAGACGGTTTCAATCTTACCCTTTGAATATAGAAACAAGACAAAAATAATGCCACATATTCAATCATATATGGTTCAATGAAATTAAGATATATATGTAAAAATATATATGGAAACACGCCCTTCCGCCCATCAGGTCCACACCGACCAGCAATCTATCATACACCAATTCCATCCATCACGCCAGGAACAATTTACAGAAGCTAATTAACCTACAAACCTGCACTTCTTTCGGATATGGGAGAAACCGCAATATCCAGAGAAAACCCATGTGGTAGTAAGGCAGCAATTCTACCGCTGCGCCACCGTGCCACCCCATTAATTTTTTTTTCTGTAATATATTAATTATGGTGTCACGTGAATAAAGATGAACACATGATTCTGATTTCTGCCCTTAGTTGGATAACACACGTGTCCAGTCATTGTGTTTTATGACTGGTTTTCAACCTCTTCAGGCTGAAGGTCTCGACTCGAAACATCACCCATTCTTTCTCTCCAGAGATGCTGCCTGTCCTGGTGAGTTTTTCTAGTTTTTAGTGTCTATCTTCAGTTTAAACCAGTATCTGCAATTCCTTCCCACACTATTTGTTAAGCAAAACATGTCCTATTCTTATTATATAATTTTGTGATCAGCTTGAGAGAATGAGAATTTTGTGAAATGCGCGAGTCTCACGCTCAATGCATGAGAGTTGGCAGCCTTGCTAATAATTCAAACACTTTATGCAAGTTCCAATTGTTTGGACAAAAATCACTTATTACTGCTTTATAACAGTTACGTTACTTTAAGACTATTTCAGAAATTATGGCAGTCAACAAAAAATCAACTAAAAAATTAAAGTAAACTAAAAAAAATAACATGTTCTCTTTCCTG
This sequence comes from Raja brachyura, assembly GCA_963514005.1. Next base: position 21,650,032 of record OY740789.1, read on the forward strand.
ACTATACCTCATAAGAACTTTAACGCTGTTAACAGAGCAAAGGGATATTAATCTCAAGAATCAAAATGGGGAAAGTGAGGGCAATTTTGCTTAAATGGTAATTCTAAGCCCATTCAGATCTGCATAGAGTCAGTTATACAACATGTACATGGCTGGCCCAATTTGTCCATACTGATCAAGTTGGCATTCTGTGTGCCCAGGGACTGGCTGTCGTTCCCAGGTCAGCTCGCACCTCAGGGACTGGCCGCAGTTCCCAGGTCAGCTCGCCTGCAACAGAATGAGTGGTGTGCGGGGAAGGTATTGAGAGGGAGAAGAGGGGGGGGGGGGGAGAAGGAAGAGAGAGAGGTTTAATTGAAGCAACTTGCAGTGTTGCTGCTGCCCGCTAGTGTTGAGGGGAGGTGGTGGTCATGGCTTCCGTTCCAGGTCGGGATCCCGCGAAAATATTTGAAAAAAATAAACGCGGTTTTTCGGGTTACGGGCCGTGTGCCCGTAGTCCGAACCCTGTCCTACATGCTTGGCCTCATTGTCGTCGTCGCCCGCCCCCCATATGTTTGACAACTGCTTCACCTGGTTGTTGTTGTTGGCAGCTGCACATTCGACCAAAGAGAAGATAAGAGACGCAACTTTACTCACACCTGTCAACTGAGACCCTTGCCCAGACCGCACAGAGCGCTGGCAGCCGGCGCAAAGGGACAAACTGGCGCAGGGACTGAACTCAGCGTGAGAACTCGGTCATGCGCGTGAGGGTGTGAGAAATAGCTCCAAGGCGTGATTCTCACGCCGGAAGCGTGAGAGTTGGCAGCCCTGCCTTAAGTGGTTTACCTCTGTCCCTTGAGCATAAACTGAGGTTCCTAGATCCACAGTGCAGAGATATGAATGCGAGACCAGTGATCTCTTTATTGGGCACCACTGTTGTAAATATTGTCAACACTTGGGTTAAACTTTGAAAACTTACATTACATACTTCAGTTAGACACAGGGTGGTGAATCTGTGGAACTCATTGCCACAGGCGGCTATGGAGGCCAGGTCCACGCATATTGGCGGAGGTTGACAGTTTCTTGCTTAGCACGGGTGTCAGAGTTTATGGGGGAGAAGGCAGGAGAATAGGGTTGAGAGATAGATCAGCCATGATTGAATGGCGAGTAAACTTGATGCGCCGAATGGCCTAATTCTGCCCCTAGAACTTATTAACTATGAACGTGAAAATGCTGGAGTAACTCAGCGTGTCAGGCAGCCTCTCTGGAGACATATTTCAGAACAGCAACAGCCACAAAGAAAATATTCAAACCATCCACGAATATTACTCACACCATTGCAAGTAAAAACCAGAAGCAAGTGATCACAGAAACTGCAGCAACTTCTCCAAAAAAGGCTGAAGGGCTTCGGCCCGAAACGTTGCCCATTTCCTTCGCTCCATAGATGCTGCCTCTCCCGCAGAGTTTCCCCAGCATTTTTGTCTCTCCAAAAAAGGCAGTGTCGTTGGGCCCAGCAAAATACAGTGAGTGTTGTTGGATAACCATTCTTAAACTAGGCAGTCACTTGCAAAACGTTTTTTTTGTCACATTACCTTATTGACGGGATTATTACCCAATTCCCCGCACTACAAGGTTCTCACCAGGAACATCTTTGAAGAAACTTTCAACAAATGCTCCCTGCTGGACTGAAAGAAGCACCACATTTCGGGCGACTCGAGGTGGCAGGAACAACTGCTTTTACCTTAGGTCCCCCAGTTGAGTGACAAATATATTTTTCATGGTGTTTTTGATGTTAAGCGGTTGACGGCGAACCTCTGCCAAAAGGGAGAGCATGCTGGTGTCGTCGGCGCTCATCCTTCAGTTCTATTTGCAGCGCAGTTTCTAGGCAAAGTCTCTGAGAAGGAAATAAAAAAGACCCCCCCCCCCCGGCTGCGCTTGTGACCTCTCCAATGCTGAAAGCCTTGCAAACGCCGAGCCAGAAACTTTAAGCAACCCGGCCTGGACCGTGCATTTTGCTTTAGGAAGCGTTGCTGCGAAACCCCGGAGTCACAGAAACGGCGCGGTTAATGACTGTAACAGCGCCTGTATCATGTGACAGTGCATGGATAAACACTGCAACATCGCCATGGGAACCTCTCACAGACCAGGGAGCCGCGCAAGAGCATCCCTGAGCTCGATCTGCACACAAATGCAATCCAACAGATCCCACCCTAAAGCCTTACCACAACCCCTCACCAAGGCAAGGCTTTCAATAGACAATAGGTGCAGGAGTAGGCCACTTGGCCCTTCGAGCCAGCACCGCCATTCAACGGGATCATGGCTGCAATCATAGTGCAGTCAAGTCAGTTCAAAGTTTAGTTGGAGTTTGTAGCGTTCAACGGCCTGATCACTGTTGGGAAGCAGCTATTCCTGAACCTTGGCGCAGCAGTTTTCAGGATCCTATACCTCCTCCTAATGGCAGGAGTGAAATGAGAGCATGGCTAGGATAGTACATGTCATTGATAATGCTGGCTGCCTTCTTGAGGCAGTGCCTCCAATTGATCCCTTCGATGGTGGGCTGGTCAGTATCTGTGGTGGACCAGGCAGTGTTCACCACTTTTTGTAATCTCATTCCAGGACGTTTGAGTTACCGAACCAGGCTGTGATGCAAACAGCGAATATACGAATCTACCGTACATCACGATGTGCTCTTTTCTAGAAAAACCAAACTGATTTGCAAAACACCACCATTCAATCTACAAAAGTGGCATTGAGCTTGACAAACTGCGTCACTTTAATGCTCCATCAAACAATATCCAGAACTGACCAGTTCTGATACAAAGTCATCTACTTGCAACGTTAACTCCCTCCATTGAGTACTTTCAGCATTCTCTTAAACTTGTGAATTATAGAAACTGCTGACTTCTCATCTCACAGTTCCACTATTCTTTTCTATCCACTGTTCATATTCAGCTCTCTCCACATACACTGCCCCAGATTTATCCATTACAATTAACAAGCATTCATAATCTTCTCCTAGACAAGCCACTGCACTTGCATCCCTTTGACATTGGGGGAGTGTTTGCTAGTGCCGTCAGGGAGGATTTAACCTAATGTGGCAGGGGGATGGGAGCATGAGCAGAGAGACAGAGGGGTGTAAAATGAGGGTAGAAGCAATAGGTAGCAAGGTGAAAAGTAAAGGTGGCAGGCAGAAAAATCCAGGGCAAAAATAAAAAAGGGCCACATTTCAACATAATTGAAAAAGGGGTAAGAGTGTTGTTAAAAAATCCTGAAGGCTTTGTGTCTCAATGCAAGGAGCATTCGTAATAAGGTGGATGAGTTGAATGTGCAGATGGTTATTAATGAATATGATATAGTTGGGATCACGGAGACATGGCTCCAGGGTGACCAAGGCTGGGAGCTGAACATCCAGGGATATTCAATATTCTGGAGGGATAGACAGAAAGGAAAAGGAGGTGTAGTACCGTTGCTGGTTAGAGAGGAGATTTAAGCAATAGAAAGGAAGGACATTAGCTTGGAGGATGTGTAATCGATATGGGTAGAGCTGCGAAACACTAAGGGGCAGAAAGCGCTAGAGTTGTGTACAGGCCACCTAGCAGTAGTAGTGGAGTTGGGGATGGCATCAAACAGGAAATTAGAAATGCGTGTAACCAAGGTGACACAGTTATAGTGGGTGACTTCAATTTACATGTAGATTGGGTGAATCAAATTGGCTGGGGTGATGAGGAAGAGGATTTCTTGGAATGTATGCGGGATAGTTTTCTAAACCAACATGTAGAGGAACCAATGAGAGAGCAGGCTATTCGAGACTGGGTATTGAGTAATGAGGAAGGGTTAGTTAGCAGTCTTGTTGCGAGTGGCCCCTTGGGCAAGAGTGACCATAATATGGTTGAGTTCTTCATTAGGATGGAGAGTGACATTGTTAATTCAGAAACAAGGCTTCTGAACTGAAGAAAGGTAACTTTGAGGGTATGAGACGTGAATTGGCCAAGATAGACTGGCAAGTGATTCTTAAAGGGTTGACGGTGGATATGCAATGGAAGGCATTTAAAGACTGCAGGGATGAACTACAACAATTGTTCATCCAAGTTTGGCAAAAGAATAAATCAGGGAAGGTAGTGCATCCGTGGATAACAAGGGAAATCAGGGATAGTATCAAAACAGACGATGAAGCATACAAATTAGCCAGAAAAAGCAGCCTACCAGAGGACTGGGAGAAATTCAGAGTCCAGCAGAGAAGGGCAAAGAGCTTAATTATGAAAGGGAAAATAGATTATGAAAGAAAACTGGCAGGGAACATAAAAACTGGCTGCAAAAGTTTTTATAGATATGTGAAGAGAAAAAGGTTAGTTAAAACAAATGTAGGCCCCTTGCAGTCAGAAAGTGGTGAATTGATCATTGGGAACAAGGACATGGCAGACCAATTGAATAACTACTTTGGTTCTATCTTCACTAAGGAAGACATAAATAATCCGCCAGAAATAGCAGGGGACCGGGGGTCAAATGAGATGGCGGAACTGAGTGAAATCCCGGTTAACTGGGAAGTGGTGTTAGGTAAATTGAATAGATTAAAGGCCGATAAATCCCCAGTGCCAGATAGGCTGCATCCTAGAGTCGTTAAGGATGTAGCCCCAGAAATAGTGGATGCATTAGTGATAATTTTTCAGAACTCTTTAGATTCTGGAGTAGTTCCTGAGGATTGGAGGGTAGCTAATGTAACCCCACTTTTTAAAAAGGGAGGGAGAGAGAAAATGGGGAATTACAGACCAGTTAGTCTAACATCGGTAGTGGGGAAAATGCTAGTCAGTTATTAAAGATGGGATTGCAGCACATTTGGAAAGTGGTGAAATCATTGGACAAAGTCAGCATGGATTTATGAAAGGTAAATCATGTCTGACGAATCTTATAGAATTTATCGAGGATGTAACTAGTAGAGTGGATAAGGGAAAACCTGTGGATGTGTTATATCTGGACTTTCAGAAGGCATTCGACAAGGTCCCACATAAGAGATTATGATACAAACTTAAAGCACATAGTATTGGCAGTTCAGTATTGATGTGGATAGAGAACTGGCTGGCAGACAGGAAGCAAAGAGTAGGAGTAAACGGGTCCTTTTCAGAATGGCAGGCAGTGACTTGTGGGGTACCGCAAGGCTCTGTGCTGGGACCCCAGCTATTTACAATATATATTAATGATCTGGATGAGGGAATTGAATGCAACATCTCCATGTTTGCGGATGACACGACGCTGGGGGGCAGTGTTAGCTGTTAGCTGTGAGGAGGATGCTAGGAGGCTGCAAGGTGACTTGGATAGGTTGGGTGAGTGGGCAAATGCATGGCAGATTCTGTATAATGGGGATAAATGTGAGGCTATCCACTTTGGTGGCAAAGACAGGAAAGTAGACTATTATCTGAATGGTGGACGATTAGGAAAAGGGGAGATGCAACGAGACCTGGGTGTCATGGTACACCAGTCATTGAAAGTAGGCATGCAGGAAGAAAGCGAAAGGTATGTTGGCATTCACAGCAAAAGGATTTGAGTACAAGAGCAGGGAGGTTCTACTGCAGTTGTACATGGTCTTGGTGAGGCCACACCTGGAGTATTGTGTACAGGTTTGGCAAGACATTCTTGCCATTGAGGGAGTACAGAGAAGGTTCACCAAACTGATTCCTGGGATGGCAGGATTTCCATATGAAGAAAGACTGCATAGACTCGGCTTGTACTCACTGGAATTTAGAAGATTTAGGGGGGATCTTATAGAGACTTACAAAATTCTTAAGGAGTTGGACAGGCTAGATGCAGGAAGATTGTTCCCGATGTTGGGGAAGTCCAGAACAAGGGGTCACAGTTTAAGGATAAGGGGGAAGTCTTTTAGGACCGAGATGAGAAAATCATTTTTCACACAGAGAGTGGTGAATCTGTGGAATTCTCTGTCACAGAAGGTAGTTGAGGCCAGTTCATTGGCTATATTTAAGAGGGAGTTAGATGTGGCCCTTGTGGCTAAAGGGATCAGGGGGTATGGAGAAAAGGTAAGTACAGGATACCGAGTTGGGTAATCAGGCATGATCATATTGAATGGCGGTGCAGGCTCGAAGGGCATAATGGCCTACTCCTGCACCTATTTATTATGTTTCTATGTTTCTATGACATTCATGGTCATACAGACAGACGTGTTGTTTCTTCCCTCCAGCCTTTGCACTTCTGTAACTTAAAATACATTGTTGACTCACTTTTTCAGTTCTAACGTCTACTCAGCCATTCAATCATGGCTGATTTATCTTTCCCTTCCCTTGCTGTGGCAATGAATTCCACTGATTCACTGATCCTCTGATTAAAGAAATTCCTTATAATCTCCTTTATAAAGGTGCATTATTTTATTCTGTTGCTATTGCCTCTGGTCCTAGACTCTCCCACTAGTGAAAACATCATCTCCCTATTCTTTTATCCAGGCCTGGATCCATCCATTCATCCTGAAGAATGGAACTGAATTTTTGTTTATAAATTAATATGGCTATCAGTTTGGATTTAAAACAGTCTACAATATAGAAGAAATGAAAATAAACATATTTTTCACACTACTATTATGGTTATTAATTTATTATTTTATTATTATTATTATATTTTTCTGTGTGCATTGAGTTTTTGGACTGCAAGAGTTGAATTGTTCTGTTATTGATACATGTGCCAATTAGTAAGTGACAATTAAACATTCTTCACTAGATAAATGGAAACATTATTCTATTGAATGATTATTTGCTGTACATACTGTCAGAATTACTGACACTAAAGCAACATTGATAATAGTTGGCATTTATACAAGAGCTTTCAAGTAGTAAAACAACACAACATGTTTCACAACAGATTTATTGAAAGGAGAAATGAAAATAATGTGAATGCTGCAAGTCTGAAGGAAAAATAGAATATTCTGGAGTTAACATTTCAGTTCAATAACCTTTTTGTGGAATTTACTTAAAACTTGCCTGAAGTGAAATGTTTCATCAGGAGTTTAAAAAAAGAGACAGATGGATGGTGTAGTGCCTCGGGTTTGGTATTGGTTTACTGTCACATGTACCAAGATATTGTGAAAAAATCATTTCGGAGTACTGTCCAAGTAAATCATCCATACATGATTACAATCAAACCATACGTGAATATGAGGTACTGAAAAATGAGAAAGGAAACAGTGTAGCAAATAGTGTTACAGCTACAGATAAAATGCATTTTATTTTTAAAGTGCAACGTGGAAGATGAGAAGATCAGGAATTCATCCATATAATTTGAGAGGTCTATTCATGGGTCAGACTTAGCACATGAGACATCAATTCAAGATTCTGATAACAATAGCGAAGAAGCAGTTCTTGAATTTGGTGGTATGTGATTTCAAGCTTTTGTATCTTCTGTGCAATGGGATAGGGGAGAAGCGGGAATGACTAGGGTGTGAGTGGACCTTGATTATGCTGGCTGCTTTCCTGGGGCAGCATGGTATCAATGGAACCAATGGTGGGAGGGACTGATTGGCATGATGTACTGGACTGCATCTACTACAATTTCTTGTGATCTTGAGCAGAACAGTTGACAAACCAGGTTGTGCATCCCGATAAAATGCTTCCTACGGTGCATCTATAGAAATTGTTCAGAGTCGTATGGGACATGCAGAATTTCCTTAGTCTTCTGAAGAATACCTTCAGGGGGAGAATTTCAGAGTTTATGGTTAATGAAGCTAAAAGAACGATCACCAATAATGGAGCAGCAAGAGGTCAGAAATAAACAAATGCAAGGAGCTCAGAGGTTGTAGGAATGGACGACAGACCGGGATAATAAGGCCATGGAGAAATAGGTAAACTGTTCCAAATTAACATTAATAAGATACTAGACTGAGAGCTAGTATAAACGACCTAACACAGGAGCGATGCCTTGACAGGTCTTGGTTAAGTACGTGGCATATTCAGGGTGGGGGTTGATCCAGAGGAAAGAATGGAAGAGTTTAGTTTAATTTAGAGATACAACGCAGAAACAGGCCCTTCGGTCCACCGGGTCCGCAGCAACCAGCGATCCCTGCACATTAACACTATCCTACACCCACTAGGGACAATTTTTACATTTTACCAAGCCAATTAACCTACAAACCTGCACGTCTTTGAAGTTGATGCCAAAGGTTACAAAAGCAAGAATGTGGGTAGAACCAGCAGATGAGTTGATAGAAGGGATGTTGGGAAGAGATACTGACTGAGATTTTCCAGTGAAATACGATCAGTTCTAAATCCTTACGTTCCGACACTGAACGCCTCTGAGAGTTGAGTGGTAGAGCCAGCTGCAATTCCCAAATGGTTTTGCTGGAAAATCAGTCCTCTGAACTTGCGCCACTTAGACCTGGCATGTGTTCAGAAACTGCAACCATTTCAATGGAGAAGAGCAGCTGTGAGGACAGAAGTTTGTTGCATATAATCCGCATCATTTTGAATTAATTGAGGTTAACTTTAAGGTATTCAGTTAGTTTTCAGTGTTTCTGGTGTGAATACTTTTCATTTACTTTTTTTGTAAAAATATATATTTTTATTGTTTTGTTTGTTTTCTATCTTCAGAAACATTCAAAATATTTTACCACTTTGACAGTCAGTTCAGCTTGAGCCACGGCCCAGTGGTACAGCTGATAGATCTGCTGTCTCACAGTGCCAGAGACCCAGGTTCAATCTTCATCTCAGGTGCTGTCAGTGTAGAGTTTGCACGTTCTTCCTGTGATCATGTGGGTTTCTTCCTACACCTCAAAGGCATGTGGGATTGTAGGTTAATTGGCATCTGTAAATTGCCTGTAGTGGATGGGTAAGTGGAATAACATAGAACTTGTGTGAATGGTCGACGTGGACCAGGTGGGCCAAAGGCCCTGTTTCCGTGCTGTATCTCTAAACCCTAAACTCTCAACTTCAAAATCTAAACAAGGCTTAACAAGCTGTCAAACCATTTCTTGAGTTGAGGCTTGTTCAGATTACATGTAACTGATAACCCTACACTGCACAAGGCTTTGTTGAACACTTTGACAGATCTTCTGCTCAAGGTGTGAACTGCAAGGAATACATGACACTTTATATATTTTTAAACAATGTAATCTGGGGAAAGAAGGTAGATAAGAATCAAGAGTGTCAAGTATAAAAATTGGGTGGTCTTTGCAGATAAAGCTTTATGGTAATGTTTCAGTTCGAGACCCTTCTTCAGACTGATGTCAGGGGAGTGGGCGGGACAGAGATAGAATGTAGTCGGCTACAGTAAATTCACATGCTCTTGGGCAGACACGTGGTATACCATTTAGCAGGATGCATCACAATATGGTTTGGGAACAGGTTGAAGACCATGAGAAATTGCAGAGAATGGTGGATGCAGCCCAGATCATCACACAAACCAACCTCCCTTCCATTGACGTCATCATGCACATCACGCTGCCTAAGCAAGACCACCAGCATAATCAAGGATGTGTCCCACTCAGTTCACACCCCCTTCTCCTCTCTCGCATCAGGTAAGAGGTACAGAAGTGAAAATGTTGACCTCCAGGTTCAAGGACAGTTCCTTCCCAGCTGTTATCAGGTAACTGGGCCACCCTTACGCTAACTACCTCACTTGAGACCCTCAGATAGTTCGAGGGTCAGACTTTACGCGGTTTTATCTTGCACTGAGCGTTATTCCCTTTATCATGTATCTGTAAACTGTGGATGGGCTCGATTGTAACCATGTAGTCTTTCCGCTGGCTGGATTGCATGCAACAAAAACGTTTTCACTCTACCTTGGTACATGGGACAATAAACTAAACTACGCTAAAGCTATGATTATTATAGAAACATGCAGGAGTAGGCCATTCGGCCCTTCAAGCCAGCACCACCATTCAATATGATCATGGCTGATCATCTAACTCCTTTACCCCGTATCCCTTCATTCCTTTAGCCCCAAGAGCTGAATCTAACTCCCTCTTGTGTGTCTGTGGAAATTTGTGAGCTCCTTTGCAGAAATGCTGAATTTCGGAGTCTTCTGAGGAAATAATGGAAACATCTGAACATTTACCCTCAGAAACTTAATGCTTCAGTAAGATCACCATATCAAAGGCTACTTCAAAAAGTGAGGGTAGAGACACTGACCACAGCCTTCCAATGTTCCTTCATCTGGCGATGCTTCAGTTCAGTTCAGTTTAGTTTAGTTTAGTGTCACGTGTACCGAGGTGCGGTGAAAAGCTTTTGTTGCGTGCTAACCAGTCAGCACAAAGACAATACATGATTACAATAGATTCATTTACAGTATATAGATACACGATGGAATAACTTTTTGTGTTTAGTGGAAGGTAAAGTCAGCAAAGTCCGGTCATTAGATAGTCCGAAGGTCATCAAAGAGGTAGATAGTAGCTTCTGGAGGTCTGGAGAATTGCAAATGTTTCACCCTTGTTCAAAAAGACTGCAAGTAGCCAAATCGAATCCACTGCATGAGATTCCCGGACTGGGGTCTAATTAGCTAAACGCGGCCAGAAAAAAAAATCACACGCTGTCGGTGAGGGATGAAGCCTGGTCCCCCGGACCTGGCGAGGATGCTCTTCGCTGCGGCTCCCATGGTTAAAAATATATCCCACTCCACTCCAGCTGACTGAAGCGCATACTTATTTCCCTTTTCACGATTGGACACGCACTTGTCCCGAAATAGAGCAGCTTTTTTTGTTTACCGCCCTCTAACCTTACACAGAGGGCAGAGAGAGGGGACAAGCAGACAAGGCAGGACCCACCACCCAAGCGAGCTCCAGAAAAAGGCTCCGGCACTGAAGGTCAAAGGGGGACTTTGAAGTGTTGGTTGTGAGAAGCGCCGTGACCCTGACAGCCGGTAAGGTCAGGATTCGGACTGGGGTGAAGATCCCTGCAAACATTGCTTTGCTTTGCGCCCACCGCGTTCTTGTAATGGGTGACACTAAACTGTAAAGGTAATTGTGCTAAACAAAAAGAAAATAAGGCGAGACGACAAAGATGACAATTTAGACATATGCATACAGAAAAATAAGCAGCATTTGGAGATACAGCAACTGTCCCTCATTTTTGCACCGGCTATCATTTCTGATCGGTCTAACTCGAGTGCGATTCACCGCAATAACAGGACGAGTTTGTCTGGTCTACTATAAGAGGCGACGGTGTGGGGCAGGCTGCAGCTCGCTGGCTGCACCGCTCTGTTTACATGGACTTGTACAGAGGGGTCAGAGCCAGAGTTTCACAGCTGTAGGTTTCCATCAGCTTCTGTTTTCATAATCACTTTGGAAAGCCAAATTGGTCACAGGATAGCCCAGTGGGAATATTCCAACTAAAATATACATCTGAAGCAATTTGTTTGAGTTTCATGGGAACCCGCGCTGCCTTCTGCCTTCATACGGCGACTTGAACGGTTATTGCACTATTTCATGTAAAATCTCCCTGCTGGGATAGACTTATTTTTCGCTTCATCGACCTTGTTTACAAGCGTCCCCATCACGTGAGACAAGCGCGGTTCACATCTTGAAACCCGAGGCATGATGTGAAGTGCTCAGAAATGCAGCGTGCTAAACTTCTGGTTTAAGGAAGAGCCACGTGGTATTTTTTGTCGTGCTGTATTTCCTTGGGGTATGTCTTTCCTCTCCTTATTTACGAGGTAATTTTCCAGGGCTCCTGCCCCATCCCTGCCGCTAATAAGTGCATGAGAGTCGTAGCGTGAGCCTCAACCCTTCACAAAGCCACAGAAGGGGCGTCCCATGTTAGTAGGGTCGCTGTTCCAATTTGACTGATAACAACCTTTTAAGTACACCTCACTCTGAAAGTTAAAAAAATGCAGTAATTGAAATCAGACCTTCTTATTAAGAATCACTATAAGAACTTTCTCTTATTTTACCGAGGCTATACACGATTACAATCGAGCCATCCACAGTGTACAGATACACGATAAAGGGAGTAATGCTTAGTGGAATATAAAGATAGTCGGAAGGTCTCCAATGAGGTAGATAGCAGCTCAGGACCGCCCTCCCGTTGTTGATAGGATGGTTCAGATGCCTGATAACATCTGAAAAGAAACTGTCCCTGAATCTGGAGATGTGCGTCCATTTTTGGAAAATGAGGTTCTGTAAAATAGAAGGTAGACAAAAATGCTGGAGAAACTCAACGGGTTAGGCAGCATCTATGGAGCGAATGAAATAGGCAACGTTTCGGGCCGAAACCCTTCTTCAGCCTGATTCTGCAAAATAGTCTTTCCTTTGCTCCTCTGTTCCTCACTCGAGTAAAAATCGGAAAACTCGTGTGCTAATGTAGAACTCAAGAATTGTTTTCAAGCGCAATTTCTAAAGGCAGGATAACCATTCCCTGGGCAGTGGTCACCAAGGACGAGCTTGCAGAATTTAGACACGTTGATTTGAGCACAGTGGGGTTAGAAGTGGAGGTAAGTCAAGAGGGCTTTTGATTAGGAAAAAATCAACTTAAAGTGGACATTCATGGTGATCGTCCAGTGAGACTTTATGGATGGAACTTGGTAATAAAAGGGGGTGATCACTTTGATGGACCCCTAACAGACAGCGGGAATTGGAGGAAGAAACATGTAGGGAGCTCACAGAAAGCTGCAAGAATAATAGGATTGTAACGAGGGGTATTTTAATTTTTTTTAAAATATTGACACGGACTGCTGCATTGTTGCGGCTTGGAAAGGATGACATTTATTAAGTATGTCAGGAAATGTTCTCAATCACCATGTAGATTACCCTACTAGAGAAAGAGTAAAACTCAACCTCCTCTTGGGAAATAAGGCAGGGCAGGTGCCTGAAGTGTTAGTGGGGGAGCACTTTGGGACCAGTGACCTTAATTCTATTAGTTTATAATGATTATGGACAAGGATCATACTGGTCCATAAGTTGAGGTTCTAAATTGGGGCAAGACCATTTTTTATGATGTTAGACGGGAACTTTCAAAAGTTAATTGGGGAAGGCTACAGCTAAAGGGATGACTGAAACATTGGATCTGAGGGACAACCTTTTCACGCAGAGGGTGGTGCGTAAGTGAAACAAGCTGCTAGAGGAAGTGGCAGAGGCAGGTACAACTACGTCATTTAAAACACCTTGGACAGGAAAAGTTCGGAGGGATATCGGCCAGGCACAAACAAACTCAACATCTCTAGAGGATATGGACAGGCATGATTTTGGATCGAAGGACCTTTCTTCACCCTGAAGAAGAATCCCGACCAAAAATCCCGTCTGACCATGTCTTCCAGAGAAGCTGTCCAATTGCTGAGGCAATTTAGCGCTTTGTGTTTTACTCAATATTCCAGCATTTGCAGTTCCTTGTGTCTCCATCATGGCCTTGCGTATTTTCACTATTTTTTAACGTCAGTGACAATTAAGTTACATTAAATACTGTATTTAGATATAGAATTACAAGGTAAAGAAAGGAAAATTACACAGAAAAATCAACCTAAAGTTAACTTTATATTGCAAGCTGTCATAACTATTTAGACCAGTGAGATTACAGCTTTTGTGTTAGCCTTTGCGGGGGGGGGAAGGTTGGCAGATCAGATACAAGATGTATCTAGTTCCTTGTCTCAGCACGATCAAGAACTGCAAATGGACCCAGCACTGTGTCCTGCAGCAGAATGTGAAGTCAGATGCATTGGCATTGAAGTAAAAAACACACAGAACATCAGAGGATGGTGGGTGATGCTGCTCCAGGAAGCTTGATTTAGTCAAACATGCTTTCACAGTGTAGTTAATGATGTGGGTGTACACAAAACACTAGTGCCCGTTAGGCTTTCCTCTCCCTCCTAGTTTCACTGTCAAATCAAGGCTAGATGAATGACTGCCAAAATCATGCACAGCAGTATATTTAAAAATTTGAAACTTTTGCAGTCACTATCAAAACCACTAACCCCATTCACCTGCAAGTTCGCTATCTTAACAAAAACTTTCACTTTTGAATATGCTTGAAGCAAACCAGCTTTATTTCAGTATTAAAATCTGATTTAATAAGTTCCAACTGCTGGTACAACTTTCCTTTATCTTGTCTCAGTGTTGCCATTTTAACCAGTTGGAGAGTTATGATCTGAAGTGTTCTTCCTGATCCCGAGTAAATAACATCGTCTGACAGTTTTATGGGGTATGGCAGCATTGTCGGGGGTATTCACATGTGCATAATGTGTTAAATTGCGGCTTTGTCCTTTGTCCAGATGGGTGTAAGCAATCTCATGTTCCTGTCTGAAGTGTTGGGAATCATGGATGGATGTCTCCCTCCTTCAGGGAGGGAGATAATTATACATAAAGCATATTATCTGGTAATTTAATTCACTGATGATTATGGTACCTTTTGAAGACATTACTAGCCATAGTATATTTTAACAAAAATAAAGTACATTTAGAAACTAATTTATTGAAGTAAAATGCTTTGAACCATCCTAAGGATGGAGACAGCTATTTAAATGTGCAATTCTTCCACATACAGGCGAAATAATTTACCCTGACATCCAGCGGCAACCAATTAATTCACGTACTGTTACAAAGTGATAAACATATAAAAATACACTGACCTCATTTTGCCCTAAGCATATGATTCATGAAGTCACTGAGATATGATTTCTCAACTGCATTGAATATCCTCGTATTGCCAATGTTTTTTTTTAGTTACAAAATGCTCAACAGTCAACCATGGCCAATTTGCCAAACAGTGAAGTGAAAGATCATGCTGAGGCAATCATTATAAACCAATAAGAAGAAACAAAGCAACTTCTATTGTTATAGGTGAGCCGCTTGTTTATTATAATGCAACTCATCACTTCTCAATTTCCTGCTTCATCATAACCTTCCAATTTGGTTTCAAATGTCTGCATACTGCATGTCTGCATACATCAGCCATGATCATATTGAATGGCGGTGCAGGCTCGGGGCCGAATGCCCTACTCCTGCACCTAATTTCTATGTTTCTATGTTTCTATACTGCTTATTTTGTGATGTGTATAGAGAAAGGGGGTAATGTACATTGAACATATCTTTAAAATCATGTATTTAGCAATGTGATAGGTTGCACATTTCATAGGTTACGTTGTAACAATTGGAATGCTAGGGACTTATAGGGTTCGACACAAAATGATGGAGTAACTTTGTAGGAAGGAATGGGTGTTGTATTGGCAATGACAATAGACATAGCAGGAAAGGCATGGTGTCACAGAATCTTAAAACACAAAAGCAGGCATCATCTCCCGCAGACAGTTCATTCCATCCACCGGTTGCACTCTGGGTGAAATCGATTGTCCTCTGATACTATCTACATCCCCTCTCCCTTATTGCAAAATAAAAGCATGTATAATTTACCATGAAGATTCTCGTCACCAACGAGCGCTTGCATTAATGCTGCGCTCATAAAGTAGTAAAAGGTCCCAAAGTGGTTTGTTATGATGTAATCAAACCAATAACACCACAATCACAATACAAACTGCTTAAGGATATAGTAAAGGGCATGGCTGCAACTCAGTTCAAGAATTCAAAGGTTTTGGATTGAAATCTTTGAAATTGTCACAAAATTGTTTAAAACAAAAATGACACCAGAGCCAGAATGGATTATTTTTGGAACAACAGAAGGTAGTTCTGAATTAAATGTGTATCAAAATAATTTATTTGATTACAGCTTAATAATAAGAAAAAAGCTAATCTTAAAATTCTGGAAAATGCCCCTACACTAACATTAAATATGTGGACTTCAACTATGTTTGAAAGACTATATCTGGAAGATATGGGACTCCGCGTGGCAGGAAAATCAGATTGTTTCTATCAGACGTAGTCTGCATTCAAAGAATTGCTACAAACATAGGGTGCAAGAATACCTTGGGTTTTGGTGGGGGGGGGGGGGGGGGGGAACTATCGAGTTGGCAGATTCCTTTTGCGTGATATATATAATATAGTAACTTGCTTTTTTTTCTCTCTTTCTTTCTCGCTCTTTTTTCTTTTTCATTTCTAGGGTCTATCTTTTAATTCCTTTTTGCTAATACTTTGACCAAGGGTTTTTTTTTTCCCCCTTTGGCACTCTTTCACTTTCACAACTCTTTTCACTCTCTTTGCTTCTATTCTTTTTTCTTAAAAGCCATAAAATTATGGGGTACAATGATTGTAACAATATATATGTGATGTACATTGATGTATTTACGTCTATTAAATAATTAAAAAAAAAAATTAAATTAAAAAAAAAAAAAATCAGGTTTTGAACGAAGGAAGAAAACGTCAAGAGGCAGATACGTTAGTGGTAAATTTCCAAAGCTTAGAGATTTACCATAAGTGGAGGCATGCTTGTGAGCAGCGGCATGATTAAAGTTGGGGATATTTAAGGGGCCAGGACTAAGAATACAGGTCCCTCATCGCGCTGTAGAGTTTAAGGATAATACAGGACTATAAGAATATGGGTCCCTCATCGCGCTGTAGAGTTTAAGGATAATACTGTGAAAGGGACATGCAAGACCTTGGATTCCAGCATATTTCAGGATAATTGTAAGTAAAATTTGGATAACTGCTGCAGGAATTCAACAGTTCAAGCAGCATCTGTGGAGGAAAATGGATGGGCCACATTTTGGGATAAGACCCTTGATCTGGACAATGATTTAAAAACTGGTGCATTGTTTAAATGGTGACCATGTAGTTCAGCAAGTGCAGGTTCATTATTAGAACATCATGCACTCCAGAGTTTTGGATGACTTTCAATTCAGAGAGGGTAGAATATAGAAGACTGAGAATAGCCCACCCTGGAGAAAAGATAACAAAAGGTCTGTTGGAGGGTTTCAGCAGCAGATGAACTGAAGGACAGGTGAAATGTAGAAACAAAAGGACTGCAGATGTTGGTTTATACCAAGATGGGCACAAAGTGCTAGAGTAACTGGTCAGCAAGTATGTCCGGAGAAAAAGGATAATTGATGTTTCGGATCAGGACCCTACTTCAGATTGAAGTCAGGTTTTTATACCTAAAATAGAAAAAGACAATATTAATATATGTGTGGTGCAAAGCAAATCATGGGGTCAAATATGATGTCTAGTTTGCAGTTTAATTCATCCTCAACTAAGGTGAGAGATAGTATTTGTAGCTATAGAAGGGAACTTGTGACAGGGCCAAAGGGAATGGCTTCAATCTTCCCAGTATACTGTTGGAGCAAATCTCTCCTTGCCCTCTTATTCCTTTATCATGTATCAATACACTGGAAATGGCTCGATTGTAATCATGTATAGTCTTTCTGCTGACTGGATAGCACGCAACAAAAGCTTTTCACTGTACCTCTGTACATGTGACAAATACAAATAAACTAAACTAATGTTTGGCAAGCAGTATAACAATTAACATCAGCTCCAGTGATTACAGATCCTGATATGTTATTTTTCTATGTCTGAATAGTATGTGTGATTCTGGAGGAGTTGTGAGTAGGGAGGAACTGCAGATGCTGGTTTAAACCGAAGACAGATACAAAAAGCTGGAGTAACTCAGCGGGTCAGACAGCATATAACCATATAACAATTACAGCACGGAAACAGGCCTTCTCGGTCCTTCCAGTCCGTGCCGATCATTTATTTTCCCCTAGTCCCATCTACCTGCACTCAGACCATACCCCTCCATTCCCTTCCCGTCCATATACCTATCTCTGGAGAAAAGGAATAGGTGATATTTCAGGTTGAGATCCTTCAGAGTGTTTAATCCCCGGCATTGGTCGGCAAGCTGGCCAGTCTGCACACCTGGAGGAGAGGGTGTTTGTGATCCAGGAAAATTCAAGCGCAGAACTCATGCAATCAAGCCAAAACTGGTTTATGCACATCTACATCTAGGTACAGTTCAATGAAAAGCTTCTTTGCAGCAGCGTCACAGGCACATAGACTCAGTTGGGACGTAAAATGTACACATAAATTCTACAAGACAATAACAAGGAAAAGACTATGCAAAATGGCAAAACGTTAGTGCAAAACACAAATAGGAAACAAATTCATGGTAGTCAAAGAGGTGGCCTGTAGTGTTCCTCTGCTGAGGTAAGATCAGGGTTGTGCAGGTTGGTTCAAGAGTTGTAGGTAAGTAGCTGCTCCTGATGTGGGATTTTTGAACCTGGTAGTGTGTACTTCCTGCTCGATGGTAGTGGTGAGAAGAGAGCATGGTGACGATGCTTGATGGTAGATGCAGTGTTCTTGAGGCAGAGCCTCATGTGGATGCTTTATGATTGGGAGGGGGGAGTTCTACCTGCAATGGACTGGGTTGAATCTCTCTGCAGCCACTTGCATTCCCGTGCATTGGAATTGTTGTACCAAGCCACGATGCAACCAGTCGGGTTACTTCTTCAGTGCATCTGTAGAAGTTTCTGGAGTATCTGGTGACCTGCTGAGTCTCTTTAAATTTCTAAGACAGTGGAGGTGCTGGCATGCGGTCTTCATGATTACATCAATATGCTGGTTCCAAGACAGGTCATCTGAGATGTTAACTTGTTTACCATCAGCACTGACTCAGCCACAGCCTGACATGCTGCGTGATACCAGCATTTTCAGTTCTTATTTCAGAAGGCTGTGGGTTCAGGCTTACTACAGGGACGTACTTTAGATTAAAATCAATTGTGTGTAATTGTCATATGTCCGGGGTATGAATCGGGACAATTAACTTCCTATTTGCTGCACCTATCCAGGTATGTCAGAAGCATTAACACAAGGGACTGGTGTGCCATTAGTATTGTCATCTTTTGCGCCAGATGTTATTCTGCCATTAAAGATCACAACTTATGGTTCTAACCAAGACCACCTTCATGAACATGTTTGTTTAATTTCTCAGCAAACATCACAGAAAACAATTTTCTGGTCCTTATCACACTTGTACGGTCTTGTTATGTTAAAACTGGCTGAAGTATTTTTAAAACTTAAAACGGCAACGATTGCAGGATGAAATTGAAAAAAACCTGCAACGAAGTTTTGTGGACAAGTTTTACTTTTAGTTATTGCGGTAATTCGCAAAAATAACCAGCAAGCGTGGAGGGAGACATTTTAAACTGCATTCCCTACTTCGGTTCGTTTTAGAGACACAGCGTGGAAACAGGCCCTTCGGCCTACCAAGTCGGTGCCAACTAACTATCACTCGTACATTAGTTCTATTCTACTGGGGACAATTTACAGAAGCCAATTAACCGACAAACATGTACGTCTTTGGAGTGTGGGAGGAAACCAAAGCACCCGGAGAAAACCCACGCGGTCACGGGAAGGTGCAGGCAACACCCGTCGTCAGGATCGAACCAGGGTCTCTGGCGCTGTAGGCAGCAACTCTACCGCGGCGCAACCAACCGTTTCTATGACATAGCACTAAATGCGAGATTACAACGCGCCCCATAATGGGACTCCTTCCATCCCCTTTCTCTTCTCATTAATTTCTGGCTGCCTATTAGCACGATCTCCGTGGAGATGTCACGTTTTTGAAGCAATCGAGGCAAAATATCATAACGTGGTTACCTAACCGAGCGCGCCTGGCAAATGTAATACGTCTCCGCTCAGCTCTGCACTGCAAACGGCACAAATTCGCCCAATTGCGACCCAAAAGTAATCACATGCGCGCATCAGACAAATTAGATCGCGTTAATTCCTCTAGAACCTCCCAGATTTTCTGTTTAAACAGAACTGCTCATAAATGGCAAGGAATGCAACGGAACCCTGCTCCTATCACTTATGAAAAAAAACACAAAAACGTTGGCAAGCGGTGCTAACTTTTTTTTTTTCAAAGCCTGGTTATTTCTTCATCCTCAGCTACAGGCGCCGCGGGAGGATGGCGACACGAGTCACTGCAAGCCGCGAATCGGGGCGGACATTCGGCCAGGAGGAGTACAGTCTGTACAGTGGTCTGAGCGAGGATGAGCTCATTCAGATGGCGGTGGAGCAGAGCCTGGCGGTGGCGCCTTCTTCCTCCGGCCAGCCCCCCAGCTCCACGGTGCAAGCTCACCCCAGAGGCCGAGCCCAGGCTCAAGTGAACCGGTCAGCAGCACATGGATCTGCAGCCCAGCCGTGTCCCAAGAACAGGTGGGTGCAAGTGTGTTGCACTGAAAGGTCAATGATCCACCGCACACACACATACATATACACATACATACTCCCCAGAGGGACAGACAACAGTTCATTCAACACTATCCCGCCTCCAGCTACCCCCCCCCCCCCCCCCCAGAGAGCAACTCAGAAGGGAATTACAACGAGAACCAAAGGGCATGTGATTGACCAGACGAACGCATCAGCACGTGTGTGGGAGAGATGTATTCTCAGTACAAGCGCCTGACTTATTTCAAGGCAAGTAGGCAACCAACCTCAGTAAAGTCATACTCAGTATGCAGAACATAAAGAGCCGGCGAGCATTGTTAATTACACTCATCAGGTTCAACCCAATCTCTGAAGAAGGGTCCCGACCCCCAGCAATGTCGCCTACCCATGTTCTCCAGGGATGCTAAAGGACACAAAGAGCTGGAGTAACCCAGCATCTCTGGAGAACATGGATAGATGGTGTTTCGGGTCGGGACCCTTCTCTAAAACGTACAAGTAGTACGGTCTATTTTATCATCCCACATTCTTTCCACAAATGGAGGGGTCCAAATCCGTAACGTCCCCTATCCATGTTCTCCGGAGATGCTGCCTGACCCTCTGAGTTACTCCAGCACTTTGTATCTTTATATTTAGAGACCCACCGAGTCCGAGCCGACCAGCGATCGATCACCAGAACACTAGTTCTGTTCTACACACTAGAGACAATTTAGAGAAACCATGAATGTGGGGGAATTTTGGAGGTGGGAGGAAACCGGAGAAACCCCACGCGGTCACAGGAAGAACGTACAAACTCCGTACAGCCAGTACCTCTAGTCAGGATTGAACCCGGGTATTTGGCGTTGTAAGGCAGCAATTCTACCGCTGCCCCACTGTGTTCTTTTGTGTAAGCCAGCATCTGCAGTTCCTTCCTACATATTTTAATCTGCCCCACGTGTTGCTGCTGGTGGGTCCATGAGATAATATCGGGCATCTTCTAACGCCCTCTTACCTGTTCCACTCATCTTCCAATCGAACCCACTCACCTGTATCAATTTGCCACTTACCAACTTGCCAGGGTTTTGTCTGCCCACCCAACTCGGTTTTCCAGTTCTCCGCCTCTACTAGTGTACAGAAGAGTCCCGACTAGAAACATCGCCTGCCCATTCCCTCTACAAATGCATCAACACTTCACCGTGTCTCCATCTAACGAGCTGTGTCTGTCCTTGAAGCGGGTCGTTGGATCCAACCTTCTCACCCCATCCCTAGCAGCCCCACCCCCCACACTCCCCCTACCAGCACCACCCATTTGAATTCCCCCCTCCATTCTCCGGCTCCATCTTAATTTGTCCCAATCTGTCAATGTCACCTGTACTGCTCCGAACACGGGGGGGGGGGGGATGTGAAATTTCACCCCACTCTATGTTGGTTTCAGATGTGCAACATTTATTTTTGTTGTTCTGCCTTTTACTTGTTGGGTTTCGGTTCACGGATCCGTATCAGTAAAGATTAGGTGGGTTACAAATAGCTTAAGGATGCTGCCATAAATCAACTCCGCTTGGACGTGACAGGGATCATTTGCCGGCTGCTTGCTCCTGCCCCAGACGTTGTTCGGCACCGCAATGTCCACCTTCCATTTGACACAGTTTACAATCCATTGTCTTATATGGTCAAACAGTCTCCCGGCGTTTCCAAGCCAAAAATAAACACGTGCGAGCGCAGAGTGCAGCCCGGGCGCTGGGCAAACACACTGCCGGGGGATTCAAACATGACGACCTTCTCTTATTCCCAGTACTTCTCGCTCTTTCATCCCCGACCCCCTCTCAGGGCGTCTCTGGCCATCGGTGCTCCCACAGCGAACCCTCCGAGAACAACCCACTTCAGAAGATACGACGGCAGGCTCTTCCCAGTCTCCAAGCCGGCAGCGTAAGTGTGCCTTTGTTCCCAGCTGGGGTGGGGATCAGGCTTATTGAAGAGACAAAAAAAAAACAGCTCTACCCACCACCTTTTTGTTTTTCAAAAAAGAACGGGGGGTGGGGGTGGGTGTGGGCAACATTGAACTGCTGGTGTTTAAGCGCTGTGAACGTAGATGATAATGCATTTGCCTCTTTTAATACAAGTCGTCTTGTGGTCGGCATTAGTTTTACTTACAGCACGACAACTTTGGCTTCAGACCGAAAACAATTATCCCTCAATCTTCTAAAATTGACCTACATCCCGTCCTTCCCATTAAACGAGGAACATCGGGAAACAGTGGAGCAGAAGGATGGTGTTTCATAGTTCACTGGCCCAGTGGGGTGTGTGGGGGATGTGAAACTAACATCCTGACTTTCCAGCACAAAGCGACTGCAGGAGAGGGGGGAAAATACTTTATCTGTCAGCACTTGTTTGAATTTCCCTCGGTTTTGTTTGCGGAACTTCGCTCACTCTCACTGCAGGTAACAACCTTCCCGGGAGAGCGGAGGAAGGAGGGTACTGGGGAAGAGGATGCCCGTGACCAAATCATAAGTCACCGCTAGGTGTTTCTACAGTTTAACACAAGAGATAAACCGGGCTCCAGTGAAACTTGCCAATCGCAGGGGCTAGCCTTTGCAATATGGCGACTTTTCTCACGTAGTTATTTAGCTGCTGGCTAAGTTTGAACAAACTAACAATGTTTTAAATTTGACACAAAACGCTGGGGGTAACTCAGCGGGTCAGACAGCATCTCTGGAGAAAGGGAATAGGTGCCGTTTCAGGTCGAGACCCATCTTCAGACTGCAGGAGGGTTTTCACACTGCAGTCTGAAGAATGGTGTGAACCCGAAACGTCTATTCATTTCTCCAGAGATGCTGCCTGACCGGCTGAGTTACTTCAGCATTTTGTGTTGATCTTCGGTATAACCCAACATCTGCAGTTCCTTCCTTCACATTGTTTGAAGTTTGCACACGTTAAAACTGTAGAATGACCAGCTTCTCCCAAACAATCATCAGGTTATTCAACACTGCGAACTCCAACTAAACTCCGAACTACAAACTGTCTTGATTGCTTTAGGGACTCAGGGGTATTGTTTTTTGTCTTAGTTTGTTTGTGTTTTTATATATTGGACTTCCCTTTGTTGTTTATTATGGGGTCTACCGAGTTACGCTTACGCTTACATATCTGTTGTGCTGCTGCAAAAAAGAATTTCATTTCGAGACACATGACAATAAACCACGCTCTCTTGACTCTTGATCTAATCGCTTTATATTCTAGGGAGCCCGATCCTGTCGTCGTTGCGATAACTAACGGCGACGAAGGAGCCTTGACAAAAATGATGCAGGCGGGGAAGAAACTGTCCGTGCCAAATCGGGAAGGCTGGATCCCTCTGCACGACGCTGTCTATTACAACAAGCCAGGCTGTGTGAAATTGCTGCTGAGAGGTCAGTGAGCGACTGGGTGGGTGACTAGGAAGGCAGGGCTGCACAGTTTAAACTGAACGACACACACCTGGTCTGCGATGGAACCTTGTAAAGGAATTGAAAGGTGTATGATTTGGGGGAAATTGCTGTACAACAGCGCCGAACCTACAGTGGACAGTTAAGATAATTCATTATGCATCTCATTGCCTCAAGGATGCTTGTTAGGTTGGGAAGTCCTTGACTTTGTTTCAGCTGATGATTGTCAGAATTGCACAGATTTTTCCTCAAAACCACAATCTTGTATGGTACATATTGATATCTTGTTATATCTTTAGACATGCAATCACATCACTTTGAATTTATTATTGCCAGTTATGTCATCAGTTCAGGCTGTTCCTTTACTAATTTAAAGATAAGGTCAGCAATCAGTTTGAAAAGGCTTATCTGCAAATACTGGAGGAACTCAGCAGGCCAGGCAGGAAGGGAATGGACAGATCAATGGGCATAATGTTGAGGAAATGTGTAGGAAGGAACTGCAGATGCTGGTTTACACTGAAGGTAGACACAAAATGCTGGAGTAACTCAGCGGGTCAGGCAGCATCTCTGGAGAAAAGGTGATGTTTCGGGTCGAGATCTTTCTTAGTTCCTCCAGAACGTTGGTTCTGCTCAAGATTCCATCATTTGCAGTTTGTTGTATCTCCTTTTTATTTTCGATAGAGTAAGGCTTATACCCATGAGAGTTTAAACGTTTGGGAGGGGATCACATAGTAACCCACAAAATGCTAACAGGACTGGGCAGATTAGAGGCAGGAAGGAATTTCCTGATAGCCAGTGAGGCCATGATCTTAGGTCATAGTCTAAGGTTAACGTGTAGATAGATGAGGAGAACATTCTTCTCCCAATAAATGCTGAACCTGTCCAATTCTCTGTCACAGAAAGCAGTTGAAGCCAAATCACTGCATACATTTAAGGAGGATTTGGATATTTTTCCAAGGGATAGAGGGATCAAGGGATATGGGGAGTAAGCTGGAACAAGATACTAAATTTGGATCAAAAACAAAGTGCGGAGGGAACTCAGCAGGTCAGCAGCTGTGATGGAAAAGGACAGGTGATGTTTCGGGTCAGGAACCTTCGTGCTTTATATTGAATTTGGATGATCAGCCATGATGATATTAAATGATAGAGCAGGCTCGAAGGGTCAAAAAGCCTCTTCATACTCCCTTGTTTATTATTTCAATGTTTACATTTTGTGTGGACCCCATTGTAGATTTTGTTGGCGTGAGTTAGCTTTCTCTTCCCATTGCTCCTGCTGTTCAGAAGAACCTACAGTGGACATTCATGGTAATTCATTATTTACCTCATTGCTTCAAGGATGCTTAGCAGAGTCCTGGTTCAAACGCTGGACTTTGGTTCTGCAGACGAGAGTCAGAACAACAGTGTAGATAGACCAGGGTAGCAAAATGCTTTGCCAGATTCAGTCCCTTTTGGAAAGAATGTGTTGAAATATATCTTTAAATTTAGGTAAAAGAAAGGGGAAACATATTTTAGGCTGGCATGAGATCAGTTAAATAGATAATAACGGAAAGGCTCAAGTGACAAGGGCATCACTGGCATTTATTCCCAAACACTCATTGCCCTGAACCCCGTGTTTTTCCCAGGCCATTTTAAAGGGAAGTTTTGGCCTGTTTATACTGGACCAAATGTATATGTGATTCCAGACCACTACATTGCAAGTGATGTAGTCAGGTAACCACAGAAGGTTTACATTTCTAAAGGACCTTCAGTAATACTTGGACAGGTACATGAATAGGAAAAATTTAGAGGGATATGGACCAAATCCAGGGAAATGGGACTAACTTAGATAAGGCATCTTGGTCGGCATGGATGAGTTGGGCCGAAGAGCCTGTTTCTGTGCTTTGACTCTGAACCAAATGGGCTGGTACAATAACCTGACAAATGCTGTAGTCACCATCACTGATGCTCACTTTTTATTTCAGTTAGATTTAATTAGTTGACTTGATATTCCCCAGCTACTATTATGGAATTTGAACTCATGGGCCAAGGCCCATGGATACCAGTCCATAACATGATCACTTTGTGACTATCATGATGTGCAATTGTCCTAAGCACACAAAAATAACAAATGCTCTTGGTGTATTTGAGTGTGTGGTGTATATGGTTTGGTGTATATGGCTTGGTGTATATGATGTGAGAATTAACGGACAAAGGTTTAGGGGTAACATGAGAGGGAACTTCTTTACTCCGAGAGTGGTAGCTGTGTGCAATGAGCTTCCAGTGGAAGTGGTGGAGGCAGGTTCGATTTTATCATTTAAAAATAAATTGGATAGGTATATGGATGGGAAAGGAATGGAGGGTTATGGTCTGAGTGCGGGTAGATTGGACCAGGGGAGAGTAAGTGTTCGGCATGGACTAGAAGGGCCGAGATGGCCTGTTTCTGTGCTGTAATTGTTATATGGTTATATTTAATAAAGAATAAGGGGTAAGCCATTTAGAACGGAGACGAGGAAACACTTCCTCACACAGAGAGTTGTGAGTCTGTGGAAGTCTCTGCTTCAGAGGGACGTGGAGGCCGGTTCTCTGGATACCTTCAAGAGAGAGCTAGATAGGGCTCTTAAAGATAGCGGAGTCAGGGGATATCACATTGAATGGCGGTGCTGGCTCGAGGGGCTGAATGGCCTAATCCTACACCTATTGTCTATTGTCTATTGTCTATTGTCTATAAAGTTTGTAACCTGAACCCACTTGTGAACAAGAGGGATGGTGGTCGGAGAATATTGTCCTATTCAAGGGTACATAAACAGTACAGTAAAGGAGGCCACTTGATCCATCAAGTCAACATTTTTTAATGGAATCTGTTAGGCTCACTTTCACAAATTATATGAACTTTCTTCAATGCTTTTCTACTTGATACAATGACACTATCCTACATACTGGGGACACACCACACATCAGGACATGAACGCATCATTTGGCTTGGCAGATGTTAGGGCTTGCTACATTTTTGTTGTGCATTTGATAAGATAGATGGATTTGAAGGATGAAATGGCAGTTTTGTTTAAAGCAAAGCAGGAACATTTTCAATCTTCTGGATGGTGTTTATCCCACAACAAACCTCAAAAATTGACTAATTAGTCATTCATTTCAAGAGTGTTTTTTTATGAAACTTGGCCATAACTGTTTTCTGCAAAATTGTTTATTAAGACAAATTGGACCATGAATATTCAGAGTGGAAAGACTTTAATGGGAGAGCTCAAGTTTTATTGACATTACACAATGAAGATTCAGAGTGGAAAGACTTTAATGGGGATCTCAGAGGCAGCTGCAGAGGGTCATGTCAAGATTCTTGAGCAAATATAAGGACTATATTTACAGATAGATTTAAACCAGCTAAATCAAGGGTATTAGTACACATTGCTGTCTTACACGACTTCCTTCAGTCCAAATTTATTATTGTATTCTGCATTATTATCTTAACAAAGATGATACACTTTCCCACCCCCTACTGGATCTCTATGCAACTACAAATTGAGCTCTGATTCTGCAAAGGTTGCACATAATTGTTCATGGAATCTCATAATTAGTTACTGCATGTTCCACCCTTACAGCTGCACTACCTCAGGCTGACATTAAACTGGCAATTGCATCTAAATTAAATTTAACATTGCAGACCCCATTTTGCAGACTACATCATGGCACAATATTGCTTCAGTCAGGCCTGGCACTATTTTTGGACCCTGGATACATTTGAGATAGACAGACTTAATGTTGTGATATTTTATCCAAATCTGATTTACAGATGTGATCTTCACAGGGAACGGTTTGGTGTGATCTTT
Source organism: Raja brachyura (assembly GCA_963514005.1). Next base: position 21,677,250 of record OY740789.1, read on the forward strand.
CAGTTCCTTTGTATATGACTGCCTTTCAATTACTAAACTCTTCATGTGATAAGTACTAATGGTGGCACCATTACTGTTCAGTTGATGGTTGCAGTCAAAGATCATACAACTACACATTTCCCTTTTGATTTCCTCATAGTTCATACATACATACATATCTATATAGTCATTGTGTACTAAAGTCAGAAAAGAATGGTGCAATGTATGAAACTTCAGTTAACTACCTCTCCTAATATAGACAATAGACAATATGTGCAGTAGGCCATTCGGCCCTTTGAGCCAGCACCGCCATTCAATGTGATCATGGCTGATCATCCCCAAACAGTACCCCATTCCTGCCTTCTCCCCATATCCCCTGACTCTGCTATTTTTAAGAGCCCTATCCAGCTCTCTCTGAAAAGCATCCATTGAACCTGCCCTCTGAGGCAGAGAATTTCACAGACTCACCACTCTCTGTGAGAAAAAGTGTTTCCTCGTTTCCGTTCTAAATGGCTTACTCCTTATTCTTAAACTGTGGCCCCTAGTTCTGTACTCACCCAACATCGGGGCATGTTTCCTGCCTCTAGCGTGTCCAAACCCTTAACAATCTTATATGTTTCAATGAGATTCCCTCTCATCCTTCTAAACTCCAGAGTGTACAAGCCCAACTGCTCCATTCTCTCAGCATATGACAGCCCCGCCGTCCCGGGAATTAACCTTGTAAACCTACACTGCACTCCCTCAATAGCAAATATTTAATACTCTCCAATCCTGGCCATGTTCTGCTAAACCTCTTCTGCGCATTTGTGTGCAGTTCTAGTTGCAAGACTACAGGAAGGATTTTGGAGAGGGTGCGGAACTGGTTTTGCCAGGATTGGAGAATATTAGATATTAGGAGAGGCTGGACAAGCATGGATTCTTCTTGCTATAACATTGGAGGTCAAGGAGCGATCTGATAGAAGTATAAAAAATTATGTGAGGCATAGATAGAGTAGACAGGCAGAACATTTTCCCAAGGTGAAAATGTCAAAGAGTGTACAAGTTTAATGGCAGAGGGGGAAAGTTTAAAGCACATTTGCTGAGCAGGTTTTTACACTGAGAGTGGTGCATGCCTGGAACATGCTGCCTGAAAAGGTGGTAGAAACCGATACTATAGCAAGATACTAGGCAGTTAGAGGGACACAATGACAAGTAGGGAATGGAGAGAAGCAGGTAGGATCAGTTAGACTGGCATCGTGGTCGCCGCAGACATGGTAGACTAAAAGACATGTTCTTGAACTATACCGTTCTGTATTCCATATGATCACTAAATCTGTATGAAATACAAAATGTAACTTATTCATATTCTTATACTTTATACTTAATCCTATATGGTAATTGGGTACAAAATTGGAAGAAATGCTGCAAATTATAAAACTTTAGTTAAACTTGGTTCTCTTGTGACAGTCCAAACTGTGCTCAAACATCTGTTTTTATATGAACCTGTATAGGATTGGAAGAATCACAGGGACCACTGCATCTGAGCTGTTTATTTCCCTACTTTCCCCTCCCTCCTGTCCCCTTCCACCCACATCCCACCGTCTGGCTTTGCATTCCACTCCTTCTCCTCTACATTTCTGTAAATGAGTCCCTTTGTCTCCTTTTCGCCTCTAGCCTTTGTCACTTACTCCATCCATCTGCCAAGCACTCCCTCTCACCTGCATGCACCCATCACTTGCCTGATTTTGCCCCATCCCCTCCTTCCTTTACCCATCCCCCCCCCCCCCCCCCCCCACCATCTCCATCAGTGTGAAGAAAGGTCCCAGGCCAAACCATCGCCCATCCATTCCTCCTGCAGATGTTGGCTGAACCGCTGAGTTTCTCCAGAACTTTGTTTTTTGAGCAACGGAATTAAATGGTGCTTTGACATAAAATAATTAACATAAATTAACATTTTGGCTTACTCAAACAGAATCATTTTCTTAGCTGCAGCCAAATTGTAAGAAAAAACTTTTTCAAGTTTGATCGCTTCAAAACCAGAAAATGTAACTTAGAATTTAGGCTTCAAGGCCACACCTTATCTCTAAAGTTTTTAATTCTTCACAGCTGTCAAGAAGTTCATTGTTAAAAGAAAACATTCCAATGTCTGAAGTTGAAACTTTAATCTTTAGCTCTCGGTTCATTTTTTTTCTCAAAACGGCACGTACTAAATTTGAACAAATTAAGACAAAACAAAACATGTTCCTTCATAGAATTTACAAGCATTCATCCTTGACATGGGTTAGGAGCTCAAAAGTTTGCCAATTTTTAAGGTACATACTGAGATGATGAGTCCACGAACGTATTCATTTCTTTCATATCAATTCAAAACCAAAATTACGAGGGAGAAAGAGGTTAAAGTTGGGTATTCTTTTTTCGATCAGCCACAGGATATGGTTGTCACAATCAAGACCAGTTTCATTGTTCATCTCCAATTAAGTAACTTGTTGGGTCATTTCAGAGGGCTGTCAGTTCCATTGTTGTAAGTCTGGAGTTACGTATAACCATTTGGATAAGGACATCAGACTTCCTTCCCTCATGAACATGAATAAACCAAATAGTTTGTAGTTACCACAACTGATACCAGCTTCATAGTCCAGATTTGTTCAATTAATTCAATGTAGATTCCTGGTTGCCTTGAAGGAACTTAAATTTGTGTTTCAGGGTTTTAGACCAGCTATCAGGATTACGAATCTAGCAATGTAATCATTATGCTACTGTTCCCCTTTTGCTAACATACACCTACACTTAGTCTCACCATGTCCTCTGATGGTGGGAAAGAGCTTTAAAAATGGACAGCAGGTTAGGTGTTGTGACCTTATCATTCCAATAATATGGAAATATTCCAGCTACTCAGGATAAATAATAGATAATAGATATTCAGTATCAGTGCCCCACACACACACACACACGCACGCACACACACACACACACACACACACACACACACACACACACACACACACACACACACGCACACACACACACACACACACACACACACACACACACACACACACACACACACAACATGTAGTGTACTTATATTAGTTTGGTCTTATATGTGCATTTATGAATGAAATGAGAATGTGAACCAGATACTATGTGTAGGAAGGAACTGCAGATGCGGATTTAAACTCGAAGATAGACACAAAAAGCTGGAGTAACTCAGCGGGACAGGCAGCATCTCTGCAGAGAAGGAATGGGTGACGTTTCGGGTCGAGACCCTTCTGAAGAGAAGGAATGGGTGACGTTTCGGGTCGAGACCCTTCTGAAGAGAAGGAATGGGTGACGTTTCGGGTCGAGACCCTTCTGAAGAGAAGGAATTGGTGACGTTTTGGGTCGAGACCCTTCTGAAGAGAAGGAATGGGTGACGTTTCAGGTTGAGACAGAAGGGTCTCGACCCGAAACGTCATCCATTCCTTCTCTACAGAGATGCTGCCTGTCCCGCTGAGTTACTCCAGCTTTTTGTTTCTATCTTCGAGCCAAATACTATGACGTTTTGAAACTGACTGATTGTGGGTAACATGATTTGTGTACTTTATACACTTAAATTATTATTTTTTTAAAAAGACTGGCGTTTCTCTTGACTGGACCTTGAGTTTCATTGAAAAATGAGATGATGAGGGAAAACAAATAGTGGGAAGGTGGTTTCAGGAATTGTGAGATTTTGGTAATTTTGCAGGTTACCACAATGCAAACTCTAGTTTTTCGACCTCTGTTTGTGCCTCCAGTGTTAAAAAATAATCAACATGCCAAATAGCTAGAATGTTTAAGAATTAATATTCTTAACACTCGAAGAAGTCAGCCAAATGTTTCTAAATAAAGCAGATTATAATTGAAGCCCCTGACTGACAGAGCATCTATTTGGTGGAAGAAACTTACTGTGCAACCCCTAGGAGACAACAAGGGAACATTTCCATGGAGATACTATTACCAACTGAAAATTATAACATGAGCAGATGTTTGCTATTTTGTCACATTGTTTATTTAGGGATATTGTGTGATAATTGTCAAAGTTATTTAAAGTTGGCCCTCACTTCAAGATCTGTTGGAACGGAGGAGTCCACATTCTCATGCAATAGTTGTCCTCTTTTAAGTAAACAAGCCTTGAAAGAATGAAGCGATTGAAAATGTAGCCGGGAAAAAAGAAGGGACACTGGGTGAAAATCTGAAATAATAATAACTCACTAAAACTCCCAGCCATTTATCAGCCTCTGAGAGATTTGTTTGTTTAGTCAACGAATTAAGGGTCAAACTCCCCAAATCATTTGTTCTACATCCCTCTATATCACCATCTATAATCTCTTGTTTCCCTTTCCCCTGACTCTCGGTCTGAAGAAGGGTCTCGACCCGAATCATCACCTATTCCTTTTCTCCAGAGATGCTGCTTGACCAGCTGAGTTACTCCAGCTTTTTGCATCTATCTCAAAATCAGTAGACTGGGTTAATGCATAGAGCGATTACAGTGTAATTAAATGGTGTAAATGGTGGCACAGCTAAATCAGATGAAATATTCAGCACGGATAGAAATGGTCTGATGGCCAAACAGTTTATCGAGCAGAAGGTCACTTTGGCCAGGGTTCAGAGGTCATATAAGGTCATAAGTGAGTAGAATTAGGCCATTCGGCCCATCAAGTCCGCCATTCAATCATGGTTGATGTATCTCTCCCTCCTAACCCCATTCTCCTGCCTACTCCCCATAACCTCTCACACCTGTACTAATCAAGAATCACTAATCAAGAATGTACTAATCAATGTCAGGGTTACAAACCTTTGGGAAGACAGAGCTATGAGTCACACAGCTCTCAAAGAGTGGCAGGGTAGACATTGGAAATAGGGTGATGTGAGGTAATATCGATTTGCGGTAAATTCTACATTGATTGAACACAGAATAACCAAGTGGAAAATAAGGAACAGTTATGCAACTCAAAATGAAATGTTGATCTCAATGCCTTTAAATAGCTTATCCTGGAACTGTGGACTGTCGGACACTGGCAGAGGAAACTGCTTTGATTTTAGCAACAGCCAGAGGATACCTGGAGTGTATGCATTGTCTGCTGGAAGCAGGAGCAGAATGTGACATCACTAATAAGGCAAAAGAAACCGCACTCTACAAAGGTAAGCAACAGATGAGGTAGATCTGTTTCAGTTGGTTACTTGCGTGTGTTTCCCATGTAGAGATCACGGCTGATAAAATGGTAAGTACCCAAACATCATGTGGTTAATGTTGAGAGGAAGGCCAAGGGTCTTCATCGACGGGTCGGTGGTGGAGAGGGTCAACTACTTCAAATTCGACGCCTCTACCTCCTTAGAAGATTGTTTAGTTTAGTTTATTGTCACATGCACTGAAATACAGAAAAGCTTTATGTTTCAAATGTCATTAGAAACGGGAATAGTGCCGGAGGATTGGCGTACTGCGCATGTTGTTCCATTGTTTAAGAAGGGTTCAAAGAATAAACCTAGCAATTATAGACCTGTTAGTTTGACATCAGTGGTGGGCAAATTAATGGAAAGGATACTTAGAGATAATATATATAAGCATCTGGATAAACAGGGTCTGATCAAGAACAGTCAACATGGATTTGTGCCTGGAAGGTCATGTTTGACAAACCTCCTTGAATTTTTTGAAGAGGTTACTAGGGAAATTGATGAGGGTAAAGCAGTGGATGTTGTCTATATGGATTTCAGTAAGGCCTTTGACAAGGTTCCCCATGGAAGGTTGGTTAAGAAGGTTCAATCTTTGGGTGTTAATGGCGGAGTAGCAAGATGGATTCAACAGTGGCTGAATGGGAGATGTCAGAGAGTAATGGTGGATGGCTGTTTGTCAGGTTGGAAGCCGATGACCAGTGGGGTACCTCAGGGATCTGTGTTAGGTCCACTGTTGTTTGTCATGTGCATCAATGATCTAGATGATGGGGTGGAAAATTGGATAAGTAAGTATGCAGATTATATTAAGATAGGTGGTGCTGTGGATAATGAAGTAGATTTTCAAAGTCTACAGAGAGATTTGGGCCATTTGGAAGAGTGGGCTGAAAGATGGCAGATGGAGTTTAATGCTGATAAGTGTGAGGTGCTACATCTTGATAGGACAAATCAAAATAGGACGTACATGGTAAATGGTAGGGAATTGAGGAATGCTGTAGAACAGAGGGATCTAGGAATAACTGTGCATAGTTCCCTGAAGGTGGAATCGCATGTAGATAGGGTGGTAAAGAAAGCTTTTGGTGTGATGGCCTTTATAAATCAGAGCATTGAATATAGGAGTAGGGAAGTAATGTTAAAATTGTACAAGGCATTGGTGAGACCAATTCTGGAGTATGGTGTACAATTTTGGTCGCCTAATTATAGGAAGGATGTCAACAAAATAGAGAGAGTACAGAGGAGATTTACTAGAACGTTGCCTGGGTTCCAGCAACTAAGTTACAGAGAAAGGTTGAACAAGTTAGGTCTTTATTCTTTGGAGCGCAGAAGGTTAAGGGGGGACTTGATTGAGGTCTTTAAAATGATGAAAGGGATAGACAGAGTTGACGTGGATAAGCTTTTCCCATTGAGGGTAGGGAAGATTCAAACAAGAGGGCATGACATGAGAATTAAGGGACAGAAGTTTAGGGGTAACATGAGGGGGAACTTCTTTACTCAGAGAGTGGTGGCTGTGTGGAATGATCTTCCAGCAGAAGTGGTGGAGGCAGGATCGATTTTAACATTTAAAAGTAAAGTGGATAGGTATATGGATGGGAAGGGAATGGAGGGGTATGGTCTGAGTGCAGGTAGATGGAACTAGGGGAAAATAAATGGTCAACACGGACTGGAAGGGCCGAGAAGGCCTGTTTCCGTGCTGTAATTGTTATATGGTTATATGGTTGCGTGCTATCTAGTCAGTGGAAAGACAGTACATGATTACAATTGAGCCATCCGCAGTGTACAGATACAGGATAATGGGAATAACATTTAGTGCAAGATAAAATCCAGTAAAGTCCGATTAAAAATAGTCACAAGGTTTCCAATGAGGTAGATGGAAGCTCAGGACCACTCTCTAGTTGGAGATAGGATGGTTCTGTTGAATGAGGTGATTTGGTATGTTGATCAATACTCACTTGAACCTTAGATAGACATAAAATGCTGGGGTAACTCAGCGAGACAGGCAGCATCTCTGGAGAGAAGGAATGGGTGACGTTTCGGGTCAAGACCCTTCTTCAGATTTCTTCATGGCTAGCCATCCTCTCATTTTACTCCTGCCATCAGGAAGAAGGTATATGAATCTGAAAACTGTAAGGTCCAGGTTCAGGAACAGCTTCTTCCTTACATCCATCAGGCTATTGAACACCACATTTTCCAAATAAACTCCAAACTACAAACTGCCTTGATTGCACTGGGGACCTGGAGCTTTGATGTTGTCTTTGCATGATCGAGATTGTTTTTGTATATTAAACGTATTTTTATTGGTGCCTACGGAGTACTATGTTTACACATCTGTAAGAATTGTTATTGTTCTGTTTTGGAACATATGACAATAAAACACTCTTGACTCTTCACATACAAATTTACAATGTGTACCACTGAAGACTATCATTAATCGGACTTTACTGGACTTTGTCTTACACAAAACGTTATTCCCTTCATCTGCATCTGTACACTGTGGATGGCTTGAATGCAATCATGTATCGTCTTTCCACTGACTGGTTAGCACACAACAAAAGCTTTTCACCATACCTTGGTACATGTGACTATAAACTAAACTAAACTAAGTAGGATTTTATTGAAACCAGATGACAGTATAAATTGCTCATGAACCACTAAAACAATACTCCAGATTTTCTCGGTAAATACAAGTTTAACTTTGCAATTTTTTTTACAGCATGTGAAAATAAAAGCGCAGAAGTTGTGAAGCTTCTCGTAAAATTCAACGCCAACGTTAATCACCGCTGTAACCTCGGATGGACTGCACTCCACGAGGCTGTCGTACGAAATGATCTGGACATCATTGAAGCTCTTATCACTGCCGGCGCCAAGATCGAGTCCACAAACTCTTACGGAATCACTCCGTTATTTGTTGCAGCTCAGAGCGGACAAATGGAGGCTGTACGTTTTCTTGTAAAGTGTGGTAAGCCGAACTATCTCTCGATACTGGTTATTTGGAAGTGGTGGTATGGCTGGATTATGAGGGCTTTCTCGTGCTTTGGCAATCACAAGTTGGGAGGCAGGGTGGCACGGTGGCGCAGCGATAGGGATGCTGCCTTACAGCGGCAGAGACTCATGTTCGATCCTGACCTCGGGTGCTGTTTGTACGGACCTTGTCCGTTCTCCTCGTGATTGCATGGGTTTTCTCTGGTTGCTCCGGTTTCCTCCCACACTCCAAAGACATACAGGTTTGTAGGTAAATTGGCTTCGGTAAAAATTTGTCAATTGTACCTAGTATGTAGGATAGTGCTAGTGATAGCTGGTCAGTTGAACTTGTTAGGCTGAAGGGCCTGTTTCCACTCTGTTTCTCTAAAGCCTAAAGTCTAAAGTCTAAAGCTGATGAAAGAACCAGAGGTGAGATGAGAAGAGAGTTTTTATAATCAGCAATGTGTTGCCTGAAAAGCTGGTGGACGCAGATTTAGAAGGGAATTAGGTAAATACTGGAGAAGTAAGAGCATTCGCTGCTTTGGAAAATTACACAAGCGAGTGGGATTAATTGGAGCTGGTGCAGATGAAAGATTCCACATGTCCTTCCCAAATTACAGCAGGGTTACATTCTTGTGAACTCTTCATAACCCAAACAGCTCACAAGTTGGTAATCAGGCCACAAACCGAGCTCCCAGGTGGCAGATGATGTCTGTAGCCCCACAATAGCCGGCAAATCCATTCCATCGGTCTCCCAAACAGTCACTCGTATACCCAGGCTGTAAATAGATGGCTGTTCGTGACCTGATCTGTACAAATTGACCAATGGATCCATGCTCTGCAATGCATTGTTATTTTTACATTATCTGGTGTAAGGGGAAATTAGAAGAATTGCACAGGAAAATATTGTGATCAAGGGAGACCTTCATCATGCTTCCTTCTGTAAATATAGGACCATGCATGAACACAGGGGATAGGAGGGGGTTGAAATAGTTCGCATTTTTTTGACGTGATCTCACATCAGTCTGGACACATCCTATAATCCGATAATATCTGGGGCTGGTGGGGCCCAGATATTATCTTTGAAAATTTGACCGTAGAAATTGACAGCCCATCGTGTTGACAGTGGCCAAAATGTAAAGGGTTGGATCCATATCATGGTTGGTGTCTATCTGGGATTTTCTTGTTCCACCTGTGACTATGTGATATCTCTCAAGTAAGATTTCCTACCACATTCCAAAGACATGTGGAATGTCTTAATGGAATTAGATGAGGACCTTCTCTCCACAATTTTCTCCTACTCACAACTGCAGGATTTCCCTCATATAAGGCCTCATTTTTGGAGAAGGCCTATAGAAGAGAGAAGGGTAAGGGCCAACTACACCTGGTCAGATGGCATCCACATATCGAGAATCTAATATAGTAACAATAGTTTTTTTAATATAATTTGATACCAAGTCACCTAAGGAGATATTAGGACAGATGATGAAAATCCAGCCAAGCAGCAGATTTAGAGGGATGATTTTAGAGAGAAAAGAGGTGGGACATGGAGGTTTGGAGAAAGAATTCCAGTTCTGGAAACAGGGAGCCTGAGGTATGGAGTCATACAGCCCTTTGGCCAACACATCCACACTAACGGCACCATGGGCGCAGCGGTAGATTTGCTACCTAACAGCGCCAGAGATGCTGGTTCGATCCTGACTATAGGTGCTGTCTGTACAGAGATTGTACGTTCCCCCGTGACCTGCATGGTTTTTTTCTTGGGATCTCCAGTTTCCTCCCATACTCCAAAGACACACAAGTTTGTATTGGCTTAGTATAATAGTATATTGTTCCTAGAGTGTGCAGGATAGTGTTAGTATGCGGGGATTGCTGGTTGTGGGCCAAAGGGCCTATTTCTGCACTGTATCTCTAAACAAAACTAAATACTGTCTACATTTACTTAATTTTTTTCTCACACTTTCCTATCATCTGTGGCCCCACCTACTTCTGTTGCTATATCAGGGCAACTTACAGTTCCAACTAGTCTATTAACTGGCATGTCTTTGGAATGTGGTAGGAAATCTTACTTGAGAGATATCACATAGTCACAGGTGGAACAAGAAAATCCCAGATAGACACCAACCATGATATGGATCCAACCCTTTACATTTTGGCCACTGTCAACACGATGGGCTGTCAATTTCTACGGTCAAATTTTCAAAGTAATATTGGTGCATGATAGCTGTGTTGATGGTATTATGCTGTGCTTACTATCCTCAGGTGCCAACATCAACACCCAGGCCAGTGATAATGCCTCAGCATTATATGAAGCCTGTAAAAATGAGCATGTAGAAATTGTGGAGTTCCTCTTGTCACAAAACGCTGATGCAAACAAGGGAAACAAGGATGGCTGGCTGCCCCTTCACATCGCAGCTGCAAAAGGCAACATGGAGTAAGTTTGTGACATGCTGAGTTGAAAATAACGTGAAGGATTTAATTACTGCTTCTCTTGCACTTTGAAATTTGAGTTGAACAATTAATGTTGAAAGGAGAAATAAGATGGGGAGAGACTTGCTGTGGATCGGTTTAGCAACAGTGCACATTTACGAACATAACTGCTTGTAATAATTTAAGAATCTAGTTTTAGTTTTTTTAGTTTTAGAGATACAACATGGAAACGGTCCCGTCAGCCCATCGAGACTTCACTGACAATCGATCACCCATTCACAATAGTTCCATGTTATCCCTACTTTCGCATCTACATTCTACACGCTGGGGATAATTTATAGGTCAATTAATCTACAATCCTTAATGTTTTTGTAATGTGGGAGGAAAGCAGAACACCCAGAGGAAACCCACGCTGTCACAGGGAAACTTGCAAACTCTGCACAGATAGCACTGGAGGTCAGGATCAAACCTGGGTCTGTGACACTGTGATCCAGCAACTCTACCACTGTGATGCAGCACTGTACCACCCCTTTGCAAATATTTTCATATCAAAATATTTAATATGACCTTTAAGAACACCCGATATATATAAAGGCACTATGTTATAAGATGGTGAACTGGGTCAGGTATATTAATTGTGTAGATGATGCTTATGCAATTAAATTACAAAATATATTATCATGCAGCATTATTACTCAATCCTGGAGAAGTCTATGATAGAGCTGGCACTGGAGCACAAACATTACCAATCCAAAGAATTACCACAACATCAATGCAAAATGCCATAGTAAAGACTTCCAGATGTTAAAAAAAAGCCAAATGCTTACCTATTTACTTTGTGCATGCCAGCTGCTTGTTTAATATCTGGGAAATAGATCAACTACATAGTTAGGGAATCTCAGCGGGACAGGCTGAATCTCTGGAGAGAAGTGATGGACCTATTCCTTCTCTCCAGAAATGCTGCCTGTCCCGCTGAGTTACTCCAGCATTTTGTGTCTACCTTCATTTTAAACCAGCATCTGCAGTTCTTTCCTACACATAGTTAGGGAATCTTATTTTTGCCAACCTAGAACCAACTTCGGATTAAACCTTCCTCCTCACTGTCCCCTCCTCGGTAGTTGGTGAGCATCAGTGCAGAAGTGCAAGAAATGGAACTCCCGGATTAATTCATCAGCTGCCTCCGCCACCATGTACTCATTTTGTGAGTTTAAAAGTCCCTTTTTGATCCCTGCATGACTGATGAGAGAATTAAAAAGTGCCACGTGAGGCCGTCATTTCGAAAGAGGAGCCTAGAAGTATTTTCACACAGTGCAATAGTTTTGTGTGCTAAGTGAAGGAATTCAATTTAAAAACCCCAAAATGGACCTACTGTGTGATTCCCACAAGATGCTGAATTGCCTTTGGGCTTCTGCAGAGATGCACCATTGTGCATAGAGACATCAAATGGCATTTAAATTGGATACCATTAGTTTAAAATTATTTTGAGCATACGGAGACAATGATAAGGCCTGCTTCAGCATCAGTTAAGAGGAATTGGGCAGCACAGTGGTGCAGCAGTAGAATTGCTGCCCTACAGTGCCACAGGTTCGATCCAGACTACGGGTTCTGTCTGCACGGAGTTTGCATGTTCTCCCTGTGACCGCGTGGGTTTTCCCCGGGTGCTCCAGTTTCCTCCCACACTCCCAAAGACGTACAGGTTTGTAGGTTAATTGGCTTTGGTAAAAATTGTAAATTGTCCCTAGTGTGTAGGATAGGGATATTGCATGGGGATCGCAGGTCAGCATGGACTCGGTGGAGCATAGGGCCTGTTTCCGTGCTGTATATCTAAACTAAAGATCTAAACTAATTAAGAGGAATTGGTCCATCACCATAGAATTTGGGGCCTTGATCCTCTTATAGGTATGTTCAGTTTAGTTTATTGTCACGTGTACCGAGGTTCACTGAACAGTTTTTGTTGCATCCCCTTTAAAATTTTAATGTTCATCACTCTTCCCCCCCAGTCCATCAGTGGAAATTTCCTTCTAGCTCCTCACCATCATACTCCAGATTGTGACCATAAACACAATCACCTGCAGCAGATTGCATTCTTATCTAGCCGTAACGTAATTCAACGTAGAAACAGGCCCTTCCATCCAACTTGCCAAAGCCGACCAAGATGGCCCATCATCACTTGTCCCACATGCCTGTCCATATCCTTCTAAACCTATCCTATCCAGGTACCTGTCCAAATGTCTTTTAAACGTTGTGCCCCAAATACCTCCTCCGGCAGCTCGTTCCTTATATCCACCACCATTTGTGTGAAAAAGTTGCCCCCCAGGTTCTTATTAAATCTTTCCCCACTCACCTTAATCCCATGTCCCCTAGTTCTTGATTACACATTCTGGGTAAAAGACTGCATTTGGCCTATTGATTGCTCTCATGATCTTATACACCTCTATAAGATCGCCACTCATCCTCCTGCGCTCCAAGGGACAAAGTCCTAGCCTGCTCAATCTCTGTCAATAGCTTGGGCACTCAAGTCCTGGCAACATCCTCGTAAATCTTCTCTGCACTTTTTCCAGCTTAGCTACATCTTTCCCATCCAACCGACACCAGTATCTAACCTTTGAGTTCGTGATTTCTCTGCAACTCCTCCCCAGCTGAAACTCTAACCGACCTTTCCCAACCCCTGTCCTCTCTCCACCATGACTTTTTCACATGATCTGAAAGTCATCTGCCAGCCTGCCAATGGCAGAGCTCCCAGTGAAAAAAACCTATTTTGTCCACAGCTTGTGTAGAGTCAACTCTGCAGCACAAGATGCTTTGAGCTTCAGTCAGTAAAGCAGTATTGTGGCAGAGGCAACACACAGGAGCCATCAGTCAACCTTCCATTCCCCCTCACCACCATTGCCCAGTTAATCACCCAGAACAGCTTCTAGACTACAAGATACCCAGGCTATTAAAAGAGTTGTGGCATAATCCACAGCTTATGAAGCTCGGCATGTCCTCTACAACTCTCACCAACCTATACAGATACACCATAGAAAGCATTTTATCAGAATGCTTTACAGCTTGGTTTGGGAACAGCTCCATCCAAGACCGTAAGAAATTGCAGCAAATTGTGGACGTAGCTCAGACCATCACACACACCAACCTCCCTTCCATTGACACCATTTACACCTCACACTGCTTCGGCAAGTTGCACCCTGGCCACTCCCTCTTCTCCCCTCTCCCATCAGGCAATAGGTATAGAAGTGTGAAAACACACACCTCCAGATTCATGGACAGTTTCTTCCCAACTGTTATCAGGCAACTGAATCATCCTACCACAACCAGAGATCAGTTCGAAACTACTATCTCCCTCTTTGGTGACCCTCGGACTATCCTTGATCGGACTTTGCTAGCTTTACCTTGAACTAAACGTTATTCCCTTATCATGTATCTATACATTGTAAATGGCTCGAGAGTAATTATGTATTGTCTTTCTGCCAACTGCAGAGCATGCAACAAAAGCTTTCCACTGTAACTTGGTACCCGTGACAATGAAATAAGCTAAATTAAAACGAAAATGACACAGGGAAAGATTAGCCTAAACATTGTCTTTGGTCCCATATGATGAACAAAAAATGTTTTGTGTTCCATTTTGGAGATGATATCACATTGCATTTTGGAAATGGAGTAGTTAGTTCATACAGCCATAATTGTACATTTACCTTTCTCAGCAGCGGTGTGTTCTTTCGTCCCATTGTACAAAGGTATGTCATGTTGATTGAATGAAGCAAATCTTACCAAACCTGTTTTTTATGAGTTATCTCACCATGAAAACTAGTCTCACAATCCATCTCATAAATTTTTTTGCTTATCAAGCCGCAGTACAAAAGGGTCAAGATTGGGTTCAGGTTACAAAGGGCTTATTTTACACACCTCTTGGGCAAGTAACTTCAAGACTAAAGGGCCTGTCCCACCAGCATGCAATGCTAAGCGATTAGCGCGATCTAACGTGGTCGCTTGAGCCGTCCAGCGTCGCGGGGCCGGTCCCACTTCGATCGCCGGAGCCGTGCGGAATTGTGCGGAGTTCGTCCCGAGTTCGTCCCGACACCGCGCGGGGCTCCGAAAAACCGACTATGTCCAAAAATTCCGCACGGCAACGGCTTGTCGGCTCGCAGTCGCCTCGACATTTATACACCGCCCGGACATTGTGCCTCCGTTAACCTATTTGTAAGTGCCTCCGTGGCCCTGTGTGTGTGTGTGCCTCGGTGCCCCTCTCTGTGTGCCCCTCTAAGTCCTGGCGAACTTACCTTGGACTTGCTCCAAGTTCGCCTCACTTTGCGCCGCATTGCGCCACTCACCCGACCTCCGCGCGGCCCCTGCTGCCGGTTTGGTTGCGCTTGCCACATTCAGGTGCATGCTGGTGGGAACGGCCCTGTACAGGGGATCACCCGACCTCCGTGCGGCCCCCGCTGCCGATTTGATCGCGTTCATCGCATAGAGTTGCATGCTGGTGGGACAGGCCCTTTAGTTCCCTAAGCAAGGAAGTCTGAGATTAATTGATGTGACTGAATGCAGTCACAAGTTGATCACACTCACATTATGTTGCTGGTGGAATGGAATGGAATACTTTATTGTCGCAGTGAAATTCTTTGCTACATACACAATGTACACAAATAGCAGCCACCTACGGCGCTGACAAAGTTACAAAGCACGCGGGCTCCTCCTTTTCTTCACCCCGACCCCCTTCCACCCCACACCGGATGCCCCATGCTGGGTCCCCATTGTCCTTTATTCCCCCCCCCATTGTCCATTGTTCTCCCCCCACCTCCCTCACGACGGTCCCCTCCATGCAGGGTCCTCCATTGTCCCCCCCCCCTCAATAGTGTTGTCATTGAAAGTGATTTATGCCTGACAGATCATTATCAATGTTTTGTTCTTACCTAGCCTAGTTCAGATATTGATTCCAGTTACCAGTAAGGTCCGTGTGAGACGCAGTGGGATTAGTCCTCTTCATCTTGCTGCTCAGCATAACCACGTGGATGTTATGGAAGAGCTAATAGAAGCCGGCTTTAGCGTCAATGCTCTCCTATCACCTGAAAGATCCCGACTTTTTGAAGACAAGCGCACTTCTATTTTGTACTTTGCTGTTTACAACAACAATATAGAGACTACAGAAATACTTCTGAAGGCTGGAGCAAATCCCAACGAGGATTTGATATCCCCCCTCCTCATTGCTATCCGACATGGCTCCGTCAAAATTATCCGCATCCTCATGGACTATGGGGCTAACATCAATGCCTATATTCTGACACACCCCACTTCCTTCCCGGCAACAATTATGTTTTCTATGAAGTACCTCAGTTTGCTGAAGTTAATCATGGACTATGGTGGTGACGGAGAATCGTGCTTTGATTGTGACTATGGCAGTTGTCAACATCCAGAGCAAGTGCAGAGAAACCCTGAAAGAGAGCCAGAGAATAAACATCCAAAAGTTGTCCAAGTAAGTTTTACAAACACTTTCACGTTTTTAAAATGTTATTCATGCAATTCTATCATTTATGTGGTGAATTGAGCATAATTGCAAAATTAATGAAAAGTAAAAAAGCTAATTATTCTGTATAGCTTAGTGCAGATTGATAATTCTGGATGAATAGTTCTGGTATAATTCTGGTCTGAAGAAGGGTCTCGACCGGAAACGTCACCCATTCCTTCCCTCCAGAGATACTGCCTGTCCCATTGAGTTATTCCAGCACTTTGTGTCTAACTTCTCGATAATGAATAATACTGGGGAAAATCACCCATTATCAAACTGCACAACATAATGCCTTGAAGGGAGGCACAAGAGACTGCACAAAATTGGAATCTTGAGCAAAACACAAAGTGCTGGAGGATCTGAGTGGGTCAGGCAGCAATAGCGAAGGGAATGGTCAGGTGATGTTTCAGGTCGGGACCTATCTTCAGACTTCTTCACTCTTCAAACATCTTCTGTCTGAATTCAATGATTCAATTCAATGATTCAATTTAATGATACTTTATTGTCACATGTGAAATGCTTTGTTTAGCATACAACCCTTTAAAATCATACAGGAGACCTCACCTAGGCAGCACACAAGTGTTGCCACGTTTCTGGTGCCGACAAAGTTACAAAAAATACAGGAAGAAGGGTCCTGATCCAAAACGTCACCTGTCCATTCCCTTCACATATGCTGCCTGACCCGTTGAGTTCCTCCACTATTTTATGCCTTCTCAATGTCTTATGAGTGGTTCCAAGTTCAAAGGACGTTACAATTTCTAGGTGATGTGAAGGCCCATAAATACTGAAAGAATGGGAGATAAAACAGTTTTTAAATGAGCTGAACCAGATTGTCATTGGCTTAAGCAATCAAGTCTCGATTACCTTTGCGCAGTGCAGATTTGGAGCCTTTTTTAATAATCCTCAATAATAGTTGTGGTCAGTAGGGAGATCATGATGGAACTCCCCTTGTGGCTTGGTTGGGAACCCGACTAATACACATTGATGCTGCGGAGAGACCATGCCACTGTACTACTCAAATGGAATTTGCACTTTTAAATGTGACAGAAATGTACTAAAAGTTCCAAGTTCATCTCAAATTCTACCCCTTCCTTTCTCTCCCAGCTGTAGTGACTCTGCCCTCCCTTCACTCCCTTTGGTTCAATAATTTCAGGGCCGTAACACGGAGAGCGAATTTAATCTAATTTCATGCAGAGTTTAAATATACACTGTATTTCAAGATAGTCATGTGTTTCTTCTCTTGAATCCTTTTAAAGTTTGGCCAAAACAGAGAATTCCTTAAATGTTACTCATAGGAACTGCCCCCTTGCTCACAAATTCTTTAAAGAAGATTCTTTTAAGTCACTGCCGTTCTAAGCCTCCAAAGGCCTTCCCTAGAAAGGAGGCCCAATCGATCTGTTTCAAATACTTTTTCTGTCCTATTATGAGTTATCAGGATCCTTCAGGGGTCGAAATAGCTGCCCTCTAAAATTCAAAATCAAATTCTTGTGTGGCACTGTGGTGCAGCTAGTGGAGATGCTGCCTCACACTGCCAGACACCCTAGTTCAATCCTGACCTCAGGTACTGTTTGTGTGGAGTTTGCACGTTCTCCCTGTGACCATGTGGATTTCCTCCTGGTGCTCCAATTCCCTCCCACATCAGGTTTATGTGCAGGTTTATAGATTTATTGGCCTCTGTAAATTGGTCCCAGTGTGCAGGGAGTGGTTACAAAAGTGGGATAACCTAAAGCTAGTGTGTGAATGTGTGATCAATGTTTGGCGTGGAGTCGGTGGGCCGGTTGCCTGTTTCCACACTCTATCTCCAAGTACTAGCAATCATGTACAAACAGTACTAATCCTAAATTGGCCTTACACTCGAGAATTGCGCATTTGATTGTTTTGAATCCATTACCAGAAAACCGTAGGATTATACGGTGAAACATTGTAGAGAATTGACCAAGTACCTTGACAGTTACAATTCTTCTCTACTGTATTTTGACTAGGCAAGCTAAGGCATCTGTGCTACAAAGCCAATCTATATTTCCTTTAAAATGTTATTTACATGGAGGGATATGGGCCAAATGTGGGCAGGTGGGACTAGTGTAGCTGGGACATGTTGGCCAGTGTGAGCAAGTTGGGCCAAAGGGCCTGCTCCACTCTGTATCACTCTGTGACTCTGGACATTCTTTTAGTGAGCCAGGTCACCAAATTAAGGGGTATTACAACTCCTTCACCATGAGTCCATAATTGCTAGCCCATATGCAACCCTTTCATCTTAGCATGCATCTCCCACCCTCCACTAGGTCCCACTGAATCATAGCTTCCAGTGTAGGGAATTTCTGAACCCAAGTCTGATAGGGTCAACTGTGTAACATGTGAGTAGGATTTCTTCTCTAGAAAGACTCATGAAGGAAAGTGCTGAATTGGGTTGCTTTCAGACGAATCCACAGGGCTGGGCTGAGAGGAAGTCCACGAGAACTCCATGAAGTTTAGTCTAGGCTTTTGTAGGAATGTTACTCTGGTTGACAGCTTTCAGATTCAGTCTGTAAGAAACAAGTGACTGCAAAAGCTGTTATTAAAAAAAAAGTCACAAATGCTAAAGTAACTCTGCGGGTCAGATGGCATCTCTGGAGAGCATGGATAAGCGGTGTTTCGGGTTGGGATGCTTCTTCAGTTCAAAGGGTCCTGACCTGAAATGTCATCTATCCATGTTTCCCAGAGACACTGCCAGACCAGCTGGGTCCACTGCGTGCACTTAGTTGACTTTTCTTCCAGGTTTGATCATTGAACACAGTTGCCTGGGACTATGCGTGAATACCTCAGTGAAAACCCATTGGCTTTAAATATGTAAACCTTCTCTAAAAGGAATGTCTAGTCTCTCATGAACCAATGGAAACCAAAGTTTTGTCAGGCAAATTCCAACTAGTTCATTCAACTCATGATTCCCCAACTCAGTTGCTGCTCTGAACTGCTTCCCAAATGACAGCCAAGGTATAGTTCTAATTGAAATGTATCTTTAAAGTGATATTCCAAATAAATACTAATAACATTGTTCACAGTTTCTTAGCTCAGCACGCACATTCAAATGGCATTACATCAGCAGTCAAACATTTATCCAGAGTCTCTGGGAGCAAGCTTCATTTCTGGACATGCACATAGAATTGCAGAAAATGTTGTTTTAAGCTCCAGATGGACCTGGCCCTATTTAGATTGCAGGACAAACTTCAAAAATGAATTGCTCAGTTGCATACAAGATGAGCAAAATTGACTCTTCATTAATAGTAGGTCGTTTGCAAAATGCCAGTCAGAATATTTGTTTTTTGGGGGAGTGAAATCATTTGAAACCGATGAAGCAAAAAACTTTGGATGCTGGAAATCTGAAACAAAATCAGTTGAGTTTATTTTCTCCTACGCACACGTATGGTGAGATAGAGGTACAATGGAGGAACTCAGCAAATCAGACACCATCTGCGGAGGGAAAGGGTTAATGTTTCAGGTCCCATTGTCAGAACATCTTTAACAACCCCTCCCCTCACCTTTCTTCCCCAGGCCACACCTATCTCTCTTACCCCCCACTCCCCCCCTCCTGTACTCCCACCTGGACTTGCACCTATTTCTAACCCCCTCTCCCTCCTCCTACATTCCAGGCTTCACAATGCTCAACTCTTCAAAGTGTTTGTTTCACACCTTCTGTTCTCATCTCTGGCATATGTTCCAACCATCTGCCTATCAAAAACCTCCCTCACCTGTGTCCACCTATTACCTGCAGCGTTTGTCCTGTCTGTTCTCTTTGAAACGTCACCTATCCATGTTAGATGCAGCCTGACCCGTTGAGTTACTACAGCACTTTGTGTCTTTCTTCATCAGAATTCAATTGAAAGATTATTAACCTGAACCATTAACTCTTTCTTTCTCCATATGTGCTTTCCGATCTGCTGAATCACTGCAGCATTTTCAGTTTCTATTAAACTACTGAAACACGCTTTACACATGTTATACCGTATTGTTTGTGATTCCTGTTGGTAACCAGGTGTCAAGACCCGAATCAAGAACCAAACCACATAGGTTTAACATAAGGTGGGATAGATTTGATAGAAACCCGAGGGGTAACATTTTCACACAAAGTGTGGTAGATATAGGTATATGTAACGAGCTGCTGCAGGCACATTCAACATTTAAGAAACATTTGGACAGGTACATGGATAGTATTGGTTTAGAAGGCTATGGGCCAAAAGCAGGCAGGTGGGACTAGTGCGATGGGGCACCTTGGTCGGCTTTGGGACGTTGGGCCGGAGGCGTGTTTCCACACTGTAAGACTCTATGACTATCACTCTTCCATGAGAACTGGGTGTCTTCAGGACATCACTAGGCAATGCAGGCCCAGAGTGTGGAGCTACTTCATTACCTCTCAGACCCAGTCTTGGAAGAGGTGGCCCTATACTCGGCTCAATCCAGCCACGGGATGGTTCTCACCTCCTATTCCTTCCCACAGTGGGCCAGGTCGATAAAACCTCTGCCGGCAGGTCACTACTTTCCTGCTTTTTGAAGGTGGCTGACCTCGGCCCCAAACTAATCCACCCACACGTTTTTTCCCCCTCACATAACCATCATCATCATTGTCTCTGTGCCACATTCCTCCCTCCTCGTCCTTTCTAGATGCTGTGTTCACATCATGAGTCAGTATGAGATGGAGTGAGTGGGCCAGCATACAGCACTGCTGGCTGGGACTAGACACTATAGTTAACACAAATAATACAACATCTGCAATTTTCTTAAAATCAACATTTACACGTCGTCCATTACAAACTGATTTATGGGAAAAGAAAGACCATAATCGTTTGGTTTGAATAAGAACTCTCCAGAGTCCCTTAATTTGCCCTGCCTCAATCCACATCCTTCATCCGCTTGGTTGTAAAACAAATGGAGCATATTTTCCCATACACAGAATACAAATAGCCTCATACTAATTTTTGCAGATCCAACCCAGATTTAACAGTGTCAAACATTTACATTACAAACTGCTATTAAGGTTCAATTTGCACAGTTCCTTAAAATTAAGTGATTACAAAGGCTTTTGGTACCAATAGGTATGCTTCTTTGAACAGACATTTCTTCTTTCTTACCACAATTTGCCCTGCTGCCTCAGGTTTACTGAGGACTGTCGAGTATCCAGTTTGATTGGTTATTTAATTTGAATATTAGCAGTCCAGAACCAGGGGTCACAGTTTAAGAATAAGGGGCAAGCCATTTAGGACTGAGATGAGAAAAAACCTTTGCACCTGGAGAATTGTGAATCTTTAGAATTCTCTGCCACAGATGGAAGTTGAGGCCAATTCACTGGATGTTTTCAAGAGAGAGTTAGATTTAACTCTTAGAGCTAAAGGAATGAAGGGATATGGGGAAAAGCAGGAACGGATACTGATTTTAGATGATCAGCCATGTTCATATTGACACGGAATCAAGGGATATGTGGAGAAGGCAGGCACAGGTTACTGACTGTGGATGATCAACCATGATCACATTGAATGGCGATGCTGGCTCGAAGAGCTGAATGACCGACTCCAGCACCTAATTTTCTATTTTTCTATGTTTCTAAGTTCCTGTCAGAAATATGTTGAAAAAGGTTAATTGTTGTTAGTTGAATCCATTAGTTTATTTAGATTACAGATACAGCATGGAAACGGGCCCTTCAGCCCACCAAGTCCACATCGACCATCAATCTCCTGCTCACACTAGTTTATGTTATCCCACTTTCCTATCCACTCCCTGCACATGAGGTGTAATTAACACAGGCCAATTAACCTACTAACCTGCACGTCTTTGGGATGTGGGAGGGAAGCAGAGTGTCCAGAGCTAACTCACACATGCACATGGAGAACGTGCAAACTCCACACAGACACCAACCAAAGTCAGGATTGAAGCTGAATATCTGGCGTGGTACCCATGTCTCACGGTGCGAGTCCACCCACGAGTGATCCCGAGTTAAAAACAAATCGAACTTGTGGTAATCACATAGAATTAACGTAACGGGAACGTCGGAACTCGTGAACATAACTTATCGACTTGTAACGCTAACGGCAGGTACTCGAGAAACTTGTTAACTCGTGAAAATCTTTCAACATGTTGAAAGATTTCCACGAGTCAAATTTACTCTTGAAGGAAAAATTTGAAACTATTAAACTCGTTGTAATACCGTAGTAGCCCGTGAGTTTACCGTAGTGACTCGTGAGTATGGCCTGAGTGCCAGAAGTGAAATGTTGAAGATTAGTCAGATCTTAATGGAAAATTTTCAGTGAAGGAGCAAAAAGCACCCAGTGGGGATCTGAGAAACAGTGGCAAAAAGAATGAACCATGCAGTGTGGGGAAAACAGCATTGCGAGAGTTAATTTACATAGAAACATAGAATTTAGGTGCAGGAGTAGGCCATTGGGCCCTTCGAGCCAGCACCGCCATTCAATGTGATCATGGTTGATCCTCCACAATCAGTAACCTGTGCCTGCCTTCTCCACATATCCCTTGATTCCGTGACGATAAAATAACTAAACTATACATCTTGTATCTGTGCACTGTGGACGGCCTGATTCTAATCATGTATAGTCTTTCTGCTGACTGGTAAAGCACGGAACAAACAAAAACTTCTCACTGTACCTCGGTTTACGTGACAATAAAATAAACAAAATATTCATCACAGTGCTGATCTCAGGCAGCTGATGATGAGAAATCCAAAATACTGGCACTGCAGCCAGCGGTGGAGTTGCTGCCTTACAGCGCCAGAGACCCGGGTTCAACCTTGACTACCGGTGCTGTTTGTACGTTCTCCCCGTGACTGTGGTTTGTACATTTCCCCTGGGAGCTTCAATTTCCTCCCACACTCCAAAGACGTACGGGTTTGTAGGTTCATTGGCTTGGTGTAATGGTAAATTGTCTCTAGCCTGTGTAGGATAGTGTTAAGGCAGCAGCACTACCAGCTGTGCCACTGTGCCACGCTGTGATGAAACACTAGATCATTGCCGATCATCCGTCACCCTGTTACACTGCTTGTATGTTATCCCACTTTCTCAGCCATTCCCCACACATGAGGGGAAATTTTAATGTTGGATATATAGGAACCAATTTTTCTGGGCATTATATTTCAATTAAGGTAGGTTTGAATAATTATAGGATCAAGATAAAATACATTGCATCTCATAGAGTATTTGTTTCCACAGGATGTTAGTGAATAATATACAACATGACAAAGCATTGGTCTATAACATAGCACATACCACAAGTAGGCAGATTGGGCTCCTCAAGTTTAGAAAAGAGATGTGGAACCTCATACAGTAGCTTAATGGATAGTCCTCTAGCATCACTATATTTGATAGTGTTCTCACAATGTAATGATCTACAATCTAGCATCTCACATAAAACTAGACTGTTGCCTACTGTATGAATGGAATAATGTATACTAATTAAAATAGGGCATATATTTTGAATAACATTCTAGACATTTGCAGCATATGTTAGGGAGATCTGTGATGTCAAGAATGTTGGATAAATATCCACAGATTATTAGGTAATGTCATAGACCTTATAATTCGACACATATTTTAATTGCTTATGGTACTAAATGTTACTGACAGAAAGCAAAACCAGTAATTTCTTCCAAACCAAAATTATCACAATCATCGACGGTATGGATCCCTACATCAATTTCATGACTGCAACGAATAGACAACCCAGAATAATATTTTCCAAAATGCATCTTCACAATATAAATCAATTTGTTGTAGTTTAGTTTTTAGTATAGAGATACAGTGCAAAAACAGGCCCTTTGGTCCACCGAGTTAACCAATGCCGACCAACGATCCCCGCACACTAACACCATCCGACACACACTAGGGACAATTTACAATTACACCAAGCCAATAAGCCTACAAACCTCTATGTCTTTGGAGTGTGGGAGGAAACTGGAGATCCAGGAGAAAACCCACGCATGGTCATGAGGAATACGTACAGCACACATAGTCAGGATCAAAACCGGGTCTCCCGCGCTGTAAGGCAGCAACTCTACCGCTGTGCCACCATGATGTACTTTAATTGGCACATGTGACAAGAAACTGACCTTGAAAGCTAGAATTTTGTAATTGTAATGTTAATATTTCTCAAATTATTTATCAATGTGCCTTTGTGCAATTCATTAATCTTCTAATCTGCCTTTCAGTTTTGTGAGATTGTGTCTACAGCTGGAATCTGCAGATGGGCTGGGCCAATTATCGATGTGCTACTTGACTATGTTGGTAATGTGAATCTCTGCAGTAAATTGAAGGAACATCTGGACAGTTATGAAGACTGGGCAACTACCAGAGCCAAATCAGGCAAGTGTATCCATATGCACACAAACCACAGTAAAAAACTTAATTGGCCTGTTTTATCCTGACATGGAAACAGTCTAAATGGTAACATTTGGCATTTACTTAATTTTTAGCATTGATACAGATTGTTTTTATCAAAGAGGTAATCTTTAGGACTGAAGTCTTTGCCATAAATTGTCCTATGGTTCATAGGACTTCCATATGAAGAAAGACTGGATAGACTCGGCTTGTACTCGCTGAAATTTAGAAGATTGAGGGGGGATCTCATAGAGACTTACAAAATTCTTAAGGGGTTGGACAGGCTAGATGCAGGAAGATTGTTCCCGATGTTGGGGAAGTCCAGGACAAGGGGTCACTGTTTAAGGATAAGGGGGAAGTCTTTTAGGACCGAGATGAGAAAATCATTTTTCACACAGAGAGTGGTGAATCTGTGGAATTCTCTGCCACAGAAGGTAGTTGAGGCCAGTTCGTTGGCTATGTTTAAGAGGGAGTTAGATGTGGCCCTTGTGGCTAATGGGATCA
Organism: Raja brachyura; assembly: GCA_963514005.1. The sequence goes on from OY740789.1 coordinate 21,702,141, forward strand.
GGGGGTATGGGGAGAAGGCAGGTACAGGATACTGAGTTGGATGATCAGCCATGATCATATTGAATGGCGGTGCAGGCTCGAAGGGCCGAATGGCCTACTCCTGCACCTATTTTCTATGTTTCTATGTTTCTATGTTCATTAGTTGTAGGAGCAGAATTAGGCCATTCGGCCCATTAAATCTACTCTCCCTTTAATCATGGCTGATCTATCTTTCTCTATCAACCCCATTATCCTGTCTTCTCCCCATAACCCTTAACACTCTTACTAATCAACAACCTATCAATCTCCACCTTAAAAATACCCATTGATAATACTCCACAGCCTTCTATGGCAATGAATTCCACCGATTTACCATCCTCTGACTAAAATAAATTCCTCCTCATCTCCTTTGAAAAGGTATGTCCTTTTATTCTGAAGCTATGACCTCTAACCTAGACTCTCCCACTAGTGGAAACATCCACTGGTACTATAAATGATTTTGCAGTGGGAAAGAGCAAACAAGGTGGCATTTCAGCTCAAGGTCATTGTTCATGTCCTACTTGTTGCAAACGTCCTGAGCAACATCACAAAGCGCTTCCTTATTCACAATTAAGGAATACAAGGTGGCCCAGGCCAGGAAAACAAGAAAAGAATAGGGGCCATGTACAAGTAATTCCAAAAGATGTACAGGTTTTTCTAAAAAATGCAACAGCTATTTAAATGATATTTCTGTGATGTGAACCCCATTCCCTGGATCATGGTCCAAATAAAAGTGAGTCTTAAAAAGGACAGCAGCCTCAGCAATCAGTGACTTAATGTACTATCTTATGGCTAGACCCAAGTCAGATAACGCTGCACCCTTTTGCCTTATGGTTTAATCAGTAGGAGATCTCAAATATATGTCAGTGTGGACCAGCTGAAGAATACACTGCAGTCACACAGCCTTTGAGGTGACTGAAATAAAAATATTGAATATCGGAAATACCTAGCTTGTCAGACAGCATCCATGGAGAAGCAAATCGGGTTAATGACCTTTCATGGGGACTGCAAAATTGGAGATAAAAATGTCTTAAAATGTAGGTCCCAAATGGAGAGGCGGAGAGAGCAATAGAAATGTCCAAGATAAGGTGGAAGGCAAATAAATTATATGACAAAAGAAGTGGCGGAGTAAGGTCAAAATGGGTGGTAAGGACACAAGTAAAGAAAGAGCAAATGGGTTAAGAGAGAATGGAAATTTAAAGCTCAGAATCATTACCCGAATCCATTAAAGCCACATTTGAGCTCTGATTTGGTCTTCGAGCTGAAACATTAACTGCTTCTCTCCACAGCTGCTGCCTGATCTGTTGTTTCCAGTGTTTACTGCTTTTATTTCAGAGCTCAGTTTTGATTCTGAATGTTGAATAACGATGATAGTAAAACTATTGCCAACAGTACAATTAGAATGGAATTTAACAGAACGAGCACAGCAGTTAACCACCACAAGAAATACTGATTTTACCACTGGCATCTCAATGTTTAATGAATAAAAATAACTTGTTAGGCTTGCGCTGAGAATTGTTTGTGGGCCTGGTGCCAGAGAGGTCAGAGTGCAGGTGGGATGAGATATTAAGCTTCTGGTTACTGGAAGCTTGTTTACGGACTGATCCCTCTCCCCAACCCCAAACCAGAGTTAACCCTTAATTGTCCCACACGTAACGTAGCAAGGATTAATGTGCAAATAGATGGATAATACAATGATGTTGCTGGAGAAGGCTGCATAACAGCATTTGATGTGGTGGAGAAGGAAATCAATGCCTAGAACCTCTTGCTTTGTGCATTTAACAGCACATGCTGAATATGTAAGTTGTTGTCACATTTACCACCTTGTTTCTGTGAATGCTGATACTCTCACCAACATTATCAACTGCAGTTTCCAGGACATGTTAAGATTACAAAGTACATAACATGCAGTTTTTGAGTCAGATTCCCAAGAAATCCAAAGACATTGCGCTGAACATCTAATCAGTAAATTATTTGAAACATATGGAGCAAATCAATTATAAAAAAGAGCACAGTTACTAGGGTCAAACTTTAATTAGAAGGATCCATGTAGTTTCTATAAATATTAATCTGATAATGTACTTTCAGGAATTGACAGATCTTTAAATTTGTTACAGTATACATTATTTAATTAATTAATGAGATGGCTCCAAACAAAATATTATCATAATAAAGTGACTGTACTTTTAGAGATACAGCATGGAAACAGTCCCTTCGGTCCAACGAGTCCGTGCTGACCAGGGATCACCCCGTACACCAGCACTATCCAACTTACTAGGGAGAATTTACAATTTTACCAAAGTCTACAAACATACAAACCTGTATGTCTTTGGAGTGTGGGAGGAAACCGGAGCACCCAGAGAATGTACAATTTCTGCACAGGCAGCATCCGTAGTCAGGACCAAACCTGGGTCTCGAGTTGGCAGCAACTATATCGCTGTGCCACTGTGCTGCCCCAAATGGATTAATGAAGAACTTGGCGTAACATCAATCACGCCATAATCATGGTGCAAACTATTGAGAAACAAACTGCTGAACATATTTTTCTTTAATGACATATGTAATTTTCTATTTACTTGTAGATTTTTTGTACACTGCCTATTATATGATGATTTTATTCTTTGTTTAGAACTTCCAAGACCTCTTCTTCATCTTTGTAGAATTAAAATTCGAAAGATTTTGGGACGTGAGAGACTAAGACTTATCGAAATTCTGCCTCTCCCAGGCAGGCTGAGAAAATACTTGGACTACGACCTTACAAACGAGTTGGCATAAGCAGAGGCTTCGGCAAGGAATGGAAGGATAATGTATAATAAACGTACTTGTGCATTAGACGGTGCAGAGAAAGAAGTCAGTCCATAATCAGATTAGCAACAGCTACAAATGAATTTTGGATATGTTGCTGTGTGATGGAGCAAAACAAAATAATGTTTTGTGGAATAATAACACCAACTAACTATGTGGTCTATGATTGATTGAGTGAGCACCAGGTGACTGGAAATAAATCAGGATCTCTGGATTTAAAAGGTTCCTAGCAAAGGAAACTAAACCTGCAATGGAAGCATTCTAATAATGCATATCATGCCAATCAACGTGTGAATGAGAAATGGTAGAGTTCAATTTGGCTACATCCTTTTCACACGTTCCAATGGAAGGTTCCCCAGAAGAACCCGCCTCTCTTTTTCCAGTGTTGGTGGAAATACTGTGCATGTCCAACATTTTGTATTTTCAAACCAGCTTTCTAACAGATTGCAGCATTTTAATCTGTATATACGTAATATAGAAAATGTACCAAGATTCACATAGAAGTAGCCTGATGCATCAATGTGTAAGATAAAGATTTGGCAAGCAATTTTTTTTTGTGAAGGAATAGAAAAGAATGATTGATTATTTAGCATCGTGCAACTCAGACACATTTTACACATGGAACTCCATGAAAAGTTCAACGGTGACACAGGAACTGCAGGTGCAGGTTTACAGAAAATGACAAACGGTACTGGAGTAACTTAGTGGGCCAGGCAACAACTCTGGAGAACATGGATAGGTGACGTTTTTGGCCAGGATCTTTCTCCCAACTCGGAGGTCACCTATCCATGTTCTCCAGGGATGCAGCCTGACCCGCTGATTTACTCCAGCACTTTGTATCTTCTTTGCATGAAAAATTCAAAGCTAATTAAGGTAAAACTATTATTGGAAGTTCAACACAACAATTATTTTTTATGATTTATATTGAAATAATAAACATAAATCTGTTAGACGTTGCTCTGCAGAAAAAAACATTACTATTTACTTTTGATAATCGATGTGTAAGTGCTTTGCGTTAAATGGAATACCACAGCAACTGAAGAGCAATTTGTTTGTTTATTTTTCTTCATTGATAGTAAATAGATCTTGAAAACACTTTGCAACCCTTTACTTCTGAACTCTCACACTGTTAAATGCATGATTGCAAGATCAACCAACCCAGAAATGACAAGCTCTAATTTCCTGTCATGCTTTTGCTAAATTACTTAATCTTACTCCAGCCAACAGTTGGAATTCTGAAACGGGAAGCCTGGAGCCTGTGGTGTCACTGAATTTGATTATGGGGTATCTAGAGAACCAATTAAATTACGGTTGATTTGCTAGTCTTTGCTCCACATCCCTTAATACCCTTGTCTGAAAAATTATGATTAATGTTATGAAATTTTCCTTTGACCCAACCTAAGCCATCAAGTAGGCAGTTTTAGATATGGCCAACCTTCTGGTGAAAAGTGTTTCCTCATCCAACCCTTGTTCTAATTACATATTTTTCTCTGTGTGAACTGGTGAAAATTGTTTTTTTCTGAATCTACTTGCTAATAATTAAGCACCAGCAATATATCAGGACAAGATCCTGATATAGTCAAATATCAACACAGAAGTCAATTGTAAAGAGCATAGATGAAGAAGGATTTTATGGCTGAAGTCCTGGAGAGATTTGTACATAAAGATGTTGCTAAACAGATGATAGGAGAACATTTGGTAAAATGAGCAGATTGGAAAAATGTCCTTTGAAATTGTATCTGTATTGTATACATTTGGTGTATTTTAAGGGCAATTCCAAGAGTTTCATTCGGCTTTTGAATTAATTTGATTAATTAAGGAATATTCATAAACCTGGTAACTGTAAGAGTAATGACTCTTCCACACAAGGACAAAAAGCAAGACTAAAGACCAAATATAATGTCAGTCCTACAGCCAACAGAGTTGATTACAGTGTTGATAGAGTGTATGTGCGTTTGGATCAGTCATTCAAACTTTGTAATTAGATTGCTTTAAGTAATTAGAGGCACAAGGCACTTTGCTGGAATCTAGAGCAAAAAAAACCAAACTGTTTGAAAAACTCAGTGGGTCAGGCACCATCTGTGAATAGAAATGGCAAGCCATTGTTTTGGGTCAAGACCTCTCATCTGGATCAGAGTTCTGCTATCAGTTCATTTACTGTTCCAGTACAGATGAAAAGTCACAACCTGAAACATCAATTGTCCATTCCATCCTCTGACTTCAGGAAATGGGGTGGGGTACAACCCCATTGAGTGTATCAATGTTTACGGGGTGGAGATGGCCAGGAATTTCAAGTTCATAGGTTAAATATCACCAATAATTTGACTTGCCCTAGCCACATTGACACAGCCAAGAAACCATAACAGCACCTTTATTCAGAAGACTGAGGGAATTTGGCATGTTTACAATTAATTTTACTAATTTATATAGATACACCACAGAAAGAATCATGTGCTGATGCATCAAGGCTTGGTTTGGCAACTGCTCTTCCCAAGACCAAAATAAATTGCAGAGTTGTGAACGCAGCCATTGCACAAACCAGCCCAACTATCGATTTACTTCATCTACATTTCCCAATGCCTCAGAAAAGCAATCAATATAATCAATGACTACTCACATCCTTCTCCTCTCCCCCACTCTTTGTCAGACAGAAGTTACAATACTCTGAATGCACCATATTCAAGAACAACTTTTTTCATGTTGTTATCAGACTCTTGAACAGATCTCTCATGTAAGGATGAATTCATCTCCGAAACTACCTTGTTGCAGCCCTCACTCTTTTTTCCAGCACTTTCTCCATAGCTATAAACACTAATTCTGCATTTGTTTTTTGTTTTTGCTCTTTTGCTCTATCTTGATGTGATTATTAATGGTATGGTTTGTCTGGATGACATGTGAACAATGTGTTTCACTGTTTCTCAGTACACGTGACAATAATAAAGCAATTGCAATTCTGAACGCCACCAAACCTTCATAAAACAATCTTCTTCTTTGCATTTTACTGGAAATAGTGCCCTGCTTTTATTGAGAGAAGTTGCTGTGGTTTCTGACTTCAATGCTTGTAGACTAGGACTTATTTTCTCAGTAAAGTGACATTTTCTGCACACCATATCATATGCGGGCTGTTGACTGTATTTTAGACAGTTCTGGACTCAACAAACATATTTGGAGCAACATTAGACTGATTAGAGTAGAGCATCTATTAGAAGGAAACCCGTTATTATCCTTTCTGTTTGATTGTATTGAGCTCTGGGATCCAGTGACAATAGGTATTACGTTAAAAACATTATTTGGAACTGCAAGCATATTGCAGAGTTAAGGTACTTTGTTGTAGTTTTATGCATTGGAATGTTTTTGTGGACCTGTTTTTTACTCCAAATTTAACAGGAATATTATAATTTTCTGACAGTGATTATAATAAAGAACATGTATTTCAACTAAGTATATGTCATGGTTATAATTATCCATCACAAGGCATGTGTAACTGATGTAGAACTGTTTGCTGTTGTTGGGTTCTTTTAAAAAAAACCTTGTTACTTCATATCCTTTTTGTTTTCAAATCAAATCTTTTAATAAGGGATATCTCCAAAATAGAGAATGTTACAGGTCAAAACCAGGCCGTTTGGTTCTTCACTGGTCTACATGCACTGAAATCTCACTGTAATCTCACCATCATGCTTGTTTTCAAGAAACCATCCATGTTCCTTGTTAAGAGCTATTTGTGTTGAGGAATATGTTAAATTTAAGTTCCCAGGAATGAAAAGAGATTAAAAAAAAGAAACTAATTTGTGGAGTTACTAAATTTGAGTTTTGGCGAAGTAAGCCCATTAGCTCCAAGGAGTTGGATGAATATTTTAAACAACTTTTTCATTTCTCGAGATCTGGCCATCTTTTAGACCAGCATTTAGTGCTCAACCGTAAATAACCTTGAGAATACGGCGGTGAACTACTTAACTGAACCACAAGACTTTCCAGTGAAGATATTCCCACACTGTGACTGAAGTCTGAAGAAGGGTCTTGACCCGAAACATCACCCATTCCTTCTCTCCAGAGATGCTGCCTGTCCCGCTGAGTTACTCCAGCTTGTTGTGCCTATATTGGGTATCACGTTCCTGGATTTACAGCCAGTGATAATGAGGTTTAGGCAATTTATTTTTGGGACTAGATGCTGTGCAACTTTGCTGAGAATCCACAGATACTGCTGTTTCCATCCACCTGATACCTTTATTCGTCTTATTATAGAGGTTGTGAGTCCATAGGGTACGAACCGAGTAGACCTGTCAAGTTACTGTAGTGCATTTTGTAAATGGCACACACTTTCTGCTGATGGTGGAGGGAAGGAATGCTTAAAATGAATGATGGATTGCCATCCCAACAGGCTGCTTTATCATGGATGGTGTCAACCTTAATGAGTTCTCAAAGTTATGTACTCACCCAGCAAATGAAGGGTCTAATCCAAAATGACACCTATCTGTTTTCTCCAGAGATACTGCCTGAGTTACTCCAGCATTTTGTGTCTATCATGGCTGAACTATGATGTTCTCTATTCCTCATCCATGCTTGTTCCCCAAAGCCCTCAATCTTTCGGTCACATGTTGCCTTGGTGTCAAGAGAAGTCACTCTGATCCAATGAGCTTGTTAATGGAATGTGAGAAGCACTCGATTACAGGGGATATCCATTACCTTGGTGGTGATTGAGAGCTATGTGATTAGGTACTAATCATCTGGATTACATAGAAACATAGAAACATAGAAAATAGGTGCAGGAGGAGGCCATTCAGCCCTTCGAGCCAGCACCGCCATTCATTGTGATCACAGCTGATCGTCCCCTATCAATAACCCATGCCTGCCTTCCCCCCATATCCCTTGACTCCACTAGCCCCTAGAGCTCTATCTAACTCTCTCTTAAATCCATCCAGTGACTTGTCCTCCACTGCCCTCTGTGGCAGGGAATTCCATAAATTCACAACTCTCTGGGTAAAAAAGTTTTTTCTCACCTCAGTCTTAAATGACCTCTAAGACTGTGGCCCCTGGTTCTGGACTCGCCGAACATTGGGAACATTTTACCTGCATCTAGCTTGTCCAAATCTTTTATAATGTTATATGTTTCTATAAGATACCCCCTCATCCTTCTAAACTCCAGTGAATACAAGCCTAGTCTTTTCGATCTTTCCTCATATGACAGTCCCGCCATCCCAGGGATCAATCTCATGAACCTACGCTGCACTGCCTCAATCACAAGGATGTCCTTCCTCAAATTAGGAGACCAAAACTGTACACAATACTCCAGATGTGGTCTCACCAGAGCCCTGTACAACTGCAGATGTGGATTGGATGTGTTCCACTTCATACTGCCCATCTCTATTGTAACATGCTGGCTGGTTCTCCTGAGACTCGGGAGAGTGGCAACAAAAGAAATTTAGTTTAGTTTTAGTTTAGAGATACAGCATGGAAATATGCCCATTGGTCCACCGAGTCCACGCCGACTAGCGATCACCCGTACACTAGTTCTAGTCCTACACACCGGCGGAAATTTTATAGAACACAATTAACCTACAAACCTGCACGTCTTTGGAGTGTGGGAGGAAACCAGAGCACCTGGCAAAACCCATGAGGTCACGGTGATTGGGTGGTCAGGGTCAAGCACAACTCAGACTGTAGACTTTAGAGATACAGCGCGGAAACAGGCCCTTCAGCCTACCAAGTCTTTGTCGACCAGCGTCAGGATGGAAACTGGGTCTATGGTCCTGGGTTCAAGTCTAGGAAAATCTGGGCTGCTGGCGTTTATACCAGATGGTCACTGGGTGGCGCCGTCGCTCTTGCGAGTCCAGTTGTTTTAACTGTTTCAAGGAAAAGAATATATGTAGGTATGTTACAAAACTTACCTTCAGCGGCGCTGCAGTTCTTCCACTGGCCGTGTGCACAACTTTGGCGCCTTTGGGGGGGGGGGGGGGTTAAAGTGCGGTTTTCCAATGCCTTCCGGAGTTATATTTTCTCGGGGTGCGAGCTTTTGCTAAAGATTCGTTCCGACTGTCAGCATGTGATTTTTTAATTTCAAATCGCCCCACTATTTCAGCGTTGGAGTAAAATAACAATTAGCTTCTAACGCTGTGAACGCCGACAACGGGGACGGATTTCATGTAGGGGACAGGTAAAGGAAATCTGTTTATTTTTACATATAAAGTGCTTGTTTAGATTACCTTAATCCAAATTTCATGTTGCCAAACGGTGATTTATTCCCCATACGAACCAGCAGTATTTTTCCTGCCGATATGGGGTTTAAATTCACCGCAACCGCAACGTTCCGACCCATCGCAAGTTGATTTAAATGGCCATTAATTTACCGGCATTAAACACTTAATTCCTTCCATTTGGCCTATAAATTCATGACAATGAGATTTTAAAATCATGTTATATTGTGAATTATTGTGTGAATGTTATTTGGATACTTAGGCTTTTAAAAAAATGTTAATATTTTCTTAAGAAATGGATAGATGTTTAGATTGGAGCTGCTGAGGGTGACGCCTCGTTGGCAGAGGAGCTGAACCTCTTCTTTGCTCGCTTTGAAGTGGAGCCACCCGAGACAGCCACAACACACCATATGGTCCACAGTAGCCTAACCCTCACGATAGAGGAGCATGAGGTGAGACGCACGCTGCGGGCCATCAATCCAAGGAAGACTACTTGACCCGACGGCGTCTCTGGACGCATGCTGAAGGACTGCGCAGACCAGCTGGCTGGAGTCTTCACGAGGATTTTTAACCAGTCTCTGGCCCAGTCCACTGTCCCACCCTGTCTGAAGTCCGCAACCATAGTCCCCTTGCCCAAAAAACCCCACATTTCCAGCCTCAACGACTACCGGCCAGTCGCACTCACACCAGTGGTGATGAAGTGCTTTGAAAAACTGGTCCAGGGTCTTATCACATCACTCCTGCCCCGAAGCTTTGACCCCCACCAGTTTGCGTACAGAGCGAATAGATCTACAGAGGACGCTGTAGCCACAGCTCTCCATGCTGCACTGTCCCACCTGGAGCAGCGGGGAAGCTATGTGCGAATGCTCTTTGTGGACTACAGCTCTGCTTTTAATACTATCCTTCCCCACAAACTGGTGGACAAACTGGGGGACTTGGGACTTCCACAATCCACCAGCATGTGGATAAATAGCTTCCTGTCGTGCCGCAGCCAGAGAGTCAGAATGGGCCATCACACATCCACGGCCCTCAGCCTCAGTACAGGCTCTCCACAGGGCTGCGTGCTGAGCCCCCTGCTCTACACCATCTACACACATGACTGTACCTCCGCCCATCACAGCAACACCATTGTCAAATTTGCAGATGACACTACAGTGGTGGGGCTCATCTCCGGGGGGGACGAGTACGCCTATCGGGATGAAGTGGAGCAGCTGACAGTGTGGTGTGGAGAAAATAACCTGCTCCTGAACACCTTAAAGACCAAGGAGATAATAATAGACTTCAGGAAGAACAAAACAGAACTCGTACCACTAATCATCAGAGGGGGCTGTGTGGAGAGGGTGGCGGATTTCCGCTTCCTGGGAATCCATATTGAGGAGGACCTGACGTGGAGCGTGAACACCTCTGCGCTGCTGAAAAAGGTTCAGCAGAGACTGCACTTCCTGAGGGTGCTCAGGAAGAATAACATAGAAACATAGAAACATAGAAAATAGGTGCAGGAGTAGGCCATTCGGCCCTTCGAGCCTGCACCGCCATTCAATGTGATCATGGCTGATCATCCAACTCAGTATCCCGTACCTGCCTTCTCTCCATACCCCCTGATCCCTTTAGCCACAAGTGCCACATCTAACGCCCTCTTAAATATAGCCAATGAACTGGCCTCAACTACCTTCTGTGGCAGAGAATTCCAGAGACTCACCACTCTCTGTGTAAAGAATGTTTCCCTCATTTCGGTCCTAAAGGAATTCCCCCTTATCCTTAGACTGTGACCCCTTGTTCTGGACTCCCCCAACATCGGGAACAATCTTCCAGCATCTAGCTTGTCCAACCCCTTAAGAATTTTGTAAGTTTCTATAAGATCCCCCCTCAATCTTCTAAATTCCAGCGAGTACAAGCCGAGTCTATCCAATCTTTCCTCATATGAAAGTCCTGACATCCCAGGAATCAGTCTGGTGAATCTTCTCTGTACCCCCTCTATGGCAAGGATGTCTTTCCTCAGATTTGGAGACCAAAACTGTACGCAATACTCCAGGTGTGGCCTCACCAAAACCCTGTACAACTGCAGTAGAACCTCCCTGCTCCTATACTCAAATCCTTTCGCTATGAATGCTAACATACCATTTGCTTTCTTCACTGCCTGCTGCACCTGCATGCCTACTTTCAATGACTGGTGTACCATGAACGGATTGAAGGCCGATAAATCCCCAGGGCCAGATAGTCTGCATCCCAGAGTACTCTAGGAGGTAGCCACAGAAATAGTGGATGCATTAGTGATAATTTTTCAAAATTCCTTAGATTCTGGAGTAGTTCCTGAGGATTGGAGGGTAGCTAATGTAACCCCACTTTTTAAAAAAGGAGGGAGAGAGAAAGCGGGGAATTACAGACCAGTTAGTCTAACATCGGTAGTGGGGAAACTGCTAGAGTCAGTTATTAAAGATGGGATAGCAGTGCATTTGGAAAGTGGTGAAATCATTGGACAAAGTCAGCATGGATTTACGAAAGGTAAATCATGTCTGACAAATCTGATAGAATTTTTTGAGGATGTAACTAGTAGAGTGGATAAGGGAGAACCAGTGGATGTGTTATATCTAGACTTTCAGAAGGCTTTCGACAAGGTCCCGCATAAGAGATTAGCATACAAACTTAAAGCACACGGTATTGGGGGTTCAGTATTGATGTGGATAGAGAACTGGCTAGCAGACAGGAGGCAAAGGGTAGGAGTAAACGGGTCCTTTTCAGAATGGCAGGCAGTGACTAGTGGGGTGCCGCAAGGCTCAGTGCTGGGACCCCAGCTATTTACAATATATATTAATGATTTGGACGAGGGAATTCAATGCAACATCTCCAAATTTGCAGATGATACCAAGCTGGGGGGTATAGTTAGGTGTGAGGAGGATACTTGGAGGCTGCAGGGTGATTTGGATAGGCTGAGTGAATGGGCAGATGCATGGCAGATGCAGTATAATGTGGATAAATGTGAGGTTATCCACTTTGGTGGCAAAAACATGAGGGCAGACTATTATCTGAATGGTGGCAGATTAGGAAAGGGGGAGATGCAACGAGACCTGGCAGCGAGACCGGGAGATGCAACGAGATGCAACATCACACAGAGACTGCTGCTGTCCTTTTATCGGTGCTCCATTGAGAGCATCCTAACATACTGTGTATGCGTGTGGTACACCAGCTGCACGGCAGCTCAGAGGAAAGCGCTCCAGAGAGCCATTGACAATGCCCAGAGGATTGTCGGCTGCCCTCTCCTTTCCTTGGAAGACTTACACAGTTCCCGTTGCATCAAAAAATCCCAGAATATTATAAAGGACATTTCCCACCCCGGACACTCCCTGTTTGAACTGTTGCCGTCAGGCAGATGGTACAGATCTACAAGGATAAGGACAAACAGATTTAAAAACAGTTTTTACCCCACTGCTATAAAGGCACTAAATGTAGCCAAGGAACGCGGGGACTAAGGGACTGTGGTTGGTACACTGTGAAATCGACAGAAGGATGTAGGGTTGGGTGTATATGCGTGCTATTTTCATATTTCATATTTATTTTAGTTGTTTATCTTTTTTAATATTTTACCTTGTATGTATCGTTAGCTTTTATGGTTTGAATGTTGCACTGACTGGTTGACATTTTTAAATTTCGTTGTACATGGTCCATGTTACAATGACAATAAAGAAACTATTCTATTCTAGATCTAGTAATTGAATTTTGTAATTAGCTACAATTGGGTAACTAACTAATTATATGCTTTAATTTCGGGTCATCCAAGTAAGATTGTTTCATATTTGTTTCAGAATGCTTCAATCTATAATAACTGAAAATTTATTTCAGTTCTCTTAATTTTTAAGAAAGTTATGAGCTTTTGACTGTCCTCGATCACAACTTTTGTGTTAAGTCAATGGAAAAGCAATAGGGAACAAGATGCTAATTTCCGAGTATGAAAATTGCCACAACTTTTTTAATACTGAAGATATGAAAGTGAATTAGGTGTCAAATTAAACTTATTTTTATGCTTTATCTGATGGGATAAATTGCAAACTTGATTTTTTAAATCTCAAAATTTTGTAACGTTGTTAATATATGAACCGGAAAACTGCAGCGTAGAATATACGGATAGATTAAATTTATGTATGAACTCGGCACTCTTATGAAATACAAGTGGAACACCGAGAAAGAAGGCTTGGCTTATCCATTCTTGGCGAATACTGGTCGCACCTGGCATGCCCAGTATTTCATAGTCACAGAGTCATAGAGTCAGCCAGCGTGGACAGAGGCCCTTCGGCCCAACATGTCCCATCTACACTAGTCCCACCTGCCTGCGTTTGGCCCATTGTCCTCTAAAACGGTCCAATCCAGGTACCTATTTAAAAGTTTCTTAAACGTTGCGATGCAACTCCATATTTCCCCCCTAATAAAGGTGTAGTCTTTCTACTTGCACGTTATTTAACGAAGTCACCGCCGCACTACAGTTAAGTAGGAACATTCCAGGGTCGACGACTATGAAGTAATGAGATGTTTTCATGTTAGGACAATTGATAACTTGCAGTCCTGGCCATCCAAAGATTTGGGGAGTGCTGGCGGCATGGCCACGTGGGGAAGCGAACATCTAGGTTGGAGATATGAGTGCCAATCCAGTGGACTGTTTTGTCCTGCATTGGCTTTTCTGACTTTTCTCGGAGGTCTTCTTGCCCAGGCTAATTGGGAGTATAGATCCGTGATGTTTTAGTTTAGTTTCGCCCAGCGATCCCCGCACATTAATAACACTATCCTACACATGCAAGCGGTAATGTACACTTATCCCAAGGAAACCAAAGATTTCGTAGAAAACCCACGCGGGTCACGGGAACAAACTCAGTACAGTTTGTACTGAGGAGCCGTAGTCAAGATCGAACCCAAGTCTCTGGCGCTGTAAGGCAGTAGCTCTACCGCTACCCCACCGTGTAATATGCTGAAGAAGAGGGATTTACTTCAGGGAAAGCCTCCTAGACAAAGAAGACGATGTACAGAACGATCATGATGATGTCGGGATTGACCAGAGAAGTAGAGGAAGACAAAGGGATGGACACAAAGTGCTGCAGTAACTCAGTGGATCAGGCAGTATCTCGCGGGGATATGAATAGGCGACGTTTCAAATGGAATGGAAACATAAAAGGTAAGCGGGACTGGGTTTCTCTTTATGTGGGGAACTGGGAAACGTTGCCCATAGTGTACCCGAAGATGTACCATCTGACTAACGCGAAACAGAACCCAGGTATCCCATGCAAACTAATCAACATAACGCCAAGATTATCCTACGTATCGGCGCAATCCTACGATCCTACGTATCGGCGCAATGTTTGAACATGAGACACAGGTGCTGAAATCTTGCGCTGAGCACAAAGTGCTGGATAAACTATTCCATCGCCCATTGCTTCGCTCCATAGATGCTGTCTCACCTGCTGAGTTTCTCCAGCTTTTTTTTGTCTACCTTCGATTATTCCAGCATCTGCAGTTCTTTCCAAAACGAGAAACTCAGCGGTTCAGGGAGCATCTCTGGAGAACGTACTACCCAACGGTATGAACGTGGAACTCTCTAATTGTAATTAACTTCTACCAACATTCCCCTCCCCTCACCCCTTGCCCCCTTCCTTCATTCTAGTCGTTTGACCGGTTCCATAGTTCGCCATAATGTATCCCTCTTGAGATCACACCTTCGCAAGCCAACAACTGGCCTACGAGGGCACCACCCTGCCTGATGTCATCTGTTGCCCACCCTTGATTCATCGCCGCCAGTTCTCTCCACACACGCACTTTTGGTCTGAAGAAGGGCTTACTTCAGTAACTGAGTTACTTCAGCACTTAGAGTCTATCTTTGATATAAACCGGCACATGCAGTTATTTGATTCTACATCTCTGGAGAACATGGATATGCGACGTTTCGAGGCTGAAGAAGAGCCCTAACCCGAACCGTCACCGATCCATGTCTTCCAGCGATGATGCTCAGCTGAATTACTCCAGCGCTTTCTGTTCAATATGTGAACATAACTGGGAATTGCCAATCCGCTTTAAGGTCTGTGAATGCACCAGCATAGATAGTGGGAACAAAAAATATCGGAGACGCCAGATAAGGTATTCGCTATAGTTTAAGTTGCTCTATAGAGATTTGGAGTGGTCTATAACATTCCCCTTCTTGCTTTATCAACGCTGGTACCGACGGCAGCTCTGTCGGCTAAAGGGCCTTCAATTTTGTCCATCAACAAAGGATCGTTTGATCGTATAGAAAGAGCTCGCGGTGATGAGAGAGGCATCCCAACGAAACTGCAAGTGGGATAAATGAAAAAAAAGGAGGGAGAGGTGGTGTATAGCGAAGTATGCTCACATGAGAAGGAAGATTAAAGGGAGTAAATTGGCACCCCGCTAAGTGCAAAGTGGCGCTCTGGCTTTGAACTCTGGTGAGGCATCCATTGGGACTCGATGGCGCTTCCATTGATTGGGCTGTGGATACGCGCACAATCGCCCAGCTACATTGGGCCAATTATCTTATGGGCTGGTATAAAAGATGGTTTCAAGCATGGGCGGAGAATCTTAATCAGCCTGAGAACCCTTCCATTCCTTCGGCTGTTCTCAACCCGTTTTCGCCGCACCCCTACTGCAGAGATTTTAATCCCTCCCTGCCCGCTCCCGTCCTCACTCGATCCGTCCTCCACACACTAACATAAAATGCAACTAGCCCAGCGACCACCAAACGCCCAAACATACTCCACACAAAAGAAGAAAATAATATTTAACCTTGCAGCTAGTTTGAGGTTATTTAGTCAGTATGTTATGTGGGTGAGGGTTTAGTAATGGCATATATTTTAAACCGGGCCTTAACCTGACAGGTTGTCGAGAACCTGCGCATAAGAAGAAGATAGGGGGTTCTAATGTACAGACAACCACTGATCAGCAATAAATAAAATAAAAGCAAATGATAGGTGTTGAGAGTCTAAAATAAAAGCAGAAAATGCTGGAAACACTCAACAGGTCAGATGGCATCAGCGAATTGTGGACGCGGCCTAGGCTATCACACAAACTAAACTCCCTTCTATCGGTTCCATTTATACCTCACGCTGCCTCGGCAAGGCCAGCAGCATAATCAAGGACGAGTCGCACCCTGGCCACCCCCTCTTCTCCGCTATCCCATCAGGCAAAAGCTATAGAAGTATGAAAACGCACGCCACCAGATTCAGGGAGAATTTCTTCTCAGCTGTTATAAGGCAACCGAATCATCCTACCACCACCAGAAAGCAGTTCTGAACTATTATCTACCCCCGATGTCCTTTGGACTATCCTTGACCGAACTTTGCTAGCTTTACCTTGCACTAAATGTTACTCCCTTATCATGTATCTATACACTGTAAATGGATGGATTGGAATCATGTATTGTCTTTCTGCTGACTGGTTAGCACGCAACAAAATTAATTTTCACTGTACCTCGGTACACGTGACAATAAACGAAACTGAACTGAAAAGAGAGACAAAAGGTCACTGGCCTGAAACATTCATTCAACTTCTCTCTCCACAGATGCTGCCTGACCTGCTGAGTGTTTTCAGCATTTACTGATTTTTACATTATTATTACCCGACAGCGCCTGAAGTGAAGAACAATGTTGTGATCTGTTAGTTTTGGCTTATTTCATGCTAGTTACCCCGACTTTTATTTTAAAGCCGGTGGCAACAACTGTAAATGGAGCCAGTATGTTGCAAGGGTGGCCCTTAAGAAAGGGCGTCGATAATGTGACACCAGGTGCGTTTCGCATTGGTATCCGTAGAGAGGACAGAATGGGCTGGGGTGACAGGTAACTCCAGCGCTGAACGGGAACTCCAAATTGGCAAGTGGTGCTGGCAAAAGCGGTGCTGGCGACAGCGTGGAACACAGTTACTGACTAATTGTCTTTTAAAAATAATACTCTTTTGCTGCAGATGAACACCACTCGCCCGGCAACACCCGACCCCCCCCCCCCCCCCCCCCCCTCCATCTCCCAGGGGGGACTTGATTGAGGTCTTTAAAATGATGAAAGAGATAGACAGAGATAGACAGAGTTGACGTGGATAAGCTTTTCCCATTGAGGGTAGGAAAGATTCAAACAAGAGGGCATGACATGAGAATTAAGGGACAGAAGTTTAGGGGTAACATGAGGGGGAACTTCTTTACTCGGAGAGTGGTGGCTGTGTGGAATGATCTTCCTGCAGAAGTGGTGGAGGCAGGATCGATTTTAACATTTAAAAGTAAAGTGGGTAGGTATATGGACGGGAAGGGAATGGAGGGGTATGGTCTGAGTGCAGGTAGATGGGACTAGGGGAAAATAAATGGTCGGCACGGACTGGAAGGGCCGAGAAGGCCTGTTTCCGTGTTGTAATTGTTATACGGTTATATGGTTATATCGTCTACCAGCCTCCATCCCCATCCCATCCCCATTCTCGTCTCCAGTACCGCCCCGCCCCGCCCCCACCTCGATCTTAAGGTCATAAGGTCATACGTGATAGTAGCAGAATTAGGCCATTCGGACCATCAAGTCTACTGTGCCATTCAATCATGGTGATCTATCTCTATTTCTTAACCCCATTCTCCTGCCTTCTACCCATACCATCGAGTCTGAAGAAGGGTTCCGACCCGAAATCTCACCTAAACATTTTCTCCGGAGATGCTGCCTGACCCGCTGAGTTATTCCAGCATTTTGTGTCTACCCGAGGGAGGTTTAGTTCCCACTGTGAAAACCGGCGCATTATTTCATACTCTTCAACCCTGTCTGATTCTGAAAAAAAGGTTCTTGAAAACGAAGAAATCAGTTACATCATGTTAAGAAAATGTATTTTGAGTTATAATCTCTCCCAACTATCCATTGCCACAAGCATTTTATTTTACTGGTGAACCTGTCGGCATTTAAATCAAGATACACAGTAATCCATTAAATGAAATGATTAGACCGCTGTAACAAACTGTTTCTGATACTTCATATCTTCATACACTTCCTTTTTATTTAATAACATTATACTTTATCGCACCAGTCTCTCGCACACATACAGCACAAAATAATGAATTTTCATCTTACGCAAAAGCAAACCTTTTCTTGGACAAGGCTATCAAACCACGTTTAACATCAGAACCATTCATACAAATTCAGTTAAAATATTTCAATATAATTACGATATAATTTTCACTGAAATATTGTAATATGTTCACTGAATGCAATGTACCCGCAGGACACGTTTCTCATTGACGGTGAGTGATCTGCACATGTGCACGTACTAGTCAAGTCTAATCAAGGTGGGAAAATGCTTTGGCTACGCTCTTACTCACTGTAAGAAAGTGGGATTACACAGAACGAGTAGAAACGGGTGATCGAAGGTCGGCGTGGACTTGGTGGGCCGAAAGGCTTATTTCCATGCCGTATCTCCAAACTCTGAACTTAATAAAAACTGGATAGGTTTTCACAAAACTCTTTACATCAGAAGCCGCAAACAGCGTTAGTATATGGGGTTACGGGCATGATATGTAAATAACCTATGTTCCCATGACAAACAGTTTATCTGAAAGTTTTTTTCTGAAAATGCTGGAGGTACGCAGTGGGCCATCAGCATCAATGAAGGGAATGGATAGACCAATGGACATAATGATGAGGAAATGTGCATGAAGGAACTGCAGATGCCGGTTTGCACTGAAGATAGATACAAAATGCTGGAGTAACTCAGCGGGTCAGGCGGCATCTCCGGAGCAAAGGAATAGGTAATGTTTCGGGTCGAGACCCTTCTTTACACTTCTCGACCAGAGATGCTGCCTGGACCGCTGAGTTACATCAGCGTTTCGTGTCTATCTTCGATGTGAACCAGCATCTGCAGCTCATTTTACAATAACGTTTTCTAATAACGTCAGCGCATGGAATGATGTTACGCTAAGATTTGGTAGTACATTGTGCACAACTTCATGAAGGTGTCATCATATAGTAAACAGTAGAATAGTATGTTTAGCATAGATGAAAAGCAATTAGATCACACTCACTGAGTGTAAGACTAGATGGAACTCCGATCTGACATCCGAACCGCACGGACAGATACTCCTATCTGCAGAGTATGCCATTGCGGTGACCTTTACACGTGATCAACCGTTGTATCATCCATCTCGAGTCTTGGCTCACAGTTGCCTCAACGCATGTCCTGGAGTTCCCTCCAGTCGACAACTTCCCACCAAACGTTTCCGGGTCAGTAATCAGAAAGCGCCTGCACACTGTACGCTTCAGGGGTTATGGAGAGAAGGCAGTGGAATGTGGTTGAGAGGGAAAGATAGATCAGCCATGATTGAATGGCGGAGTAGAATCGATGGGCTAATTGGCCAAATGCTGCTCCTTGAACTTATGAACTTCAGTGGGATGTTCCACACAATTGACCTTGGGCCGTACCGCAGACCGATTTCCCGTGTAATTTGGCCATGCCCTTGAGCAAGGACACGGGGGTAGAGCTAGAGATGGGAGGACATGGACCGGGCATGGTTTCGACAGGCTGAATGCTCACTTTCAACACAATGAATCAGCGTGATTCGTTTTTGTATGTATTAACACATGGTTAAAAATGGGTGTTGCACCAGCATTCAGACTAGAAATCACAAATTCTCAAGCCGCCGCACAAGCTGACACGTGTTTCAGAAAATACTGGTTTGGGGTTGTATTTCCCAGCAGGGTTAACGTAACACGGAATTAACGGCTGTATTGTTAAAATGCATGTAACAGATTATGAATCGGCCTAGACCAGTTTCAAGTGAGCAGTTTCTTCATATTCATCTGGTTTCATACTAAGTTGTCGCTGCTAGGAAAATATCTTGGTTTTCTATTTGTATCAATGGGACAATTCATAATGTGGGCCCGGCATAGCATTAGTCTGAGGAAGGGTTTTGATCCGAACCGTCGCATATTCCTTTTCTCCGGAGGTGTTGCCTGACCCGCTGAGTTACTCCAGCATTTTGTATCTCTCTTCGATGAGAACAACATCTGCTGTTCTTTCCAACACAGTATTTAGTCTGTGTGGAAAGAAGGAACTGCAGATGCTGGTTTACCAATGAAAGGCACAAAATGCTGGAGTAACTCAGCGGGCCAGGCTGCATCCCTGGAGAACATGGATAGGTGACGTTTCGGGTCGGGACTCTTCTTCAGACTAACTGGTTGTTAATTTGACCGCGGTGAGGTTAAACGCAGATTTCTATGCAAGTGCATTAACACAACCCAGTCTGAAGAAGGGTCTCGACCCGAAACGTCGCCTATCTCCTTCGCCCCTTAGATGCTGCTGCACCCGCTGAGTTTCTCCAGCTTTTTGTGTAACCTCCAACAGAACCCGAATGTTGAATCTCCTAGCAAATAAGAACACATCTGTGGTGTTGTAACAGGCACGGGAAAACAAAATCAGTCTAATCCCGGAGACCATGAGCTATGGCATATTCGTGAAAACTGGCCCACACCGGTCAACATGTCCCATCTACACTAGTCCCACCTGCCTGCGTTTGGGCCATATCCCTCCCCCAAACCAGTCTTATCCATGTAGCTGTCTAACTGCTTCATTTTATCGTGCTGAACTGATTACCGATCACTGCTGGGAAAATAAAACCTCTGCCATAACTATTGCTCGCTCATTAATGCTGGTTAATGCTGGATTAAGGTGGGTGATTGCACGCCTGACAATTGGACTCGAAGTCGTTCTGAGCAAGTACAGTCAAGGTGAAATCGCTTTTTGTTTTCTCCTGACCTTGAGTTTTGCAAGCAGATTGACCAGGGTGTATATATTGAATAACATACCGCTTCGGCTGAAGGGCGGCACATAATTGGGTCAACAAAAAGAAGTTCTGCGATCTTTCGCGTGATTAAATTTTGACGCCATTCCGACCGCGCCGCCAGGTGAGTGTAAATCATTGCAAATAACGGTTCACCAGACTGTGCGTCGCCCACGTCGGTCTATTGCATCAATACTTGGGCCGGCTGTGCGAGCGCACTCAAACGGAAGCAATTCCACAACAGTACAACGTAGACTGGCAGGTGGCGTTTCTGGATGAACTTGTTCCGTCAGTTTCAGCCATTAGGGGAGCTCATTATTTTCCATCGCAAAGATATTTCCTTTGAAACTGAAAACGCTGGAAACACTCCCTCTCTCTCCGTCCCTCCCCCACCAGAGTCGTCTTGCTAATTTCACTAGAGTCACATAATCACAGAGTCATGCAGAGTGGAAACAGGCCCTTCGGCCCATCCTGCCCACATTGGCCAACATGTCCCAGATACAATAGTCCCACCTGTCTGCGTTTGGTCCATATCCCTTCAAACCTGTCCTATCCATGTACCTGTCTAACTGTTTCTTAAATGTCGGGATGGTCCCAGCGCCAATTACCTCCTCTGGCAGCTTATTCCATACACCCACCACCCTTTGTGTAAAACGGTTCCCCCTCAGATTCCTATTACCTCTCACTGTTCGTATCCCTTCGTTATCACCTCCTCCATAACCAACAATGGACCATTGTGGGCTCCTTGGTCATGGGTGCCGCAGCTGATTTGTTCTGTACCTTTTCATACATCTGGTTTCCTCATCACTGACCATCATTCTGAAGAAGTGTCTCGACCGGAAACGTCAGCTATTCCTTTCCTCCAAATATGCTGCCTGACCCACTGAGTTACTCCAGCTTTTTGTGTCTACCCACTCTACTCAAGCCCGACTGTAGTGCTTAACTGTGGCCCTGTGTGCTACTAATCTCTAATCGTTTGACTTCGTTGTGCAAATGTCCAATTGCCATGCAAAACTTTCACAAAATCTAGCGAGCGAAATCATCTCGAAATCGCACAGTTGGCCATCATTTGAAATGTAAGCCAGAACATTCATTTTAAAAGTTATTGCACCGGATAAAATTCACTTCCTGTTCTATGTTTGTCTTCGCAGTTGTTAAGTGCGCCGAGAGCGACTCTTCCATTGTGCATTATGCTAGTCCGCCTGCACTTCAGATTGTTCTGGGGCATTTCAAATGGGCCTCTGTTCGTGTCGACCTACTCATATCATTAACGGAGTTTGTCAATATTCACTAGAGAGTGATTGCAACATTACCTGTGGGTTCTGGATCTACGTTTAAAATTAGCTGGGTTGCATGGTCAGAATTATTCTGGAAAGACCACAACATTAAGATCTAAACATGAGGATTTTTCTCTCTCTCTCTCTCTCTCTCTCTCTCTCTCTCTCACACACACACACCCGTCACCAAAAACCCATTCATGCATGCACGTATAGACACGACATATACCGGGAGAGAGACGCATTCAATGTATCTACACGGCCAGGTACAAGGCACCATTGCACGCCTATTATCCCGAAAACTACTTGCTTAATGATCACGCCAAGTGGACAGACGTTGAGCACTCTCAAACACTGCCAGTGTCACAGTGTCCCTGCTGGAAGTTTGAAAGTTCACTCAAACTACAGGCGATCAAAGAAATCCGTACACGTTGTACAAGGGGGGTGGCACAGTGGGCTTCGTGGGAATGGGTTTCAAAACGACAGGTTTGTGAATTTTCTGTCCGCTTGAAGAGTCTTTGGAGTACGCCTGTAGGTCGGTGGATGGAGTGCCCCCCTTCCTCCATATACCAATGTCGGGGTATCCGGACGGAGGCAAGCACAGCTGCCCTTGATAAACCCGGTGGCCATGGTACTGAAATGGACAGCAACTGCACACGTTCATTGAGCGTGACAGGGAGGCGAAGTGGAATTTCACCGGCTCCCTCTCGCAGTCCTGTGGGATGGCTGGCAGCGCCGAGGAGAGTTTGGGAGGGTTAGAGCATTCTTGCATTCGCTTGCTTTCGGATCCCAGGCCGGCAGGACCCTCGGCCGCGGCCTCCAGCTGCTCCACATGAAACAGGTTCAAGGGCTGCAGGGTTTTGGCCGGCCTCGGCTCCTCCCAGAACGACGCAGGGAGCTGCCGTTTCCTCATGGGCACCTGGTTTTGCCTGCCGAGTTGTTTCCCAGCCGCCGTGATAGACCCCGCCAACGTTTCGCCACAGTCGTGGTCAGCGGGAGGTGCATGTTGTAGAATGTAGGCTCGGGTCTTATCCTCCGTCCCTCCCTTCGAACTGGTATCCAGCAGTCGGCTTGGGTGACAGCGCGGTATCCGCGAGTATTTCTGCGAAAAACGTTTCAGCTGTTTCTGCAGGTATTTCCTGTGGTCGACCGAACGCCGGCAAGGAGCCGATTTGTCCAAGGCCGCCTTGATATCACTCGAAGCCAAATTGACGAAGTTCAACAAAGTTTTAACCTCGCTGTCCGCTGATGCCATATTAATCCCAAACGTCCAGTGTATCTTCGCTTAGGGCCAGTTCGCCATCAGTAGGCTCAGGAGGATGGTACACGTCCCCGTTTGTCCGCTCAAATCTGTGCGAGAAAGAAGTGAGATTATTGCGCGGGTTATCGAATTCTGAATTATTGAAGAGCAGAATTATTCTGGGGAAGTCACTTCTGTCTGCCACTCAGCCGTGAGTGGACACCCCACCCAATAATATTACCAACCTTCAACACTGCTGTAAACACTAAAGAGTCGAACCACACGTGACTGTGTTCATCTTGAATCTAGAGATGTTAGCCGAGGACACTCAATGTTCACAGTCCATGGTCTGAGGGGTAGAATATTGTTTTGTTTTCTCGTGCGATTACCCCACTCCCCTGTCGTATCTTTGACGAGCCCAATGCAATAATTCCTAGAAAACACATACATACATACATCCACGCACATTACATTTCTTAACAGTTTTCATTGGTAGGAACATGCCACCACGCTAAAGCCATTGCTACCCTTGGCATTAGCCCAGGTATGCAGTTACCAAGGACCATGCATCTGGCTATGGTATAAAACTTCTCCGATCTTACTCTCTTAACTTTGCGGTCCAATATATTCCTGTTGAGAATCCCTTGAATACTGTATACCATTAAGCGAAAACACACAAGCGCACACAGAGCTGGTGACACGCCTGCTACCTGTGAATTATCTCCATCTGTAACCCAGCCCTTGTTTAAACGCTTCTGCTCACCTTTGGAACCCGCTAGAGAACAAATCTTGAAATGTCGTTCTTATTTTCCCACTAGAGTTAGCTGAATGAATATAAACTGCCTGTAGTTAAGGCACTTCCAGACCAATCAGCGGCTCCTTCTTAACACAATACATCCCAATCAGGCGCTGGGCTCGCTTGTTCCACATTCTTTTGTATCACAAATTGTTGTTATGGAAACGCAAGAGAGAGGGAAAGAAGTACAATAATTTTCAGTGCAATTTTCCCACTCTCTCTCCGTCTCTGCCTCTTCTCTCTCTTCCATCGCCCTTTGCTCTAAAACATGAAGTGCGGATAATATGCGAGGCCTCAGTGGATTTTCGTTTTACATGAAAAATAAGTTCAGCTGCCCGATGCTTTGCGATAGGCATGCTTGAGTGCAGCAACACAATGCTGCCTTTGCAAGTCTGGCCTGTCTACTTTTAGCTGCTCTGCTGAGGCTTTTTTTGGGGGGGTTGATGTCAGAAGAAGTAGCAGGAAAAACTGAAGAGATGTGCAGATATCCATGGTTAGGGGGCTTGAGCGCTCAAGAATCTTGTCTTTATGTTTGCCTTCTCAATCGAAACACACAAAAGCTGAATTACCCATTCAAACCGTCCTGACAATGGGACCGAGTTGGATAGCACTCTTGCATTTGTAGTCAAACAGTTAGAGACTTAAATCGAGTCGTCATGATAGAGAAAGAGTTGGACAAAGCCCATAGAATATCCATCAGTAAACATTTTCCTATGTCATATTAGTGGGTCGCCATGGCTTCGCAGCGACTGGGGACAATAGCACAAGTTTGCACACTCGAATACTGTCACCCTGCCAACGCACGCAACAGCCAAAAAAGGACAATCCATTGGAAACGATGAACTCCGTGGGGAAGGTAGGGCTGGGCGATTTTTTTTGTTGAAAAGCGTGTGAAATGCTAATTGTTCTGCTTCTTTTTCCTGATGAAGTGGACGGTGCTCTCAGCGTGTCCTTCCCACCTCTCGCTCATGCAAGGTGCCTCTCCCCCCTTTTGAGAGAGGGGAGCGAGGAGAAACGGACATGTGACAACGCTTGGCTCACAAACCCCGGCCTCCAGCCTCCGGCCTCCGGCGAAAGCGCCCCATCGCTCACCTGGGTTGGTTCTCCATAAAGTGTGAAATTAGGATAACATTAGCCCCGCTGGCCAGATCCAAACCCGGTGCTCCGGCTGTAGCGGACGTGGATGTAATCCCTCCGATTTTGAAAGGGGATTGACACTTTTTTCTTGAACCCATTGCGAAGAAATTTAAACAGTAGACGTTGAAAACTGTCCCCTTGAAGGCGTCTTAAGCCGATCTAACAATGGCAAAGTCTTTACTTTGAAGCCTGATACCGCTTTAAGTGTAACATTATTGCCAGCTTCACCCAAAGTTTGAGCCGAATACTTCCCACCGTGTAGGATATCTGATTCAGAGCCTTTAAAATGCGGTTTCCAATATTTCGCCAGGTCATTTTGCTTTCAATTATGTTTTCATTTCAGCACCACAGTCGGGAAGATTCAATGTAAATATCATAAACACGGATTTAAGCTATTGTTGGTTAATGTCAATGCGCAAGATCAGACTATGTCCATTCAATGTTCGTCCAACCCTGGTCTGCTGTGCACCTTTGATTTTAATGGGTCGATCATTGGCAGCCGAGCTCTCAGCTCCTTCGGATCCATGCCAGAGAACCCCTTTTCTTAAATGGGGGGAAAAAACTGCAGGTGTTGAAATGGGAAATAGCAACAGAAAGCGCTGGGAAAAAAATCTCAACAGACCTGCGGATAAAAGAGAAACAGTTCAAGTCCAAGACTGAGAAATGGAGAAGGAGAGATTCCCTCTTTGAACCATTTCTCTCTCTCTCTCTCCCCCCCCCCCCCCCCCTCCCTCGTTTACTAAGTATCTTCAGGCCATATCTATTTGACCAGTCACCTCGATATCAATTGTTGTATCCGAGCGGTTTCCGCGAGGTGTTTTATATTGACAGTGCTAACGTGCAGGAGGGTGTTAGCGGATAAATTGTTTGGCAAGAATTAGAATAATTCAGCATTTCCTTTGCTCAACTTGCAATCAAATAATAGCATGAAGCAAACGTTTAGGACAAACCTTTTATTGACAGTAACTACTTGGACTAAACTTTGAAAGGAGGTACGTTCAGTCATTTGGACATGCGCTGGAGTTAGAATCCCAGTACGACATGCTCTGTGCTTACAGTGGTACTTTGTCATTCATTGATGACAGTGCTGTCTTCGTATCATCCCTTCAAATTATCAGGACCTACCCCTGACGGGTGGGGTATATCATAAGAACATAGAAGAGTACGCCGCAGGATGCCAAGCCCAACTCTTACCTGCCTGCACACAATCCACATCCCTCCATTCCCTGCATATCCACTTGTCTATCCAAAAGACTCTTAAATGCCACCATCGCATCTGCATCCACCACCGACCTCTCACCCCGTCAGCGTGTTGCACTCACCACCCTCTATTTACAACACTTGCCCCACACATCTCCTGTAAACGTTGCCGCCCTCGCCTTAAAGCTATGTTCTTAAGCCCTCTAGTATTAGATCATTCCATCTTGGATAAAAGGTTCTGACTGTCCCTCTCATAACTTTATATACTTCTATTACATTATCCTGCAACATCCAGCGTTCCAGAGAAAACATTCTTAATAAATGTTAAAATGTCACGCAGCAAACATCCAACTTCCTATTTTCTCTCGCTGTGAAACGATTGTGAGCCGGAGATTATTTTAAGGAGCGTTGTAAGTGTGGTTGGAAATCAGACCACACAAATGATTCCGAAGCGACATTCTCAGCAGTACACTTTCCAGCTGCACGTTGACAAAACGCATCCCTCTCTCTTTAAGGTCACTCTTGGGTTGAGCTGGCTGACGGCCGCCCGAGAGGCCACTGGATGCTTTTATCATCGCCTGCTCTTCCTTGTCGGTAACAATGTACAAGTGAAAAGAACAATTAACAATAGGGCACACCCCAAAGCGCCCCCCGACACAAGGATTGCGCTTTGAAGTAGTGCGGGGAGAATGCTGAAGATAAATCATTTACAGCTGTGAATATGTCAAGCCGAGACAGCAGTGTCAAAAATTACTCTACGTGTCATCGCAGCATGCGGATAGAGTCCAGCTGCGGGCAATTTCAATCCCGACACATCTCAAGCTGCCAAGGGTGCTGGGAATCATCAGCATGCATCCCGCTAAAAGTCCCATTGACTATCCGGAATGAGCGGAATTTTTCAACTAATCTCCTTATGCAGTAACTTGTCCCGCAGGACGCAGTGAAATTGTGTCAGATAGATCTGAAAGGAACTTGATTGATTCGTCCCTGACAGATGTACAATGACGGCTGTAGATTTTAAAACCAGATTTTCGACATTATAGCTGCAACCGTGCCCGCGTCTAAAGGGATGTTGAAGTGATCACAAATAATGGAAGCGGCAAAATAAATCCGATATTTTCTTAAATATATATGTTATGTTAATGTACTAAAAGTTAGATTGTGATGAAAAAAGATCATCCTGAAATGATTCTAAAACAGCGAAAATGATGGACAATAATTATGTGCAATATTTACTCAAAATCTTGCAGTGTTCATTATTATTGTTGTTATTACCCTTATTATTATTATTATTATTATTATTATTATTATTATTATTATTATTATTATTATTATTATTATTGTTAGTGTTTTGTTTTTATGCATGTATGTGTGGTGTACATATATATAAATTCAGTATATACAAATATACTGAACTATATATATACTGTACTTTTTTTTGTTTATTATATTTACAGAGTTTACAGTGTTTACATATTCTGCTGTGCTGCTGCAAGTAAGAATTTCATTGTTCGTCTGGGCCATATGACAATAAAACACTCTTGACGTTTTAACTATTTAACATTCTCATCATTTCTGGAAGTGGTGGGAATACACTAATTCACTATGCCAATCAAGACCCTCTCATTTATAATAACTTTATTTACATGAAACGTAGATCAGTACAGTACAAGCCCTTCGGCCCACAATGTTCATGCCAAACATGATGCCAAGAAAAACACTGCTCAGGCCGCCTGGACGTACCTGATCCCCCGGTTGCTAAACACTTTGCATATCTTTCATTCTTTCATTCATTGCTCTATATTTCTCCAGATCATCGTCTATATCTCTCGTTTCACTTTCCCCTAGCTAGTCTGAAGAAGGGTCTTGACCAGAAACATCACCCATTCCTTCTCTCCAGAGATGCTGCTTGCCCCTCTGAGTTACTCCAGCTTTTTGTGTCTATCTTCGGTTTAAACAGCAGCTGCAGTTCCTTCCTATACTACTCTTATCTGTCTCCGTGTGATCCATATCACCATTCCCTGCACATTCAAGTGCCTTTCTCAAAGCCTCTTAAATGCCAATACCCTATCTGTCCCTGCCATCACCCCTAGCTGTACTTTAGCATTTTTCATTTTAGCATTGTTAATGGAGGAAAGCAGGTCAATGAAGATGTGCAGTTCAGTCTCCGGCGATCCCAGTGTAGGGAAAAATCATTTTTATTAAACAATGTAACTGAACATTGCCTTCTGAACAGGATTAGTGCACTGTTTTCCTCATGGACAAGTTAAATGAGGTGGAAATAACATGACAAATGGAGTACAGTGTAGGAAAGTGGAACAAACAGAAACGTTGAGTATTTGAAAATAGATATTGGAAAATGTTGTTGTTTAAAAGGGAACTAAATGTTCTTGTACAAAAGTAATTGAAAGTAGCATCCAGGGTGGCAGGCAAATAGGACGGCAAATGGTATAATTGAGAAAAAAGTGCTGGAGTACCTTAGTAGGGTCACTTGGCATCTGTGGAGAACATCATAGAAACATAGAAACATAAAAATATAGGTGCAGGAGTAGGCCATTCGGCCCTTCGAGCCTGCACCGCCATTCAATATGATCATGGCTGATCGTCCAACTCTGCCTTCTCTCCATACCCCCTGATCCCTTTAGCCACAAGAGCCACATCCAACTCCCTCTTGAATAAAGCCAATGAACTGGCCTCAACGACCTTCTGTGGCAGAGAATTCCAGAGATTCACCACTCTTTGTGTAAATAATGTTTTCCTCATCTCGGTCCTAAAGGAATTCCCCCTTATCCTTAGACTGTGACCCCTTGTTCTGGACTCCCCCAACATTGGGACCAATCTTCCTGCATCTAGCTTGTCCAACCCCTTAACATCGATAGGGAATGTTTCGGGAAGGGTCCCAACTCAAAACATCACCCATCCATGTTCTCCAGGGATGTTGCCAGGCCTGCTGAGTTACTCCAGCACATTGTGGAGGATGTCTCCCCTGGCCAAGGACTCTAGTCTGAACTCGGACATGCCTCCCCTGGCCAAGGACTCTAGAACTAGAACTAAGACAGGTCTCAAAAATAAGGTTTATGTAGGACCGAGATGAGGAGAACTTTCTCACCACAAAGGGTGAATCTGGGAAATTCTCAACCCTGAACTCTGACTAAAATCATTTGCATTCGAAACTGAGATCAACGTATTTCTGTGTATGATGGAAATTAGGGCATAATTATGGAAATTAGTGTTGAGATGGAAGGTCGAGCATGGCCCCATTGAAATGACGAGCATGCTAAAAGGGCCAGGTAGCCTGGTCTTACTCTTTATGCTTAATGAATGGTTGACAATGCAATAGTTTGTAATTTCTTTTTTCAAAAAATGTGGTCAAATACAAAAAAAAACTCTGCACTTTAGGTGTGTGTTTAAGGCAATGATTTCCTGTCATTTATTCTATAATTCATTGGTCACAGAGGAAAGCATGGCAATATCCCATTTGACACTAAAGCAGGAATTTCACACAAGGGAGAGGGTAGCTAAATAGTTCTGTGATTAACTGGTTAAAAAGATAATTATTTGCAATTTCTCCCTTGGGATAATGACATACATCTGCTTAATGGGGCTTCCACTAATTACCTGGTTCACAAATGTTCCCAGTTTGGAAAAATACCCTTTCCCCTGAACAAATTCACTCCAACCCCATCAAGAAAGCAAAATTGAGGCAAAGCAAAAAAAGATCAGAGTAATAACGGGCCTGTCCCACAGGCAATTTTTCAGCGGACTGTCAGTCACCGGCAGTCGCCCGAAAAACCGGCAACTGGAACGGCGACTGTCAGAGTGGAACACACACACACACACGCACACAAACACATCGCTTCCTTCACCAGCTCGTTATGCAGGCGGGAGACAGGGCAAACGGGGGTAGCGCTGTCTAAAAAATTCACATGGTGCAAAGCCAAGGTGAAACAGACACACACCGTAGTGAACAGGAAGGTTGGTGCTGTAAAAAGACAGCTAAAGCACAGTGTACTGTAAGTCCTTTAAAAGGGGGGGGGGGGGGTTAGAAGGGGGAGGAGGAGTGGAGACAACTTTTAAGAAGCCAGAGATACACGGCTGTGAAGCTCGGCGGACATTCAACATTACTGGTCGGTTATCCTTGGTTCTGAAAACTACTGCTTACCTTTTTTTTCCCAATGAGCCAATGAAATTCACCGGTCAGCACCGGCTACAACGACGAGAACCTCTGAGAACCTTCGACCACCTGGCAACTTATTAGGACCTCCTGGCGACCCACCTATGGCCCGAGAATTCTCGCTACTCTCTACTCTCGCTTCATTCTCGTCGCCGCTAATTTTTCAACGTGTTGAAAATTTCACGGCGACCATAATGAGGCCACGACTAGTTCCCAGAATTCGGGAACTCCTCACGACCATGAAGGCGACTCCCCGGCAACCGCCCGCGAACATGTGGCAACCATGTGGCAAATGCATGGTCTCCTGCAGTCGCCTAAAAGGTCGGCTAAGTGCGACAGGCCCATTTAAAGAAGGTTTTGAGACCAGGTGATCCATACAACTTCTATTTACTGGTCAGTAGTGTTTTCTTCTGGTATTATCTCCAATCCATGGTTCTTAATGTTTAAAGCAAGCCCAAAGGGTGAACTAGTTTGGAAGAAAAAAAACCTGCAGGTGCTGGAAATATGAAATAAATGTAGAAAATGCTGGAAGCAGCCAGCTGTGAAACAGAAAGAGAGTTTGGGATTTAAACTCTTTTTTTATTTAAGATGATACGTTTGGAAGAATTAGTCCTAATTCATTCAGAGAGTGCTGTTGTAACAGACCTTTGTCCAGGGTGCATAGGCAGGCCAGAGTTACAGCACGGCTCCAAATCATGGCAAGGACAAACTCCGAGTGTAAAAAAAAACACAATTTGGAAAGTTGGGGCAGACTAACAGAAAATAAGAAGTGATTCAGTTACC
Organism: Raja brachyura; assembly: GCA_963514005.1. The sequence continues at coordinate 21,733,541 of OY740789.1, forward strand.
ATAGACACTTTTTATCATGGGCTTTCTTTTTAACAGTTGTAGGTTATCCATGTACTTTTGCTATTATTGTCATCATTGTTTTTATTTACAATACATTGCATTTCAGACCAAGGCAAGTGCATGGGATTATAAAGGTTGCAGTAAAGTGACACACAAAAGATGTCAAATATAATTCAAATTAAACCGCCCTTCGCGTCTGCAGTCCAACATATAAAAGTGAATGGAAGATAAAATGTGGTGCTGCCTCAAAGATTCTGCATGACAATGGCTGCCTATAAAAGACTTAACAGTCTAGAGTGTGTGAGAGAACAGTGGTGGAGTGAATGGGTTGGATCCTTAACTCTGACAATGTAAAGATAATTCCAATCCTCCTCAGAAGAAGATGCTTCACTCCTGACTGACAATGCCATAAATGTCTCATTCATCAGATACAGAAAACCTGTCACTTCTCGGTCCCAATAATTCCTGCTGTTTATCTGACAAATTGACAGCCTCGTGCTTAATGCCATTCTTTTAATAGGAAGGAGTTAACTGCCTCTGTTAAGGTCTGATGTATTCTGTTGTTTAAAATGTTGAGTGTAGCTTTCTATCCATCTTAAAATTATCGTCAAGCATCAAAGTGGAGCCTGACATAAACAATAACCTTCACAGAAATTAAAGGAGAATTACATCATTATGGACCAGCACTTGGAGATTGCTGCCTAACCTGCTGTTACTCCAGCTTTTTATGTCTATCTTCAGTTTAAACCAGCATCTGCAGTTCCTACAAACTCACTTGGAAAACAGATTTAACCTTCAATTTGTGCAGCAAACAAGTCACAGGGATTTAGTACATATGCCCTCTCTGGGAACCTATCCCTAAAAATTGTAAAGTTAGGAAAATACTTCTTTAAAAATAGTTAGGGTGTCTTTCACCCTCATTGCTGTGTTAAAACAGGGCCAGAGGGTTTGCAGTGGAAGGTTGTGAAGATTATGATGTGTGTGTTCTTTGATCCCGGGCCTCTTGAGAAATAGGTCTCAGCCTTAAAGAACACTTTCTCCATGGGGGTCCCAGAGCAGCAGCCACAGATGTGGGTGAATACACGAGGGAAGAGTGGGTGTACCTGTATGCCTTCAGTGTGTGAGGTTGCAGCTGAGCCTGCGATTCTTGGCAGGAATTAAAACCTGTACATTGAAATGCCCCATGTCCCGCAATGGACAGGACAGGTTTAGAGAGATAAGGACCAAACGCAGGCATGTGGGACTAGTATAGATGGGACATGTTTATCACTGTGGGCAAGTTGGGCCAAAGGGCCTGTTTGCACGTTGTATGATGATATGACTGCAGGATGCATTTCCACCGTTCATGGCCATACTATGGACAATGAGTCCCAGAAGAGTGTTAAAACCGAAGGAGGCAGATCTGATAGCTAAGCATCAATGTCCCTTGCTGGTTGGCTACAGAGTTTGCTCCTGTCATTGCTGGGAACTAAAGACAGAGTTCAAATTTTGCAAATTTAAGGGAGGCAAACATGAGTATTCCACTTGCTATGGTCATAATTACACAGGAAAAACATGAGCTGAACAATCACAATCCTTTTCCCCAGGATAAGGGTGTCTTATACTAAAGCGCTTAGATTTAAGGTGAGAGGGAAATGAATTAAAGTGGACCAGAGGAGCAACGATTTCCACACAGAGGGTGGTGGTTATGTGGAACTAGCTGCCAGAGGAGGCCAGAGAGGCAGCTACAAACAATGTATAATGGGTAGAACAAGAGGTTGGAGGAAAGTCTAAAAGGATGTGGGCCTAATGCAGGAAAACCTCAGATATACATCCAGGTCAGCATGTACTAGTTGGGCCTAAGGGCCCGTTTCTGTGCTGCATAACTCTATGACTGCATGAGCTTTGTTGACATGGATCATGCCTAGGTGGGCCCCTTTAATTTTGTATTGGGTAGAATCTTGACAGGAAATGGTTGCCATCATATGGTGTGGTTGCGTATAACATGGCGTGTCATATGGCGTGGCTGCCAGCGTGGTGCCACGATGGTAGCCACGCCAACAGTCTGTCTGTCTTTTCGTCTTTTTTTTGTTATTTTTAGTGCGTTTTAAAAGTTGGTGTTAATGTCACGAAACTAGGATTAATTTGAAGGACATGGGAAAAGTTTAAAAATCCCTAAACTGAAAAGACAGAAAAGTTGGGGGGGGGGTCATCTTGCAGTTGTATAAGACATTGGTGAGACTTCATCTAGAATATTGTGTTCAGTTCTGGGCACCATGTTATAGGAAAGATATTTTCAAGCTTGAAAAGGTTCAGAAAATATTTACGAGGCTGTTGCCAGGGCTAGAGGGTGTGGGCTATAGGGAGGGGTTGAGTAGGCTGGGTCTCTATTCATGGAGTACAGGAGGATGAGGGGTGATCTCATAGAGGTGTACAAAATCAAATCAGGTGTACAGATCAGCAGAGAAGATTATTGGCTGCAACCTTCCATCCATTGATGAACTGTATATTGCAAGGGCCAGGAAGCGAGCAGGCAAGATCATCTCTGACCCCTATCACCCTGGCCACAAACTCTTTGAATCACTTCCCTCTGGAAGGCGACTCCGGACTGTCAAAGCTCCCACAGCCAGATATAAAAACAATTTTTATCCACGAGTAGTTGCTCTACTCAACAGCCAAAAATCTGGAGCTTCCCTTTGATCTGGTATTCTGTTGGTTCACATGCTTGATCAAAGGTGTTTTATCATTAATGTTTATTATTATTAATGTTAAGTGTTTTCTGAGTCATTTGTAACTGTCACTGTATGTCATGTTGTTACTTGTGGGTGGAGCACCAAGGCAAATTCCTTGTATGTGAATACTTGGCCAATAAACTTACTTACTTACTTACTTAAATCATGAGAGGAATAGATTGGGTAGATACACAGGGTCTTGTCCAGAGTAGGGAAATCGAGGACGAGAGGTTCAAAGTCAAGGGGAAAAGATTTAATAGGAATCCGAGGGGTAACTTTTTCACATAAAGGGTGGAACAAGCTGCCAGAGGAGGTAGTTGAGGCTGGGACTATCCCATCATTTAAGAAACAATTAGATGGGTACATGGACAGGACAGGTCTGGAGGGATATGGACCAAGCGCAGGCAAGTGGGATATGTGTAGCTGGGACATTGTTGACCGGTGTGGGCAAGTTGGGCTGAAGTGTCCGTTTCCACACTGTATCACTCTATGACTCTTGGACTCTATGACTGGTAGAAGAATATTAATTTTTTGGAACATAATCCCAAACCCCAAATTGAAACTTGAATTTGGACAAGAGATTCAGTAGGACCAAGGCAAAATCCTTGTGACCATACTCCTCACCCACCTGGATTAAACAAGTTTATCTTGCTAATGATTCCAAAGCCATACAAGGTCCTGAGTAGCAGTGTGGACTTGATTGACCTTCTGGAAAGAGAGGAATGGGTCAAACAAGCACCCTTTCTCTGTAAAAGAGAAAAACAGAATGACGAGCACTTTTCCAATGGTGAAACAAACAAAGCAGACCATGCGGCATCTGAGGAGGGAAATGAACAGATGACACTTCTCCTAAAATGGCGTCTGTCCAAAAGCTTCTACAGATGATGCCTGCCCCTGCTGAGTTCCTCCAGCACTTTGATTTTGCTCAAGATTTTAACATGCGTCGTCTCTTAAGTATCCAAGAGCACTTTTTCACTTTGCTAGGTCAACCATGGACAGGCAGTAAATGTCAACCTTATAAATCCAAAAGCTGCAGAAGCTGGGAATCGGAAGTAAAAATAGAAATGCTGGAAACACTCGACAATTCAAGCAGCACGCACGGATATTCAGCCCTAAGTGAGACTTTGACAGCATCAGAGCTTGGAGCTTTGAGTGGAACTGAGGGAAGGTTCAGACCCAAAATGTTGCCTGTCCACTCCCTCCACTGATGCTGCATGACCTGTTGAGTTCCTCCAGCACTTTGTGTTTTGCTCAAGATCTCATCATCCACAGTTGCCAGAGTCTCCATTTGAGTGCAGCTTGCCTGGTCCACTGAAGGAAGGTCTATTTGTATTGGGTCTGTTAGTCCAGCTGGGAGCTGCCTCCTGATAGAAGGCTGCGCTGTGCTCAGGACTACGATAGAAGAATCAGCAGTGCCTGAAGGTAGGCTATTGGTGAATTTGGAAAACTCCAGTGTACGGAAGTCATGGCAACTTATTGTTAAATCTTACACTGGTATATTGTTATTCAAAGGCTTATGATACAAAATATAAAATACGTCAGGCACATTGTATAAGGTGTATCAGATGTTAACACAAGATCGGTAGTGTCAATGCATCGTTTTACTTGATCGCTGCATAAAATACCATAAGACCATGAGACAGGAGTAGAATTAGGCCAGACAGCCCATTAAGATTGCTCTGCCATTCGATCATGGCTGATCAATATTTCTCTCTCAACCCCATTTTCCTGCTTTCTCACCGTAAACCACCCTCTGGTAAAATTAATTCCTCCTCAACATTCTAAAGGTATATGCTTTTATTCTGAGGCTATTCGCTGATTCTCTGGATGCTTTCAAGAGAGAGCGAGATAGGGTTCTTAAAAATAGCGGAGTCAGGGGATATGGGGAGAAGGCAGGAACAGGGTACTGACTGGGGTTGATCAGCCATGATTACATTGAATGGCGGTGCTGACTTGAAGGGCCAAATGGCCTACTCCTGCACCTATTGTCTATTGTCGATTGTCTATTGTCTATTGTCTATTCCCATTGTCCTAGACTGTACCACTACTGGAAACATCCAGTGTAGGCCTTTAATTATTCAGTAGATTTCAATGTGAACCCCTTCATCCTTCTAAACACCAGTGAATATAGGCCTAGTGCCTTCAAACACTCATCATATATTAACCCAATCATCCACGGGATAAATCTCAAAAACTCCTCTGGTCCCTCCAATGCTAGCACATCCTTCCTCAAAGCAGAGCCCAAAACTGCTTACAATATGGTATATGTGACCTGACCAGTGCTTTATAAAGCCTCAGCATCATTCCGTCTTCAGACTAGAGTGAAAGTATTTAGAAAGTAGTAACTAACAGATAATTATTTTGGCATTTTAACAATTCACCCTTGCATAACTAGCAAACTTAAATGCAAGATTGGTGGACCCCCAGTGCCAAAAGTAAAATAATCTTTGATCTTGAAGGATTACAACATCTTAAAGGCTTTAGCAAGACAATTTGTCCAAATGTCGATTGGGGTCATATATCTGGGATTTTACTGAATTCACAGCATGTTCAGTGAATGTTAGTCATTGCAGCATTACACAGGGAAGACAATTCCTTCATCCTTGTCACTCAGTGATTAAAAATGTTGCCAAAGAAAAATCAAGACAATTAAGGGCGGTGGTAGAGCTGCTGCCTCACAGCACCAGAGACGTGGATTTGATCCTGACTTCGGGTGATGTCTCTGTGGTGTTTGCATGTTCTCATAAGTTCATAAGTTATAGGAGCAGAATTTGGCCATTCGACCCATCACGTCTACTCCACGATTCAATCAAGGCTAATCTATCTTTTCCTCTCAACCCCATTCATCTGCCGTCTTCCCATAACCCCTGACACCCTTACTAATCAACCCATTCTCCCTGTGACCGCGTGGGTATCTCCCGGGTGCTCCGGTTTCCTCCCACATCCCAAAGACATGCGGTTTTGGGGTTTGTAGGTAAATTGACGTCTGCTGTCTTTCTGCAAATTGTCTTTCTGCTGACTGGATAACACGCAACAATAGCACTTCACTGTACACTGCATACGTGACAATAAACTAAACTGAGCTAAACTCAACTGAATCTGTAAATTGCCCCTAATATGTGGGGAATAGATGGGAAATGTGGGATAACATAGAACTACTGTGAATGGGTGATTGATGGTTGGCATGGACTCGGTGGGCTGAAGGGCCAGTTTCTGTGCTGTATCACTAAAACTAAAACCTAACACCAAAACTCAACAAAATGCTGGACTAACTCAGCAGGCCAGGCAGCATCTATGGAGAAGATGGATAAGAAATGTTTGGGTTGGGACCTCTCTTCAGACTGGAATAAAGCTATTTTAGAAGGAAGTAGCTAACACCCAAGTAATAGTTCATTATTATTGCAGGTGAAATCATTTGCACCTTTGAATTCATCGAAGCACCTTCTGCCAATAAAGATGTGTTCAGTGTGTGGAGAGGTTTGTGTTCTATGAGCTGCCAGGCATTATGTGCAGCCAAATGTTATTCAGGCTGTGTTTGCTAATTATCTAATGCCCCTGCTATGACTCCTCCTTCCTCTCTGTAATCCCTATGCTGATTGTGCGAGACTAGATTTTTGTCAGACAGTTAACTACTCTGCATGTAGTATCTTGGGGTTTTTTTTTTAAGTCAACATTTTATAAGTTCATTTATTTCTTCCCTCTTATATAATTGGAGAAGGAAATGTTCTAAAATTTTGGCGCATAGCTCCAACCGAAATTTCACAAAACCAGGCAAATCCTAATGCAATGAAAACCATCAAACTACATCATTAGAACTACAGGACATTGCTGGTGCCGTGTGTTATATTTTGTTGAAGCTAGACACAAAATGCTGAAGTAATTCAGCAGGACAGGCAGCACCTCTGGAGAGAAGGAATGGGTGACGTTTCGCGTCGAGACCCTTCTTCAGACTGTTCAGTTCATACCCATAACTTAGATGCATCGCGAATACTGACAAATCTTCAGTGCAGAATAATATAGATGATTTTACTATTAATCGACAAGTCACTGATATTCTGGTGATCATTCAGGTAGAAATGGAAAGTGAAAGGTCAAGCTGTGGGTGCAACCCATCATAATAAAGCTTAGATATTACTTTAAGTGACAAAGATGAAAATGTAGCAGTGTTGTCCTGCTGTACTACCAGCTGTTGTTATTAAATATTGGGCTTCTCCAACATGTCAATGTTCTCCAACATGCCCGTTGAAGGACCCAGTCAGGAAATTAGAAACAAGGAACTGCAGATACTGGTTTACATAAAAGGACTCAAAGTGCTGGATTTACTCAGCACGTCAGATAGCATCTCTGGAGAACATGGATAGGTGGCATTTTGGGTCAGTACTTTCTTGGTCATTAGCAGGGTTGGCATTTGTATACCCCTTTTAGCATATTTCAGTAATACTTTTGTCTGTCAGTACCATCTGTCAGTGGTCACACTGATCTGATCTGATCTGTATTTATGCCTAGAATATTCTGTCGTGCTGCAGCAAGCAAGAATGTCATTGTCCTATCTGGGACACATGACAATAAACTCTCTTGACTTGATCCAATGGAGCCAACAAGAGCAGTCATGATCTGCTGAGTTTCAATCATTCACTTATCCTTAACTGCTGAAGTTCCAGGTCCTGAAGCGTATTCATAACCTACTGGTACAATCCAGTCAGCCAAATATCCGTGGCTTTATTCAGATGTGCTACCTGCGATAATGCAGCAAACTGATGGAACTTAAGAATCAACTGCCATCAATTCTTAGCCACCCCGGTCCTCACCTGAGTTCATTTGGAATGCATTGAACATTTCAATTATAACTATTCCTTTTAGTACATTTGAAATACTTGAAATATACAGCTGTGCAAAGTTTATTTTTCAGATTGATGGTCACTGGTGAAAGGTCTTTGACTTGAAAGGTTACAGTAACACTGCTTCTCTCTCCATAATAATTCTGAGTATTTCTCGCATCTTACGTTTATTTTGCATTTTCAGCATATGCAGTTTTTTTTGTTGCTTTTTGATAATCATTTCTTCATTAAACATTCACCACTTCCCTTACTGAAATACCAGAAAGAAAAGTGAATATTTTAATTGCAGTGACGACAGCATTTCACACATTTACAAGGTATGTTAAATGGCCTTTCTTTTCCTTTCACTGTGTGTAAAAAACATTTGTTCCTAACAACTGTTATTCGTACCAAATGTATTTAGTATTTTTCTTTGAAGCATGTTCATAAAAATTTAATTTAAATAAAAATACTAAATGCATTTGATATAAATAACAGGAACAAATGTTTAAACTTACTTAGCCTTTTAATTTAAAATCCAGAGTTTAATTATACCAGAAGCTGAAGTCCATGCCATGCATATTAGTATTGTGTCTTACAGAGATAGTTGCATTATCTACTAACAGTTAGACATTGCACTGGACTGGTGCATTCATCCCCTACCTCAGTTAATGTTTCACTGATCAACTGAATACAATGGCACTACAATTGGATGACATTTTATATTCCCCACCCAAATTGCCTGGAGATTTTTGTGCAATCCATCACGAGACCACCAGGATTCAGAGAACAAGCACTAATTTATCAGGCTCTTCACTTCATTTGCTGGACCTCCAATGGGAAGAACAGGCACTAAAACACGACAATACTTGGGACTGTTACTTCTGAAATCCATCACCAGCTCCTCAGAGAGTTTCTGTAGCGAAAATAGTGACAAATGTCAATAATTAAATATTTTGCTCAACTTCCATTAATTTTAACATCATCTGCAAGGTTACGTTTGGTTCAACTTCCTATATTTAAAAGCAAAACACAACATAATCAAGTTCAACGTAAATTGTACTGATTATCCATTCTTAACTCAAAAGATCTCAGATATTCAGTCACGGCACTTCTAGCTGCACAGTTTGGCTTTGGAATATTCATCATTGTAATTCATGAAGTATTTGTTTACAAAATGCATCATGTTTTCAGCAGGCCCTGATTTAGATGCGCTCTGGGTTTCTAAGGGGTAAGGTTCTCTGCAGAAGCCTATCATTGGGGACAGATGGTGTACTATTATAAGTGAATAGCTCCTGTCTGCATCACAGCATGTATTTTACAATTGTGTTGGTTGTGAGATTGTATGTAGTTGGGAGACATCTGCTTAGTGTTATGAACCTTATACTTTTAATTAAAAAATGAGGAAAACACTGTAATATATTGAGAGTACCCTGGCAGCAGTGGAAAGACATACGTTTGCAGAAAACTTAGAAAGCCTGACAGTAGCTGGCTCTATGAGTCTGCATGTAGGCTTTTGCCACAGAATTCTAAGAGTCCGATTAATGTTTCCATAGCAACACGATTGTGAAAGACTGGAAATAAATGCCAGTTTATAACCTTGTCTGCCGAACACAAAGATACATTCAGAAAATAGTCATACAAGAGCTATAAATAGTCTACCAGCTTCTGGTGGAGTTTATTTTAAGTATTGCAAACCCTGAAACATGGAGTGTAATTTTAATATTATTTAATCATTCTTTCTAGATCTATTTTAATAATCCTTTCTCAATCAGATCAACAATTTTATATCAGGATGTTTGCAAGTGGTTGTTTCAAACTACATTTTCTGTAACCCAGGTCCTATGGATAAAAACAAATCATTTAATTTGTTATCAGTTATTACTAATTTGCAGTGGCCTGGTGGTGCAGGAGTAGAGTTGAGGGTTCAATCCTGGCTACGGGTGTTGTCTGTATGGAGTTTGAATGTTATCTCTGTGACTACATGGGTTTTCTCCCGGTGCTCCGGTTTCGCCCCACACTCCAAAGACGTACAGGTTTGTAGGTTAAATGTCTTCTGTAAGTTGTCCCTAGTGTGTAGGATAGTGCTAGTGTATGGGGTGATCCTCGCTGGGCCGAAGGGCCTGTTTCCACGCTCTAAAGTCTAAAGTAAACTAAGATTGAGATTTGTGTTGCTTCCAAAACTTTTTTCCAAGTCGTACTTTACCAGTTCCTAATCTAGGTATGGTGTAGATTTCAGATTGTTGATGCTTCATGTGGATAATTGGATGATAAGACATTGGTGAGACTATGTTTTGAATACTGTGTACAGATTTAGTCTCCTATCTATGAAAAGATGGAGTGCAGTAAATGTTTATCAGACTGATTCATGCGAGTGTTTGAAATATGAAGGAGAATTGAGTCAATGGTTGTACTCTAGAGAGTCAGAAGGAATAGAGGTGATCCCATTTTTACATGGCCGGGCAAGTTAGGTAAGTGGAACATGTTTCCTTTGACTGAGGAGTCCAGAACCAGGATCAAAGTCTCAGAATAAGGGATAGACACAAAAAGCTGGAGTAACTCAGCGAGTTGGGCAGCATCTCTGGAGAGAAGGAATGGGTAATGTTTCGGGTCGAGACCCTTCTTCAGACTGGTTAGGGATAAGGAAAACAAGAGATATAGACGGTGATGTGGAGAGATAAAGAACAATGAAGGAAAGATATGCAAAAAAATAACAATGATAAAGTAAACAGGCTATTTGGTGGGGTGAAAATGAGAAGCTAGAGCGAATTGGGTGGGGGAGGGATAGAGAAAGAAGGAATGCCGGGGCTACCTGAAGTGAGAGAAATCAATATTCATACCACTGGGCTGTAAACTGCCCAAGCGAAATATGAGATGCAGTTCCTCCAATTTGTGTTTAGCCTCACTCGGACAATGGAGGAGACCGAGGACAGAAAGGTCTGTATAGGAATGGGAAGGAGAATTAAAGTGTCCAGCAATTGGGAGGTCAGGTTGGTTCATGTGGGCTGAGCGAAGGTGTTCCGTGAAACGATCGCCCAGTCTGCGTTTCGTCTCACCAATGTATAAGAGTACACGTCTTGAACAACAGATACAACGGATGAGGTTGGAGGAGGTGCAAGTGAACCTCTGCCTAACCTGAAAGGACTGTCAGGGTCCCTGGACAGAGTCGTGGGAGGAGGTATAGCGACAAGTGTTGCATCTTCTGCAGTTGCGGGGGAAGGTACCTGGGGAGGGGGTGGTTTGGGTGGAAGGGATGAGTTAACCAGGGAGTTGTGGTGGGAACTGCCTCTGCAGAAGGCGAAAAGGGGTGGAGATGGGAAAATGTGGCTAGTAGTGAGATCCTGTTGGAGGTGACGGAAATTTCGAAGGATGATGTTTTGTATGCAACAGTTTATGGGGTGGAAGATAAGGACTTAAGGGGAATAAGGGATATCAAATTGAGGTGAGAAAGTTCTTGACTGAGGATAATGAATTTTTGGAACTCTCAAGACTGGACTGCTGTGGAGGGCTTAGACATTGATACAAAACAGATCAATAGATTTTTGGATATAAAGAGAATCAAAGGAATAGGGCAGATAAATGGTGCTGGGGAAGGCCAACTCCGATCATGAATGGCAGAGCATGTTTACAGAGCTAGATGGCCTCCTCATGCTCCTAGTTCTTATGTTCTCAAGTTCTCGTATATGGCTCTCACGCAAAACTATCTCCCTTCCATTGACTCCATGTACACTTCCTGCTGCCTCAGCAAGGCCACCAGCATAATCAAGGATGACGCACCCTGGCCACTCCCTCTTCTCCCCTCTCCCATCAGGCAAGAGGTAGAGGTGTGTGAAAACACATCCTCCAGGTTCAGGGACAGTATCTTCCCAGCTGATATCAGGCAACTGAACCATCCTATCAACAAAAAGAGAGCAGTCCTGAGCAACTATCTACCTCACTGGAGACCCTCAGACCATCTTTAATCGGACTTTACTGGGCCTTTTCTTGCACTAGATGTTATACACATTATTCCCTTTATCATGTATCTGTACGCTCTAGATGGCTCGAATTGTAAACATGTATTGTTTTTCCGTTGGCATGCCACAAAATCTTTTCAGTGTAACTCAGTACACATGACAATAAACTGTACTAAGCTTCAGTCCTTCAATCGTCTGAATAAGGATCCCGACCAAAAGCATCAGCTATCCATGTCCTCCAGACTTGCTGCCAGACCCGCTGAGTTATTCCAGCACTTTGTGTCTTCTCCCATGGTTTAGTTTAGTTTAGTTTAGTTTAGTTTGGAGATACAGTGCGGAAACAGGTCCTTCGGCCCACCGGGTCCGCGCCAACCAGCGAACCCCGCACATTAACATAATCCTACACCCACTAGGGCCAATTTTTACATTTACCAAGCCAATTAACCTACAAACCTATACGTCTTTGGAGTGTGGGAGGAAACTGAAGATCTCGGAGAAAACAAGCAGATCATGGGGAGAATGTACAAACTTCGTACAGACAGCATACGTAGTCGGGATCAAACCCGTTCTCCAGCGCTGCATTTGCTGTAAGGCAACAACTCTACCGCTGCACCACCGTGTTGCCCTTACCTGAGCTGGATGTAGGTGAGAGATTTCACAACCTTGCTGCATCCTCATGTTGAGTGACACATGTCTGCACAGCAGCAAGGCCTCTGAAGTATGGAGATCCCAGGGATTGCCAGAGCCTCCTCCCCATCTTACAGCCCAACATCTTCTGATGAAAGCTAAAGCAAGGAGTCAACTTTTCCCTTCTGTAAAAGCTGTTATGAACTTTACCGTTTTTAGTACCTCAGGCATTCTGAGACACCCAAGACTATTTAAATTTAAATAATTTATAAAATAATTTGTTAAATTACCATTTGGAAAAAAACAAGTAAAAATGACAAAGCATCTAATAATCATAATTGCAATTTATTAGCCAAGTATGTTTTGCAACATACAAGGAATTTGGTTTGCCTTACAGTCATAACAAAAAAGCAACCGGCTTTATGTACATAAAAATTGACATAAACATCCACCACTGCGGCACCTCCACATTCCCCACTGTGATGGAAGGCAATAAAGTCAGGGGAGTCGAACCATCTACAGCTGGCGATTGAGCTCTCACATCGGGGCAATCTAAGGTTCCACATCGGGTGGCCGATACTCCAACAGCTTGAAGTTCCCGAAGTCTGCCCCTAACCAGGGACAGCGAGCGTCACGATGTTAAAGTCTGCAGTTCCCGCAGGTTGGAGCACCAAAGGCCGACCCCTGGCTAAGGGATCACTCGCTCCAAGATGTTAAAGTCTGCAGGCTCTGCAGTTTTAGAGCTCTAGAAGTCCCAGCAAGAGGCCGTCAACTCCATGATGTTAGTCCGCAGTGTGGACAGAGATACAACACGGAAAAAGTTGCATCTCCGTGGAGATTAGAAAAGTTCCCCTCACCCCCCCCCCCATATAATACAAAACTAAAAATAAACTACCACGTACATTTTACAACAAACTAAAAACACAAAGAAATAAAAGACGAAGACAGAACTAGAAATAATTTATTAGTTTAAAAATATTAAAGCAATTCGATTGAAAACACAGGACATTGCCGGAGCCGACAGGGGATAAGTACGAGTCCATAGAGTCTATAAATTACAGGGTGATACGGACTGCGACTTGGTAAAATGGCAGAAACAGTGAATTTAGATCGATTGAAAGATAACTAATATACGACGTACGTATGTCGGTTAAATCAACATTCAGCTACTTACTCTTACTTTCGTATAGAACCTTAACTAGAGGGCAATGCTGAGCCTCTAAAAGATCTTCTTGTTTTGTTCTGTTTAGTTCCTTAACGCGTTAAAGGTGCGGGACTATCTTATAATCTTATAATAATGATAGTATTTAAAGTGTATTGGTGCAAGGAAGGTTACTTGAATTCAACCATCGATGTGTGGTACTCGTTAGCAACATTTTCATATGTCGTTCCTTTTTTCTTTTCTCCTTTCTTTTTACTTAACTTTGTAATAAGTATCTTAACATCTTGTACTAAGGTACACTTTTCTTGGAGATATCTCTGGGGGGCCGGGGAAAGGGGCGAGGAGTTTCTCACAGCCTACATTTGAAAGAAATACTTTAATCACTGTGTCGGACCATTTAATTCAGCAGAAATCATATAATCTTAGATATGCAAGATGATGTAGCAAGCAAAACTGGGCAGAAAGGAATCACGTTTTGTAATTGGAACATCAGGGGTTCAAATGTACCAATTAAAAGGGGTAAAATACTAGCCCACTTAAAATCTCTTAACACTGACATAATATTCCTTTAGGAGATTCACCTCAAGAACGAATCACATAACAGGCTGAGGGGCAGGTGGATTGGACAGTTGTATCACTCCACCTTTTCCTCTAAAGCCAGGGAAACTGCAATTCAAATCCATAAAGGTATTCTGTTCAAACATGTCCACAATAGCTGATAAGGAAGGTAGGTACATTATAGTATCCGCAGAAATGTACTCAACCTCATTGACGTTGGTGAACATATATGCTCCAAATTTTGATAACCCCTAATTCTTAAATAAATTATATAATTTAATACCTGATATGTCCTAGTCCAATTTGATAATCAGTTGGGATCTAAACTGTGTATTAGACCAATACCTAGATAGATCTTCATTTCAAAGAATAATTACATCCAAGTCAAGTGAACTTCTGAATACTTATATAAACAACACAAGTATAGAGGACGTATGGAGGATTGCCAATCCTTCAGGAAGAGAATATTCCTTCTACTCAGGTGTCCATAAAGTGTTTACAAGAATTATTTTCTGGTTGAATCCCAAATTCTGCCATACACCCACAACTCAAAATATCATGATATCATTCTCAGATCATTGCCCTCTTACATTTTCTGTAAAACTGGAAGGAATGGCAAATAGACAGCCGTGCTGGCGATTTAACCCACAAATACTCGCAAAGGCTAGGTTTTGTGACTACCTGAAGTTACAGATGGAAATCTTCTTTGAGATAAATGACACTCTTGGTATCTCTCCATCTTTGCTTTGGGAAACCTTTGAAGCCTACCTCAGATGCTGCATCATTTCATACCAAGCTTCTCAGAATACGGGAAATAGGGCAGAACAATTGGAGTTAGAAAAACAAATACAACAATTAGACTTAGAAAATGCGGCTGACCCGTCCACAAGAAAACACAACAAGATAGCTGCAATCAAATTCAAACCAAACCAGATATTCTTGGCAAGAAGCAATAGGGCATTTCAATACACCAAACAAAAACACCGAATTTGGTGATAAACCTCATAAACTTTTAGCACAAAAACTTCATAAATTAGAGAATGACAATACCATTCATAAAATCAGATCAGAAAAAGGTGAACTGCTCTCACTGCCCAAAGATATCAAGAAAGATTTCAACAATTTTATCACACTCTATACTCGTCACAAACATCAGCTGATTCAGTGAAGATGAAGACCTTTCTTGATAAATGCAATCTCCCATCTGAGGAGTTGGGTACAGAGATAACAATAAAGGACATTTCAGAGACCATTAAATCAGTGAAAAATTGGAAAATACCTGGCGGGCTCAATAATGAATTTTACAAAAAATTTAACAATATAATTTCCCCACGTCTACAAAGCCTCCATTCCCAAACATTCAAAGAGCAGACCTTACCGCAGACTCTAGCGGAATCAATTATCATGTTAATTCCTAAAAAAGATAAGAACACCTTGAAGAGCCAGGATCTTATAGAGCCCTTTTAAATACTGACCAAAAGATTCTAGCCAAGACTCTGGCTCGTAGACTCAGCCTAGTCATTGGCAAACTTGTACACCCAGATCAAACCGGGTTCATACCTAAACAACACTAATTTTTTAATCTGAGACGCCTGTTTAATATAATTTATTTGCAGAGAATACCAAACGAAAACCTAGCAATAATCTCATTGGACGTGGAAAAAGCTTTCGACCAAGTTGAATGGTCTTATCTTTTCAAAGCGTCACAGGAGTTTTTCAATTTTTCAGTGATTTAATGGTCTCTGAAATGTCCTTTATTGTTATCTCTGCACCTAATTCCTCACGTTCAGTCTCACTAAGGGGTGGGAGATTGCACTTATCAAGAAAGGTCTTCATCTTCACTGAATCGGCTGATGCTTGTGACGAGTATAGGGTTTGATAAAATTGTTGAAATCTTTTGTTGATATCTTTGGGCAGCGAGAGCAGTTCACCTTATTCTGATCTGATTTTATGTATGGTACAGTCATTCTCTAATTCCAAAATTCCAATTGGGCGAAAACTTCATCTCATGGGTGAAGCTTCTATATACTAATCCGACTGCCAGAATACTAACCAATCAAATGTTTTCACCCAAATTTTACATATTCAGGGGCAATAGACAAGGCTCTTTCCTCGATGCAATCTGCATTAGCCATAGAACCTGTTGCCGAGAGTATTAGGCCCCACCCAGGCATATATGGATACAATACTAAACACACTATTAATAAAATTTCCCAGTATACAGACGATGTACTTTTTATACATTACTAACCCCCGAATCAGTATTCCAAATTTACTAGCCACTATAGATCAATTCGGCTCCTTTTCTGGCTACAGAATCAATTGGAATGAACAAGACGTCACCCAGCTCCAACCGTGCCCCTTTAGAATCGATACTGAAAAATTCAGGTACCTCGGAGTTTACATTACCAGAAAATATTTCCTTGTGTTTAATACAAATTTCCTTCCATTAATCACTAAACTTCATTCGTATATTCAATTTTGGAAAACATTGCCTATTTCCCTCCTCGGCAGACTAAATGCCATAAAGATGATCTTTCTCCTGCAGCTTTTATATCTATTCCAGACAATACCGATGTATCTTCCCAAGTCTTTCTTCAAAAAAATTGATTCCATTGTCACTAATTTCATTTGGGACTACAAAAGCCACCGAATACATAAACGACACCTGTGCAAATCCAAAGAGAATGGAGGACTAGCCTTACCCAATTTCCACTTTTACTATTGGGCAACAAATATTAAAACCATAATTTTCTGGCTGGATGACTCACATCAACGGGCAAATTGGCTAAAAATGGAAAGAGAAGATTGCATGCCTTTCTTCATAGGCTCGATTGTCCTGTCTCCAATATCCATGAATAAGTCAATGTATGAGCATAATCATATAATACATATAAGACTACTCCTCTGCAGGTCCAGACGAACTCGATGAGTGTTTGAATAGACAGAGAAGTTGATGTCCCACATTTACAATGTCCTCCAAAACATTGACACCCCATCATATGAAGTTTATAGACGTGCATGGGAGGATGAGATGGTTCAACAAATCTCCAAGGATATATGGGACGAAGGCCTACAATACAACCATTATTGCTCCTTAAATGCCAGACACTGCCTGATACAGTTCAAAGTGCTGCACAGGTTCTATTACTCAAAGACCAAATGAGGCAAGATGTTTCCCCTCTTTGTGATAAATGTCAATCTCAAGAAGCCACTTTAACCCTGAGTTTTGTACTGTGTACAAAAATTGAAAGATTTTGGACGGAAGTATTCAGTGTCACCTCCAAAACACTGAAAATCCCATTAAAGCCATACCCAAAATTGATATAACTGGGAATATCAGAGGCATGTAGCAATCTAACGGTCTCTCAACGATGCTTTCTCAATTGCAGTCTAATATCAGCAAAAAAACTTATACTTAAATGCGGAAAAAGACAGCAGACCCTTCAGTGAAGATGTGGATTACAGAAATGACAGATACGCTACATCTAGAGAGAATTAGGTTTGTCTTGAATGATAAACCGGAACAATTTTTAAAAATATGGTCTCCTTTTATTGAATTTCTTGAGCAATACAATGGTTGAACACAAATTCGAAACTGATCGTAGGGCTGGGTGAGCGGGCGCATGGGTGGGTCAATGGATATATCTCCTCTTTTTTCTTCTTTCTTTCCTTTCTCTCCTTCTACTCTTTCTTCTCTTTTTAATTTAAGGTTCTGTTTGAAAAATGTTAAAACTGATGCTGTTAGAGTTGTAAAATTGTCAATTTTTTTTGTACAATAGCTTCCAATAAAGTATATATTAAAAAAAAAGTTGCCCTTCTCAATTTCCCAATACTAGATCCAGTGTTGCCCTCTCATATGTGGGGGCCTCAACATACGGCTTAAGAAAACTCTCCTTAACTCTTTTGAGGAATTGCACCCCATCTAAACCCTTCACACTATGACTTTCCCAGTCTATATTGGGAAAGTAAAAATCCCCTACTATAACAACCTTATTTGACCTGCAGATGTCTACAATCTCCCGGCACATTTGTTTTTCTAATTCCCGTTGCCTATTCGGGGGTCTGTAGAACACCCTGAAGAAAGTGATCATTTCTTTCTTGTTCCTCAGCCCACCCATATAACCTCTCTAGACGAACCGTCCATAATATCACCTCTGAACACATCTGTGACAACCTCCTTAACCAACAATGCACCCCCAGCCCTCCTCTTTTTCCCTCACCTCTGTCACTCCTGAAGCTCCTGTACCCCGGAACATTGAGCTGCCAGTCGGGCCCCTCCCTTAACCAGATTTTAGTCATGGCTACAACGTTCCTGTCGCTCGTACCTATCCATGCCCTAAGCTCATCTGCCTTACCTGTCAATCCACTTGCATTCAAACAAGTGCAGTTTAAACCAACCCTCCTTCCTCGCTCTATGCCTTTCACCTGCCTATTCTGTCCACTAACCTTTTCCACACCACCCTCCATACAAACTTCTAGCCTTTCACGTGCCCCTGTCCTGCACGGTAACTCTGGTTAACTCATCTCTTCCCACTCAAACCACCCCCTCCCCAGGTACCTTCCCCTGCAACTGCAGGATATGCACACCAGTTCCTATACCTCCTCCCTCGACTCTGTGCAGGAACCCGGAGAGTCCAATTTTCTAAGAGTAGGTCAAGCTTTTGTCGGGAGCCCCACACATTGCACAAGGACACTTTCAGGAGCACATTTGACAAATTGCACCCCATCTAAGTCCATGACACCATGTCCATATTAGAAATAACAAAATCTCCTCTAATGACACCCTAATTAGTCTTGCAGCTGCCTGAAATTTCCTGGTATATTTGTTCTTCCAATTCCCCCTATTTGGGGGTGTATAGTACACTACTAACAAGGTGATCATCCCCTTTTTATTTCCCGGACTCCTTCTGAAAGGAGAGGGGAGGGGAAGAAGTGTCTTGTACATCACGTCGAAGGTGGTGAAGCAGCGTAGCCTGCAGTGATCCATTACTGTTTCATTTTGTTCTTGTGTCATGACTTACTATGTGTTACTGGTAAGCTCACCATTCTTTCTGTCATAAACAAATCAATTCAATTCCCACTGACTTACGAAGAAGAAAATAAGCTGAGGCAGTGACAAGCTTCAGTGGCCGCACTCAAATTAATACTAAATGGCAGAGATTCAACCACTGACTTTGATGACTCCCGGCAGATGGAGCTGAAATAGTCAGGTCTAGAAACGCTGCAGGATATTTTTTTTCTGCTTCTTTTTTCTAAAAAGAGTCCAAATGCACTCTGGTCATGCAGTAAGAATAGGGACAAAAAGTACATCTTGTGTAGGTAATGAGCAAACAATGCATCTATCTTGTGCATGTTCTGGAGGTTTACACTTATTCATCCACTGAATATGGGTGGCGGTGGCATGGTCAGCACGACATGGTCAGCAGTACTGCCTCAGAGGGAGGTGGAGGCAGGTTCTCTGGATGCTTTCAAGAGAGAGCTAGATAGGGCTCTTAAAAATAGCAGACTCAGGGGATATGGGGAGAAGGCAGGAAGGGGGTACTGATTGGGGATGATCAGCCA
The DNA here is from genome assembly GCA_963514005.1 of Raja brachyura. Next base: position 21,752,937 of record OY740789.1, read on the forward strand.
TGATCACATTGAATGGCGGTGCTGGCTCGAAACGCCGAATGGCCAACTCCTGCACCTATTGTCTATTGTCTATTGTCTATTTATTCCTAATTACCCTCACTCATCAGCTGGTGTGGCTACTTTAGAACACAGTTAACATTGTTTTTGGCCTACAATTGTATATTGGCTCAGAACAGCACAGCACAGGAACGGGCTCTTTAGCCTTGTGTAGGAAGGAACTGCAGATGCTGGTTTAAACCGAAGATAGACACAAAAAGCTGGAGTGACTCAGTGGGCCAGGCAGCATCTCTGGAGAGAAGGAATGGGTGATGTTTTGAGTCAAGTCACTTCTTCAGACTCTTTAGCCTTGATGTCTGTGCTGAAGATGATGCCAAGACCAACTAATCTCACCTGCCTGCACATGACCTATACACTTACATTCCCTGAATACCTGTATGCCTGTTAAAATCCTCTTAAACTATAAAATCTGTGAAGAATCTATATAGTTTGAAGAAGGGTTTCAACCCGAAACTTCACCCTTTCCTTCTATCCGAGATGCTGCCTGTCCCGCAGAGTTACTCCAGCATTTTGTGTCTATCTGTGGTGTAAACCAGCATCTGCAGTTCCTTCCTACACCATAGAATGGACCTCCACTACCACCCCTGGCAGCATGTTATAGACACCCACCACCATCTGTTAAATACTTTCCTCCTGCTTTAAAGAATATTAGTAAACGTTGAGTTTTTAATGATCTCATAGATGAACTTCCCAGTCAGCAGCAATGCTTTTAGTGTGGACATAAAAGGTGCTGATATTTTTCCATCAATATGTCCCCACCCATCCCCTCCTGTTTGGATTGTGTGACCATTAAACTTCTAATTTAATAAACTAACAATTAAAAAGCAGAGGCACAGAGTGATGGAGTAATTCAGTGGGCAGGCAGCATCTCTGGAGTACACAGGTAAGTGGCATTTCCGCTCGGGATCCTTCTTGGGACAGGAGAGTCCTGACCCGAAACACCTCCCATCCTTGTTCTCCAGAGATGCTGCCTGACCTGCGGAGTTACTTCAGCACTCCGTGTCTTTTTGTTTTGTAAACCAGCATTTCCAGATCCTTCTATTTCAACAAAAAAGTATAAACTTGATACATGGTTAAAAATGACAAAGTAAAATTCTACAAAGTTGAAAAAATCAGTTTTTGACATTTTATAGGTGGCGATACATTGTACTGGCACATACTGCCAAAAACAAAGGCTCTCCAACAATATTTGGAAAATTATCCCTATCTGAACAAATATCATTACGATTGGCATCAGAAAATATTTGAAGAATTTCCAGTGTTATGTTGTGCTCACACAAAGTCACATTCTGATTCAAATGTTGTTCTGCAATGTCCTTGTATACTTTGCCATGTAAGTCAGATATTTTGAAAATCTAGAGCATTTCCCGTATTTCTGTTCCCATTCAGCAATTCATTTCACTTCACTGGCGTTTGGCGCAGGAATCTTTTGGAGACACAGCTGCTGGCAGCTGCCTTGTTGGCTATTTTCATAGATCAACTTGGGCAATGAGTCTGCCAAGCTATTCTGTTACTGGAGGCTTCATACCAAGCCCCATGTGGTTTCCTGCTGACATCCTCACACGAGTGATTCTGACAGACAGCGCAGGACAGCAGACGTTTCTCTTTTCGAGCAGGGGATTTTTAGTTTAGTTTGGTAATACAGTATGAAAGCAGGCCCTTCGACTCACCGAGTCCGGCCCGACTGCCGATCCCCGCACACTAACACTATCCTACATACACTAGGGACAATTTACAATGATACCAATCCAATTAGCCTACAAACCTCTACATCTTAGACTTTGGGAGGAATCCAGAGATCCTGGAGAAAACCCATGGAAGTCACGGGGAGAATGTACAAGCTCCGACCAGACAGCACCCGTAGTCAGGATCGAACCAGAGTCTCCGGCGCAGTAAGGCTGCAACGGTACTGCTGCGCCACCCTGTCGCTCACAATGTTGAGCACAATTGCAGTGCTTCATTGCTGAACCAGCTGATAGCTGCTAACTGCACATTTTGTCACTCAAGGATCTAGTAATTGCCTTGTTGTTAATGATTACCCATCCCTTGAATTCACTGGCTTGCTGTTATTTCATATCATCGGTTACTGTTAACCTGGAGCCACCGACTGGCCCAATACAACTGCTCGCAGCACAGTGGCACAGGTGTTGCCTCACAATGTCAGAGACACGGGTTTGTTCCCATTCTTGAGTGCTGTCTGTGTACAGTTTGCAGGTTCTACCTGTAACTGAGTGGGTTTCCACCAGGTGCTCTGTTTTCTTTCCACGTATAAAAGACGTGCAGATTTGTAGGATAATTGGCCTCTGTAAATTGCCTGTAGTGTTTGGGGAGTGGATGCAAAAGTGGGATAACAAAGAACTAGTGTGGATGGGTGATCAATGATTGGCGTGGACTCAGGACTTGTTTTCATGTTGTATTTTTCAATCAATCAATTGCTGACTTATTTCCTAAAGTATCTGTTGACCCAGTAGTTTATGTCACTTTTACAGATTCGAGCCTTTTAAAAATCCCTTCTAGATTTTTTTAAATTCTGCAACCATTCTAATATCAGTGTTTCTGTCATGAGTCCAGCCCTCTGAATTACCAACCCAGTTACAACCATTTTGTGACCATTCCCTCCAAACAGCACACAAACGCCTCTACTTCTTTAGAAGCATTAGTAAGTTCAGTGTGTCCCCAACCACCCTCACTAACTACTATAGATGCACCACAGAAAGCATTTTATCAGGACATATCACAACCTCCACAAGAATTGCAGAGTTGTGGACGTAGCCCAGACAATCAAACCAACCAACCAACCTTCAATTGACTCCATCTAAACTTCATGCCTTCTCAGCAAGGCCATCAGCATAATTAAGGACCCGTCTCATCCCAGTCACTCCCTCTTCATCCATTGCCTATAAGACAAAAGGTACAGATTTGTAGGTGAATTGGCCTCTGCAAATTGCCACTAGTGTTCAGGGAGTGGATGTGAAAGTGTGATAACAAAGAATGAGTGTGAATGTGTGATTGAGTATAGTCATGGACCAGTCTCATCCCCATCACTCCCTCTTCTCTCCTCTCCTCTCAGGCAAGAAGTACAGAAGTTTGAAAATGCATACCTCCAGATTGAGGGACTGTTTTTTTCCCAGCTGTAAGCAGGTAACCTGACAGGTAACAGTGCTATTATCAGCCAGAGTGCCGTCCTGACCTCCCACCTACCTCATTGGAGACCTTTGAACTATCTTTAATCAGACTTTATTTTGCACTAAATGTTGTACCCTTTATCTTTCGTCTGTACACCGTGGACAGTTTGATTGTAATCATGTAGTCTTTTCTTTGACTGGATAACACGCAAACTAAAGATTTTCACTGTACCTTGGTACACATGACAATATTAAACTAAACTAAACTAAAATCGAGACCCAATCTGGAACCATTTTGATCCCGATTATGACTCAATCAATGTCCATGTTTCCAGTGAGACAAGGGTATGCCATGCTCAATCCTAATCTGGGTGACTGCAAGGATAGTGTAAGGCAAATAAAATGAATTATCAGTTGTGACAATTTTATAGTGTAAAACACATAGCATGGGTGATATAACTAATAATAATTTTCTAGGACTGGTCATCGGGATTCATGTTTGATTGTTCGTAAATTCTGATGGATAATTGAATCTTTGTCTTTTATCCTCAGCAGAAAGAAAGCCCATAATACTAATGAATAAATTAACATTGGCGATGGTACTCCAGAGATTGAGGCAATTCTGACCAGTTCAGATATTATGAATTCAACGTGCACATGGATCTTGCATCACAATAGCATTGCAGCATTGCACTTTACTGCTGAGAACTATATTCTGAACTCCGTATCTTCCTCTATGTTCTATCTATTGTACTTAAGTTTAACTTTGTTGTATTTAGGTGTAGTGGTACCTGATGTGTTTCGATAGCATGCAAAATAAAACGTTTCACTGTACCTCAGTACACTTGATAATAATAAGCCTAAACCCAAACGTAATCATGGTCAAATTCAACATTATTTAAATTCAATTAACATGTCATTCAGTAAACGTCTACGTCATAGGAAAATATGTAATATGAGCATTTAAAAAACAACAGCATGAACTGTAGTTTGCTGAAACAAGGCTAATGGCCTCTGTGGAAGATGTGCTGCCAATTTATCAAAGTACACTTGAACCCATTGGGTCTGGCCAACGTGCGGTTTATTCCACTGTGCATGCTTGATTCTTAATCCTTTTTGGGCTACATAACACTGCCTTGCCAGCATCACCTCCATCTCAAGAACAAAATTAATTAACAAAAAACAGCCTTGAGCAATGAGGCTATTGTGGGTTAAAGTGGAAGTGTTTTTTGCTTGTGGGATATGCAGTGGGTCATCGTGTTCTGACTCCCACAGACTGATCAGGGCACAATGCATTTTTAGTAAATGCATGTTTCTTTACCATGGCTACCATGATTCACAATGCACCATTGCGACAATATCTCATTGGGTGTGTTGTCCGTTGGGACATTGTGCAAGGAGCTATACAAGTGCAAGTTTATTCTTTTTTTCAACAATGTGCCCATTGAAGCCATTGTCACAGTCAATCTGTTTGAAGTGGAGAGGGATATGTGCTCAAAAAACATAGTTGATTGTGCAGCAAATAATGGAAAACAGTGCACTCAAAGACCAGAGGAAATAGGATGTATACGCTATACTATAACCTTCTCGCAGCAAACGCAGAGTAATTGCTCCTCATGCATTGAGTGAGAGATAGCTACATTCATAAAGTCATGCAGCATGGAAACAGACCCTTCAGCCCAACTTGTCCATGCCGGCTAATATGCCCCGTCAACACTAGTCCCACCTTCCAAGGTTAGGCCCATAGCCCTCGAAACGCTTGTATCTACGTACTGTCCAAATGCCTTTTAAATGTTCAAATTACCCACAAAACTTACACACATAAGGTTGATTAATGTTAATCACTCAGAGCAAGTGATTAAAAAGCTTGTTTGGCAGGCTATTACCAACAATTTCCTCAAACAAATAGGCTAAATATCTTGTCAAAATCTAGTAGCAATATTCAAGTTGGAATCATCAGTTGATTGTTTGCAATGATTGCAGGTCCTTTCTTACAATGACTGTTGTGATGGGTCATTAGGTCACAAGGCCATGAGGAATAGGAGCAGAATTAGGTCATTCAGCCCATCAAGTCTATTCTGCTATTCAATCATGGCTGATCTATTTCTCCCTCCTAACCCCTTTCACCTGCCTTCTCCCTATAACCTCTGACACCTGAACTAATCAAGAATCACTAATCAAGAACAAGATCCGTGGATTGTCACCTTGTCGTGATGGAGAAGCTTGTGTGGTCTTGAGATCCTGAGAGCGATGCCGTCTGGAGCTATGCTCCTGGTAGGGCCACCCATGGCGGTAAGGTCGAGGGGGAGGACTCTGACAAAGAGCAATCCAACCAAGACCTCAACGGTGGAACAGGCTGACCTTAGTGGATGGCTGACCTTAATGGAGCGTCACAATGGCTGGGAAGGCGGGTGAAGGCTGCAGCAGAAAAGGGTCTCCGGTCGTCTTGGACTCCATGCCAATGGATCCTGACCCAGATCTGTCAAGGACCGTGTGGTGGCTGTCTGTGCACCAGTCTCCCCACGTTAAACAAAGTCACGCACTGGCGTCCTCCAACCCTGGAGACACCCATGGTCAGCCACGACCGAAGGGGGCATAAGAAGAAAAGAATCAAGAATGTACTAATCAAGGTCAGGGTTACGAATCTTTGGGAAGACAGAGCAATGAGTCATACATCTCTCAAAGAGTGGCACGGCAGACATTGGAAATAGGGTGATGGGAGAATCAGCACAATATGGATTTGAGGTCAATTCTACATTGATTGAACACAGAATGACCAAGTGGAAAACGAGGAACATTCTATCTATCTCTGCTTTAAAAATATCCACTGACTTGGCCTCCACAGCCTTCTGTGACAGCCTTCTCCACAGATTCACCACCCTCTGACAAAATATATTTCTCCTCATCTCCTTCCTAAAATAACGTCCTTTAATTCTGAGGCTATGACCTCTAGTCCTAGACTCTCCCACTAGTGGAAACATCCTCTCCACATCCACCCCACCCAAGCCTTTCACTATTCGGTATGTTTCAATGAGGTCCCCCCTCATTCTTCTAAACTCCAGCTAGTGCAGGCCCAGTGCCGATAAGCGCTCATCATAGGTTAGCCTACTCACTCCTGGGATCATTCTTGTAAACCTCCTCTGTACCCTCTCCGGAGCCAGCACATCCTCTGTGTGGGATCCCTCCGAGTACTCTGGGTTCCTTCCACATCCCAAAGATGTGTGGGTTGATAGGTTGATTGTCCTCTGTAAATTGGTCACTCTTGTCAAGATAGGTGGTAGATCTTGGGGAGATTTGATGAGAATGTGGGAGGAGAATTTAAAAAATGGGATTATTTATGGCAAGTCAAGACTATATTTTTTAACAACTTTGGACTTGATTCATACAAAACAGCGGTGGAAATGTTGCAACTCTTGTGTACTGTCTCCGTGTAATCTACTATTCATACACTCTTGTACTCAAGTATGATTGTGCTTTTGTAGCAAGATTTGTTACCAAACTGCATGCAAAAAAAGGGAATTTCACTGTACCTAGGTACAGTGACAATAAAGGACCATGGACCATTGAACAATTGATATGGGTGGTTGATGGTTGGCAATGACTCAGTGGGCCGAAGGGTCTGTTGCCATTCTGTAGCTGTCAATGACTCTAAAGCACTTCACCACAAAATCAGTTCTGCACCCCCAGTGGTTTAATTTAACTTATTTTATGCTGTCTCTTCTCTCCGAGCCTTGGCTAATTCAAACAAACATTTAAAATTAATTTCAAAGCTCGAAAAAGGTTAAACAAACATTTGTCCGCTTTTGAAGCCACTTATCTTTTAAAACCCATTTAATTTGGATCTGCTGGCCAGATTTCCACTGCCTCCATTATGATGGCTCCTTGCACAAGGGCCAAATCTGCTTTGTCAGCTCCGAGCAATTATTTGGATGAGATGAGGCAGAAAATTGTGCCAGTCAGTTCACCGTGGTGTTAGCTAGATTTCCACACACTAGAGTGCTTCTGCGGTGAAAAGTCAATCTTTTGGATTTTCAAAGCTAAGTTTATTACAAGAACCAGAACCTGAAAATCCTATAACAAGATTATTTTCTTTACTGTTGTTCATTTGCAATTATTAATGTATGCAGTTTTATTATGTATTCAATTGTCAATGAGCTTTGTGTTTTATCGAAGTAAAAAATGTAATTGCTGAAAAAGTAATGTTTAAAAACATTTTGCATCCACATTGAGTTATTCCTTGTCAAATATGTGAATCGCATCTGGTGTTAATCTCCCTCAGTGTTGCCACAACAACATGACAACCTTTTATCAATCTCCCAAACACAGTGTGAAATTTCCTTTCCTCACATCACTCATGCTTTTGTCATCTGGGTGAGAGTACTTATAGCTAATTATCAATAGTTTTTTTTGTTCCAGCATCAGTCAACTAGAGTGGGGCTGCTTTAAAACCACTTGCAGCAAAGAGGAAACCTTTAGTTAGAACTGGGGCAATAAATGCAAAACTATCGAGGTGTCAACGAAAATTAAGATAAATTGCAGTGTGTGGAGCAAGGTCGCAGTGAGCAGCACAGCCCAATTTCAGTGAGAAATGGAACCGATTGAAATTTGGGGACAGTAGGAGTTGCAGTAATTGTGTGTTTTTCATTCTGGGTCCCATTGCATGCCTTTTATACTGATGTGCAGGGGGCTGCACACACGTGCAGTGATGTTCAATGTTGTGTTATGTCCACCGTTGTGCAATGCATGATTGGACACCACCTCTGCCAATTTCATTTGCCTTCAGTAGGGCAATCATGAGGAGGTAAGGGTTCTTATTATCGGGAGATCCCTAGCTTTAGTTTTCCCATCATCATGGAGACCACCGGAAAACCTTCCCCCTCCACCCCCGCCTGACTACCCTACCCCCGCCACCTCACAATACTACAGGATACTCACAACAACCCAACAAGACTACTCTCACGGGAGGGGCCACAAAGTGCTGGAGTAACTCAGTGGGTCAGGCACAATCCTTATTTTTAGTTTAGTTTAAAGATGCAGGGCAAAAACAGGCCCTTCGGCACACCAAGTCCACGCCGACCAGCGATCTCCGCACACTAACACTATCCCACTACACACACTAGGGACACTCTACATTAACACCAAGCCAAGTAAAATTTACAATTTTTCCGAAGCCAATGAACCTACAGACCTGTACGTCTGTAGAATGTGGGAGGAAACTGGAGCATCCGGAGAAAACCCACGCAGGTCACGGGGAGAACATGCAAACTCTGTACTGACAGCACCCGTAGTCAGGATCGAAACTGGATTTCTGCCGCCATAAAGGCAGCAACTCTACCCCTGTGCCACCATTGCGGCCCATATACTATGGAGAACATGGATAGGTGACGTTTCACACTGAAAAAAGGTCCCAACTCAAGATCTCACAAGTAATGATCTTGACAGCAACTGACCAACTTCTTTACAAAGTTCCCAGTTGCGGAAGATTACTGAAAAATGTTTCACCCTTGTAATGACACATATTGTTAACACACATTGTTAACTGTAAAATTGTTCTCGTTATCGTTCTAGTGGTTACATTATAATCATGCAATAATGCCAAGATTGTAGCACAGATTAATTGTGACCAGTAGAGGGTGCCACTGTTCTGGATTTAATTCCCATTTATTGCACTGTCAGCAGTTCTTTTCATTGATCCCTTTTAGCAAAGGATGAATTAAAGTAGATTTTAATCCCGTTTATTTTCATCTTCCTAACATTGGTCTCGGAAGATGGAGACAATTTTATGGATCACTACTTGTGTTATTTGTCAGTTTCTCTGACCTTCGTTAGTTAAATGCTAAATTCATGCTTCAAAGTGTTCTCTTAACATTGTTTGGGGCTTTGTCTTTTGTATGAGCAGGGCAACAATTTATTGCTAAAGTAAAAATTATGAAATAATCATGAAATCACCATTTAATTTAAAATATATATATATCTTATGTGAAATGTTCAGTTCCTCAACAAAATATATTTTGAAACATTATTTTGTAAAAACTATTTGGGGCTGCACAGAGATCTGGGTTCGATCCTGACTACGGGTGCTGTGCGTACAGAGTTTGCACGTTATCCCTGTGACCCTGTGGGGTTTGTCCAGGTGCTGCGATTTCCTCCCACACTCCAAAGACGCAGGTTTGTAGGTTAATTGACTTCTTTAAATTGTAAATTGTGCTTAGTGTATAGCATAGAGCCTGGACTCGATGGGCCGAAGGGCTTGTTTCCACGCTATATCTCCAAAGTCTAAAATCTGAATTATGCCTGAATAGGAAAAAATGGATGATGGTGTTTATAAAAAGCTTAATTGCTGTCAAAATTATTTGCAGCACAAGCAGGTTAAACACTGAGTGTCAGTCATGCAAGCCTCTGTCTTCTCTTTCTCTAATTAGCTGCATCTCATCAAATTTGTGTGATTTAAGCTGATCATTGCTCTTTCAGGGAGGAAAGTTAACGTGATGCTGAAATAGCAGATGTTCAATTTTATGCGTACAAATTTTACGTTGGGTGCTGTTACAATTTGAATGATATTGCGTTACGATGCTGCAGCATAATATTCATTTACAGTTCTCTGTATTAATGGATTAAAGTAGGCCTTTGGCTATTTAAGCCATTTCTTGGTCGTTATGATATTAATTATTTACGTACCATTCCCCCTCCCCTCCCACCCCAAGATTCCCCCTATTCCACTCATAGTGGCCATCAAACTACACAAAAGTAATTTCTGCACACCTTCATTTTGAAGCCTGTCGTTCAACTCTGGTAGGAGTCCGATAGTACTCACCATGGTAACTGGATGGTTCAGACAACACCTGATGTCCACACGTGCGCACATATCTGTCAGAGATATCCCACTGTTCCACTGGTTATGTTGTGACATATGGGCAGTGGGCAGGTGGGCAGGTGCTATAGACTTGCACGGGAAGGTAAACGTTCCCGCCCCCACGGGGGGGGGGGGGTAGATGGGGCTCGTCAGCCTGGGAAGGCAGTCCATCTAGGAGAGGGAAAGCTCTGATTTAAAACCTCCACTGCCACGTGGCCATATCCAGTCATGGAATAGGCTCCTGGAGTAAACTTCAAGAAAATCCGGAGTCGGAGCCCTTAAGGCAGTTCGTCGTTGTCTACAACCTCACTCTGGCAGCTCCTGCGACGGCGCTGGTGCCAAACTGTAACGGCCCTGCTGTTGCTTTGGAGCGATCAGCGACGTGGAGAGGGGGGACGTGCTGCATGGGCAACAGCCTGTCCTCATATGACATCGCCCAAGCTTGCATCCGACCACACATCATCGTAAGCGACACTGCTCTAGCCGAGGTTTGGAGCAAGCAGCCAACAACTAGGATGCATCACCCATGGTCAGTCATGACCGAGAGGGGACCTACGATACACTGTGACATAAAAAATGGAGTAGGCCACTCGAATCTCACCTGCCCTGCCTGGCATTCAATCTGATCATGGCTGACCAGATCAGTCTGAGGAAGGGTTCCATCCCGAAACATATTCCTTTTCTTCAGAGATGCTGCCTGACCCGCAGAGTTACACCAGCATTTTATGTCTATCTATGATATGGCTGATCTATGCTGGTCTCTACTCCTCCTTCATGCTAGTTCCCCATAGCCCTTGATCTTTCAAACATTTATCTAACCCCACCTTAAGTATTTCTAATAGAACAGAGAATAGAATAGATACAAAATGCTGGAGTAACTCAAAGGGACAGGCAACATCTCTGGAGAGAGGAATGGGTGATGTTTCGGGTCGCCCCGAAACGTCACCCATCCCTTCTTACTGCTGCCTGTCCCGCTGAGTTATTCCAGCATTATGTGTCTATCTTTGACTTTAAACAGCATCTGCAGTTCTTTCCTATATAGGATAGAATAGCACAGGAACAAGCTCTTCAGCCCACAATGTCTGTACTGAACCTAATGCTAAGACCAACACTTATCTGCCTGCACATCACTGATATCCCTCCATTTACTGCATGTACATCTGCCTATTCTAAAGTCTCTTAAATACCCTTACTGTATGTGCCCCCACTACCCCCACTCCCTGGCAGTGCATTCCAGGTAATCACTACCTAGTAAAAAACTTGCACTGTACATCTCCTCGTCTCCTTTAAACGTTGCCCCTCACATTCGCATCATATGATCTAGCCATTACCGCTCCCTGGAGCAGTAATTCCAGAGATTCACAACCCTTTGGAAGAAGTAATTTCTGCACACCTCATTTTTATATGACATATATGAATGATCCCTGGGATGGCGGGACTGTCATATGAGAAAATATTGAAAAGACTAGGCTTGTATTCACTAGAGTTTAGAAGGATGAGGTGGATCTTATAGAAACATATAAAATTATAACAGGACTGGACAAGCTAGATGCAGGAAAAATGGTCCCAATGTTCGGCGAGTCCAGAACCAGGGGCCACAATCTTAGAATAAAGGGGAGGCCATTTAAGACTGAGGTGGGAAAAAACTGTTTCACCCAGAGAGCTGTGAATTTGTGGAATTCCCTGCCACAGAGGGCAGTGGAGGCCAAATCACTGGATGGATTTAAGAGAGAGTTTGATAGAGCTCTAGGGGCTAGTGGAATCAAGGGATATGGGGAGAAGGCAGGCACGGGTTATTGATTGGGGACGATCAACCATAATCACAATGAATGGCGGTGCTGGCTCCTCCTGCACCTATTTTCTATGTTTCTATGTTTCTATGTTTCTAAGCCCCTTATCGAGTAACTATATCCCCTTGTTCAAGATTCTGAAATAGGAACCTGAGGGGTAACCTTTTTACACAAAGGGTGGTGCGTGTACGGAACAAGCTACCAGAGGAGGTAGTTGAGGCAGGGATTATCCCAACATTTAAGAAGCTGTTAGACAGGTACATGGATAGGACAGGTTTGGAGGGATATGGACCAAATGTGGGCAGGTGGGACTAGTGTAGCTGGGACATGCTGGCTGGTGTGGGCAAGTTGGGCCGAAAGGCCTGTTTCCACATGTGAGGGGCCATTTTTGAGGATGTAACAAGTAGAATGGATAAGGGAGAGCCAGTGCATGTGGTGTATCTGGACTTTCAAAAATCATTTGACAAGGTCCCACATAAAAGAATAGTGTGCAAAATTAGAGCACATGGTATTGGGGGTAGGGTTTTGACATGGAAGGAGAACTGGTTGGCAGACAGGAAGTAAAGTGTAGGAATTAACTGGTCCTTTTCAAAATGGCAGGCCGTGACTAGTGGGGTGCTGCAAGGCTCGGTGCTGGGACCCCAGTTATTTACAATATATATTAACGATATAGACGAGGGAATTAAATGTGACATCTCCAAGTTTGCGGATGACACAAAGCTGGGTGGCAGTGTGAGCTGCGATGAGGATACTATGAGGCTGCAGGGTGACTTGGATAGATTGGGTGAGTGGGCAAATGCATGGCAGATGCAGTATAATGTGGATAAATGTGAGGTTATCCACTTTGGTGGCAAGAACAGGAAGGCAGATTATTATCTGAATGGTGTCAGATTAGGAAAAGGGGAGGTGCAATGAGGCCTGGGTGTGTTGTATGTCAGTCACTGAATGTGTACAGCAGGCAGTGAAGAAAGCTAATGGCATGTTGGCCTTAATTGCGAGAGGATTTGAGTTTAGGAGCAACGAGGTCCTTCTGCAGTTGTACAGAGCCTTGGAGTATTGTGTGCAGTTTTGGTCTCGTAATTTTAGGAAGGATATTATTGCTATTGAGGGAGTGCAGCATAGGTTCATCAGGTTAATTCGCAGGATGGTGGACTGACATAGTGTATGATGAAAGAATGGTTCGACTGGGCTTGTATTCACTTGAATTTAGAATGTTGAGAGGAGATCTTATAGAAACATATATAATTCTTAAAGGATTGGACAGGCTAGATGCAGGAAACATGTTCCCAATGATGGGGGAATCCAGAACCAGAGGTCACAGTTTAAGAACGTATTCACCCAGAGAGTTGTGAATCTGTGGAATTCTTTGCCACATATGGCAGTGGAGGCTAATTCACTGGATGGTTTCAAGAGAGAGTTAGATTTAGCACTTAGGGCTAAAGGAATCAAGGGATATGGGGAAAAAGCAGGAATGGGATACTGATTTTAGATGATCAACCATGATAATGTTGAATGGTGGTGCTGGCTCAAAGGATCGAATGGGCTACTCCTGCACCTATTTTCCATTGTTTCTATGTAACACTCTATGAGTCTCTATGACTCCATCTACCTGGCAAGCTCCCTTAGGATCTTACATGTTTGAATAAAAGGCCACCCCTCATTCTTCTCAACTCCAAGTAAGCAGACCAAAACTATCCAGCCTCTCTCTTTATCAGACATGCCTTGAGAGACCTGACAATTTCTCACCAGTAAGAAATGTCCTCTATATCAAGATGAGGTAGGTTGGATAAACTTGGAGAGGTTGGATAAACTTGGATTGTTTTCTCTGGAACATCGAGGTTGAAGGGAGACTTGATAGAAGTATATAAAATTATAAGAGGCATAGATAGGGTAGATAGTCAGAACCTTTATCCCAGGGTGGAAATGTCCCACACTAGAGGGCATAGCAATCAGATGAGAAAGGATAAGTTTAACGGAGATGCGACAGGCAAGTTTTTTACGCAGAGAATGGTGGAGAGTCTGGAAAGCATTGCCAGGGATAGTGGTGGAGTCCGATACAATAGTGGTGTTTAAGAGGCTTTTAGACAGGCACATGGAAGTGCAAGGAATAGAGGGACATAGATCATACACAGGCAGAGGAAATCAGTATAACTTAGCATCATGTAATAGAAGGAACTGCAGATGCTGGTTTATACTGAAGATAGGCACAAAATGCTGGAGTAAATCAGCGGGTCAGGTTTCGGCAAGTCTGATCCGTCTGAAGAAGGGTCCTGACCCAAATCGTCATCTATCCATTTTTCCTGAGATGCTGCCTGACCCGCTGAGTTACTCCAGCATTCTATGTCTAACTTGACATAATGTTCGGCACAAACATAGTGAGCCGAAGGGCCTGTTCCTCTGTTGTACTGTACTATGTTCAAGCTAGGTTGGGGCCTGAGGTGATCACAACAGCAATAGCAGGAGGTAGGATTTCACGAACAAAAACGAGCCTGAAATGTTTGGGGCATACGGTAATACGTAAAAAGGTATGAAGTAGGGTCAGGAATTGTAACCTCAAATCAGCAATCTTACTTATCCTGGTAACCATCTTTATAAAGAATCTATTCCTCAGAATTGAATTGAATTGAATTGATTTGAATTGAATTGAAAGATACAGCAGGAAACCAGGTCAATGCTGACCATCCCCGACCTTCTCTCGCTAGTTCTATGTTATTTCACATTGGCATCCAAGGGACAACTCACAGAGGCCAATTAACCCACAGATCTGCATGTCTTGGGATGTGGGAGGAAACTGAAGTTCCCTGGGAGGAAACCCATGCGGTTTGAGGGAGAACGTGCAATCTCTGCACAGACAGCGCCTATGATCAGGATCGAACCTGTGTCGTTGGCTCTGTGAGGCAGCAGCTCTATCAAATGCGGCACTCTGCCACCCTTCTATCCGAGATTCTGCTTTCACCACCCTATGAGGAATATTAATGGTTCACAATGATTTAAAGCCCACCTTTTGTGCTGCACTTCCCAAAGAAATTGAGTTGACTTCATGAGATTTTTTAATTATTCAATTAAACAGTCCCGACAGTGTCTTGAGTCACTGGAGCAAGAAACAAAACTGGATTTCCATGATCTCGGAGGGAGCAGATCGCTGGTCATTTCCCTCCAAATATAGTCTGCGGAGATTTACTACATACGTGATTTGGATTGATTAAACATCTTCATTCTGACAAGAATCATTAACAAACACAATGATGGCCTTTGAAACTTATTTCATGGAAACAAGCTATGGATGGACATAGCATTACATACTGTTTCAGCAACTGTTCATTTCCAGTAGCAGATTTTATTGCTTAAAGCTATGAGTCACACAACAGCCAATGCACAATTTAGAGCATTTGCTATTAATATCTCTTTTGCCATCAACGTTTGGGCCAGAAGGTGCAACATCTCAAACATAAATGGTAGACAGGTTGCACCTCTGGCAATACTATTGTGCGATACACATGAGCTATGGGGTCTTAATGACCTTTAACCGTGAAGTGTGAATTAATATTTTGTGATGCGATTTCAAATCAGTTGGGAAATGCATCAAGGATGAGCATAATATCTAGAAGGTGCCTCAAAGAGAAGCCTTTCACAGCCTCTGTCAATCACAAGTCCCTTGTGTAAACCAGCAGTTTACTAATCTATCACATCACTCAGCCCTCCGTATTACAGGTTAATATATTCCAAAGACATAGCCAAATGTATAACCACGTGAACGCTTACCGTTCATATTTATGAGATAGCAGTGATATTAATTACCTTTTATTTTTTGATGAATAGTCCTGAAATACTGTGTGGTTTAAATAAAGTTTAATAATCCCAGTGCCAAAAGAACTGTGTTTACCCAGATCTGCTACACACTCATTCAATTGCTGCATTTTTGCAATTCATGGATTATAGAGATTCAATGACAAATTGTGATGACAATTTTGTGTATAAAATTTCAAAGCAATTGACAATATATTAAAACATGTCCAGTCAACTTGAAATTTACATCCAATTTTGATTGCAAAAATGTAATTACGCTCCAGGATCCAGAAGACAAAACCAAATCAAATACTCCAGAAAATCTATCAACAGCAACAAACATTGCCCATTTAAAAAAACAATTTGAAGCAGTCACCAATTTTCCAACATGGGTTTAGGCAGAGAAGTAGTTAAAAGATACAAGCACCAGGAAGAAAAAATAGTGAGTGCCATTATAATCACGATACAAATAACTTTTTAAATCCTTGACTTTAAGAAAAGCAAAAGCAGATTTCAGCACCTGCACCCTCTCTATTGTCTCCATTAAGGATAGAAAACAGGAAGGAAGGATTATAAAAATATATAATAAAGTTTTCTCCCAATAGCCACAAATTAGTGTTAGCTCTCAGTGCATGTTGGTATCTAAATATTAGAGTTATTCAGTAGATTATCAATAACATCTACCTGCTTAATTAACTTGCTCATTTCTTTTGCATGTCACATTACATTGTCATTTACAAGTTGAATGCATAACAGCCATGGAACTGCACAGCAAATGAACAGGCCCAAACATTGAGGCAAGATAAACAATTCACCTGCCTGTAAATTATCCATATCCATCTACCTATTTAAAAGCTTCAAAAAGGAACTGCAGATGCTGGAAAATCGAAGGTAGACAAGAGTGCTGGAGAAACTCAGCGGGTGAGGCAGCATCTATGGAGCAAGGGAAATAGGCAACGTTTTGGGCCGAAACATTGCCTATTTCCTTCGCTCCATAGATGCTGCCACACCCGCTGAGTTTCTCCAGCACTTTTGTCTGCCTATTTGAAAGCCTCTTAAATACCTCTATTGTATCCGCCTCCAACATCACCTTGGCAGTGTGTTCCAAGCACCTTCCCACCTCTGTGTAGAATATCTACCCTCGCACATCTCCTTCAAACTTGGTTTTCCTCATCTTAAAGCTATGCCCTCTAGTCTTTAATATTTCCATCCTGAGAAAGGTTCTGACTGTCTGCTGTCAGACGGTGTTTACTTTCCCGTGGTCAGAAGCAAAACTGTCAAACATCCTGCCTGTTCTTGGTTTCCAGATGCCTGAACAGATGATCTGATCTTTTGTAGCATTTTCCTTTCTTATTTTTCGAAAGAAGGGATAAAGTCATAATGTGGTGGCATTAATATTCTTGGAATGTCGAATCTGCAATAAAAGAATTCCGCATCTCCAGATCTTAAAGAAAAACATCAGAGTATGCAATCGTCACAAAGAACTAATTACTTTACTGAAAATTATTAGATCTGATTTAAACATGTAAATCCATACATGCACAGAGTTATACAGCATGGAAACAAGCCCTTCAGTGCAAGAAGACTGTGATCTATCTATCTATCTATCTATCTATCTATCTATCTATCTATCTATCTATCTATCTATCTATCTATCTATCTATCTATCTATCTATCTATCTATCTATCTATCTATCTATCTATCTATCTACTATTATCTATCTATCTATCTATCTATCTATCTATCTATCTATCTATCTATCTATCTATCTATCTATCTATCTATCTATCTATCTATCTATCTATCTATCTATCTTTCATCTATCTATCTATCTATCTATCTATCTATCTATCTATCTATCTATCTATCTATCTATCTATCTATCTATCTATCTATCTATCTATCTATCTATCTATCTATCTATCTATCTATCTTCTATCTATATATCTTCTATCTATCTACTATTTACTATCTTCCTATTTACTATCTATCTATCTATCTATCTATCTATCTATCTATCTATCTATCTATCTATCTATCTATCTATCTATCTATCTATCTATCTATCTATCTATCCTATTACTAAAACTCTCATCTTGACCACTTCCGGTCTGCGTTGTAATTAAAACTATCTCCCATAGCGCTACGATTTTTCGCCACCTTACTCACCATTCGCCTCTGCTGCAAATCAAATAAGTTTTGTTTGATTGGTGAAATATTAGAAAAGTTATTGGTCCGTTATTCGCCAAGACGGCAAATCTGGCACCCGCTATCAATCACCGGCCGCGAGAATATAGCTGAAGGAGCGTAGTGAGCAAAGTGCGAGCGGGGCCTGTGTTCTGTGAGCGGGGGCCCACACCAACCCCTCCCACATACACCGCCTTCCCTACCCCTACAACCCCCCCACTCCCCCCACACCCTCCCACCCTTACATCCTCCCACACCCCTCTCCCCCACACCCCCCCACCCCTACACCCCCTCTTCCCAAACACTCCCCTCCCCTACACCCCCCCTCCCATTCCCCCCTCCCCTACACCCCCCCATCCTACATCCCTCCCTCCCCTACACCCCCCTCCCCTACACTCCCCCTCCCCTACTCCCCCCCTCCCCTACATCCCCCCCCTACACCCCCCTTCCCCTACTCCCCCCTCCCCTACAAGCCCCCTCCCCTACACCCCCAACACCCCCCCACACCCATCACCCCCCCACCATCCCCTACCTCCACCACTCCCCCCTACCACCACCATCGCCCCCTACCCCCCCCCCCCCCCCATTCAGGCAATTCAGTCACCCAGGGCTGGTGGGCTGGCAGATCAGTCACTCAGGGCTGGTGGGCTGGCAGTTCAATCACTCAGGGCTGGTGGGCTGGCAGATCAGTCACTGGTGGTTTGGCAGTTCACTCATAGCTATTCCTTGAAATTCCATTTCAAGCAGAGTGCAGGCCACCACATTCAATCTTATAGCATTTCAAGCAGAGTGCAGGCCACCACATTCAATTTCTTAGCATTTCAAGCAGAGTGCAGGCCACCAAATTGCCAAACAACTCATTGCATTGTCATTAAGGGCTAACAAATCATTTACTGCAAATACGTTGCAGACGCTCAGTTCAGTTGATTCGCAGCTTAGAATCACAGTCGTGAACTCTTCCTCGCAATCTTCCAGAGTGACTGACTCACGTCCAGGCATCCGGGGTTTTATAGTCCTGCCCCTTCCCCCACCCCCCGGAAGGGGCATTACCTTCATCGTGGTGATTGACAGGCGAGAGGACCAATCAACTGACCTCAATATTTTTTAAACACTCATAACTTTTTTTCTTTTCATCGATCGGAAAAATCCTCGGGCTGCCTCAACAGAGGAGGACTGTGAGTAAGATGGCCAAAAATCATAGCGATATAGGGTAGCTTTTTTTCTAAAATCTATATACAGCGCAGACAGGAGGTGGTCGATGAGATATATAGATATAGTTTAGTTATTTATAAATGAACCATATGGATAAAAATGAACCATTTGGATGAGGATATAATGTGTAAGATAGAACTGCAGATGCGGGTTTAAATTGAAGGTAGACACAAAATGCTGGAGTAACTCAGAGGGTGAGGCAGACTCTCTGGAGAGAAGGAATGAGTGACGTTTTGGGTCGAGACCCTTCTTCAGACATGTCAGGGGAGGGGGCGGGGCAAATATATAACGTAGTCAGAGGCAGTAAGACTAGTTAGGGAACTGGAAAGGGGATGGAGAAAGAAAGCAAGGGCTATCTGAAGTTAGAGAAGACAATGTTCATACTACTGGGGTGTAAACTAACCAAGCGAAATATGAGGTGTTGTTCCTCCAATTTGAGCTGGGCCTCACTCTGACAATGGAGGAGGCCCAGGACAAAAAGGTCAGATTGGGAATGGGAGGGGGAGTTAAAGTACTGAGCAACTGGGAGATCAGATAGGTTAAGACAAACTGAGCGGAGGTGTTCAGTGAAATGATTGCCTAGCCTGCTCTTGAAGTTAGAGGGATCTAAAGGGCAACTTTCTCACACAGAGGGTGGTGGTTATATGGAACGAGTTGCCAGAGGAAGTGGTAAGGGCGGGTACAATTACATGGTTTAAAATTCATCTAGACAGGTTTACGAAGAGGAACGGTTTATGAGGGATATGGGCCATTCGTGGGTACTTGGAATATGCTTAGGTAGGGTATGGTGGGCATGGATGACTTGGGTTGAAGGGCCTGCTGCCATACTTCATGACTATGATAACTAATTTACAATAATAGGTTTTGCTGAATTGGTATACTGTTGAAATGGGTGTAGATACAGAATCCATGCAAATATGCTGAATGTTCATATAATCAGCAAAATAAAAGAGTATTATTTACTGTAAAATAGTAGAAAGCTGCAACAGAAAATGATTTGCACGTTCCTTGTAGGCCTGTTCTCTGTGTTTCAAGCACAAGTTCACTGAACGTAGGGAAGGCAATAGGAATGTTGGTCCTTATTTCAAGGGAGTTGTTGCGAGTTTACTGCATCTGGAAAAAGCACCAACAAGAGCACATCCTGAGTGCAGTTAAAAAATTGTGGTTCCACTATTTCAGGGGAAATATTATTTCCACAAGACGTAGATCAATTTTTCAGGGTGAATTCAAACTTACAATCGAAGGACGTCTTCTGGGGCCTTTTCAAAAAACAGTTATCGCAACCTTTTTTGTTAAATTTTTCAATGTAGCAAATTGTCTTCCTCCTTAACTCCAAAGAAGTTTTGAATCTTTTGTACATTGGATGTCTAACCACAGTAGTTCATTTTGTATCATAACCTCTCCAAGGTCTACAAACGTTTAAAGGTTCACTAGATATGTCCTGCTAAACTATTAGGGAATTAAGAACTTGTCTCTTTTCCTTTACCATAATTTAGGTTTTCCAAAGAGCAGAGAAAATGACATATTACCTACCTTAGTGGATTTAAACTTTGGGCCATCTTGATAATTTCATTTCTTTCAGGCAACTCTCAATTCAGCTGTGCTTCTACTTTTGAAAATGTGACTAATTTTAAATGTTTTAATATGAAAATTCAATATTAGAAAATGAATGTAGTCTGCAAGCTATCCATTAGAAAATGAGAGAGACAGTGGTTTAAAAAAATGGCTGACATTTGCTATCTTGTCAGTGAAAAATGTCCAGATAAAACCATCAAATTAATTTTAATAGATTTAACCTTGAAATACATGGAATTGATCATAAGAATAAATAAAAGATGAATGTCTTGGCATCCCATGTTGACTAATACTCTGTATTGCCCCTGTCGCCCATAAATGTCTTATGCCTGAGATGACTGAGATTTTTCTTATAGCTGTCTGTGATGTATCCTTTGTCTATTGCAGGCTATCACAATGATTCTCTGCAGTTTATCTCTATTATAATAGTTATTCCATGTATAATTTATTAATAACATGCTTCAATAAATGTCTACATCGGGTTGAAGAGACAAGATTTTAATCTAGCAAATTCAGTTTAATAAATATTTTATGTACAGTTATTTTTAGAAACAAATCATTCATTTGTAACAAAAAAGGAATCACTCTTTCATACGCCGGAAAATCAAATGAGAAATAGCTCATAACATTAGACTGGTGGAGACAATGCAATTCTATGGCAGACAGTCTGAAGATAACTACCTCTTACCATCATTATGAAAATCTGTATTGTTGGATTCTGTCTCATGGAAAACAAAACTTAGTTACACAATATCCAATTTGTTTCTGCCTACTCTTTATCATTTCACGGAAAACAGGCTGCTGCTAAATAAACACCATTTATCTTCGCAGTAGATGGATGCAAAACAACTTCAACTTCAGGGTCGATCACAATAAACATATGTTACGAGCCGGATATTAAAAGCAAGATTGGCCTCAGGTTTTGAGGGAGCCATGGAGTTAACATGAATGCACCTTGGTTGCCACAAAGGTACAAAAGAGCGGCACAGTGGCGCAGCGGTAGAGATATTGCCTTAGAGTGCCAGAGAATCAGGTTCGATCCTGACTACGGGTGCTGTCTGTACGGAGTTTGTACATTCTCCCTCTGACCACGTGGGTTTTCTCCACCTACATTGCAAAGACATACAGGTTTGTAGATTAATTGGCTTCTATAAATTGTCCTAATGTGTAGGACAGAACTAATATAGGGGTTTTTGTTGGTCGCCGTGGACTCGGTGGGATGAAGGAAGGTTCTGTTTCCACACTGGATCTCTATACTAAAACTGAAAGATCCCTGCTGAAACATCTCTGCTGAACTAACGTACTGAATAATTCCATTGGGTTACTGGGTTGGTGCTGCATATCTGTGTTGGCTAGAAATCAGTTCTAGTGCAGTCCGGTAGATCATACAACCATATAACCATATAACAATTACAGCACGGAAACAGGCCTTCTCGGCCCTTCCAGTCCGTGCCGACCATTTATTTTCCCCTAGTCCCATCTACCTGCACTCAGACCATACCCCTCCATTCCCTTCCCATCCATATACCTATCCACTTTACTTTTAAATGTTAAAATCGATCCTGCCTCCACCACTTCTGCAGGAAGATCATTCCACACAGCCACCACTCTCTGAGTAAAGAAGTTCCCCCTCATGTTACCCCTAAACTTCTGTCCCTTAATACAAGTCTGTCTTAATACTGTCCCAATCATACAAGAGTTGATAGTCGTTAATGGCTCACTCTTAGGAATAGCAATACTGAGCAGGGAAGACACTGTGATTAGCAAAAACTGAGTGGTACCTAGTGGTATCTAGCATCTAATTTTATTCTCCCCACATTCCAACCAATTGGCCTCAGATTCTATCACTCCGCTACACACGCAGGGCAATTTGGTTACTTTGGCCAAACTGGTGCGAAGAACATCCATGGTGTGGCACGGTGGCACAGCGGTAGAGATGCTACCTTATAGCGCGAGTGACCTGGTTCAATCCTGACTGCAGGTGCTGTCTGTATGAACTTTGTACATTCTCCTTGTGACCACGTGGGTTTTCTCTGGGTCCTCCGGTTTCCTCCCACATTCCAAAGACGTACAGGTTTGTAGGTTAATTGGCTTTGGTACGAATTATAAATTGTCCCTAGTGTGTAGGATAATGCTAGTGTGCGGGGATCGCTGGTCGGCAGGGACTCAGCGGGTTCTCACCCGATATACCTCCACATCTAACATTTCATCCTTCGATATTCTCACCACAGATATCACTTGACCCATTAGGTTCTTCCAGTAGTTTATTTTTGTAACAGACTTTTATGATGGCTTTGTGTAGCAATTACATACTTCCCATGCATGATCTATTTATTTCCTGTTCCCTTTTAAAAACATTGGAAAAATATTATTTGCTTTCAGCTCCTACTGTCACTCAAGGAGGAAACCATTATTGCCTCTCTGGAGAGTTTCTTGCAAATGCATGAAAAGAGATCTCAATTAGTGGCTGAATGCAGTAAGGTCTATAGAAATGATGAAATAGGTCCCCCGAGACACTCGAATTGCTGCCACAAAGATTTATGAGATATTGTTGCAATTGTATCTCCCAGAGATGACTTCCAAACTGATCCTGCTTTAAAATTCTACATCAGAAACACATCAAGCATAAATTATGTAAAATGAGCATTGAAAATACTCATCACACAAGGAAAGATTAGCGGAATTAATGTTTCAGTTCAATGATCTTTCATCAGAGTAGAGAAATATAGAGTGCCACAGAGAAGGTTGTTGAAAAACAGTCATTATCGCTTGAATAGTTTGCTGGAAAATTGGCCAACAATGCTGACACAGATTCTAACCAATAGGTCAATTGTGCTTTTTTCCCTTTGTTTTGTTTCTCTGCCTCCCTCTCCCCCTCCCTCTCCCCCTCCCTCTCCCCCTCCCTCTCCCCCTCCCTCTCCCCCTCCCCACACACTGAAGTAAACTAAAAATGAAATGACGATAGAGTAGTAATCAAATCCCGACACAAGCAACTGCAGATGCTGGTTTATAGAAAAAAGATACAAAGTGCT
This sequence comes from Raja brachyura, assembly GCA_963514005.1. The sequence continues at coordinate 21,776,555 of OY740789.1, forward strand.
GAAATAACTCAGCAGGTCAGGCAGCAACTCTGAAGAACATGGACAGGCAACATTTCAACAGCAGTTGCTGGTTTACAAAAAAAGACACAAAATGCCTTCAGTGAGTCAGGCAGCATTCCTGGAGAGCATGGATAGGCGATGTTTCGGGTCGGGACCCTTCCTTAAACCAATCAAATGAATCATGATATTTATGTCCTATAACCTTTTTAATGGCATTGTTCTGTTTAAGTGAAACCTCATGAAAATGTTCACAAGGACATAGGAAGTGCTTAGAGAAATGAGAGTCACGGAGCTATATAGCAGAGGATTAGCCCAGTAAGCCAATTTGGTCACCATGGACAGCTATGTGGCTGTACAACAATAATGCTGACCATGCCAATGAAATTGGTATACTGGGCTAGCCTCATTCGCCTACATTTGGCCCATAACCATCTAAACCATTCCTATCCATTTATCTGTCTAAAAGCTTTCATTGGTGTGTGTTCAGTTGCCCAGAATATCAAATGGCAATATAAAACCAACCATTTTGTTCAATGGCGTATGTTAGGAGTCTCAATACAACACAAGGTTCCAACTATTTGTCACTGTTAAATTGTTTGGCCATGCAAAGGGCATTTCCTCTAGGTATGTTGCAAAACTTACCTTTAGCGGCGCTGTAGTTCTGCCGCTCCCCGTGTGCGCGACTTTGGCGCCTTTCAGAGGGGGGCGGGCTTAAAGTGTCGTTTTTCCACAGGCAGGGATAATCGATGAATGTCGGGCGATTTCGTTGCGGAAGAAAAATCGCTCCGACATTTCATCAATGAAGGTATTTTTAAATTATTCTAAATTATTTATTAACTAGAGTAATTTAAAAATCACCTTCAAAAGCCATGAGCGCCGACAACCGGAAGGATTTTCCGTAGGGGAGAAAAAAAGATAATAGTTTATTTTTATATTAAAAGTTGGTTTTTCGGGAGGCTTTAATAATATTTTTATGTTGCGAAATGGTCAAGGGTGACAATGCACAAATGGGGCTACATTGAGGGTACAACAACCTGTGACTGTGGCACATGGACCCAGACAATGCAACGCCTACTGCAATGCCCATTGCTGGATAATCCATGTACTACTTTAGACCTTGCACTTAACACTCCAATAGCGCAACAATGTGTACAGCAGATGACACATGCGGCGATATAGTGGCGAGCCACTATATAACATAATTACATGAAAGAAGAAGAAATAGATCTATGGGTGAAAGAATTGTGTCGGATTCCAGTTAGGTCAGCAGATCAGTAGGGTTGGCTTTGAGACGACTTAAGCTGAAGCTGAAGAGGCATTAGTGGCTCTATCAGAGGTGGTAGTATGTGAAGATTAAAGAAAAAGTCAGGCAAGTACATTTGGGACAGCAAAACTGCTGCCTAATACGTCAGAGACCCAGGTTCGATACTGACTATGGGTGCTTGTCTGTATGGAATTTGTACGTTCTCTTCGTGATCTGTGCGGGTTTTCTCTGGGTGTTCCGGTTTCCTCCCACACTTCAAAGACGTACAGGTTTGTAAATGGTAAATTTGTAACTTGTCCCTTGTGTGTACAGTATAAGATAGTGTTAGTGTATAGGGATCTCTGGTCAGTGCAGACTCGATGGGCTGAAGGGTCTGTTACCGCGCTTTATCTCTAAACTAAACTAAACTACATATTAATACCTCGACCAACCTGAAGTGTCAAACTGGGATCTACGTTCTCCAGAGATGCAGGGTGCCTTAAGCAAGGCTGAAGCAGGCTTCAAAGCCATTGAGATCCATGAATATCCCATGAAAGACTTGGGTCCTACATGGATAATGATGTAGGAAGTAGAGTCCAGATGCATGTGTCATATGGTTGGCTATCACTGTGCATAATCAGACGCCCCAGTTTATTAACTCACCACAAACTCATGGTACTCATGAGGAAAATTGCACATCTTGCGCAATTCACATTATTCCTAATTTTTCCATTACATTTTAGTTTCCACTATAAACGATAATAAAATATAAACAAAACTGTGGCTCCATGTGGTGCAATTTCCTGGACAGGGTGTTGAAGGGAGTTGTTTGATATATTTCTCCTTCACTATGCTTTAATTGGTACATGTGAAAATAAACTGATCTTTGAACCTTTTTCATAAGATAATAAAAATAAATTAAAATAATCAGTCAAGTAGAGCTGTGCAAAAGAAGGAGTTTCTTTTACATAGATAGTTGAAATGAAGTCTGGAAAGGCATCACTGATTTAATAAACCACTCATCAAAATGATTGAACTGGTTTATTTGATCCAAATGACAACCATCTGCTTGGAGTTGTTTGTGCTTCAGTCCAACACTGAACATAATAGATTTGCGATCTTACGGTTTCAAACAAGCTGAATTATGTACATGTATCATTCCATTTTTTAAAGGACTATTCCAATCTATTTTCTGGTAACAATCCACTCCTGGGAGATGGATTCAAATGCATTTTAAACTCTAAAGGGCCTGTCTCACTTGGCTGCAATTTACCTGGTAGCGTGTGGGAGGCATGTGGGCAGCGCGGGACGGGCGCATGTAGTGGCGTGGAGGAGTGTGGAGTTGCGCGCGGTATCGCACTGCGCTCCAAGATTTCATTCTGCACTAAATCTTCGCGCGCCATTGGCCTGTCAAGTAAATGACAGCCAAGTGGGACACCCTGGCGCGGTGCAATGTCTCGCCTCCAACAGCAGCAGAAGCAGGCAAGCGATCGCCTAGGGCTCACGGCCGTTGCGGATCCGGATCCGGATCCGCCCCCACTCCTACTCCCAGAGCGGGGCCAAGACGATTGGAGGTAGATACAAAATGCAGGAGTAACTCAACGGGACCGGCAGCATCTTTGGAGAGAAGCAATGGGTGACATTTCGGGTCGAGACCCTTCTTCAGACTGAAGAAGAGTCTTGACCCGAAACATCATCCATTCCTTCTCTCCAGAGATGTTGCCGGTCCCGCTGAGTTACTCCTGCATTTTGTGTCTATCTTCAAATGACGTCACGCGCTCCAGACGGTTGTGCGGACGCATGAAGACGCGAGCGACCATCGCGTGACGGTCGCGCGGCAGTCACTACCGGCCTGTCGCGTAAATGGCGGCCAAGTGGGACAGGCCCTTCAGCTTTCAAATCTTTTACCAACATGTGCTCCACTGACTTCCTGCTTGGCAATTAATGCAACTGTCTCAGTGTGGACAGGCATGTTCGAAATGAATGCAAATAACAAGAATATATTATATAATGTAATTTACATTTAGGAGACGCCAGATACAGGGGTTAAAATAACTTGATCCCAATTTTAACTCTGCATCCTCTATAGGATGCACCATTCCACATGCAAAGTCCCCCATCCAATTCTAGTTCCGTTGAGCACCAGGCTACCACCAATTTTACTTCGGAGTCACGTGAGTGACTACGTGAAGAAGACCCCGCCTGGCGCTGGAACGGCATTACGTCGACGCTATCGGCAGAGGAAGAGCTGCAGAGCGCAGCTCCAGCACAGCGGTAAGGAAACGGCCCGCAGGTAAGTAAAATTATTTTACTTCCAGGGCGTTTTTCTTAAAACTCCGTAGGCTGGTAGGGAACCAGCAGGAGTTTAAATAAAAATAAAAAAATAAAATGTTTTAAAGAGAAAATCGCGGGTAAAACGTGCGTCCCGGGGTGTAAAAAGTCGGGACAGCAGACTATTGCGGAGCTGGTTCCGATACCGGTGGCCGATTGAAATACCCGTTAGGGAGCTTTTAGTTGCTCCACAAACAACACTTGAAAACCCAGTGCCTAAAACTAATAAGAGGCTTGAAAGGCCTGAGGTTTCTAAAAGATCCTGTAAGGTAAGCCTAAAATTGGCTAAGTATGGATCTTATGGAGGAAATACTCCAAATTATATCAACCAAGGGTCTAAGTACCCAGAATATTCCCAGGCAGCCCCTGAGGGGGTTCCATATCGTGAATATGGTGCCAATTCGAATTGGGAATTTGAAACCCCAGTGCCTGGGTATGGACTGGAGGAAGTCTCCTTGAACGAGTTTCAGGAGTACCAGGGCTGTATGTGACAGACCCTGAAAGTGGTGTTTGTGGTCAGAAGTACCCACCACAATGCAAATCCAGGTGTGTCTGAGGGGCACAAAGTTACTATACCTGGTGGAGGCGGTGAGGCCATGGAAGGAACCTGGCGGCCAATGTTAATTATATGGTCTCTCACCTGCCTCAAGAAGCTGTTATGGTTGAAACAGCAGATTTGCATTTAAACATGTGCTCGCTTCGGCAGCACATATACTAAAATTGGAATAATACAGAATATAATGCATGAAGCATTCTAAAACACCTTTAAGAAGGTACCTGGTAAATCCGGGTTTTGGGCGCCAATGTCAGCAATTATGCGGGCGCAGGAATTACGATTAAAAGAATCCTCAAACTAATTGGCATCACTGTCTTTTAAGACAAGCTGGGAAGTTGTGGAATGACTAAAGTTCAGAATGAAACAAAATATGTTAGGTTTATTCTGCAAACTTATTTGAGTTAAATTATATAAATGGAAGATTGCCATTCGGCCTCTTTTACATCCAAAGATTTATAGGACAAGCTATGTTCAAACTCCTGGTTATTGATTCGGAGAAAATCTGTTTAAGCAAATTAAGTATGGATGAAGGGGAAGAAACTGTTGGTCTTATGAAACCCTTCAGTTGGCCAGTAGGCTGGTCATATGGAAAAGGGATTTGATTTGAGCCGAGGCAGGAGTATGATAAGGAAGAATTTCCAGCCAGCAAATCGTTTCTCGGCTTTTTGGCTAAGATTAAGCATGGTATCTGTTCTTATCAGTTTAAATCTGATACGTTCCTTATCTAGGGACCATATATTAAATAAAATAATGAATGTACACCCATATTTTGGGTAAGGAGGTAATTTCGTCAAACAGTTGGGGAGGTACAAAACTTAATCCTATTTAAGAAGGATGTTTGGATGAACCTCAGATTGGTGGTAGACTCCAAATGTTGATAATGAAGAGGTATGGATCCATTGGGACACAATCACCTGATCATTCTTCATGTTATAGTCTTGGAATAATTCAAATTGACAAAGACGTAAGAATTTGTGTGAGGAAGGAGGTATTGAGAAACAGGTAAAGGATCCACAACAATTGTATCAAATATTTTCCCCAGGCCATAGAAGATGGGGTTGTACAATCATGTTAGATCTCACACAATTAAATATATTGTCCAGTAAATTTTTTTAAAAATGGACACATTCAACACTGCAATACAGCAGGTATCAACAGGTGGTTATGGCTGCAATAAATTGAAGAGATGCATATTTCGGTCCCAATTCACCATAATTTCATAGGTAATTAAAGTTATGGATGAGACAGTTTGTGGTACTACAAGCTTTGCCTTTAAGGATTAAGCCAGCATTTGCACTGCCTTAGGCACAAAAGTACATCATTATGGCTTATCTAGATGACATTTAATTGTCAATGCTAATCAGGAGCCAGGTGGAAAATTAGTCTCAGTAACTACAAGTTGTTTGAGAAGTTGGGTTCCTGATCCATCCAACAAATCTAAGTTACAGCAATCCCACACCATTGAATATCTGGGGTTTGAGATTAACTCAGTTACCATGTTGGTAACTTTACAAATGGATAAGTGTTGGATTTGACAAATGTGTGTCAAGACCTGATTTACAAACCTTATCCCTCCATCCGAGAGGTTGCCAAGATTATTGGTAAATTGGCAGCAGCATTTCCAGACAGTAGAGTTTGGTCGTCTACATTACCAAAATCTTCAAAGGGCAAAAACTCAAGTGCTTATTACAGCGAGCAAGCCATTTGATAGGCCAATGCAATTGCCTAAGGAAGTTTTATCAGAATTACGTTGATGGATTGAGAATGTTCCATAAGCTGCTTAGAACTTTTAGTTCATCAGCCAGTAGTGTTTTTGCAAAATGACGAAGTTCTCTCGGATGGGGGGGGGGGGGGGTACGGATAATGAGACCAGCTGTAGAGGCAGATGGGCTGTCCAAGAGGATTTATTGTTCCAAACATATGGTATTAATTATTTGGAGCTCTTGGTAGCATTTTATGTATTAAAAGCTTATTGCCCTTCATTAAAGGATTTGCATGTCCAAGTACAAATAGATTATACCACAGCTGTGGCATATATTAATCACATGGGTGGTGTTAGATCAATATCATGTGATCATCTGGTAAACCAGATGTGCCAATGGTGTATGGCAAAAAATATTTGGCTTTCAGCTATTTATCTCTCGGGGAGAGACAATGTTGTGACAGATAAAGATCACAAATATTTAAAGACAATACAGAATGGATGTTTAATCCACAAAATTTCAAAATATTGTCAGTCGGTATGGAGTGCCGGACATTGATCTGTTTGCATCTAGATTGAATCACCAATTGCCCAAATACGTGTCTTGGGGAACACGATCCAGCGGCAGTAGCGGTGGAGGTTTTCTCACTACACTGGGGAATTTGTTATTTTATGATTTTCCCCATTCTGTCTCATTGGGCAATGTCTCAATAAAAAGCGCAAGACGCTGTCGAATGCAATTTTGGTGGTGTCAGATTGGCCCACGCAGTCATGATTCCCATTGATGCTAATATGATTATTGAACCATATATGACAATTCCCAGTTGCGACAATCTGTTGACACAACCAGTAACAAAAGGAATTCATCCATTGCATGATCATATGTATTTGTTAATCTGCAGGTTCTGACCAGACCATTGCAAGAGTTTGTACTGTCGGACAGGACCATGGATGTTATAGTTGCAGCTTGGAGGAATAGCACTAAAACAATATAAGTCGCATATAAGGAAATGGGAAGTGTACACAGTCAAAGATATCTTATCATACTGCAAACATTTCAAATGTATTACAGTTCCTTGCTGGGTTACACTTGATGAGCATTTGAGTATAGTGCCATTAATTGTGCTCGTAGTGCATTGTCATCCTATTTAGGACAAATTTCAGATCGAGATTCATTGGGTCTCACCCATTAGAATCCCGACTCATGAAAGGAATTTCAATAAAATCATTCCAAGCCCATATATACAAGAATTTGGGATGTTAGCATTGTTCTCACTTTGTTTAAACAATGGACTCCAATTAATTCAATGTCTTTGCAGAAATTAACATTCAAGGTGGTAAAGTTAATGGCATTGGTATCAGCTCAAAAAGAGTACAAGCTTTGCAGTTGTACGGTTGGATTGCATGCATGTGACTGCAGATAACATTATGTTTTATGTTTATGACTTGATCAAACAAAGCAGACCAGGAAGAACTGGAATGAAGGTAATGTTTAAAGCATATCCTATTGATGAAACATTGTGTGTGGTTAAGCATTTAACTCAATACATTGAGGTAACCAAAATCTCAGAGGTTCTGAGAAAGCGTTATTAATGACACACAAAAGCCACATACAATAGGTTTAGTTCAAACTATTTCTGGATGGTTTGTGTCTAGCAAAAATAGATACTGATGTGTTTAGATCTCACTCCACTAGGTCGGCAGCTACGGCCGTGGCAAAGGTACAGGACGTGCCACTCGATAAAATTTTAGAGGCCGCAGGGTGGTCTAGAGAAGAGATTTTCAAAGTTCTAGAATAAACCTGTTGTCACGGTGCCAGGTTTTGGACACACAGTAATGGGTTCTCTTTAATGCTTGCTTTGTTTTATATTATCGATTTATGTTACCATTGACAACATTTATCAATTTATTTTGTAATTTTCCCCTAAGATAGAGGGGTTATTATTTAAAAAATTGTTATTTTTTATGCTTAAAGGACTTATTACATAAATTGTAACAATGTCCTAAAAATACTATTTACTCACTACTGTTTTGACTAAACAGAGTCGTATGAAATGAATTTACGACATGAAAGACACAGAGCTTCAAAATCTTCACGTAGTCACTCACGTGACTCCGAAGTAAAATAGTGAGATTAAACGAGAACTTACCAGTTCGAAGTTTGATCTTTATTTTATGAGGAGTTACGATGAGGGATTACGTGCCCTCCACTCCCAACCCTCATAATGTAAATGATCATCTGGTAGTTCTAGTCTATTTTGAGCCTTACTATTTTACTTCGGCTATTGGTTTCTGTGTTTTTCATGCCGCTGCTTTGAAGTATGCCGTTCCAGCGCCAGGCGGGGTCTTCTTCACGTAATCCCTCATTGTAACTCCTCATAAAATAAAGATCAAACTTCGAACTGGTAAGTTCTCATTTAATCTCACTATTAAACAGTAATACAAAAAGTGGTTCTCACTCACCCATCAACCAATACATAGTACATCGAATCATGCCTGCAGATGACAAAATCCAGACATCTATAGCTGGACCCGGTCAAGTTGAAATACCTAGGAGTTAGCTGCCACAGCCAACCCACGGATCCAATACAATGCAGCGATACAAATGTCCATCCTGCCAGCCTCTTTATATCACTGTAATTTATTACAGATGAGAAAATGGCTTAACATAAAACTAATGTGAATGGGTGATCAATGGTCGGCATAGACTTTGTTCGGAGTTTGTGCATTCTCCCTATGACTATGTGGTCCTATGTGGGTTTCCTCTGTGTGCTCCGGTTTCCCCCAACATCCCGAAGACATGCGGGCTTGTAGGTTAATTAGCCTCTGTAAATTACCCCTAGTGTATAGGGAATGGATGAGAAAACGGCATAACATAGAACTAATGTGAATGGTGATCATTGATCAGCGTAGACCTGGTGGGCTGATGGGCCTGTTCCCATGCTGTGTCTCTAAACTAAACTACACTATATCTTCTCATAGCCTTTTGGAGGTCTATGTACACCATATCAATATAGAAACATAGAAAACAGGTGCAGGTGTAGGCCATTCGGCCCTTTGAGCCTGCACCTCCATTCAATATGATCATGGCTGATCATTCAACTCAGTATCCTGTACCTGCCTTCTCCCCATACCCCCTGATCCCTTTAGCCACACGGGCCACATCGAACTCCCTCTTAAATATAGCGAACGAACTGGCCTCAACTACCTTCTGTGGCAGATAATTCCAGAGACTCACCACTCTCTGTGTGAAAAATGTTTTCCTTATCTTGGTCCTAAAGGAATTCCCCCTCTTCATTACCTCTTTATTACCTCTTCAAATATTTGTTGTTAATTATTACCGCTAACACATATTTTTCCCTATTAATCCACGCTGGCTCACTTTAATTATTCCATTTTCCTCAGGATGTATATTAATCCTGACCGTGATCAAGATTCCTTAAAGCCTTCAAGCATTAAAAAGTTAACGGAAATCTGAAGCCAAAGCAATAAAAAACAGAAAGTTCTTGGCGGGTCAGGCAGTTTCTGTCGTGATAGAAATAGGATTAATATTTCATGCTGACAGCCTGGAAACACTTAGATCTAAAACACAAAGAAAAGAAGGAAGGGAGGAGAGAAAAACGGGAATGGCCTCTGATACAGTATAGGACAACAGAGGTTAACTGATAAAATGGACGACCAGAGGGTGGAAAATGTATGGAGTAATAAGGGTTTCCATTAATCGAATAAGAACCTCTCTCTGCAAGCAAGTAAAGCAGAAATAAAAAACTCATATTTCCTTCAAACAATTAGAACCATTTTCCTCCATAGCATTGGGTTTTATTTGAAATCTGCCCAATAGATTTCACTCAAACATTTTGTAGTATTTTACTCAGTGGTGACCTACAGAAACAATGAGAATAACGGTAATTATTTGATGGATAATTCATGAGCTATGGCTGCTTAATTTAAGCTACAATTATGACTCTTTTTTTCTGCTACTTGTGTATTTTTGAAGTGTAACTATGGTGAATATGACTTGTTTTTTTACTTTGGGCCATGAAAGCGTAGAGAGCTGAACAAATCCATTAGATAAGAGGCGAGGTTCTGAGGGATTCACAGACTCAGATGACACAGTACACAAAACTTTCCTAACACTAACACCGATAGATATTTACAGCTAGACATTGGCTTTAACTATATACACATGAATGCCAGGAAAATTACATGGCTATTTTGTGCTAAGTAGTCCCCAAAATGACATTTGACCTGTGTATCGAACATTAGTTTTTTCTGTGCTAGCCATGTTCATAGACACAAATAAACACAGCCTTTTCCATATGACAAGTGTTCCCAATCAGCGACAAAGACCTTATGTACACAGTTGTTCCATGAGAAAAAAACAAACCAGTCATTTAATAAGCTCTTCAGAAGCAAAATATCATTAGTATTCCTAGTGTACTCAATTACGATTTTACAGTCAAATCTATTAACAAAGACCGCCCAACCTTCATTGCAAAGAGGTCCTTGTGAAAGATAGTTCCTCTGTGCAGTGCTGGAAAACAAAACCCTCCAAAGTCATTAGGATTGTCGATCATTTTTTATTACATAAATGATGATGCACAGAATGTACAAACGCATTAAAGCTAATATAAATAAACTGCATCCCTGGTTCATTTTATTAAGGAGTGCGAGCACTCATTATGGAGCTTTTGTTAAATCTATTTGGTACAACTGGGCTTCCCTGACTAAATAATAAAATAAGCAGATTGTCATGGTTGTGCAAGAAAATAGTTTATTTTATTGTAGTTTATTGTCACATGTACCGAGTTACAGAGAAAAGCTTTTGTTGTGTGCTCTTCAGTCAGTGGAAAGATTATACAATTACAATCAAGCCGTCCACAGTGTACAGATACAGGATAAGGGGAATAGCATATAGTGCAAGATAGGGTCCAGTAAAGTTCGATTAAAGGTCTTTGTTTATTGTGGCAATATCAGTGACAGTACTATTTTTTGAGATTTCTGGTACATGGTCAAATGCACAGGTACATAGGACATAGAATGGTGGCGTAGCGGTAGAGCTGTTGTATTACAGTGCCAGAGACCCAGGTTCGATCCTGACCAATGGTGCTGTCTATACAGTGTTTGTATGTTTTCCCTATGACCTGTGTGGGCTTTCTCCAAGATCTTCAGTTTCCTCTCACACTCCAATGACGTACAGATTTGTAGGCTGATTGGCTTTGGTATAATTGCAAATTGTCCCTAGTGTGTGTAGGGTAGTGTTAATTTGCAGGGATTGCTGGTTGGTGCGGATATGGTGGGCCGAAGGGCCTCTTTCCATTCTGTATCTCTAAAGGAAGCTAAACTAGGATGGTGTTCAGTTCCATCAGAGTGTAGCTCTACATGTTCCTATCAGGCTGCTGAGTGCACAGTTCAGATAGCAATCTGATGTAAGCAAGTTGTTCAAGGCTGAACCGTTTATTATGTTTCGAGAAAAAAAGCCAGCTGCATGTTTACTGTGTGTCAATGGGGATGGTTTTGATGTATTGCATGTCACATTTTTGCAACCACAGATATTATCCCTGCACACAATGCCCTCCTGTGTCTCACCATTTGATAAGTAGCATTACCAATCAAAATTGCAATAATACTAAATCAAATAAATGTCAAGAGTAATCTAATTTAAGACCGGAGTGCACAGAAAGAAGGCCAGGAGTTAAAGTATTTGGGAATGATATATTGCCATGTCAGAACTAGAGTTAAACAAACTTAAAGCTTAAACATTGATGCAATGCTCAAACAAGCCATAAATAATACAGGGCAAAATATTGTTTGGAAAATAACACACGACTTGATTGCAGAAACAGTAGACTTTGACCTACATAGCCTCAATATTCGAAAATTGTGATTGGTTATGTAATGATGACATTTCGAAAAGTTGTTCTTCAAGCAGTTATTGGTTCAATATTTAGTGATATTCTCTCAATATTCTATTCAGCACGGATTTGTGTCTGGGATCTCATCTTTCACAAATCTGTGAGAGTTATTTGGAAGATGTAACTGAGGGCAAGGCAGAGGACGTTGTTTATATGGACTTTAGCAAGGCTTTGACGAGATCCCTCATGGTAGGCTGGTCTGGAATGTTAGACGGCATGGGATCCAGGGAAAGCTGGTTAATTGACTAATTGGATACTTAATTTGTTTGATAGTCAGAAACAGCATGATGATGGAAGGTTGTTTTGTTTGGAGTGCAGGCCTATGACTATTGGTATGCCACAGAGAATGGTGCCTGGTCATTTGTTGTTCATTGTTTATTTCAATGATTTGAATGAGGCATGGATAATATGTTTGCAGATGACATTGAAATAACAGGTATTGTAGACAGTTGTCAAAATTACAATAATACTAAATCAAATAAATGTCAAGAGTAATCTAATTTAAAAGACTTGATCAGCTGGGTAAGTGGGCTTTGGAATGCAAACTGAGTTCAATGTAGGTGTACGAGGTGGGGCACCTCAAGGCTGTGTGCCCAGTTCCATGCTCTAATCTCTCTATACCTATTACTGAGTTTGCAGGCACAGCTTCAATGCCACCTCTAAATTAGCCAGTGATACCACTGTTGTTGAGACAAATAAAGGGTAATGATGACGGAGTCCAGGAGGTGAAAGCTAAGGATCCATGAACCTATCTTCATCGATGGGATGGCAGTGGAGAGAAACAACACATCAGAGGCAACAGAGTCAATAAGTTCCTGAGTGTGCATACCCCTGAAGATCTGCTCTGTGCCTAGAACGTTGATGCAATCACAAAGAAAGCCCATCAACACCTCTACTTCCTTAGAAGATTGAGGGATTTGGTATGTCGCCAAATACGCTATTGAATTTCTACACAAAACACAAAAGAGGTCATAAGGTCATAAGTGTTGCGAGCAGAATTAGGCCATTTGGCCCATCAAGTCCACTCTGCCATTCAATAATGGCTGATCTATATCTCCCTCCTAACCCCATTGCCCTGCCTTCTCCCCATATCGCCTGTCACCCGTAGAACATACTGACTGGTTACAACACAGCCTGTTTTGGTAACTTAAACACCCAAGACTGAAGGAGGCTACAGAGAGCAGTAGAAATTGCCTGGTCCATTACAGGCATTGACCTTTCCGCCATCAAAATAATTCGCAGGAGGCTTTGCCTCCAAAAAAACAGACAATATCATCAAAGACCCACTACACCCTGGCCACATTCTCATCTTGTTACTACCATTGTGAAGAAGGGATAGGAGCCTGAAAATTGTGACCACCAGGTTCAAAGACAGCTTCATCCCAGCAACCATCAGGTTCTTGAACACTGCACAACACTAACCACTATCACAGCAACTACGATCTTCCATGGACTTTATTTTTGTTACATCATAGACTTGCGTTGGCTCGAAGGGCCTAATGGCCTACTCCTGCACTATTGTCTATTGACTTTGATGTTGCACTATTATGATCTGGCTACCTAGCATTACTGATTATCAATATATTGCATTATTGATTATTGCATATTTATTTGTGCTATTGCGTTAATAGGCATGTTACCCTGCAGCAAGTAAGGATTTCACTGTTCCAATGCTGGTACAAATGACAACTAAGCACTCTAGACTCTCTTATGCTGTATTTTAATACAAACCATTCCTAATTACATTCCAATTACAAAATGCTGGAGTAAATCATTGGGTCGGGCAGCAACTCTGGAGGAAACGAATAGGTGACATTTCGGTCTGAAGGGTCTGATGAAAAGTATCCGGGGAGATTTTTTTTAAACACGTAACACGTACTCGAATTACACAATGAAATATGGATTATCAAGCGAGAACACCTAGTCAGGGCTCACAGGCCATTACTCACCATGAGTAATGTTACTTCTTGGGAAGGCCATTTGTAACTGACAGAATAGCAATCACTGGACCATCCATTACACATCCTAGATGATGTTAGCACATATACAAATTTATGCTATTATGTAACTCCCAAGTGATCTGATCTCCTGGCTCTGCTGCTATATCATCTTTTGTCTTGCCTCCTGACAAGCAAGATGTTATCATCTTCAGGAAACAGTATACAATGAAAACTATTCTGGTTTTACTGCCCTTCTGCCCTTTCTGGAATCTAACATGGATATGCCTTAGATGATTATAACTTAAACAGTGTAGAGTCGTCCGATGACAACAGCAATTATGGCATTTTCGGGAAACTGCAGTTTAAGACCGCATATCAATATGGAGTGGCTGGCATGATAAATGGAAGCAAATTCGGGACGTAAAAATTAACTGGAAGATCCATTAAAACAAAAGCTGGTTGTGGCATTTGTCATAGATACTTGGAAAATGAAACGTTTGTCGATCCTAAACAAAATATTGAAAATACGCAAGGAAAAACTCTGCCATTTGTGAGATTAATAAAAGTTTGCTTCAGTACATTCAGAATGGATAGTCAAGTTTACCTTGAGTACTGCAAAGATAAATTAAGTCTGACATAAAGATGGCTATCAAAGATTACAGCAGGCTCTTGATCATCTGGACAAGTGTGTGTGCTAAGGAATGGCTAATGGAGTTTAATGCAGAGGTGTTGCAATTTGGGAAGTTAAACCAGGGCCCTACAATTCACAGTGAGTTGTGTGGTCGGATTCACAGTAACGGTTATACAAGATGTTGGTGAGGCCACATTTGGAGTTAAGTGTTAAGTTTAATTAAGAGATAAGTTTTGGTCACCCTGCTATAGGAAGGATGTAAATAAGCCGGAAAGATTGCAGAGAAAATTTACGAGGATGTTGCCAGGACTCGAGGAGCTGATCTATAGGGAGAGGTTGGCTGGCTCGGACCTTAAAAAGAGCAGTCAGTTTGCTAAACATGTAGACACGAACTGCAGATGCTGGTTTACAAAGTACTGGAGTAACTCATTTGGGTCAGGTAGCATCTCTGGAGAGCATGGATAGGAGACGTTTCAGGTCGGACCCTTCTTCAGACTGAATTCACTTCTGAAGAATGGCATCAACTCGAATTCACTTCTGAAGAGACCTGACCTGAAACATTGCCTATCCACGTCCTCCGGAGAGGCTGCCTGACCCACTGAGTTACTCCAGCACTTTGTGTCTTTTCTCAGTTTGATTAACACTCCATCCATCACCCTAAATATTCACTTCCTCTACCACTGATATGAGGGACTGTAGTAATTATCATCCACAGTCTTCATCAAATCCACGGCCTTTCCTATCTAGAATGACTGTCACCAACTCAGGTTTCCCTGCAAACTGATAATATCTTGATTTGGAAATACAGCTGCATCTTGTGTTATTATTGCATCTGAAGCCTGCAACACCCAAGCCAAAGCACCATGAGAATTCCTTTTCTGCAAGGAGGCAGATTTTTAAGAACAACTTGAGATAGGCTACAAGGACTACTCATTTCCCTCAAATGAACAAAAAAACAGTAATTCCAAACCTAATGAAACATCAATCGCAAATTACAGTAATTAGATTTACAAACATATCATTAAACCGTCTTTTAAACACTATAAACAGATTGCATTGAGTTTTAAAAAGCAGATGCACTGCACTATACAGGAAGATAGCTGAACAGTGTTGCAGAATCCCTGGCAGTCTTGCTGCAGTTGTGAACAATTCTTCAAGCATCCTACAAGCTACATTTGTATAGGATTTTTGAGTGAAAGCAGAAGAGTGATTTGTGATATCTAATTATGAGTAACTCTCACGTAAATATATATGGTGAAAATGTCATATTTGGTCAAAAAGACACAAGAGTAACAGCTACCATTATACCCACCTCCTAGCTTTTGATTTTATTTACTGCATTATATCAGTGCGCACACTTGAAGTACTCCTCATGGGCAGATGGGCACTTTAGGATGTCTCAAAGTTGTGAAAAATCAAGTCAAGTTTATTGTTTTATGCACAAGTATGATGAGGTACGGGTACAATGAAAAGCTTGCTTGCAGCAGCATCACAGGTGTGTAGACATGAAATAAAATTATAAATAAATTATATAGGACAGTGAAAAGAAAATAACAAGACATTTGTGCAAACACACAATAAGGAAACAAGTCCATGGAAGTACAAGAGGTGGTCCATAGTTTTATGTTGTTTAGTTTAGTTTAGTTTAGAGATACAGCATGGAAACAGGCCCTTCGGCCTACTGAGTCCACGTCGACCAGTGATTCCCGCACACTAACACTATCCTGCACACTGGGGACAATTTGCAAATTTTATCAAAGCCAATTAGCCTACAAACCTGTACATCTTTGGAGTGGAGTGGGTGTTATATCGGGAAACCTCATGTGGGTCATGGGGAGAATGTACAAACTCCGTACTGTCCATACTGACAGCACCCGTGGTCAGGATCAAACCCGGGTCTCTGACGCTGTAAGGCAGCAACTCTACTGCTGTGCCACCGTGCTGCCCCAAATAGTGTTTTGTTACTGTAGCTGGGAGGTGATAGGTGGACGGATATATAGTTAATCAAGAGTCAGTACTGCAGCCACATACCATTACATCTATTACCTAGGGCGACACAGTGGTGCACCAGTGGAGTTTCTGTATTACAGCACCAGAGACCCGGGTTCAATCCTGACTACAGGTGCTGTGTGTACGGAATTTGTACATTCTCCCCGTGACCCACATGGGTTTTCTCCGGGTGCTCCAGTTTCCTCCCACACTCCAAATACATACAGGCTTGTAGGCTAAAATTGTAAATTGTCCCTAGTGTGTAGGATAGGTCTAGTGAGCGGGGATCGTTGGTCGTTGTGGACTAGGTGGGCCAATGGGCTTGTTTCCGCACGATATCTCTAAACTAAACTAAATAAACTAAACTACCTATCAATCCTGTCTCAATCCTCCCTTTCGCTTCTTTATATTGACTATCTCCCCTCTATATTCGGTCATGATGCTGGGTGTCCACCCAAAATATCGACAGTCCCTTTGCCTCCACAGTTGCTGCTTGACGCACTAAGTTCCACCAGCAGTTTGTCATTGCTTCAGATTCCAACATTTGCAGTCTGAACCTGACTACAGGTGCTGTCTATGCAGAATTTGCACGTTCTCCCTGTGACCACATGGGTTTTCTCTGGGTGCTCTAGTTTCCTCCCACATTTCAAAGACATGCAGGTTCATAGGTTAAACGGCTTCTGTAAAATTGCCTCTAGTATGTAGGTTGCAAAACAGGGATGACATAGAACTAGTGTACGGGTGATCATTGGTTGGTACGGACTCAGTGGGCCGTAAGGCCTGTTTCCATATTGCATCTCTAAACTAAACTAAATAAACTAAAGGGCCTGTCCCACCAGCACGCAACTATATGCGATGAACGCGATCAAACCGGCAGCGGGGGCCGCGCGGAGGTCGGGTGATCCCCTGTACAGGGCCGGTCCCACCAGCATGCGCCTGCATGCGGCAAGCGCAACTAAACCAGCAGTAGGGGCCGCGCGGAGGTTGGGTGAGTGGCGCAACGCGGCGCAAAGCGAGGCGAACTTGAAGCAAGTCCAAGGTAAGTTCGCCAGGACTTAGAGGGGCACACAGAGAGGGGCACCGAGACACACACACATACAGGGCCACGGAGCCACACACATAGAGGGTCACGGAGGCACTTACAAATAGTTTCACGGAGGCACGATGTCCGGGCGGTGTGTAAATGTCGCGGCGACTGCGAGCCGACAAACCGTTGCCGCGCGGGATTTTTGGACATTGTCGGTTTTTCGGAGCCCCGCGCGGCGTCGGGACGAACTCGGGACGAACTCCGCACAATTCCGCACGGCTCCGGCGATCGAAGTGGGACCGGCCCCGCGACGCCGGACGGCTCAAGCGACCACGTTAGGTCGCGCTAATCGCATCGAGTTGCATGCTGGTGGGACAGGCCCTTAAAGCACCAACAGCCTCTGGTGAATCATCACATGTAGCCAAGCAAGTGAGTGTTAACAGATTTTTCAATTTTGGATATCACTGCAACTAACTTAACTGAAAATCCATGGATGTGCATTTTCCAAAGTATGCTGCAGTGACAGGTAGATCCACTAGCTTGGATGTTCTTACTAGCCAGCCCAAATCTTTTATCATCAGATCAAACTCCATCCTTTCCATCAAACCATCTCTACTCCTCCTCCTGCTGAAACTCAGTGTATGCTGTATACTGTGTTTCATCCAACAGGACAGATATCACCCCTTGTGAAGATGTTTGGGAACACGTAGATCAACAGTTCTGATCTGTAGATAGTGCGAAGGATTGAATTATTCATTTAGCAAACAAAAATCCTTAACATTTTTTAACCATTTTAAAGATGTAATCTTTATTTATTTACAGGATCCATGGTCAAATTAGAAGAATATAATAACATTTAATGCTATATATATCTTGTCTGAATAAATCATTGGTTACAGCTGAATGGAAAGAAAGTCTTGAAATAGCATAGGTTGTTCAGACAGAGTTGGAATAAGTAGGTTGACTGTCTCACCAAACAGTGGGGCATTAATTACTAAAACTGTTCATGACGGTTCAAACGTCCCCTGCTGTGGCAGTGAATAAAAGTTTCATTTACTTCAGATTAGGCCTAACTCTCAATTCTGTTCATTCTCATGAGGCATTTTTATAATTTATGAAGCCATATAATTTGTTGTCATCTGTTTTCTGTCTTGTATTATTAAATGGCTCTCTGCTTTCAGGCTGATTGCAACAGAGCAGGGTGACAGAATCCATCAGCAATTGTTACACTCACTCTGAAGAATTCTGTTTTCATCTGGGAAGTATTTTTGGTTCTTGTTAAAAGATATGCTACATTCAGATTCAGATTCAGATTCAGATTCAATTTTAATTGTCATTGTCAGTGTACAGTACAGAGACAACGAAATGCATTTAGCATCTCCCTGGAAGAGCGACACAGCAAATGATTTGAATAAATAACAATAAGTGTCCGGGGGGGGGGGGGTGATTGGCAGTCACCGAGGTACGTTGTTGAGTAGCGTGACAGCCGCCGGAAAGAAGCTGTTCCTGGACCTGCTGGTTCGGCAACGGAGAGACCTGTAGCGCCTCCCGGATGGTAGGAGGGTAAACAGTCCATGGTTGGGGTGAGAGAGGTCCTTGGCGATGCTGAGCGCCCTCCGCAGACAACGCTTGCTTTGGACAGACTCAATGGAGGGGAGCGAGGAACCGGTGATGCGTTGGGCAATTTTCACCACCCTCTGCAATGCCTTCCGGTCGGAGACAGAGCAGTTGCCATACCAAACTGTGATGCAGTTGGTAAGGATGCTCTCGATGGTGCAGCGGTAGAAGTTCACCAGGATCTGAGGAGACAGATGGACCTTCTTCAGTCTCCTCAGGAAGAAGAGACGCTGGTGAGCCTTCTTGATCAGAGTTGAGGTATTGTAGGTCCAAGAGAGGTCGTCGGAGAGGTTGACTCCCAGGAACCTGAAGCTAGAAACACGTTCCACCTCCGTACCGTTAATGTGGATGGGGGTGTGCGTGCCGCCCCTGGACTTCCGGAAGTCTACAATGAGCTCCTTGGTCTTCTTGGAGTTAAGGGTCAGGTTGTTGTCAGCGCACCATGCTGCTAAGTGCTGGACCTCCTCCCTGTAGGCCGACTCATCGTTGTTGCTGATGAGGCCAATCACCGTTGTATCATCTGCATACTTGATGATGGTGTTAGTACCATGTACAGGTGTGCAGTCATAGGTGAAGAGAGAGTAGAGGAGGGGGCTCAGCACACAGCCCTGTGGAACGCCGGTGTTCAGGGTGAGGGTTGAAGAGGTGTGCTTGTCTAACCTAACAGACTGGGGTCTGTTGGTTAGAAAGTCCAGTATCCAGTTGCAGAGGGAAGGAGCGATGCACAGATTACCGAGTTTGGCGATCAATTTTGATGGTATAATGGTGTTGAATGCTGAGCTGTAATCGATGAACAGCATTCTTACGTAAGTGTCTCTGTTGTCGAGGTGGGAGAGGGCGGAGTGAAGTGCCGTTGAGATGGCATCCTCCGTACTCCTGTTCTTGCGGTAGGCAAACTGATAGGGGTCCAGTGTGGGGGGTAGGCAGCTTTTGAGATGTGCCAGGACCAGCCTCTCGAAGCACTTGGTGATGATGGGGGTAAGTGCAACTGGGCGGAAGTCGTTGAGGCTTGCCGCAGTGGAGTGTTTTGGCACTGGCACGATGGAGGTGGTTTTAAGGCACGTGGGGACAACTGCCTGGGCAAGTGACAGGTTGAAGATATCAGTCCAGACGTCTGCCAGCTGCGCCGCACAGACCCTGAGCACGCGCCCGGGGATGCCGTCAGGGCCAGCAGCTTTACGTGCATTAGTCCTACTCAGTGCCACGTATACGTCGTAGGGGGTGAGTGTGAGGGGTTGGTGATCGGCAGGTAGCACAGCCTTGATGGCTGTCTCTAGATTGTTCCTGTCGAAGCGGCCATAGAAGTGATTGAGCTCCTCAAGGAAGGAAGCGTCGCTGGATGTGGGGGTGGTGTTGGCGGGTCTGTAGTCCGTGATGGCCTGGATGCCTTGCCACATGCGTTGGGGATCGGAGTTGTTGTTGAAGTGCTCCTCAATCCTGAGCTTATGGCAGTGCTTGGCCTTCTTGATGCCCCTCTTCAGGTTAGCCCTGGCTGAACTGTAGGCTCGAGCATCGCCTGACCTGAAAGCGGTGTCCCGTGCTTTCAGCAGTAGCCTGACCTCGCTGTTCATCCATGGCTTCTGATTCGGGAATATGGTCACCTGTTTGAGGGAGATGACACTATTGATGGTGGAGTTTATAAAGTCCAGAACAGAGGATGTGTAGGAGTCAATGTCCGTGTGGGAGTCAAGGGTGGCCTGGGCTGCAAACGCCTTCCAGTCAGTGTTTCCAAAACACTGCTGAAGTGTGAAGTCCGCTTCCTCTGACCAGACTTTAACTGTCCTCACACTTGGTTTAACCCGTCTGATGAGTGGGGAGTACTTAGGGAGAAGGAACAATGAGATGTGATCAGACTGACCAAGGTGGGGGAGGGGGATGGCTTTGTAAGCTTCAGCCATGTTGGTGTAGACTTTGTCCAGTGTCTTGTCTACTCTAGTGGGGAAGGAGACATGCTGGTGGAATTTGGGGAGTACAGTCTTCAGGTTAGAGTGATTGAAGTCACCCGCAACAATGAAGGCTGCCTCGGGGTTGTGTGTCTGTTGATTGCTAATGGCAGTATGCAGCTCTTTCATTGCAAGCTTGGCATTAGCATCAGGAGGGATATAGGCTGCAGTCACAACAGTGGAGGTGAACATGAATTGCAATGCACAAAATCTTCAGAAAGGTCACGATGAACATATATATTTACCCATTAGGAATGTAATGCTTTGTAATAAAATATACATTTGATTTTGCAGGTGATAAAAGTTTGATGTAGAAAAACATAGAAACATAGAAAATAGGTGCAGGAGGAGGCCATTTGGCCCTTTGAGCCAGCACTGCCACTCATTGTGATCATGGCTGATTATCCACAATCAGCAACCCGCGCCTGCCCTCTCCCCATATCCCTTGATTCCGCTAGCCCCAAGAGCTCTATCTAACTCTCTTTTAAATTCATCAAGTGAATTGGCCTCCCCTGCCTTCTGTGGCAGAGAATGCTCTGGGTGAAAAAGTGATTTTTTCATCTCAGCTTTAAATGGCCTCCCCTTTATTCTTGGACTGTAGCCCCTGGTTCTGGACGCCCCCAACATTGGGAACATATTTCCTGCCTCTAGCTTTTGCAGTCCTTTTATAATATTATATGTTTCTATAAGATCCCATCCCATTGAATACAAGCCCAGTCTTTACAATCTTTCTTCATATGACAGACCCGCCATCCCGGGAATTAACCTTGTGAAACTACGCTACACTCCCTCAAATTAGGAGACCAAAACTACGCACAATCCTCCAGATGTGGTCTTACCAGGGCTCTGTACAACTGCAGAAGGACCTCTTTAAGCCTACACTCAAATCCTCTCGTTATGAAAGCCAACATGCCATTAGCTTTCTTCACTGCCTGCTGTACCTGCATGTTTACTTTCAGTGACTGGTGTACAAGGACACCCAGGTCTCATTGCACTTCCCTTTTTCCTAATCTGACACCATTAGATAATAATCTGCCTCCTTGTTCTTGCCACCAAAATGGATAACCTCACATTTATCTACATTATACTGCATCTGCCATGCATCTGCCCACTCACTCAACCTTCTAGCATCCTCTTCACAGTTCACACAGCTTTGTGTCATCTGCAAATTTGCTAGTGTTACTTTTAATTCCATCATTAGACAATAGGTGCAGGAGTAGGCCATTTGGCCCTTCGAGCCAGCACCGCCATTCAATGTGATCATGGCTGATCATCCCCAATCAGTACCCCCGTTCCTGCCTTCTCCCCATAATCCCCTGACTCCGCTATTTTTAAGAGCCCTATCCAGCTCTCTCTTGAAAGCATCCAGAGAACCTGCATCCACCACCCTCTGAGGCAGAGAATTCCACAGACTCACCACTCTCTGTGAGAAAAAGTGTTTCCTCATCTCCGTTCTAAACGGCTTACTGCTTATTCTTAAACTGTGGCCCTGGTTAGGCCTGCCCCAACATCGGGAACATGTTTCCAGCCTCTAGTGTGTCCAAGCCCTTAATAATCTTTTAAGTTTCAATAAGATACCCTCTCATCCTTGTAAACTCCAGAGTGTACAAGCCCAGCTGCTCCAATCTCTCAGCATATGACAGTCCCACCATCCCAGGAATAACCTTGTAAACCTACGCTGCACTCCCTCAATAGCAAGAATGTCCTTCCTCAAATTAGGGGACCAAAACTGCACACAATACTCCAGGTGTGGTCTCACTAGG
The DNA here is from genome assembly GCA_963514005.1 of Raja brachyura. Next base: position 21,799,212 of record OY740789.1, read on the forward strand.
GCTCTGTACAACTGCAGAACGACCGCTTTGCTCCTATATTCGATTCCTCTTGTTATAAAGGCCAACATGCCATTCGCTTGCTGCGGTCCCAGCACCGAGCCTTGCGGTACCTCAATAGTCACTGCCTGCCATTCTAAAAGGAACCCGTTAATCCCTACTCTTTGTTTCCTGTCTGCCAACAACTTCTATATCCATGTCAGCACTCTACCCCCAATACCATGTGCCCTAAGTTTCCCCACTAGTCTCCTATGTGGGACCTTATCAAAGACTTTCTGAAAGTCCAAATACACTACATCCACTGGCTCTCCCATGCCCATTTTCCTAGTTACATCCTCAAAACATTCCAGAAGATTAGTCAAGCATGATTTCCCCTTCGTAAATCCATGCTGACTTGGACCGATCCTGTTACTGCTATCCAAATGTGCGGCTATCTCATCTTTTATAATTGACTCCAGCATCTTCCCCACCACCGATGTCCGGCTAACTGGTCGATAGTTCCCCGTTTTCTCGCTCCCGCCTTTCTTAAAAAGTGGGATAACATTAGCTACCCTCCAATCCACAGGAACTGATCCTGAGTCTATAGAACATTGGAAAATTATCACCAATGCATCCACGATTTCTAGAGCCACTTCCTTAAGTGTCCTGGGATGCAGACCATCAGGCCCTGGGGATTTATCAGCCTTCAGTCCCATCAGTCTATCCAACACCTTTTTCTGCCTAATGGGATTTCCTTCAGTTCCTCTGTCACCCCAGATCCTCTGGCCACTACTATATTAGGAAGATTGTTTGTGTCCTCCTTAGTGAAGACAGATCCAATGTACCTGTTGAACTCATCTGCCATTTACTTGTTCCCCATAATAAATTCACCTTTTTCAGTCTTCAATGGTCCAACTTTGGTCTTAACTATTTTTTTCCTCTTCACATACCTAAAGAAGCTTTTACTATCCTGCTTTATATTCTTGGCTAGCTTACCTTCGTACCTCATCTTGTCTTCCCGTATTGTCTTTTTGGTTATCTTCTGTTGTTCTTTAAACATTACCGAATCCTTTTGCTTCCCGCTCATCTTTGCTACGTTGTACAATCAACTAAATAATTAAACTATATTGTAAATAGTTGCGGCCCCAGCACCGATTCTTGCGGCATTCCGCTCGCCACTGCCTGCCATTCTGACAGGGACCCGTTTATTCCTACTCTTTGTTTCCTGTCTGCCAACCAATTCTCTATCCATGTCAATATCCTACCCCAGCACCATGTGCTCTAATTTTCCCCACTAAACTCCTGTGTGGGACCTTATCAAATGCTTGCTGCAAGTCCAGATACACTACATCCACTGGCTCTCCTTCATCCATTTTACGTGTCACATCCTCAAAAAATTCCAGATTAGGCAAGCAGGATTTCCCCTTCATAAATCCATGCTGACTTAGACCAATCCTTTTTACCGCTATCCAAATGCGCCATTATTACTTCTTTAATAATTGACTCCAGCATCTTCCCCACCAGGCTAACTGGTCTATAATTCTTCGTTTTCTCTCTCGCTCATTTCTTGAAAAGTTGGATAACATTAGCTACCCTCCAATCCACAGGAACTGATCCTGAATGTATAGAACATTGGAAAATAATCACCAATGTGTCCATGATATTTAGAGCCACGTCCTTGAGTACCATCAGGCCTTGCTGATTTATCAGCCTTCAGTCGCATCAGTCTATCCTATACTATTTCTCACCTAATGCAAATTTCTTTCATTTCCTCTGTCTCCCTAGATCCTCTGTCCTCTAGTACATCTGGGAGATTGTTTGTATCTTCCTTAGTGAAGACAGAACCAAAGCACCTGTTCAACTCTTCCGCCATTTCCTTGTTCCCCATAATAATTTCACGTGTTTCTGCTTTCAAGGGACCCACATTTGCCTTTACTAATCTATTTTTCTTAACATACCTAAAGAAGTTTTTACTATCCTTCTTTATATTCTTGGTGAGCTTACCTTTGTACTTCATCTTTTCACCCCGTATTGTCCTTTTTGTTACCTTCTGATGTCCTTTCCCAATCCTTTGGCTTTCTGCTACTCATTTGCTATGTTATACATCTTTTCTTTTAGTTTTATATCGTCCCTAACTTCCCTTGTCAGCCACGGTTGCCTCTTACTCCCCTTTGAATCTTTCTTCCACTTTGGAATGAAATGATTCTGCATCTTCTGGATTAAGCACAGAAATTCCTGCCATTGCTGTTCCACCGTCATTCCTGCTACGATCCTTTTCCAGTCGACCTTGGCCAGTTCCTCTCTCATGCCTTCATTGTCCCATTTACACTTTACACTGACACTTCTGATTTAACCTTCTCCTTCTAAAATTGCAGATTAAGACTTATCATATTATGGCCACTACTTTCCCTCCTAGTGGTTCCTTTACCTGTTTCTGCCTTTATTACTGCTTGAGTGTAAAATTAAATGCAATCAGTATTATTACATGTTTTTTGGTCTCCTTTTGCTTTGTACACAGCCAAATTTTAAAACACGTTCTGTTCTAATTGAAAAATAAATTATTGTATTTGGACTATGCTGATAAGGCTTTTGTTTGTCGCCAATACCTGCCTGGCCTTGAGATGGTATAGATGAGTTGCCATCCATTCCATTCGTAAAGATGCAACCACAGCCCTGCTCAATACATTTTCCAGTCATGAAACCTCTCATCATTTTAAAGTGATACTATCTCTACTGTTGAACATTGCAGATCTTATACTTTATACCTAGCAGCAAGGACTGTTTGATAATGACACAATATCATAGAATGTGAATGATTCAATAATTCCACGATTGTAGCAAAAGCAGTTCAAATGCATTATGTATATGTGTGTAGATATGCAGAGGTTTGGGTACTTTGGAAATGGCAGGCTTCTGTGACAAAGATCAAGCTTTGCTGAGGTGACAAAGGGACACCAGGTGCAAGAGGCCCATGTAATTAAATATTGCCATCAAGTCTGGATTTCTGAAGAAGCTCCCAACTGTCTCTGTTCCTGTGAAGCCCTAGGTGCTGTCAAGTCCAGATTTCTGTTAAACAGACGCTAAACACAGGTCTGTGATTGGGTTAAGGATTTTGTATTTATACATAGTATGTATGTTAAGTGTTTTTTTGTATACATTGTTTGTAAGTTAGCAGGGTAAAGGGCCTGTCCCACTAGCATGCAACTCTATGCGATGAGCGCGACCTAAAGTGGTCGTTTGAGCCGTCCGGTCCAACTTCGATCGCCGGAGCCGTGCGGAATTGTGTGGAGTTCATCCCGACATCGTGCGGGGCTCCAAAAAACTGACTATGTTCAAAAATTCTGCACGGCAACGGCTTGTCGGCTCGCAGTCGCCTCGACGCATTGCACACCGTCTCGACGTCGTGCCTCCATGACCCTCTCTGTAGGTGCCTCCGTGATCCTCTATGTGTGTGGCTCCATGGCCCTCTCTGTGTGTGCCTCTGTGCCCCGCTCTGTGTGCCCCTCTCTGTCCTGGCGAACTTACCTTTAAGACTTCGCTCCAAGTTCGCCTCACTTTGCGCCACGTTGCGCCACTCACCCGACCTCCGCGTGGCCCCCCGCTGCCGGTTTGGTCGCGCTTGCCGCATGCAGGCGCATGCTGGTGGGAACGGCCCTGTACAAGGATCACCCGACCACCGCGCGGCCCCCGCTTCTAGTTTGATCGCGTTCATCGCATGGAGTCGGATGCTGGTAGGACAGGCCCTTTAGTGCCTCTTAATGTGATCTCATATCTGTAAGACGTGATTGGCATGTAGGGATGGCCCTCCCATTGCATTTTCGCACCTTTAGTGTCCCCGCCTCAGTTTTGGGGTATAAATGTATGTAATTCGTTTGGGCATGCCGCTTTTCTTTTTCTTCTGTTCTGTTTACATGAGGCTGGTGGGAGTTCGAGTGAGTAGATCCTAATCCGGCCCCGCGGTACCGTTTACAAATAAAGAAGATTCAAGATTCAAGATTCAAGAGAGTTTATTGTCATGTGTCCCCGATAGGACAATGAAATTCTTGCTTTGCTTCAGCACAACAGAACATAGTAGGCATGAATACAGAACAGATCAGTGTGTCCATATACCATTATATAAATATATACACACATGAATAAATAAACTGATAAAGTGCAAATAAACAGATAATGGGCTATTAATGTTCAGAGTTTTGTCCGAGCCAAGTTTAATAGCCTTATGGCTGTGGGGAAGTAGCTATTCCTGAACCTGGTCGTTGCAGTCTTCAGGCTCCTGTACCTTCTACCTGAAGATAGCAGGGAGATGAGTATGTGGCCAGGATGGTGTGGGTCCTTGATACTGCCAGCCTTTTTGAGGCAGCGACTGCGATCGATCCCCCCAATGGAAGGGAGGTCAGAGCCGATGATGGACTGGGCAGTTTTTACTACTTTTTGTAGTCTTTTCCACTCCAAGGCGCTCAAGTTGCCGAACCAAGCCACGATGCAACTGGTCAGCATGCTCTCTACAGTGCACCTATAGAAGTTAGAGAGAGTCCACCTTGACAAACTGACTCTCCGTAATCTTCTCAGAAGAGTTTGAACTCAATGTTTGTTTCAGTGATTGACTGAACCAGACTAAGGGGATATAGTATTAGATCCGGAATCAACATGTGCTTCAGGCACATATTTCCCAATTTTTGGATTTATTGAAGATTTTAAAAAATTGAATAAAGATTACCACTGCTTTTCTATTCATGTAATTTCTAAAATGCCCTTCATAAAATGTGGTTCACTGCATTGAATTTTGGAAGTATCACTTGAGTTATCTGATGTACACAACCATCTTGTCATATATCCTACTGCTAAATCTGGCATGAAAATTAATTTGACTCACATGTTTGTAATGCTCGTTCAAGTCAGGCAGTCTTGCTGAAGAATTGCATTATTTAAGCCTTCTATAAATAACAGTGGAATAGGGCTTCTGAGTTGGGTACAAGGTCAATGCTTCCTAGTTGGTTACAAACATGCATACTGAGACGTAAGAATAAAGAGCTGTAACATTGATTTTCAGATAATATAGTTATAAATACTTTCCTCCACTGCCATTTTCCGCCAACAATTAATATGAAACAATTTATCCTCAGATTCAATATTTATAGTTGCTAGCTAATTACCATAATACAACAGATTTTTTTTGGCTTCGAGTCTGAAGAAGGGTCTCGACCCGAAACATCACCCATTCCTTCTCTCCAGAATGTTGCCTGTCCCGCTGAATTACTCTAGCTTTTCGTGTCCATCTTCAGATTATTTTTGCTAGTTTTTAATTGGAATACTCTTTTACAATCTCACCCTAGTTCATAATGCTATTAAGGGTACAACCTTACAGGTGCTTGCAGCATTGGTAATATCTCATTAGTGGCCAGCAATCATGTAGGAGATGTTCACCAGGAAGTTATTTGACCAAAGAGACCACAGTTGGAATATTGTGTACAATTTGGGTCTCCTAATTTGAGGAAGGACATTATTGTTATTGAGTGAGTACAGCGTAGGTTCACCAGGTTAATTAACGGGATGGCGGGACTGACATATGATGAAAGAATGGGTCGACTGGGCTTGTATTCACTGGAATTTTGAAGGATGAGAGGATATCTTATAGGAACATATAAAATTCTTAAAGGATTGGACAGGCTAGATGCAGGAAAAATGTTCCTGATGTTGGGGGAGTCCAGAACCAGGGGTCATAGTTTAAAAATAAGGGGTAGGTCATTTAGGACTGAGGTAAGGAAAAACGATTTTACCCAGAGAGTTATGAATCTGTGGAATTCTCTGCCACAGAAGGCAGTTCACTGGATGTTTTCAAGAGAGTTAGATTTAGCTCTTAGGGCTAACGGAATCAAGGGATATGGGGGGAAAGCAGGAAAGCAGGGGTACTGATTTTAGATGCTTAGCGATGATCATATTAAATGGCGGTGCTAGCTCGAAGGGCCGAATGGCCTACTCCTGCATCTATTTTTCGATGTTTCCATGTTCTATGTTTCTAAGAAGATATTGAATTGGGCTACAATATTCAGCACATGTAGCAACAGGAATCATTCAATAGTAATTAGGAATGATTCAAGAGCCCTGGCCAATATTAACCCAAGGGCTCTGAAGCTAAATGTAGAAGCACATCTGTGTCCCAGCTGATGTCACCAAAGTCTCTTGCCATTAGACGAGGGATAATTTTAAACTGATGAAGTTCCACTTCCATGCTAAAGAAAACATGCCTAAATATTAGATTTTAAATAAGTATTGGATTTTTCATCACTGTTGTTTTTAACACTGTCCAATGAAAATCAACTCAATAAATCAGTCATTAGTCATCAGATTAATGTCACATGTACCGAGGTACAGTGAAAAGTTTTTGTTGCGGGATAACTAGTCAGCAGAAAGACAATACCTGATTAATAGAGTTTTGTCAAATCATACCATTTATACAATTCACGTGGTACATCCTGTCATGAATCGCATAGTGTAATTTCAGCATAGGGCATGTATGTGATAATGTCATTCTTCGTGTACAGTTTGCATTTGAAGCATTTTGGGGGAACATTGACCAAATTATATTTGCAATGCTTGTTGGTGGCTATTTGCAAGAAAACACAGTGTAAATGCTGCACTCACATAGTAGGCCCACGGAGAAGTAATATGTTGTTACTCCATACAACATGTTGGTACAACATATCATTGTGTACCTCCACATCCCAATGCACTGATCTAGCACACCTCCTCCTCTCCTACATATAGCTAGTTCCTTGACAAATCCTCACTGGATAGTACATTCCCCCCTTCCCCTCCCTTCGTAAAATGGTGTCCCAATCCCCCCCCCCCCCCCCCCACCCTGACCTTAAGCAATTCCTAATCTTCAATCTTCTCCCAGTCCATTCTTGAGTGTCCTCTCTTCCTGAGTGTCTTAGCTCCCCAATTTTGCCTACGTACCTTGAACGTGCCCCATCTCCACGAATTCTCCCATTCGGACCTTGGTATTCCTGCTCCCCTGGTTCCTGATAGTTGGAGATTATTCCTCCCCAGCTAATATCAGTATTAGCGATCTTGGTCCTTGATTCCCCATTTCTAACTTCAAGTACATCCCTGCTCCTTGATTCCTCTTTTCTAACTTCATGTACGTTCCTGCTCCCCAATTTCTTTTCTCCTGATCATAAGTGCCATGATGTCTGCAGTACACATGGCTGTTGGCTGAAGGTTAGTCCCATGACCTTTTCCCATTCCAACCACATACCCAATCGTGATGGAGGGCTGGATCCCATAAAGGACACAAATGTATATTTTTGATGGATTTTTAATGCACGACAATCTACCGCATTAACATTCTACTAGTTCTCCCTTAAGATGCTCTCAAATTGATAGACGAGGAGTATCTTTCCTTTTCATCATATCACAACACTTGATAATTAAAATATTCCCATTACATCTTTGGTTAACCTCTTCTGCCTCAGTGGAAATGTTTCTTGTTTGCAAATTTTGTTTCTTTCATTCAGGTATTTTATTTATTATAAAACCAGTTATTATTCCTTGTGTGAATTACATTTATCCTTCAGGCACATGGCAGGTGAATGTTATTATTAATAAAAATCAATGCAAGGAAAATTATAAGGAGTAATCATGGTCCTAGTGGGAGGCCTCCCTAACAAGTCCAAACTTTTTCCAGCTGTATCATTGGAGAGCTAGTGTTAAAATATGTGCCACCCAGTTAGATTAGTTTAGTTTAGAGATACAGTGCAGAAACGGGCCCTTCGGCCCACCTAGTCCGCACCAACCAGTGATCTCTGTGCATCAACACGATCCTACGCACACTGGAGACAATTTACATTTATACCAAGTCAATTAACCTGCAAACCTGTACATCTTTGGAGTGTGGGTGGAAACCGAAGATCTTGGCGAAAACCCACTCAGGTCATGGGGGGGAAATGTACAAGCTCCATACAGACAGCACCCGTAGTCAGGATTGATCACGAGTATTTGGCGCTGTAAGGCAGTAGCTCTATCACTAGGCCACTGTGCCGTCAGTTCCTAAAGGAATGTAGTTTTGACACAAATAAATGACGGTTGTTACATCAGTTTACAGATGAGCATGAAAATATGATCAACACTCAACTGATGGCTGCAGGCAGCTGCGTATTTTTGCAGTTGGCTCTCTGAACAAACAGCAAAACCCAGACTTCTCACAAGGGGTGAGCATAGTCCAGAAATAATTGAAATCTATTTTAAAAAATGAAGAGATAAACTAAAAAGAACATAAAAATTAAAATGCTATATACATATGACAATATATACATTGTGTTTTATATAAAGTCTCAAGTGAAAGATTTGTGGCATCAAGGTGAAAGTTTCAATTTAAGATTTGAGATCTCTGTCAGGGCAGGCCTATTTTGTTCCCTTTTCACTAATGCCACAAAATTAATTGAAATCCAGCTACTATTTTACTTTTCAATGCCCAGCTGAAAACCCCAGCCGCGGTTAGATGTTAGTTTTGTTTTTGGAGGTATGATGTGGGAAATATTCAAGTCGTCCAAGAAATAACAAGGCTTCATTTGGACCAAGATCTGATGACAAGATATATGTCAAGATATATTGGCCCTGAATGTCCTCATAATTCCGCAGTTGGTTGGTCTCTGAGGAAGTTTATGCATCGGTGACTTCTACCAGATTCACATTAAAATGTCCCTAAGAACTTCTACAATTTGTACTACTCCTGAGTTAGTGTGGGGCCACCAGATTCATTAACAGAGTTTCATCTTCATTCATAAGTTATTTCCCTGCAAGTGGGCTCAATTAAAATGGACTTACGCACAAAAATACACAAAGTCCTGAAGTAATTCAGCAGATCAGGCAGCATCTCTGGAGAACATGGAATAGGTGATGTTGCAGGTTGAGACCCGTCTTCAGATTGGATTTAATCAATTGGCTGGAAATGTTGGGTATGGTATCTGAATTTTGATATTTCAAATCTTTAAATGGGGCAGATCATCTACTAAATTTAAGGTTGCCTGTCCTTGGACCAAGCTGTTTCTTTCCAGATGGTCACGGGTACAGGCTTTTCATGATATGTTGGTTCCTACCAGGTTGGTCAGCCCCATTGATTGAGTTAACTGGCAACAGCATTTCCCAGACATCAGACAAGGACTCACCTGCAGGCTAATTGGCTGTCAAAGTTGACAGTGTTTAGTCTAATTTAGCTTACTTTAGAGATACAGTGTGGAAACAGGCCCTTTGGCCTACTGAGTCTGCACCGACCAGCAATCCCTCCACACTAACACTATCTAACACACACTAGCGGCAATTTACAATATTACCAAGCCAATTAGCCTACAAACTTGTACGTCTCTGGAGTGTGGGTGTAAATTGCTCATTACAAGCTTACCCCCCAGTCTAGTTTCAGTCAAAAATCAAGCACTTGCACATCTAAACTTTATTTTGACAAAATACAATTACAGTTCCAACTACTGTACCTAACCACCGCAGGTTCGATCCGTGTATCTGCCAGATCAAGCCCTCTGGGCCTCGCTCAAACAGAGATGATCCAGAAGGTCACACAGTCCCAAGCATTCTTCCAGAAGATCGACACAGGACCTCGTTGGAGCAGACTTTTATAGGTCCCCGGACCTTGAGGGGCCAAACCACATGGGGGTGGTCTCTTTACAATCCAATAACAGATATCGATTAACCCCGTACATGCCAGACATTTCCCTAATTCAATAATACAGTAACCAATACATTGTATTTGAAAGAAAGTTCTAGAAGGAAGCAAACAAGAATAAACATTGAAACATGTGCCCTGAGATTCAAACTGTTTCTCCAAGGCTCAATAGTTCGACCAATCGATTACAGGCTGACCGGCTTGCAACATTATTTATACTATTTACAATGCGTTTGCAGTGAAACAATCAAAATGAGGCATTTAAGGTTAATTTGCAAAACTTTTATAGATTTTATCAATTTAAGAGAAACAGGGAGAACACCTGGACCCCTCACCATCCAGCATACCAGTCTGAACGTAGACTGGGTGGCACCAATCAAAGCCTGTTAAGTTCAGCTGACAAGGGCTAAGCAAATCTGACAAGTGCAGGGATCCTCCATTTTATGGTGTCTTTAATCTGGCCAATATTAACATTCCCCCATTTTATCATTCATGATAAACCGCATCATAAATTATAACTCCAGAATGCAATGATGACTGCTAGACTTTAACAAATGTTCCAACAAGAAGCATAGAAACATAGAAAATAGGTGCTGGAGTAGGCCATTCGGCCCTTCAAGCCTGCACCACCATTCAATATGATCATGGCTGATCATCCAACTCAGTATCCCGTACCTGCCTTCCCTCCATACCACCTGATCCCTTTAGCCACAAGGGCCACATCTAACTCCCTCTTAAACATAGCCAATGAACTGGCCTCAACTACCTTCTGTGGCAGAGAATTCCAGAGATTCACCACTCTCTGTGTGAAAAATGTTTTTTTCATCTCGTTCCTAAAAGATTTCCCCCTTATCCTTAAACTGTGACCCCTTGTCCTGGGCTTCCCCAACATCGGGAACAATCTTGCTGCATCTAGCCTGTCCAACCCCTTAACAATTTTGTAAGTTTCTATAAGATCCCCCCTCAATCTTCTAAATTCGAGCGAGTACATGCCGAGTCTGACATCCCAGGAATCAGTCTGGTGAACCTTCTCTGTACTCACTCTATGGCAAGAATGTCTTTCCTCAGATTTGGAGACCAAAACTGTATTCAATACTCCAGGTGTGGCCTCACCAAGACCAAGAAGATATTGATGTAGCTTCTCAGAATTTCATCAAGCTTCCCGAGTTCTTGTGGACGTAGCTTCATGATTTCTGTCTAATGAGTCTTCACCTCTCGAGTTTTTGTTGGCGCGAATCCCACTTATCAATCTTGATTTGGAATAGAGTGGAGAATTTCACTCCTGGGAGGAAACAAGATAACCACTTATACCTTCACTAATACTTTTACAATGATGAAGATGCACCCAAGCATTTCTTCCCTCTTACTGCTTTCGGAGTCATTAGAAGAACTTGGTACGGTCCCTCCGAATGAACTTCTGATCCGTTCCTTACCCAATTCTTCACTAAGACATAGTCTCCAGGTTTTACTTCAATAGGAGTTACTAATGAAGGCTTATCCTCATAGGCTGCTCTCACTCTACAATGTAAATCCCTTAGGGCTCTTGTCAAGGCTAAGATATAGTCGGTCATCTCTGCAGTCATACGGTGGAAATTAACTATTTTCATCGCATCTGTTTCCAAGGGGTTTTTAAGGGTCTACCGTAAATAATTTCAGCTCGGCTTAATCTAGATTTCCCTGCAGGCGTGACTCTCATCTGAAATAGGGCTATTGGGAGTCATTTAATACATCCAAGTCCAGCCTCTGCCTTTAATTTGGCTAATTTAGTTTTAAGGGACTGGTTTGCCTTTCCATAAGTCTAGCAGCTGGTGGTCAATAAGCACAGTGTAATTGCTGCTGGATCCCCAGCTGTTCACAAAATTCTTTATTGATTTGTCCAATAAAGTGTGGACCGTTATCTGAGCTAAATTGAATGGGAATACCAAATCTAGGGACAATGTCTCTCATTAGTACCTTGACAACAGTAGCCGCTTTATTGTCAAGGGTTGGGTATGCTTCAATCTACTGGCTGAATACATCGACTATGACAAGAACGTATTTACATCCTTGGCATTTTTCTAATTCAATATAATCGATTTGCAATATCTCAAAAGGACCTATAGGCAATGGTGTTTTCCCTCCTTCACATCCTATTCCTTTCCCTGAATTGTATTGCTGCCAGACCAGACAATTACTATTTACCTTTTGAGCAAAGGATTGTAATTTTGGATGCCACCAAGTAGCTAATAGAATGTCTCCTACTGCCCTTGCACCACAATGGGTTGCATAGTGCATACACTCGATAACCCATACGGCTAATGAGCCTGTCATGCAAGTTTGCCCTGCTGGAGTGGTCTACAGCCCAATCATACAATCCAGTTCACAGCCCAGTTGTCTCCATCTCTCCTTAGCTCATTCAGTAGCCTCTTCTTGTAATCAAACGATTTCTTGGATGGTTGGCATCAGTTTCTCCAAGGGGGAATTATTAGTTACACTTTTAGTCTGCCTCATCATTTTAGGTACCACCACCTTACGTTCTCATGATACTTTCTTAGCTACTAAGTCGGCATTACAATTTCCAATGTATACTGGGGTCTGTCCTTTAGCATGGGTGCTACATTTCATTACAGAGGTTTGTCTGGGTAGCAGTAAGGCCTTCAATAACTTTGTCACCAATTGTTTGTGTGATATTTGGGTTCCTGCAGAAGTTAGGAATCCCCTATTTTTCCATAATTGTCCTAAATCATGCACCACCCCAAATGCGTATCAAGAATCAGTGTAAATATTTACTTTTAGATCTTCCCCAATAATACAAGCCAGAATTAAAGCAAATAATTCAGCTTGTTGTGCTGAATAGGGTGATTCAAAAGCAGCTGCTTCTACAATCTCCCTCTTTTGATTAATAATTGCATACCCAGACAACCTCTCACCCCATGGTCCAATGGATGCACTCCCGTCCACATATAATGTGATGTCAGGGTCTTCCATGGGTACATCCCTCAAGTCCTCTCGCACTGATGTTTCGAGAAGGCTATATTGGCCTTCCTTTCCCAGTTTTGTAATGGCAAGAATAGGGGTGTTACAGATTGATTGTCACTTCACCAATATTCCTTGTTCTAGCAAACCCCAAATTAATTTGTCAATGCTGCCGATGGCCTGTAGTTTCAATGGATATTGTTAGATTGTAGTGTTAGAAGGCAGTTGTTAGAAGGCAGTGTTACCCCTTTCTGGAGAGCTACACTGATGGGATTGATGTTCATGCATCCTACCTGAGCTGTGTCCTCCACCCATACTTGAGGGTCCACATACTCATATACGTCACTCCCCAGATGACGATGTAAGTGGGTAACAACCTTCCTTGGGGCCCGAAAAAATTCAACAACATATTGATTAGACAAATTTTGCTTTTGATAATTATTCGGGTCTGCCAAGGTAATTGCCTTTCTTACCATCGTTCCTAGGTCTTTAGCTCTAGCCGGGAAATTCACCTTTCGGGTGATGTGAGGAGCAACTTTGTCAGTTCTTTTCCATAACTGTGCTGGTATTTTAGCATACTCAGCAGCTTCCACTTTTTCTTCCACTAGTGCCAATACTTCGATTTCCCATTCTTGTCCTTCGTATGATTTAAAGAAGATTTCCAGCTCACTATCCTTTCCACTCCTATCGTAAGCCAGTGTAATGTGAAGTGGGGGTTCTTCGTCCAGACCAAAGGGCCACCATTGAGGGATCACTATGGAGTAACTTTGTCGTACAGGGGCCCAGGGGGTCACTACTATACCTCTATCGCCACTTTCTATTTTTAGTTGGAAAGCACAGAATAAATCTCTCGCCATCAGGTTGCAATCTAATCCGGTGCAATCAAATCTAGGTTTGATTGCCTTTCCTCCATATACTACTTCAACTGGCTCAGAGATGGGATACTGGCAAACTTGTCCTTGAAACCTGGTCAGGTTCTGAACTTCTCTTGATTCTGGTAAATTATAAATTGATTGAAGAGATGACATGGATGCGCCCGTGTCTACTAGGAAGGTGCAGATTTTACCTTCAACTTGTAGAGACAACATAGGTTCCTCATCAGACTTGCATCCAGTCACTACCAGGTTCGCTAATTATAGGCCTGTGAATGGGTTATTCTGAGAAATATTCCCTTGGCTCTTGATTTTCCTGCCAGTTCCCTCTGTGCTTTCTAGGATCCCGTTGATTCCTTCATTCTCTTTGATCTTGGAAATTTATTTTGTGACCCCCTCTGTCATCCCTTTCTTTATTTGGGCACCCCCTACTCCAGTGACCTACCCCTCCGCAACTATAACACTGGCCCATTCCTGACGGCTGGCATGTCCTCGATCCTGGTCTTTGGAGGACTGGCTCTAGGGCAGATGCTTCTCTATAATATCGGTCTGGATATTCCGGGACTCTAACTTCTCCCAGTCCATGGTTTGTTGGTACTCTAGGGATCCATGGTTCAGTTTCGAATTTTGGTACTTCTTTTCTGATTACATATTCCGTTTTTGGTTTTACTGCAAGCAGGCTATCCTGCTTCTTAATGTCCTTCCAATGATATCTTACAGCCCTAGCCATTTGACTGGCACTATTGTCTGTCCAGTCCATGTTATCAGTCTTAATGGCTTCTGCTACGTTGGTGGGGAGGCAATTCAGTAAGATGGCACAATATTGAGGGGAATTTACTCATTTTCTGTAATTTAAGTCACCCAATTGGTCCATGTATAATTCAGAGAATCGCTCTAAAAACTCATCCGCTCCTTCTCCCCTTTTTGATCTTACATCTAATATTCTGGCCAAATCGATTGGTTTTTGAAGGGTGTTTGCAAGGGCTTCCCCCCTTGCACCATTTTACTTTGAAGTCACGTGAAGAACCCCGTTCAGGCCGCATGAGCATCAGTACATCAGCTGCACTGCCGCAAGCACCAGACTCGCAGGACAGAGCTCCTACCAGCGGTAAGTTAAACCTAGAAGGAAGGTTCATTTTTACTTACCAGGGTTTTTTTCAGGCAGGAGCCTTTCACAGAGGTTTTCCTGCCAGTTTCACAACCTGACGAGTGTACCGGTTATGGACAGTCGGGAAACCCAGTCCAACCACGGAAGCCGATAACCGGCAAAAAGATCGGGTTGCGAGATAAGGAGTCGCTAACAAGTGGCTCCCAGCCTGTGGGGATGCTGTGGAATGGTAAGGAAATAGCACCAGATTCACTGACAGTGTGGTCAGTGGCTCACAGACGTCGGTCCCCAGGCAAGGAATAAAAATGGTAAAAAAGGACTCGTTCAGCCATATTTGGACTTGGGGGAGTCGGGCTACAAGGGTTTTTTTCTTAATAATAAAGTTTAATGTATGTTATAGTGTTTTTCTTAAAGTTAAAAGCTAAAGGCAAAGTTAAAGTCATAAAAAGTTATTGTCATATGTCTCTGACAATGAAATCCTTGTTGTTTAGCACAAGTTGCTGTGAAGGGTAAAAATTGTTTTAACCCTTCACAGGTAAAGCTGTACAATAAAATTTTGATTTAGTGAGCCTACACTGTAATGTTGCAGGCCTATGGGACAGGCCGCACCAGCAGCACCTGGGATAGGGCTGCTTCATGTGTAATAGTGCGAGCCTATGGGAAGAGCCGCACCAGCAGCACCTGATACAGGGCCTTGTTCATTTGTGACATTACCGGCATACGGGAGAGCTGTGCAAGCAGCGCCTGGTACAGGGCTGTTTCATGTCAAAAAGGGCCAGCCTCTACGAGAGGCAGCACCGGCAATGCCTGGGACAGGGTTGCTCAAGTTCACAATAAGTCTGCTATGCCCACGGAGTCGGGAGATGATTCTCCACCGGGGCTGGATAGCAAGGACCACGGAGTCGGGGGATGATTCCTCACCGGGGCTGGATAGTGCGTTTGAAATGACTATCCCAAATGCAGCAACTGTTACATACAGTGCTACAGCAGGGCACACGCCAACAGGAGGAGTGTCATTGCCAACCTGAACAAAAAGGCGCCAGCAGTATCTAGTAGAGAACTGTTTGATAATACCTTCATAGATGAGGATTAGTTCTAACACCGAATCTGATCGTAGGTTGAGACAGAAGTTCCACCTCTGCAGGATGCACCAGCAGCTCCAGTTGACAGAGTGGCTGCAGGTCTCCCTCTTGGAGGCAGAGAGCAAGACAGGTCAGTATCCTGCTGACACTGAGTATCAGGCTATGGCCATGGGGCATACCCCAAGGGATGAAGGGCACGTGTCAGAGATACCTTTTTTCCTGACAACAAAGTTACCATCCCAGCAGGATATTCTATTCAGATATTGGTCCAATGGGTTATTATCAGTATAGGTATCCTGCAGCCTACGGCAGATCCTGTTTAGGACTGCCTACGAATCGCCCTCTCTGAGGAGGGAAGAGCAAAAGGTCAAGATATAACTAACTCCAGGCTCTAAAGAAGTCAATAGAACATACTGAAGCACATATGTGCCGGCAGTGAACAGCGCCAACAGGGGGATGTGAGAGCCAGCCGCCGAATCTGTTATTCTGGTAGGCCTATTCAACAGGGGAAGAAAACCTGGCAGATGAATCAATTAAGGCCAATGGCGGGCAAAGTTCATCGTTTCAGAATGCACCTCAGGCGCTCATCGGCAGTAGGCGGTTGACTGGAGCTAGGGGCAGCATGATAGCTCAGAAATTCCATGCACCTTACCAACCCTACTCAACAAAATGGGTCTAGCACTTCCAAAATATGGGTAAGTGCACCGTCCACAAGTTATCATATTTACATTTGTTTCTACAACACAAAAAGGATAAAAACATCTGGTTGAGGCACAGTAGTAGCATTCCAAGCAAGTTTGAATTATGGTCAGGGTTATATTTTAAAGTTAAGGTTCAGAAATTGGGCCAAAGTTCTCATGCAAACCACCCATCGAATAAGGCAGGAGTAGCATGTTATTATGAAAAATGGAGAGTGTCGGGCATATGAACTTTCTGAATATGAAAACTTATTTTTCTGACTAACAACAGATTCATAAGGGTCTCAAATATCCATGCTATGCAATTCCCATTGCAGAGGTTATCAAAGACAATATAACTGTATTAATAACAGTAAAACATTGCGGAATGGGATAAATTGTTCGTTGGTCATTGGGATTTACCTTTAATTTTACTTCGGAGTCACGTGAGTGACTACGTGAAGACCCCGCCAGCACGCATGCGCGACATATCGTCGTACGCATGCGGAAGCGGCAGTCGGGAGGAGCGGGGCTCCTCCAGCGTAAGTTTAAAAAACTTACGCAAGGTAAGTCTCACCGGAGGGTGAGCGTCGACGGAAGAATGGAATCAAGGAAATCTAAACGAGCAGCGGCTAGAGCTGCCGCCATGGAGAGTAGCCAGCAGCGGGCTGGTTCTCCCGAGCTACAGGTACAACCTGCAGCTCCCGACTTTTCGCCCAGAAGAGCGTCTGGTACACCGCGGTCGGGCGGCAATTCTACCAGAAAGTCGGCCGGGGCCACTGACTCAGCTGAGTCCGGACCCGAGGACACCCCGTTCGTTGAAAGCGACGGAGGTCGTCTTTCCCGCATGGAGCGGATGATGGAGCAAATGCTCCAGCGTGACCTGGTTTTGCAGGGGCAGAGTCACGGTGGGCCTCTTCGCAGGCCCACGGCAGGCTCCTATCACGGACTGCCTAATGTCTCGCCCTCTTCGCAGGGGAGCATTGGGGGTCAGAACTGGGCTGACCCCGAAGAGGGGGAGTTGGCCGAAGAACCTACAGTGTCTGGGGTGCAGGAAGAGTTGCTGGAGATGGTCAACAAACATGCAGTGCCTTCTCAGAAAGGCCTACCTATCCATCCAAAGCTGGCAGCTAGCATAAATTATATGACTACAAACCAGCTCCAGGAGCAGGCTATTCACACCACAGCCGAAAAATATTTAGCTCCGGAGAATTGCAACTCCCTAAATGTTCCTACGGTGAACAACCCCATTTGGGGGAACATGAGCCCCATGATTAGAGGGCAAGAAGTCAAACTGCAGAAGATCCAGAAGCTATTGACCGCCGGAATTACGGCAGTGGCCAGAACTGCAGTGGGAATTGAGTTACCGGAAGAATTACAAGATGCCCTGGCTCTATTGTGCAACACACAATATGAGATTAATAACTTCAGGAAGAGCATCATAAAACCGGCACTCAACCCCAAATTTGCGGGGTTGTGCAAACCAGGGAACGTTCAACCACCGAACCTACTGTTTGGGGACAACCTTCCCAAACAGGTGAAAGACCTGGACGAGGAGGCCAAGGCCTTAGGCCTCATCAAAGTACCCAGTTCATTTAAACCTCATTACCCACAACGGCAGCACCCCTACACACCCACCGGCCAGCGATTTTATCACAGACCTGCCGGTGGTGAAAGCTCGAAGGCCGGTCCACCTGCACAGCGGTCTTTTTTAGGCCATGGCCCAGCCCGGCCTTCTTGGAAAATGCGCCACCCCTACACCGTGTCAACTCAACAGAAGAAACAAGGACAGAGGCCACAACACCGACAATAACCATGGAGGTAGGTGGGTCTGGCTTCCCCAGGAACATTCCTTGCCTAAATTCACAAAATGTGGGGGGCCGGTTGCACTTGTGTTATGAAGTTTGGCGCACACTTACCTCTGATCCTTACATACTCGGAAGTATTCAGGGCTACAAAATTGAATTTATTTACGAACTCCCTACCCCGGTCCAGCATTCACCTAGCCGGAAGTTTATACTTTCACAAAAAGAAAGAACGGCAGGGCATGCTGAACTGTTGAGGCTAATTGAAAAAGGAGTAATTGAGAAAACCGCCAGAGAGCCTCAGAAGTTCGTATCCAATATATTTACCAAAAATAAAAGCGATGGCGGGTGCTGCATAATTATAGATCTGACCGAACTAAATACTTCTGTTCAGTATGTTCATTTTAAAATGGATACCTTTGGCACAGCTAGGCAGTTAATAGCCTATGGGTACTATATGGCATGCATTGACCTCAAAGATGCATACTATTCAGTACCAATACACAAGGATCATAGGAAATACCTAAAATTTATCTGGATGGAACAACTATGGCAATACAAAGCCTTGCCCAATGGGTTATCATCAGCACCCAGACTGTTTACCAAAATGTTGAAACCAGCTTTGGCCTACCTAAGAAAACAGAATCATACTGTAATGGCCTATCTTGATGATATCCTCATTGTTGGGGAGAATTTGGAAATGGCTACATTGGCAGTTTTAGCCACAAAACATCTTTTCCAAAAGCTGGGATTCATCATACATCCAGATAAATCAAAACTGAAACCCTCAACCACCATGGATTACTTGGGGTTTACCATTGACTCGGTGCAAATGTCTATCACTTTACCACCAAATAAAGCGGTGGACTTGATAGAGGCTTGCAGGAGCCTTACTGGCATCAGGGATCCATCCATATGGCAGGTGGCCAGGGTAATTGGGAAGATAGTGGCTGCTTTTCCCGCAGCACAATTCGGACCATTACATTATCAAAACCTACAAAGAGCTAAAATTATAGCTCTTAAAAGACATGCAGGCCATTTCGACAGGCCTATGAAATTGCCAGAAAAGGCAAAAACCGAATTAAATTGGTGGATGGAGAATGCTCAAAATTGTTCAAAACCCATCATTATCATCAATCCCTCGATCATCTTACAAACTGATGCCAGTGCCCAAGGTTGGGGAGCAACTAATACCACCACTAGTTGTGGAGGAAGATGGAATGCACTAGAACTAACCCAATTCAACACACTGGGGATTAACCATTCAGAAATGCTGGGAGCATTTCATGGCCTTAGGGCATACTGCTCAGACATGCACAAAATACATGTTAGGGTACAAATTGACAATACCACGGTGGTGGCTTACATTAACCACATGGGTGGAATAAAGTCGATATCGTGTGATGAATTGGCTAACAATATCTGGCATTGGTGTCTGCAAAGAGAAATTTGGATTTCAGCCACTTACCTCCCAGGTAAACTAAATACAGTGGCAGACACCAGGTCACGCAAATTTAACGACAACATAGAATGGATGTTGGATCGAAAAGTGTTCACAGATATTGTAGAACGTTATGGGACACCAGATATCGAACTTTTTGCGTCCAGATTAAATCACCAACTGCCAACATATGTTGCTTGGGAACCAGACCCAGGGGCAATAGCAATGGATGCTTTCACGCTACACTGGGGGGACTTGTTCTGTTATGCATTTCCCCCCTTCTGCCTCATCAGTCGGGTCTTGCAGAAAATCAGACAAGACTCCGCATCGGGTATTTTGGTTGTGCCCGACTGGCCTACCCAACCATGGTTCCCAATGGTACAGAAGATGGCCACAGAACCTTGTATTAGGGTCAATAAACGACCTAACCTCCTTATACATCCCGTCACAGGAGAACACCACCCATGTCATGACCGCATGGACCTGTTGATTTGCAGGTTCTGAAACGGCCACTTTTGGGGTACGGACTCACAAGCAGAACCATGGATACCATCTCAGCTTCGTGCAGGGAGTCCACCCGTAAGCAGTACCTGACCTACATCAGGAAATGGGAAAAATTCTGCTCTGCAACCAACACTACCTACGAATCAGCAACCATTACAGAAGTTCTGGAATTCTTGGCAACCCTTCACCATGACAAAGGACTGAGCTATAGTGCCATTAACTGTGCCAGGAGTGCCCTATCGACCTACCTGGGCAAGGGGAGTGACCAATTGGGCATTGGATCACATCCATTAGTATCAAAACTAATGAGAGGAATATACAATTCCAATCCCCCCAGGCCCAGATACAACCACACATGGGATATCGGCATAGTATTAACTATGCTGCGAGGATGGACACCTAACTCAGGACTTACCCTGGACAAGCTTACCTACAAGGTGGTAATGATCATGGCACTCGTCACGGCACTACGGGTCCAGTCCCTGCACAAATTAAATCTGGATGCCATGTCCATATCCAATGACAAAATCACCTTTTATGTGCAGGGGCTGTTAAAACAAGATCGACCCGGAACGTCTGGACATACTTTAGAGTTTCTAGCCTACCCGGCAGATACTCGACTTTGCATTGTCACTTTATTATCACGATACATCTCAGTCACAAAAAATCTCAGGGGCACGGAGAAAGCTTTGCTCATAAGCCACAAAAAGCCTCACCACAAAGTCACGGTGCAAACCATTTCTAGATGGATAAGGGTGGTTCTGGATGCGGCGGGGATAGACACTAATATATTTAAATCTCACTCCACCAGGGCGGCATCCACGTCGGCGGCTGGGATGATGGAGGTACCATTGGACCACATCCTGGCCACAGCGGGTTGGAGTAATGAGAGGACGTATCATCGCTTTTATAATAAACCCGTGGCCTCCACTGACTCTTATGCAGGGAGAATTTTGAGCTCTGCCAAATAATTTACCCTTCATGGGATATATATTTTTGTGTTTGGTATGAATAAATACCTATTTTATTTTTCAGCCGGTGTTATGTCTGAATTACGTTCATCCTCTTATCCCAGCATAGCGGTGTGTGAGCATGGAGTTTCCAGGGCATGAAATCACAGAGCTTTGAAATCTTCACGTAGTCACTCGCGTGACTCCGAAGTAAAATAGTAAGATTAAATGAGAACTTACCAGTTTGAAGTTTGATCTTTATTTTATGAGGAGTTACGATGAGGGATTACGTGCCCTCCGCTCCCAGCCCTCTATTATAAAGATCAACTGGTATGGAAGTTCTCTCTTATCTTACTATGTTAGTCTACGTTGCCATCTGTGATTTCACACCACTGCTTTGAAGAATGTCGCACATGCGTGCTATCGGGGTCTTCACGTAATCCCTCATCGTAACTCCTCATAAAATAAAGATCAAACTTCAAACTGGTAAGTTCTCATTTAATCTTACTATTATTAATTAGCCTTGACTCCGCCTTGTGGCAAAAGATTGGAATTAATAGCAACCTGTTATAAAACTGACTTTTATTTTCATCATGAGTAATTGGCAATATAGTAGCTGTCCTCCAGATGAGCAAATCAAGGAACTGATATTGTGCAAGTAGCAACCTCTCAAAGGACAATTAGACCATTGTTAACAACCTTATGCTATTGTCAGCTGAAGCTACCTCAGTCACAATGATGAAAAAAAAGTATTCAGCATTGTTGAACATGACAATAAACTCATTTGAACTTGAACTTGAACTTGAAACGCGCTCCAGTAGTTTGGTCAGTCGAATTCAGTTATTACAAACTGATGCTAAGGACTCTAAGGTGAGAAGTTCCGAATACCATCTCTAGTTGGAGGTATTGGAGATTTGCATGAGTTATCAATTCTTCAATTGTTGGTATCAACTAATTATATACACTAGATGCACCCCATGGGTAAGGGGCTATTGAGCGAATATACATATTCTACATGCTCAATTTCAAGTTGCTACTCTACGATGGTGACATATGTTAGTCACATGGCAATCAAGTAAAAGTATCCAGTAATAATTACCTAATCTCCTTTGCCACTGGTGTATCATCCAGTTCAGATTGATGACAACACAGAATAGGTATTGGATCTCAAAGTGTTATGAAAGTATGGTTCGATGCTACATCGAATATCAACATGTTGGTGCATGTTTATTCACTGATTGCAAAAATATGTGGCACAACATTGCAGAGAAATACATTCTCGCTACAAAAGGAGAAATGTTCTTATATGTCTTCCTCCATTTTTTGCGTCTAATGAGTCTTAAAACAGTCAACAAGACCTTGCTTGGGTTCGTACTGTCGGTCTGGCTAAGCAGCCATGTTGCCTGCTTCATCAGGCGTAATAATACAACGGTATACGGTTATTCCAGAAAACAAAAACTTGCTGGTTCAAACTGTGGTTCAGGAGACCGGCCTTTGCATAATAAAACAATTATTGACTTACCAATTTTGAATGGATTGACTTATGGCTAAGGTTGTCACATCAAGCCATGAATGTGCTCACTGCAGAGTGTAGGGATAGCATCCAAAAAAACAGTACATTCGTATTGAGGGGATCGGAAGTGATTTTGTTTAAATGTTAATGTTATATTAATACGGTACAGATTACTGACATCTTCCAGTTCATTCTTAAATGGTATTTGACAATTATTCAGCTATAGAGACACTACAGCTGCAACAAACGGGAACTACACTGTCGGGTTCAACCCGGATATCGAGTTGTTAAAGTGATCTTGATACAAGTTCTCCCACTACAAGAATATGCAGTTGGTTAATGAAAATGTGTGAACATTACTTCACCAAGGGGTTCCAGCTACATCCTTAGTTATGACACTAATATCAGCACAACGACAGTAAACATTGCAAACGCTGTGGCTAGATAGGATGGAATTGGCTGCAGGTGCCATTACATTTTACATTCTGATCTACATAAGCAGAGCAGACCAGGGGTGGCATGATTTAAGATCATTTTTCGGATACCCCACGGTCTAACGTTTATGTTATCAAGGCCACCAGAATCCTAAGAAGTGTGGAATCAGCATTGTTTATTAATCAACAAACAACTACACAATGGAAGGTCGGTTCAGACTTTTTCAAGGTGGCTGCAGCAGGCTCTGGGTTATGCAGGTATTAACACCGATGATTGTATATCTCATTCCACCAGGTCAGCATCAATGTCAGCAGCCAGGGCAATGGACATGCCCATCGACCATATCCTCGCGACCGCAGGATGGTCAACTAAATTGATTTTTAATTTTTTTTTCCATAGGCCGGTTACTGACCCGGGGTTTTGCCCATTCTGTTTGCGTCCACTTTAGCCTCCCCTGAGTTACAGGGGTTGTTATTGATTTCGTTATTAACGTAAACCATTAATACATTTGAATCAATATCATACTAATGCATTTTGATTATTCACTCATCCTGAGTCAATCGATGCAGTGAGACGCCCAGATTTCAATCGAGATTTCAATCTGTGGCATGAAATCACAAAGCTTCGAACTCTTCACGGAATTCTTGAGGAGTTACGTTGGTGATTATGTGCCCGCCAAGCCCAACCCTCTCTCATAAAGATCATCTGGTAGTTCTCGAGTCACGCATCTTACTATGTCACTTCGGTGATTGTTATTTGTGATTTCATACCGCTGCATTGAAGATTGACATGCATGCGGCCTGAACGGGGTTCTTCACGTAATCACCAATGTAACTCCTCATAAAATCAAGATCAAACTTCAAACTGGTAAGTTCTGGTTTAATCTTACTATTACTAATCTTTATTCTCCACTATTATATTTGCAAAAGCTTTATGCGACGGATGCCCTAAATTCGTTAGGAATCTGGCATGCTCACTTGGGGTAATTATTTGCTGGATCACTGCCCATAAATCCCAGAAATCGGCGTGATAAACGTGCATTGTAGTTCTTAAGTGATCCACAAAAGAAGCGGGTGATTTTCTACGATCGGATATTTTACTTAAAATAGCCATCATCTCATTAGGCTTCCATGGGGAATAGAACCTAATTGTACGGGGATAATTTGCACTCACTGCTTTGGTTGGATCAAAAGAAGGATTAGGCATTTCCCTTACAGGGAACTGTCTAAGGGTTGTTTGTTTAGTTTCAGGATCTACCTCATCTTCTTCAATTGGTGTCTCACACCCAGATGTATCTTCCCCTTCACCAGGAGGTTCACGGTACTTTCTAAATGATTTATTTCCTTGCTTAACTGCTCGTTCAATTTGTCTAGGGGTACGCTCTTCTTTCTCCTTAACTAATTTACTTATTTTTTCTAGTCTGGCTTCTGATACCGTGAACTCTAGGACTGTCTGTAATGGGCGGAGTGGTCGGGTTTAAGGAAGTTTGTGCCCTGGAATTTAATTGTCTATTCCAGTTGTAAATGACCTCCAGACTCAGTACGTGATTCAAATACATCTTTAATCAGCACTGAAATTTAACAGCATGAAGGATGATTAATTGTTAGTACATCCTGGCTGCTCCAACTGTCTGTGCTGGGAAACCAGTGTTAGTGTAAGTGTTACAGTGGGGTGGAGTTAGAGATGCTGGCTGGTGTGTGATTGGTTAACATGTTACATCAATCTACACCAGTCACGACCTCCGTGATGTGCAACTAAGGTATTGGGATCGTAAGAGGAATAAGGTGGTGAATTCCTAATTCTAACACTCTCCCAACCTTCTAAATAATCATCGTCATCCCCCTCATAACCAGTGCCAACCATCGGATCCTCACGCTTAAAACTTATGGATAGGTTTTTCTGTGAAAGATTTCCTTCTCCCTTTATCTTTAATACTCTCAGGCTCTTCCCTTAGGCTACCTGGAGGTTCAAATGCTTCAGTATCTTCTAATTTTATCCCCTGCTTAAGAGTTGCTTCCTTCCAACTTGCCATTCTTTCCTCCGCTCTACTCGCTTTCTGTTCCTCATAATAATTTCTCCACAATTCAATTAATTCCTTTGCCTCTGTATTATCACTGCATTGCCATATAATCTGCTCAATGTATTTCAATCCCTTTACTGTATCTCTGCCCCCTCTTGACCATAATTCGTTCCCTAATTCTCCATTTAATGATCCGGAAAGAATTCTCAATCTGTCAGCTTTTTGTGGAAATTCACTGCTTATTTCATGTAAAGGACTTTCCGAGTCAGCGGTTATATCTTTATTTGCGTGGTTCCCCATTCTATTGGATATGGAAGCAACTCTCAAGCTACGCACACAATTTCCCTTTCTAATTTCGAATTCACACACAAATACACACGTTCTCCCAGCTCGTTTCCTATCCCCGACCTTAATCTAAACACATGCAAATGAACTCCAAACACGTGTGCAAAATTGAACACAGAAAATAAATTATTCCACTTATTAGAAGTATGCCTAACCACACTACTGCATAAATCACAAACATCCACTTATTACGATGGTAAATCACACTCTAATAAATCCTCCTCGTGGCACAATCGGTCAGCGGAATGACTTCTCCCCCAACACAGCGATGGAAAGAGTACAAACCCTGATCAAACCACCACGAATCGGATTCTCACAATACTCTAATCTAAATAATTACAAATATTTAATTCAAACACACTTTTACCTCAATTATCTAACACCCAAAAATCCTTAAGCACTCACACAAGCAGAAATACAAATAGCGGTCCTTGGACTTAACACACTCTAAATCCTAACTTTCTAAATCTTAATACATTCTAAATCTATTTACATTCACAAAATATTTACACAATTTGGATCCAATAACAATACAAAATAGATGAAGATAGATTTTAACAATTTACAATACTGATTTAACACACTCACGCACAGTTTACAAACACTCGATGTCAATGCCGTGTCACGCTGTTATCAATCAGTGAACCTCTCCCTCGGATACCGAAGATTTTCCCCTTCCTAGGGTACTCTTTGCTGAGAGGTACTACTCCTTAAATGACTACTAACCTCACGCTAAGACTGGACTTCTATAGGGGGACCTCTATCCCTCCTCTCTAAGTTCTACAGAATTAGGGGTACCCTTCGCATACCGGTTATTTTTCACCAAGTAAACCAGGTTCTCATCTCTCAGTTACTCTTCGCTATCAGGTAATAATCAACAATCGATCAGAGGGTTACTATTCACTGTCAATCAACCGCTATTCAGAATCGATCATGAACATTCACAAACTCCGAAGTTCTATCTACACAGAATTTGAATTCTACCATATGGGCAGAACTTCAATGTGAAATTCTTTATTTGGAAATTTGATTCTGCAAAATCTAGACATTCTCGGACCCCTAGTTTTGGTGTGTATCTCTCCACATACGCGGGGTCTCAAATTCAAACTAAATTGCCCAATGAAATCTCGAATGGACTAGAGTATTCCAAGCCAATCTATACTCTAGCCACCAAGCCCAGTGCCTTTGCAAGATTCCTCGTCCGTCATTGCAGGGAGGGACACAGATATCTTCATGCAGACACCCCTCTCTGCTGGGTACTGGGGGTTCAACGCCTAGCCTCTTCACGCTGGCAGTCAATGCCGATTTTTGGAATGCACCTTTCCAATCAGCGCTCCTGGCAAAGATAGATCAATAAGTAGACCAGACCTGTGTTTCAATACCCCGCCAATTGGATACCAAATCTGGGCAATGGGCCATCCCTCACCATCGAAACGCATCAGGCTCTCATTAAAGTAGCTGCAGTCTGCCAACTATGACCATGTTTTGGGCCACTCCACGCCCTTTTTTATGGGCCGCTAACCCAAAGGAGCGCTTACCACTCCCCGTGCTTGCTAGACTCTGCTCTAATTATCTCAATTGGACCCTTTCCCAAGCCTGCAAATGATCAATCCGCTCCAACTAGCGAATTGCCGAAAATCAATGCAAAAACCGCACAGTGGGCCCGATTTCTGCACTCGTGATCGAAACAGCTCAACACCCATGATCGCAAACTTGAATTTGGAGGTCCGTTGAGATGCCAGACGAGCCCCCAATGTAAATTACTCATTCTAAGCTTTCCCCCAGTCTAGTTTCCGTCAAAAATCCCTGAGTGAAGCACTTGCGCATCTAAACTTAATTTTGACAAAACACAATTACAGTTCCTGTACCTAACCACTGTACCTAACCACTGAGGGTTCAATCCTTGTATCTGCCTGATCAAGCCCTCTGGGCCTCGCTCAAACAGAGATGCTGTCCCAAGGACACGCTGTCCCAAGCGTTCTCCCAAGAGATTGTGGGAGCGGACGTTCTCCGAAGACCTCATAGGAGCGGACTTTTATAGGTCCCCGAACCTCGAGGGGCCGAACCACATGGGGGTGGTCTCTTTACAATCCAATAACAGATATCGGTTAACCCCGTACATGACAGACATTTCACTAACCCAATAATACAGTAACCAATACATTGAATTTGAAAGAAAGGTCGAGAAGGAAGCAAGCGAGAGTAAACATTGAAACATGTGCCCTGAGATTCAAAGAGTTTCTCCAAGGCTCAACAGTTTGACCAATCATCAATTAACAGCATCACCATCTTGCAACATTATTTATACTATTTACAATGCTTTTGCAGTGATCCAATCAAAAAGATGCATTTAAGGTTTGTTTGCAAAACTGTTATACATTTTATCAATTTAAGAGAAACAGGGAGAACACCTGGACCACGCTGCATACCAGTCTGAGCGGGCACCAATCAAAGCCTGTAAAGTTCAGCTGACAAGGGTTAAGCAATTCTGACAAGTGCAGGGATCCTCCATTTTATGGTGTCTTTAATTTGGCCAGTATTAACATGGGTGGAAACCGGAGCTCCCGGAAAAAGCCCACACAGGTCACAGGGAGAACGTACAAACATCGTACAGCCAAGCACCCGTAGTCAGGATCGGACTCGAGTCCCTGGCGCTGTGAGGCAGCAACTCTACTGCTGCGCTACCATGCTGCCAGGGACGCTGAGTGTACGTGAATGTCTTTGATGTCCAATTGTGACTAGGGAATTACTCTTAAATATCAAACAAATTAACATGATTAATTATGTTTAAAACCATATAGCACAAAAAGATACACACACATGCAAAAACGCACACCGGTGCACACTCACACACACACACACACACACATAAATATAAATATAAATAGAATAAACAAGCCTACCCACATTGAAATGTGCAGAATTGATGACCTAATTGAAAAACACAGAATTCCTAAGTAGCCTGACTCACTGGTTATGGGGATATTACCCTTGGCTGAAGAATTGAGAATAAGAGGGCACAATTTCAAACTAAGAACTTGGTCTTTTAAGAAAAAATGAGGAAACATCTCTTCACACAGAGAGTGGCAGATATCTGAATTCCGTGCCTCAATGGTCTGTGGAATCACAGTGTTTCACTGAAGTCAGGAATGAGGTTAGTAGGTTCCTGGAAAATAGAAGAATCAATGGACATGTGGAAAGGCAACAAAAATTGTCCTAGAGGGAGACAACATGGAAATGGTATCTTTGGCCCATCCTGTCTATGCCAGCCGTAAACATCCCATGTTACACTGATCTCACGTTAATCCCATTTTTTTTAAATTCTTCCCACATTCAATCAGTGGGCATCAGGTTATAGAAACATAGAAAATAGGTGCAGGAGGAGGCCATTCAGCCCTTCGAGACATGCACTGCCATTCATTGTGATCATGGCTGATGGTCCCCAATTAATAACCCGTACCTGCCTTCCCCCCATATCCCTTGATTCCACTAGCCCCAAGAGCTCTATCTAACTCTCTCTTAAATCCATCCAGTGATTTGGCCTCCACTGCCATCTGTGGCAGGGAATTCCACAAATTCACAGCTCTCTGGGAGAAAATGTTTTTTCTCACCTCAATCTCAAATCCCCTTTATTCTAAGACCCTGGTTCTGGACTTGCCCAACATTGGGAACATTTTTCCTGCATCTACCTTGTCCAGTCCTTTTATAATTTTATATGTTTCTATAAGATTCCCCCTCATCCTTCTAAACTCAGTGAATACAAGTCTAATCTTTTCAATCTTTCCTCGTATGACAGTCCCGCCATCCCAGGGATCAATCTCGTGAACCTATGCTGCACTGCCTCAATCACAAGGATGTCCTTCCTCAAATTAGGAGACCAAAATTGTATGCAACACTCCAGATGAGGTCTTACCAGAGCCCTATACAACTGCAGAAGAACCTCTCTACTCCGATACTGAAATCCACTTGTTATGAAGGCCTACATTCCTTTAGCTTTCTTCACTGCCTGCTGTACCTGCACGCCAACTTTCAATGACTGGTGTACACGGACACCCAGGTCTCGCTGTACCTCCCCCTTATCTAACCTAACCCCATTGAGATAATAATATGCCCCCTTGTTTTTGCCGCCAAAGTGGATAACCTCACATTTATCTATATTATACTGCATCTGCCACACATCTGCCCACTCACTCAACCTGTCCAGGTCCCCCTGCAACCTCCTAACATCCTCTTCACAGTTCACACTGCCACCCAGCTTTATGTCATCCGCAAACTTGCTAGTGTTGCTCCTTATTCCCTCTTCCAAATCATTAATATATATGGTAAACAGCTGCGGCCCCAACACCGAGCCTTGCGGCACTCCACTCGACACTGCCTGCCATTCTGAAAACTACCCGTTCACTCCTACTCTTTGCTTCCTGTCTGCCAAACAATTTTCTATCCATGTCAACACCCTACCCACAATACCATGTACTGTAATTTTAGTCACCAGTCTCCCATGCAGGGCCTTATCAAAGGCTTTCTGAAAGTCTAGATACACTACATCCACTGGCTCCCTTTTATCAATTTTACTTGTCACATCCTCAAAAAAATCGAGAAGATTAGTCAAGCAAGATTTTCCTTTCATAAATCCATGCTGACTTGGACTAATCATTTTACTGCTATCCAAATGCCCCATTATTACTTCTTTAATAATTGACTCCAGCATCTTTCCCACCACCGAAGTCAGGTTAACTGGTCTGTAATTCCCCGTTTTCTCTCTCGCTGCTTTCTTGAAAAGTGGGATAACATTAACTATCCTCCAGTCCACAGGAACTGATCCTGAATCTATTGAACATTGGAAAATGATCACCAATGCGTCCACTATTTCTAGAGCCACCTCCCTGAGGACCCTGGGATGCAGACCATCAGGCCCAGGGGATTTATCATCCTTCAGTCCCATTAGCCTACCCAATACTATTTCTCACCTAATGAAAATTTCTTTCAGTTCCTCTACCCCCTTAGATCCTCTGTCCTCCGGTACTTCTTGTTTGTGTCTTCCTTAGTGAAGACAAATCCGAAGTATCTGTTCAACTCTTCGGCCATTTCCTTGTTACCCATAATAATTTCACCCGTGTCTGACTTCAAGGGACCCACATTTGACTTTCCTATTCTTTTTCCCTTAACATATCTAAAGAAGCTTTTACCGTCCTTCTTTATATTCCTGGCCAGCTTCCCCTCGTACTTCATCTTTTCAGCCCGTACTGCCCGTTTTGTTTCCTTCTGTTGTCCTATGAAAGTTTCCCAATCCTGTGGCTTCCAGCTACTCTTTACTGTGTTATACATCTTTTCTTTTAGTTTTATTCTATCCCTAACTTCTCTTGTCAGCCACGGTTGCCTCCTACTCCCCTTAGAATCTTTCTTCCTTTTTGGAATGAAACATCCTGCGTCTTCCGGATTATGCCCAGAAATTCCTGCCATTGCTGTTCCACCTTCATTCCTGCTAGGATCCTTTTCCAGTCTATCTTGGCCAGCTCCTCCCTCATGCCTTCATAGTCCCCTTTGTTCAACTGCATCACTGACACTTCCAATTTAACCTTCTCCTTCTCATATTGCAGATTAAAACTAATCATATTGTGATCACTACCTCCAAGTGGTTCCTTTACCTCTATCATGCACTGGAATGCTAATGTCTCATTCCAGGAGCCATCTGTATTTGGTCATTGAATCAATAGTCTGTCATCAAAACTAATTAGCATTAGTGGGCATTTTTTAGATGACTTCTATTTGACTCATACAAATTACCCTGGTTTTTATTTCCGACTATTTTTCTGGTGCTGGTTTATTTTGTTTTGTTTTGGATGTTGATTGAACTTAGTAAATAAAAGAACATCATTGCAAATTGTTGTTATGTTGGAATTAATAGTTAGAGGCATCTGAAGCATATTGTGGGTGTGAGCAAAATGACTAACGATGGGAGCATGAAAAGGCAGGGAAAATAGACTGTGTAGGAAGGAACTGCAGATGCTGGTTTACACCGAAAATAGACACAAAATGCTGGAGTAACTCAGTACACGCAGGACACGCAGTATCTCTGGAGAGAAGGAATGGGCGACGTTTTGGGTTGAGACCCTTCTTCAGATTGAGTGTCACGGGAAAGGGAAAAAGGAGATATAGATCAAATGAATTAAAGATATGCAAAAAAGTAACGATGATAAAGGAAGCTGGCCATTGTTAGCTGTGGGCTTTTTTTTCTGTGTGTCAATTTCCAAAGTAACCTTTACATGTTTTCTCTGGTTCCGAATCAAAATCTAAACAATTATGCCCGCTGAATGCAAATGTCCCTAATTCATCCCTCATATTATACTCAACTCCTGTTAAGAAAAGATGGACACAAATTGCTAGAGTAACTCAACAGATCAGACAGCATGTCTGGAGTAAATAATTGCAGAAACATGTGTTTTCGTAGAAGTACACGTACAGTATTGGCATCATCATTTATATTGCCAGATCAACAATAATGATGTCACAGAGTACAGGAATGAGATCAACATCCATGAATTATGGTGTTGGAATAACAACCTAGCCTTTAACATCAGCAAGACAAAAGATTTGGTTGCTGATCCCATGAAACGAGGGTGAGTTGAGGACGCAACCATGTCCTTATCAACAAATTTGCTGTAGAGATGGTTGACAGCTTCATGTTCCTTGGCATCCATATCACCACCAATATAACCTGGTCCCTCCCCACTGGTGCAGTGGTCTGGAATGCACATAAACATATTTGCTTACTTCGGCTTCTGAGAAGATTTGGCAGGTCTAGGACATTTCACGAACTTCTAAAGATGTGCTATTGAAAACATTCTGACGGGGTACATCTCAGCCTGGTACATCAACAGCTGTGCTCTTGACTGCCTGAACCTGCAGAGAGTGGTGAACACAGTACAGGCTCGTCACTTCCTGCCATGCAGTCCATCTTCACTGTGTGTGGCATCAGGAGAATGAAAGTATGATCAATAACGCCTGGCACCCATTTCTCTCATCTTATTTCTGGAAGAAGATACAGGTGCTTGAAAATCAACACATCCAGACTATCATGGGCATCAGAGTAGACTCGATGGGCCGAATGCCTACTAATGCTCCTATGGCTTATTAATATGACATTGTGGGCTATCAGACTGATGAACTCTTTCACACCCCTTTCACATCCCATTCCTGGCGCTGTCATCTATACATATTATTAACTCTACCCCATTTGGTTATTCCATTATTGCACTTTATCGCACAATTCTGCTGCTTTACACTTGTCATTGTATTTATTGTTGGACCTCACATAACCATGCGCACTGTTTACTCTGTGAGATTCATGCGAGTAAAGAATTTCATTGCACCCTTGTGTAAATGACAAATAAACAAATCTGAATGGGATCAAGGGGTCCTTATTCCTCAGGTTGGCAAAAAATGGGCCCCTAAATCTAACACCGAGACTAGTACACATGCAGTCCTGCAGCTAAATAGGACTATTTAGAAAAGTTAGAATTAAAATGTTTCAAATGATTAAATAAGGAGAGTGTGTAAAGAAAACATAAGAATGCAGATATCTTGATCATAGTTCGATAAAAATGTAGTTTTTGGGGAATTAAAATACACTTACATGAATTGGAAAACTTGTATCCATTGTGCCAACCATCTCTGCTTGCTGTAAATGCTAATGCAGTTTGCAATATCTTTTACGGAAGGAAAGCTGCCACCCTTACCGATACTGGCCATTATATGACTCGACACCCATCACTGTGGTTGAATTAAAATCCGCTTTAATTCAGAGGTTGTTGGGGAGAGAGAAAAGATGCTGGCATTACCAGTGACCTCCACACCCTGTGAAGAAATAACTAAAAAGATTGCTGTTTGACCTTCTGCATATCTCCAACAGTTCTGTTTATATGCATTGTAGTAAAAAATGCAGCTGTATAAAATCCATAATAATAAAATTAAGAGGGCTACGTTCTTCCAGCATTTCCTGTTACACTTGATACACTGGTTAGGTGACCAGGATCTGCAATATTTTGCCCCTGTGGCCCAGGTGTGCATTTCTAGGAAAAGATTGATCAATTATTTGATGGCTTTGCTGATAATAATAACTAAGTGTCACTGTTATTCCGATGATGCTAATTGCATATTTGCACTCTGTAAATTTCTGAGCTTCGGTTATTGTGGGTGAACCTTTCTCGCTACCAGGAAAGCATTTCTGCTGCATTTCTAATCCAAAAGAATTGACCTTCAAAAGGAAAACACCCAATTGAAATAAAGAAGGGATGAGGACACCATTTCTTATGTCAATAAATTATTGGTGCTTGCATTGGAATATCCAAACATTTCCTCATTTTACTTCCACAATTGACAAACTTGATCAATTTCAGTCACAGAAAAAGAAGTCCAATTGGAGAGGACATAGTTGAAGATCATTAGTTTACTTGCCTCCCTTCAAACCTTTTCTCTTCCTTTAA
This sequence comes from Raja brachyura, assembly GCA_963514005.1. The sequence goes on from OY740789.1 coordinate 21,833,054, forward strand.
AAATAGATAAGAAAAAGAGTCCTTCAAATTAAAGCATCAACCAGTTGGTTAAATTGTTTCCAACAATGCTAGGCAGTATGTCTGATTAAGTATTTACAATTTGGAGTACCACTCGCTCTAAATATGTGCCTATAACAGCTGCAACGCAGATGATGCCACCCACCAATCTCAAGTATTCAGATTAGAGATTGGAGTCTAGCATTTAGCACAATGTGTAATGCGATTTGTTCGCAACATATACATAAAACCATGAGAGGAATAGATCAGGTAGATGCACAGAGTATCTTGTCCAAAGTAGGTGAATCGAGGAACAGCGGACATACAGTGGCTTGCAAAAGTTTTCATACCCCTTGAACTTTTCCACATTTTGTCACGTTACAACCACAAATGTAAATGTATTTTGTTGGGATTTTTTGTGATAGACCAACACAAAGTGGTGCATAATTGTGAAGTGGAAGGAAAATGATACATGGTTTCCAAATTTGATTACAAATAAAAAACTGAAAAGTGTGGCGTGCAGAAGTATTCAGCCCCCCTGAGTCAATACTTTGTAGAACCACCTTTCACTGCAATTACAGCTGCAAGTCTTTTGGGGCATGTCTATCCCAGCTTTGCACATCCAAAGACTGAAATTTTTGCCCTTTCTTCTTTGCAAAATAGCTCAAGCTCAGTCGGATTGGATGGAGAGCGTCTGTGAATAGCAATTTTCAAGTCTTGCCAGAGATCCTCAATTGGACTTAGGTCTGGACTTTGACTGGGCCATTCTAACACATGAATATGCTTTAATCAAAACCATTCCATTGTAGCTCTGGCTGTATGTTTAGGGTCGTTGTCCTGCTCAAGTCTTTTGCAGACTCTAACAGGTTTTCTTCCAAGATTGCCCTGTATTTGGCTCCATCCATCCATCTTCCCATCAACTCTGACCAGCTTCCCTGTCCCTGCTGAAGAAAAGCATCCCCACAGCATGATGCTGCCACCACCATGTTTCACAGTGGGGATGGTGTGTTCAGGGTGATGTGCAGTGTTAGTTTTCCACCACACATAGCGTTTTGCATTTAGGCCACAAACTTCAATTTTGGTCTCATCAGACCAGAGCACCTTCTTCCACATGTTTGCTGTATCCCCCACATGGCTTGCGGCAAACTGCAAACGGGGCTTCTTATGGCTTTGTTTCAACAATGGCTTTCTTCTTGCCACTCTTCCATAAAGTCCCAATTTGTGGAGTGCACGACTAATAGTTGTCCTGTGGACAGATTCTCCCACCTGAGCTGTGGATCTCTGCAGCTCCTCCAGAGTTACTATGGGCCTCTTGGCTGCTTCTCTGATCAATGCTCTCCTTGCCCGGCCTGTCAGTTTAGGTGGACGGCCATGTCTTGGTAGGTTTGCAGTTGTGCCATACTCTTTCCATTTTCGGATGATGGATCGTACAGTGCTCCGTGAGATGTTCAAAGCTTGGGATATTTTTTTATAACCTAACCCTGCTTTAAACTTCTCCATAACTTTATCCCTGACCTGTCTGGTGTGTTCCTTGGGCTTCATGATGCTGTTTGTTCACTAACGTTCTCTAAAAACCTCTGAGGCCTTCACAGAACAGCTGTATTTATACTGAGATTAGATTACACACAAGTGGACTCTATTTACTAATTAGGTGACATCTGAAGGCAATTGGTTGCACTGGATTTTATTTAGGGGTATCAGAGTAAAGGGGGCTGAATACTTTTGCACACCACACTTTTCAGTTTTTTATTTGTAAAAAAATGTGAAAACCATGTATCATTTTCCTTCCACTTCACAATTATGCGCCACTTTGTGTTGGTCTATCGCATAAAATCCCAATAAAATACATTTACGTTTGTGGTTGTAACGTGACAAAATGTGGAAATGTTCAAGGGGTATGAAAACATTTGCAATCCACTGTAGGTTTAAGGAGAAGGGGAAAAGATTTAATAGGAATCTGAGGGGTACCTTTTTCACACAAAGGGTGGTGGGTGCATGGAAGAAGCTGCCAGAGGAGGTAGTTGAAGCTGGAACTATTTCAACATTTAAGAAACAGTTAAACAGGTTCAAGGATAGAACAGGTTTGGAGGGATATGGACCAAGCGCAGGCAGATGGAACTAGTGTAGCTGGGACATGTTGGCAGGTGTGGGCAAATTGGGCCGAAGAGCCTGTTTCCACACTGTATCACTCTATGACTCTATATATGCTGTAAATCAAATAATTAAAATTGAATACAAACTAAAAAGCACCACAGAAATATGTTGCTTCACCCATCACTGCATTAAAAATGTTGTTGAGTCATTTTGCCCTTTGGCTTAATTGTGACAAACCGTACATATACGTTATCAAATGCCAAACCTTTCCCAAAATAGTCATCTATTATTGAATTCTCTTAATGGTTCTATACTCAAATAAATGCTCACATCTTCTATAATCTACTGACTCATTATCATTATTTCGTTAGACTGTGGATCAACCAGAGAATGTCTAGACTGTTCACAAAAATGCTGGAGAAACTCAGCGGGTGAGGCAGCATCTATGGAGCGAAGGAATAGGTGACGTTTCGGGTCGAGACCCTTCTTCAGACTCAGGTGACGTTTCGGGTCGAGGTCCTATTTCAGGACAGATGTCTAGACTATTGGTAAGTTTGATTGGATATTATGCATTTGTAACTTCTATTTATTTTATGGCACATTAAATATGTCGGTAATCAATATGGATTTCACTACTTGGTGCAATTTAATAAATACTTACTTAAACGTATTTGTAAAATGCTATTCTTGTATGATTAGGGTTGGGTGGGACTCTTTATTTCAAGAAAACATAATATGTTAAATAAGTTCTGGACTTTCCCCAATACATTGTTTGCATGTGGCAATGCGGATGGCACTACAGAATTTAATTTCAGTGTTGGATTTTCAATCTGGCTGAAATGCTTGAGTAAATTCCATGATTTCTCTCCCCCAGTCGGAAACACACCTTAAAGGATCCAGTGTGGTGCTGTTGAGTAGCAGCAAGGAGCCAACATTATATTCAGCGTGTCTGAAAAATACCATTTATGACTTTGATAAACTCTAGTTCAAAAAGGAAATGCTGTTTATCATTGTTAATAATTTTCTGATCTTTACATAAAAAATCTTTTTATTTTTGCTGAAATTGGAAAATTTATTTGAGACAATTAACCCTGACCCACAATTGAAATATTTAAATCAATGAAATACATATACCACCCCTTAGCTAAGATCAGTTTCTCACTTATTATGTTTCATCAGACCAAACATTCTTTAGACATTACTTTAGACTTTATAGATACAGCGTGGAAACAGGCCTATCGAGTCCGCAATCGCTCCGTACACTAACACTATCCTAAACACGAGGGACAATTTACAATTTTACCAAAGCCAATTAACCTGCAAACCTGTATGCCTTTGGAGTGTGGGAGGAAACCGGAGAACACACAATCACAGGGAAAACATGCAAACTTCATACAGAGAGTAGCGGTAGCCACGATCGAACCCAGGTCTCTGGTGCTGTGACGCAACAGCTTTACTGCTGTGCCACCGTTCCTTCTGCAGATCCCTGTACATCATAAAACATAGCTGAAATTTGTCTGTGCGGGAAAAGGGGAACTGAGGGGAGAGGTGCAAAGACAAGTTATAGATAACAAAATTCTGAAATGGTGTTCTCCATTGAGTTTTACTGAGCTTAATGGTAGGATGCACTTTGGGACTGTTTCCCAGTTCGAGAGGCTGGCTTGCTGTCAGTGGACTTGTCTTAGAGTACGGGGCAAGTGAAAAAGAGAAAGGGGAGAATGAGAGTCAGGAGCTTTCACAAGGGTCAAGAGGACTGTCCATTTGGTGTGAATGGCATGGGGAGCCAATAATGGAGGAACATAGGGAAATTGATGATGAACATTTCAGACACCTGGTCATATAAATGTAGCTTTAAAAAAAGTGAAAATCTATTAAAAACATTCATGAACAATTAACATTTTTCAAAAACCCAAGACGCTTGATCCATTTTAAAAGACTCAATTTAAATCTGAATTAACAATTTCTTTGTCAGTCCCTTGCACCACAATTTCATATCCCACCCCTCACTGGAATGAAAGGATGTTATCCTTGCACCTAGTTTTCCACCATGAAAGGCAGGGAATTGTGCAAGTTACCATACTCTTGCCAAACTCCATGAGGAGCCCACAGCTGGAGATCAGTTCACAAACAGTGGCAATGCACAGGTGAGGAAATCCTGAAATTGCTGATCATTTTGCAAAATCTTTCAGGTTTTATTCTCCATAGAACTGTGTCATTATTCTGGATCTACGGTGATCAAGTTTCTCTTCGTTTCCATCCCCGATGCCTTTGAGATGACAGCCACAAATACTTTGCACATATTCTTGCTCTAGCTCAAAACTGATACTGCCTATAACTATTCTGTCATAACCTAGTTCAGTTCAGTTTAGTTTATTGTCACGTGTACCAAGGTACAGTAAAAAGCTTTTGTTGTGTGCTAACCAGCCAACCCATTTTCAACCTAAAGTGGAAATTTGTGACTCATTAGCCTTATTTACAACACAATTTGCACGTATGCATTCGCATTCAAACACCAATCCTGTCACGTTTGCTTTCCTTCCTCTGTTTATGCCATGTTTTTAAAATAAGCTTCACTATCTTGCCCTTAACTGTGGCCGTGCAGTGCAACAACACCTGGCGTTCAAATGACATGTAAAATTTAGTCGAGCTTTGTAAAGTGTTATATACTTCACATGGAATTTAATATTAAAACCACACAAGGACATGTTAAGAAAGGTGTCCATATTCGAGCAAGGATGTACATTTTAAGGAGGAGAGGGAGAGAGAAATTTAGAAGTGAGGACGTAGGAAATTTAAGCTCTTAAGACATTGGCAGCTGAAAGTGTCAAATGTAAATCTGAGACCAGCAGCATGGGAAAGATGCATGAAAATTCCTTCTTCTTTCTGCTTGCAACAAGAGGGCTGTCCATCACTGCTTCTTGAAAACTGGGGATTTAACATTACATTTACATAACAGTTGCCATCATGGACATTCGAGAGATTTATGACCTTTCCCCGCCATCAGCCTTCACTGCCTGTCATGAGGGATGGATAGGTCCACAGAAAGAAATTGACAAAACATTTATCTCTAAAATGGAAAATGAATTTTAAAATCGTAAACATTTTTTTGCAATTCTACTTCAGAGAGCTAGGGGAGAATGCTGGAATTGGGAGAGACAGGACAAAGCGTGACAAATAATAGTGTCTCACTTGCTGCACTCAGCATGCAAACTATTTTGCTGTTGACACTATTAACAAAATTGGAAAACTTGTCTGCACAAGAGTGTTAACATTATATTCCTGATATTCTAAGATAAAAACATGTAAATAGCAAAATGATTTTAAAATATCTTAAGTATGTGATTAGGCTTTGGGTCAAGCATAAATACAAAAGTTCCATTTAATCTGTCTGTGAATGTTTTCTTCATAAATCTAAACTGCGTACATACTCTGCCTGAAAACTCCTTTAACTTGTTTTCTCATTAAATTTCAATGATATTGTACCCCTCATGAAAATTATATGATGCCACATTATTTCAGAGAAAATACAAGCAAGGCATAACATATACTTTGAATATACCCTTTAAATCTATCATAAATATTTTTATTTGATATACTTTTTGGTTCACTCATATCCTGCTTCTTTCAAACTTTCTAAAATGCCATTGCTAACTGCTCATGGGAATGATACAGCTGTAAAGCACAAAATACAGAGCCTTCTGCCCTTCATATCTGTGCCAAGCATTATGCCTATGTATATCAATCCCACTTGCCTGCCTTAATTCAACATCCCTATATGTCTTGCTCATTCAAGTACCCATTCAAGCACTTAAATGTTGTTACTGTTCCTGCCTTTACCTCCTCTGGTGGGACATTCCAGATACCAGATACTCTTTGTGTGAAACTTGAACCCCTCAAATCCACTTTAAACCACCTCGTTCTCGCATTATATACAATATATATAACAATTACAGCACGGAAACAGGCCCTCTCGGCCCTTCCAGTCCGTGCCGACCATTTATTTTCCCCTAGTCCCATCTACCTGCACTCAGACCATACCCTTCCATTCCCTTCCCGTCCATATACCTATCCACTTTACTTTTAAATGTTAAAATCGATCCTGCCTCCACCACTTCTGCTGGAAGCTCATTCCACACAGCCACCACTCTCTGAGTAAAGAAGTTCCCCCTCATGTTACCCCTAAACTTCTGTCCCTTAATTCTCATGTCATGCCCTCTTGTTTGAATCTTCCCTACCCTCAATGGGAAAAGCTTATCCACGTCAACTCTGTCTATCCCTTTCATCATTTTAAAGACCTCAATCAAGTCCCCCCTTAACCTTCTGCGTTCCAAACAATAAAGACCTAAATTGTTCAACCTTTCTCTGTAACTTAGTTGCTGGAACCCAGGCAACATTCTAGTAAATCTCCTCTGTACTCTCTCTATTTTGTTGACATCCTTCCCATAATTAGGCGACCAAAATTGTACACCATACTCCAGAATTGGTCTTACCAATGCCTTGTACAATTTTAACATTACTTCCCTACTCCTATATTCAATGCTCTGATTTATAAAGGCCAGCACACCAAAAGCTTTCTTTACCACCCTATCTACATGCGATTCCACCTTCAGGGAACTATGCAGTTATTCCTAGATCCCTCTGTTCCACAGAATTCCCTACCATTTACCATTCACGTCCTATTTTGATTTGTCCTACCAAGATGTAGCACCTCACACTTATCAGCATTAAACTCCATCTGCCATCTTTCAGCCCACTCTTCCAAATGGCCCAAATCTCTCTGTAGACTTTGAAAATCTACTTCATTATCCACAGCACCACCTATCTTAGTATCATCTGCATACTTACTTATCCAATTTTCCACCCCATCATCTAGATCATTGATGTACATGACAAACAACAGTGGACCCAACACAGATCCCTGAGTCACCCCACTGGTCACCGGCTTCCAACCTGACAAACAGCCATCCACCATTATACTCTGGCATCTCCCATTCAGCCACTGTTTAATCTATCTTGCTACTCCGCCATTAACCCCCAAAGATTGAACCTTTTTAACCAACTTTCCATGGGGAACCTTGTCAAAGGCCTTACTGAAAACCATATAGACACCATCCACTGCTTTACCCTCATCAATTTCCCTAGTAACCTCTTCAAAAAATTCAAGAAGGATTGTCAAACATGACCTTCCAGGCACAAATCCATGTTGACTGTTCTTGATCAGACCCTGTTTATCCAGATGCTTATATATATTATCTCTAAGTATCTTTTCCATTAATTTGCCCACCACTGACGTCAAACTAACAGGTCTATAATTGCTAGGTTTATTCTTTGAACCCTTTTTAAACAATGGAACAATATGCGCAGTACGCCAATCCTCCGACACTATTCCCGTTTCTAATGACATTTGAAATATTTCTGTCATAGCCCCTGCTATTTCTACACTAACTTCCCTCAATGTCCTAGGGAATATCCTGTCAGGACCTGGAAACTTATCCACTTTTATATTTTTCAAAAGTGTCAGTACTTCCTCCTCTTTGAATCTCATAGTTTCCATAGCTACTCTACTTTTTTCTCTTACCTCACAGAGTTCAATATCCTTCTCCTTGGTGAATACCGAAGAAAAGAAATTGTTCAATATCTCCCCCATCTCTTTTGGCTCTGCAGATAGCTGTCCATTCTGGCTCTCTAATGGTCCAATTTTATCACTCGTTATCCTTTTGCTATTAATATAGCTGTAGAAACCCTTTGGATTTACTTTCACCTTTCTTGCCAAAGCAACCTCATATCTTCTTTTAGCTTTTCTTATTTCTTTCTTAAGATTCTTTTTACATTCTTTATACTCATCTAGCACCTCATTTACTCCATGCCTCCTATAATTATTGTAGATATCTCTCTTTTTTCGAACCAAGTGTCCAATTTCCCTTGAAAACCATGGCTCTTTCCGATTTTTACCATTTCCTTTCAACCGAACAGGGCCATAAAGATTCTGTACTCTTACAATTTCCCCTTTAAATGTCCTCCATTTCTCTTCTACATCCTTCCCATAAAACAAAATGTCCCAATTCACTCCTTTTAATTCATTACGCATTCCCTCAAAGTTAGCCTTTCTCCAATCAAAAATCTCAACCCTAGGTCCAGTTCTGACTCTCTCCATAATTATATTGAAACTAATGGTATTGTGATCACTGGTCCCGAAGTGCTCACCAACGCATACCTCCGTCACCTGACCTGCCTCATTTCCTAACAGGAGGTCCAGCACTGCCCCTTCTCTGGTCGATACCTCTATGTATTGCTGCAAAAAACTATCCTGCACACATTTAACAAACTCCAAACCATCCAGCCCATTTACAGAATGTGTTTCCAAGTCTATTTTTGGAAAATTGAAATCTCCCACAATCACTACCTTGTGCTTACTACTAATATCTGCTATCTCCTTACATATTAGCTCTTCCAATTCTCGCTCCCCATTTGGCAGTCTATAATACACCCCTAAAAGTGATTAACCTACAAACCTGTGTCTTTGGAGTGTGGGAGGAAACTGGACCACATGGAGAAAACCCACATGGTCCCAGGGAGAATGTACCGATAGTACACATAGTCAGGATCAAACCCTGGTTTCTGGTGCGGTGAGGCAGCAACTCTATCGCTGCGCCACCATGCCGACCTGTCCTGGTTTAACTACCCAAAATGATCACTTTATACTTGTTTGAGCTAAACTCTCTCTGCCATTTCTTTTCCCATTTTGGCAGTCGATCACTACGCTCAACTCACTACGTTCCGTGGTAAAATCATGCAAGAAGTATTTATTTAAGACCTTGCCATTTCCTGTACTCCACACAAAGATTGCCACATTGACCATTAAAGAAGATTACTGATTTGCTAGCTATCCCTTTGCCCTTAATATGCTTATAGAATCTTTTTTCTGTAATTCACTTTTACAGGATTTTATGTGAATCATAGGATTCACTTTTATCTTGTCTGCAGGGACTCCTCATGGCTTCCTAAATTCCTTCCTTAGTGTATTCTTACCTCTCTTGTACTCCTTGGGGATATACTTGATCCTAGCTATCAATACCATATATATGTCTTTTTCTCCTCAAGATCTCTTGTCAACCAAATTTACTTAATCTTGCCGGCCTTGCTCTTCACTCTAACAGGGACATACTGGTCCTGGACGCTTCCTTTCTCACTTGCATGACATCCATTTACCTGTAAACAATCTCAATCAACTTTAGCAACTTCATCTCTGATATCTACTGAAATTAGCCTTCCCCCTCTCTAGGACATTACCTTGAGGACCAGCCCTATATTTCGCAATAGAATAGAATTCTGGCTACTGGTCCAAAACTTCTCCCCCACCAACATATCAACCACTTATAAACATAGAAAATAGGTGCAGGAGTAGGCCATTCGGCCCTTCGAGACTACACCGCCATTCAATATGATCATGGCTGATCATCCAACTCAGTATTCTGTACCTGCCTTCTCTCCATACCCCCTGATCCCTTTAACCACAAGGGCCACATCTAACTCCCTCTTAAATATAGCCAATGAACTGGCCTCAACTACCTTCTGTGGCAGAGAATTCCACAGATTCACCACTGTGTGAAAAATGTTTTTCTCATCACGGTCCTAAAATACTTCCCCTTTATCCTTAAACTGTGACCCCTTGTTCTGGACTTCCCCAACATCGGGAACAATCATCCTTGGTCTAGCCTGTGCAACCCATTAAGAATTTTGTAAGTTTCTATAAGATCCCACCCTCAATCATCTAAATTCTAGCGAGTACAAGCCGAGTCTATCCAGCCTTTCTTCATATGAAAGTCCTGCCATCCTTTCATCATATGAAAGTCCTGCCATAGAACCTCCCAGCTCCTATATTCAAATCCTTTTGCTATGAATGCTAACATACCATTCGCTTTCTTCACTGCCTGCTGCACCTGCATGCCTACTTTCAATCTGAAGAAGGGTCTCGACCCGAAATGTCGGAGTCTGAAGAAGGGTCTCGACCCGAAACGTCGCCTATCTCCTTCGCTCCTTAGATGCTGCTGCACCCGCTGAGTTTCTCCAGCTTTTTGTGTAACCCTGCCTACTTTCAATGACTGGTGTACCATGACACCCAGGTCTCGTTGCATCTCCCCTTTTCCTAATCGGCTACCATTCAGATAATATGGCCAGCCTCATTGACTGTGCGGTTAATTGTAGCTGCATCTCTAGCAGGGCCATCTACCTATTGCTTCAGAAGGTTTCCTGAACACAATTTTAAAAATTCATCCCCATCTAATCCCTTAGAACTATTGGCATCCCAACTAATATTAGGGAAGTTAAAATCACGCATTATTTCAACTCTATTATTCCCACACTGACCTGTGATTCCCTGCTTATACACTCCTTTTAATCCCATAGACTACTAGAGGGCAGCCAATAATATAATCTGATCAAAGTGATCAACCCCTTCCTTATTCTTAGCGTTTTATGGTCTCGCTGTATGCTCCCCCTGGATATTCTCTCTACATACTGCTGTGATGTCCTCTCTCAACAATAGTGTAACTCCCTCTCCTTTCTTACCTAAGAAAGTAGCGATTTTGTGGAACATTAAGCTGCCAGCTCTGACCATCCCTTAGCTATGTTTCCCTGACATATCATAATATTATATCATAATCCCATATGCAGTCCCATCCCCTTAATCTATCTGCCTTACTTGTGAGATTTATTGAATTAAAGTAAATTCAATTTAGGTGATCAGACCTTGCATGGTTCCTGTCTAGCCTGTCTATTGCATTTGCTTGATTTAATATCTATATTAACTTTCTCATCGGTTACATTGCTACTTTGTGTCCCACTCCCATGGCAGACTAGTTTACACCTTCCTAAGCGGTACACCAAACATCCCCGTAAGGATATCGATCTCTCCGCCGTTCAGATACACCCTGTCCCTCTTGTATATGTCGTCTTGGACCAAGAAGAAATACTAATCTACCAAGTAGCTGAAACCTTTCTGGGTGAACCAACTCTTCAGCCACGCATTCATTTGCCCAATTATCCGATTCATACCCTTGTTAGCACAAGCCATAAGGAGTAATCATGAGATTATAAACCTAGAACTCCTGCTTTTTGCCGAACTTCCAACATTCACTATGTAGGACCTCATCTTTCTTCCTGCCTGTCTGTGTTGTTGGTACCAAGGTGGACCATGACCTCTGGCTCCTCACCTTCCCCTTTCACAATGTCCTGTGCCTGCTCAGTCATCCTTTACCCTGGCACCAGGGAGGCACCATGCCAAAGAAACACCTTCCTGTGCCTCTGATTATAGCGTCCCTTACCACAACCACTCACCTAGATTTTGACCTTCCCAGATGTACACCAGAGCCAGTGATGGCTGCTCAGACCTGGCTGTTGTCATTGCTTTCCCCTGTGTGGCCATTCCCCCACCAATAGTATCCAAAACTGTATACTTATCAGTGCAGGAATAGCCACAGGGGACTCATGCACTCCCTGCCTTCAATTTCAAGAAGATACAATCTTCTATAATGACATTTACAAGACTGATCAAACTGTTTTACATTCAGTCAGATGTCCTGTGAGGCAAAGCATAATAGAGCAAAACCAAAGTTGCTAAGGTTTAGCAGCTTGAGTCAAATTAAGAAGCCTCTGATGAGTTTTCTTGGATAATTTTTTTTTCTTCTTTTTGGATAAAGAGCCTTAAAGAAATCAAGATCAAGATCCCACCTGATGCTATCTTTCCACAAACTTATTGTCTTGTGGCAGAACAAAGAACGTAGACAGTATGTACTGGAACAAGCCCTTCGGCCCCCATTGGCATGCTGAACATGATGCCAAGTTAACCTAATCTCCTCTGCCTGCATGTGAGCCACATCCTTCCATTTACTGCATATCCATTCCTTGTATATCCATGTGGCCAATCAAACCCATATTAATATAGATTCACAAATTCTTGTTGAATTTTATGGGAATGTGAATACGCTCCTAAAGCATACCCCCCTAGTCTAGTTCAGTTAAAATCGCTAGTTCAGATTCAAGCACTGGACCAACTAATCTTTATTTTTAGAACAAACACAAATTCCCCTATACAATACCTAACCACCGCTGGTTCGATCCTTGTCTCTGCCTGGCAAAGCCCTTCAGCCTTGTGCAAGCAGACACTGCCAAAAAGGTCACGCAGTCCCAAGCGCCCTTCCAGAAGATTGACACCGATCTAAATGGGGGCTACCTTTTATAGGTCCATGAACCTTGAGGGGCCGAAGTACATAGGGGTGGTTCCCCAACCAATCCAATGATACATATCAATTACATCAATACATTATTGACAGTTCCCCAACCCAATTACAGAGAGTCTTAAACAAAGTTTCTTACAGAAGCTTCTGGAAGGAAGCTAGTCAACTGGATAATGCAACATTTACCATGGAACAGAAAACAATTCTGCCAGGGCTTAACACATTGGCCAATCACCAAACAGCAGGTTAACTGTCTTGCAACATTATTTACATTATACACAATCCCTGTGGGAGTGGTGGGGGGGGGGGGGGGGAAGGGGGAAACTATTTTTCTCAGTACCTACCTGGTCAGAGATGCAGCTTCCTCGCGCCCTCGCAGTTTGGAGTGGAGTTTCCTGCCAGGACAGGCCGGGACTTCAGCTTCCGTGGCGGCACAGCGCATGAGGCGCCATCGTGGAGCGGGAGGTGTCTTGCCCAGGTCGCCGTGCAGTGTGCTTCGGAGGGCTGGAACCGCCGTCTCCAACATCAGAGACCTGCGGTCTGGGGAGCATCCGGCCGCGGGCGGCAGGAAGCTTTAAACACCGCGGAGCCTGGGATCTTACGACGAGGTCGCCAGAGTCGGAGTTCAGACCGGCGCGGCCCGTGGACTTCGGGAGCCGTGGTCTTAGGGGAGGAAGCGGCTGCTCCAGACTCTCCAGGCCACTGAGAGTGTTCACCTGACACCAGAGCTTCATCATCCGGTGGGAGGGCCTGAAGCATCGGGCTGCTGCAGCGGCGACTGCGGAGGCCTCAATAGGCCCGACTATGGGTGAACAGGGGATGGGACTGGACTTTGCTGCCTTCCCCCACAGTGGGAACCATTGTGGGGATGTTTTTATGTTTACTGTTAAATTTCTTGATGTGTCTTATCTTTATTTGTGTGTTGCATGGCAAGTCAAATTTCACTACACCAATTGGTGTACGTGATAATAAATGTCCTTTGTCCTTGTCCTTAACAACATCCATCCGATAGCAGAGCAACCAAAATAAATACAGTCCTCTAAATGTAACATAATGTCCCAACTTCCATATTCATTACCCTGACTGATGAAGGCCAATGTACCAAAAACATTCTTAATCACCCTATCTACTAGCGGCACCACTTTCTTGGGACTATGTACCTATACTATATTCCTCTGCTCTACAAAACTCTCCAGGGCCCTATCATTCACTGTGACAGTCTGATTTCCCAAATCCAACACCTTGTACTTAACTACATTAAATTCCATTAGACATCCCTCAACCCACTGATCAAGAGCCTGCTATCATTTTTGATAACCATTTTCACTGTTTACGATACTAGCTACTTTAGTGTCATCTGCAAACTCTATTAATCATGCCTCTTATATTCTCATCCAAATCATTCATCTAAACATGTTAACCTTTTGTATAGTTATTGCTGTATAGGCCAGGCACCAGCTCTCAGACACCTCCTCCCACCTATCCTTGGACAAACCCGCCGACAAGGGAGGTGCCGAGGCAGTCTAGCGAGCTGACCTCGACCGCACTGAGTCCAGGCGCCAGCTCTCGGACACCTCCTCCCTCCTATCCTTGGACCATGATCCCATAGATGAGCACCAGGTAATAATCTCCCATACCATTTCTGATTTTATCACTTCTGGCTGTCTGCCTTCCACGTCCTCCAACCTTATTGTTTCCCAGCCCCGCACAGCCTGGTTTTACCTTTTCCCCAAAATCCATAAATGCAACTGGCCTGGCAGACCCATTGTTTCTGATTGCCCCTGTACCACTGAAATGATCCCCCCATACCTCAATTCCATCTTATCGCTCCTGGTCCAGTCTCTCCCAACCCATGTCCAATATACCTCACATGTCCTTCATCTCTTTAATGACTTCCCCTTTCCGAGCCCCCACTTCCTCATCTTTAATTTGAATGTTCAATCACTCTACACCTCCATCCCCCACCAGCAAGGTCCTAAAGCCTTTCATTTCTTCCTCAACTCCAGAAACATCCAATTTCCCTCTACTAACACTCTACTCTGCCTAGCGGAGCTGGTCCTCACCCTTAACAACTTCTCCCACTTCCTCAAAGTCAAAGGCGTAGTTATGGGCACCCGCATGGGCCCCAGCTATGCCTGTCTCTTAGTAGGGTACGTTGATCAATCCTTGTTCCAGGCGTACACTGGCCTTCTCCCCAAACTCTATCTCCATAACATTGATGACTGCATTGGTGCAACCACTTGCACCCATGCAGAACTCATGGACTTCATTAACTTCACCATCACTTCCGGTGGCGCTATGGAGGGTTAGGACACGCGTGCAACACCTCCGCACCGTTTCAACAAAACTACTGATAAAAAATAAATAAACGGATCGTTAAACATACTCACCGGCGGAGGCTCAGCAGACGTCATCAATATGCAACTCCTGCGACTCCTGTAATTACCGAAAATGTCGCCCAAACGGCCGAATAAAACCGAAGAGGAAGGCCGTGGTGAAGCCTCAACCTTGCCTGAAGAGCAGCCCCGAGAGGAAACGGCATCTCAAACGCCAGCCCTGGAAGGCATTGGAGCCCTTCTACGTCGGGAACGTTCGATTGGGAAGCAAGAGATTTGTGACAAGATAGATTCTCGCATAGAAGAGGTAAATACCAACCTAAAAAGGGAAATTCAAAGCCTGGAAACCGATATGAGCCACAAGTTGGAATCTATTCTGGCTACCTCACATACACACATCGAGGCTATCCGGGAGCTGGAAATAGCAGCGGCAACAAACTCCGAGGCTACACACAGGCTGAAAGTTGAAGTGGAGCGCATCTCCAATTTATTATCAAAAGCGACAGAAAAATGTCTAGACCTAAAAACTGTGTAATAGACCTGGATAGATCTTCATTTGAAAGAAAAATTACATCCAAGTTTAGTGACCTTTTAAACACATATAAACAATACAAATATAAAGGATGTATGGAAGATTGCTAATCCTTCAGGAAGAGAATACTCCTTCTACTCAGGTGTTCATAAAGTATATACACAAATTGACTATTTCCTGGTTGACTATAAACTTAGTTGAGGCCAGTTCATTGGCTATATTTAAGAGGGAGTTAGATGTGGCCCTTGTGGCTAAAGGGATCAGGTGGTATGGAGAGAAGGCAGGTACAGGATACTGAGTTGGATGATCAGCCATGATCATATTGAATGGCGGTGCAGGCTCGAAGGGCCAAATGGCCTACTCCTGCACCTAGTTTCTATGTTTCTATGTTTCTGCCCCATACCTACAATCCAAAATATCACAATATTATTATTTCGGATCACTGCCCTCTTACATTTTCTGTAAAATTAGAAGGAATGGCAAATGAACAGCCGTGCTGGAGTTTTAACCCACAAATACTTGCAGAGGCTAGTTGTTGTGACTATCTGAAGGTACAGATAAAAACTTTTTTTGAGATAAGCGACACTCCTGGTATTTCTCCATCCTTGCTTTGGGAAACTTTTAAAGCCTATCTTAGAGGCTGTATTATTTCATACCAAGTCTTTCAAAATAAGAGAAATAGGGCAGCACAATTGGAATTAGAAAAACAAATAAACCAATTAGACTTAGAAAATGCGGCTGACCCGTCCATAATAAAACACAATAAGATAGCAGTACGCAAATTCAAACTAAACCAGATACTTTCGGCAAGAATCAGTAGGGTATTTCGACAAGAATCAGTAGGGTATTTCAATATACTAAACAAAAATACTTTGAATTTTGGAATTTATGTTCGGCACGGACTGGAAGGGCCGAGAGGGCCTGTTTCCGTGCTGTAATTGTTATATGTTATATGGTTATCTGAATTTGACGATAAACCACATAAACTTTTAGCATGAGAACTCCGCAAATTAGAGAATAACTGTACCATACATAAAATTAGATCAGAAAAAAGGCGAATTGCTCTCACTGCCCAAAGATGTCAATAAAAGATTTCTACAATTTTATCAAACCCTATACTCATCACAACAGCTGACTCAGCGAAGATGAAGAGCTTTCTTGATAAGTGCAACGTCCCATCCCTCAGTGAGATGGAACGGGAGGAACTAGGTGCAGAGATAACAATAAAGGACATTTCAGAGACCATTAAATCACTGAAAAATTGAAAAACTCCTGGCCCTGACGGGCTCAATCACGAATAACGAAAATGTAACAACATAATTTCCCCACACCTACGAAGCCTCTACACTCAGGCATTCAAGGAACAGACCTTACCACAGACTCTTGCAGAATCAATTATTACGTTATTTCCTAAAAAAGATAAAAATCTCGAAGAGCCATGATCCTATAGAGCAATTGCCCTCTTAAATACTGACCAGAAGATTCTAGCCAAGACTTTGGCTCGTAGATTTAGCATAGTCATTGGCAAATTAGTACACACAGCCCAAACTGGGTTCATACCTAAACATCACTCATTTTATAATTTGAGATGTCTGTTTAATATAATGTATACGCAGAGAATACCAAACGAAGACCTAACAATCTTTCAAACAAAAAGGCTTTCAATCAAGTGGAATGGTCTTATCTTTTCACAGTGTTGGAAAAATTCCAATTGGGAGAAAACTTCACTTCATGGGTGAAGCTTTTATATACTAATCCGGCAGCCAGAATACTAACAAACCAATGCTTTAACCTAAATTTCAGTTATTCAGGGGCAATAGACAAGGATGCACTCTCTCCCCGATACTATTTGCATTAGCCATAGAACCTCTTGCTGAGAGTATCAGGTCCCATGCAGGCATATATGGATACAATACTAAACATACGTCTAATAAAATTTCCCTATATGCAGATGACGTACTCCTATACGTTACTAAGCCCCAAATTAGTATTCCAAATTTATTAACTACATTAGTACAATTCGGTTACTTTTCTGGCTACAGAATCAATTGGAACAAAAGTGAAATTATGCCAATAAAAGAACGTCACCCAGCTCCAACAGTTTCCCTTTAGAATCGTTACTGAAAAATTCAGGTACCTTGGAGTTTACGTTACCAGAAAATATTCCCTTTTGTTTAAAACAAATTTCCCTCCATTAATTACTAAACTCCATACGTATATTCAATTTTGGAAAACTGCCTATTTGTCTTCTCGGTAGACTAAATGCCGTAAAGATGATCTTTATCCCGCAACTTCTATTTTTATTCCAGTCAATACCGATATATCTTCCCAAAAGTTAAAAAAAAAATTGATTCCATTGTCACTAATTTCATCTGGGACTATAAAAGCCTCTGAATACACAAAAGACATCTGTGCAAATCCAAAGAGAACGGAGGACTAGCCTTACCTAACTTCCTCTTTTACTATTGGGCAACCAATATTAAAACTATAATTTTCTGGCTGGATGATTCACACCAACAGGCAAACTGACTAAAAATGGAGAGGGAAGTTTGCTTGCCTTTCTGTATAGGCTCGATTGTCCTGTCTCCAATATCCCTGAATAAGTCAACGTATGAGCATAACCCGATAATATACAGTACTATCCGTATCTGGAAACAGTTGAAACTCAGTCTCAAACTGAGAAACATGTCTCTCCTTCTCCCCATTGCAAATAATCCCTCTTTTAAACCTTCTACTCTAGATGTGGTTTTTGTTCAATGGAAGAATCAGGGAATCAATACTGTGGAGACCTTTTTCAGAAGGGGACTTCCCTCCTTTCAAGAATTGCAGGAGAAATACAAGCTGAACACCAATAACTTTTTCAGATACCTCCAAGTTAGGGATTACGTGAGAACATACATATAAGATTGCTCCTCCGTAGGTCCAGACACACTCGATGAATGTTTGAATTGACATGCAGATACAGAGAAGTTGATATCCCACATTTACAATGTCCTCCAAAACATCGACACTCCATCATCTGAGATTTATAGGTGTTCATGAGAGGATGAGATGGGTCAACACATCTCCAAGGATATATGGGACGAAAGCCGACAATACATACATCATTGTTCTTTAAATGCCAGACACTGCCTGATACAGTTTAAAGTACTGCACAGGCTATATTACTCAAAGACCAAATGAAGCAAAATTTTCCCCAGTGTTTCCCCCCTTTGTGACAAATGCCATTCTCAAGAAGCCACCTTAACCCAGGCACCTTCCCCTGCAACTGCAGGAGATGCAACACCTGTCCCTATACCTCCTCCCCCAACTCTGTCCAGGGACAGTCCTTTCAGTTTAGGCAGAGGTTCGCATGCATCTCCTCCAACCTTATACAGCGCTCTTATACAGGGCGAGACAAAATGGGTGATCGTTTCGCTGAACACCTTTGGTCAGTCTGCCTGAACCTACCTGATTTCCCAGTTGCTAAACATTTTAATTCTCCTTCCCATTCCCACACTAACATTTCTGTCCTAGGTTTCCTCCATTGTCAGAGTGAGGCTAAACGGTAATTGGGGGAACAGCATCTCATATTTTGCTTGGACAGCTTACAGCCCAATGGTATGAATATTGATTTCTCCAACTGCAAGTAACCCTGGCATTACCTCTTCCTCTATCCTACCCCCAACCAAGTCACACCAGATTCTTATTTTCACTCAACAAACAGCTAACAATGACCTATGCCTATATCATCATTACTTTTTTGCATAGCTCATTCATTGTTCTTTATCTCTCTACATCATTGTCTATATCTCTTGTTTCCATTTTCCCTGACCAGTCTGAAGAAGGGTCTCGTCCCAAAACGTCACCCATTCCTTCTCTCCAGAGATGCTGTCCCACTAAGTTACTTCAGCGTTTTTACATGTGTAGTTATTACAGTTGTGGCAGGTTAGATAAAATTTGCAGCATTTTTGCTGCCATTTTCATTTTAACATAATATAGCAGATCAATAGAACACAGAAGTAACTGAAATGTCAATGATACTGCAATAGTTGTGCTCAGGATGCCTCCACGTATTCATGCATCTGTCATTGAGAAAATTTATGTGATTCTAACGGGAATCAATAGAACTTGATGTATTGTCAGGTTAGACTGGAGACTGAAAGTGGTGAACGGTTTATGAGTAGAACTGTTATAATTTTAAATTCTTCTATTAATGTCGCTTTTTTTTTAACATCTTCTAGGTCCCCTGTCTACATATGCATAAATATTCACATACTTAGTCGTGTGAATCTGCTGTATTTGCCTTCTGAAATAAATTGTTTGATTTTTCTCAAAATGTCGGTTCCCACCAGGGTGGTAAGTGAATGAATTTAACTTCACTCAATTCCCCATTGCCTTCTCTAATTCTAGACCACCGAGGTAATGCTTCTAAAATTCAAGATTTACACGCTTCCTCTTGATTTCCCACGATAATTGTTTGGACCCACTGGACCGATTTACTTTTGCAATCGGCATGTTGCTAAAATACCGAACTTAATGCAATTACAAGAGTTATTTGGTAGTGTGCAGATTTCTTCTGGTCTCTTGCCAGTTGGCAAACTGGCAAAGTAACCCCAAGTCGTAAAAACAATGACATAAACATTAGAGAACCAGTCAGTGTACTAAAACCATTTGTCTGCCAAACATGTTTATCTTTGGAAACCAGTCAGTAGAAACAACAAACTCATCGTTGACTTTGGAAGAAAAGGTCAAAGATCCACAAACCTGTCTTCATGGGACAGTGGTGGAGGGAGTCAAAAACTTCTAATTCCCGAATCCCTGCAGATCTGTCCAGATCTGTTCGGGTCCCGGCACATTGATATCTATATAATTAAAAGTCTAAACTTGACCACTTCCTGTTTGCGCTGATCATGATCAGTATCAGTGTCTACTGACCTGTGAGTGCCCTTTATGTGTTTTTAAACTGTGGCTTTTGCAACTGTGGCCATTGAAAATGTGTGGCTGTTGAAAATGTGTAGCTATCTATATAATTAAATGTCTAAACTTGACCACTTCCTGTTTGCGCTGTACATTGATTTTGGAAAAAACGCTACCACTTACACCTGTGATTTTTGGCCATCTTATTCAGAGCCCCCCTCATTAGGTGCAGAGGATTTTTCCCATCGATGAAAAATAAAAGAGTTATTACTGTTTAAAAAATGGTGAGGTTCTCTCTCCTGTCAATCACCGCCATGAAGACCACGCCCCTTCCTGGGGTGGGGGGAGGAGCTATAAAACCCGGAAGTCTGGACGTGGCTCTGTTGCTGCAAGATGGTGAACAAGAGGTCATGACTCGCAGTCTGAGCTGGAAATCTACTGAACATTTAGTGTCTACTGACCTGTGAATACACTTCATGTGTTTTTAAACTGTAGCTTTTGCAACTGTGGCTGTTGAAATGTGTGGCCTTTGAAAATGTGTGGCTATTGAAAACCTGTGGCTATTGAAAACGTGTGGCTATTTAAAACGTGTGGCTATTGCAACGGTGGCTATTGGAACAGTGGCTATTGCAAAGGTGGCTGTTGCAACTGTGGCTTTGGCAACTGTGGCTTTGGCAGGAATAAACGCTTTATTAGGTATGATTGTGTTTATTGCAAAAGTCCAGCTCATTTCATGATTTCCGCTTAGTGGACAGATCACCCTGATTGCATCATTTCCGGTGAGTGCAGAGGTCATGTTGAATGCGGAAGTGTTGCTGACTGCGGAAGGCCCACAATGGAGATGCCGTGCTCAGCCATTTGAGTATTCAAAAAAGTTTACTGTCATATATATGGTGTGTGAGTGTCTTTGTGTATGTGTGTGCGAGTGTGTCTTTGTGTGTTTGTGTCTGTCTGTCTGTCTGCATGTCTGCGTGTGTCTGTCGGTCTGAGTGTGTCTGTCTGTGTGAGTGTCTGTGCCAGTGTCTGTGTGTGAGTGTGTGTGTGTGTGTGTGTCTGTCTGTCTGTGTGTGTGAGTGTCTGTCTGTGTGTCTCTGTGTGTCAATGTCTGTCTGTGTGTCTGTCTGTGTCTGTGAGTGTATGTTTGTGCGTGTGTGTCTGTGTGAGTGTGTGAGTGTCTGTGAGTGTGCTTGGAGTGCTGTGAGGTTGGACTTTCTGCCTGCACTCTGCTTGGAATGCTCTGATGTTGGACGTGCTGTCTGCACTCTGCTTGGAGTGCTGTGAGGTCGGACTTGCTACCTGACTCGGCTTGGAGTCCTGTGAGGTTGGACTTGTGGCCTGTACTCTGCTTCAAGTGCTGTGAGATTGGATTTGCAGGCCTGCACTGAATGATGAATTTTGAGGTAAATTCTCAGATTCACTTTGTTAAAATTTGACCGCTCAATCTCTCCTTATTAAAATTGTCTTTTTTTAAAATATCAACAGCAAAGAGTCATCAAGAGACAGTGAGCAGCAGAATACAACAAGAGACACAACAAGAAAGAACTTAATAAATATTATCTTTAACATTTAAATTGGTGTTATATTTTAAGAGATTCACATTTTTAAGTTTAATAAACCTTTTTTTGCACTTGCCATGCCTGCATGTTCTTCATCACAATGGGAACCTAATAGGCAGGAATTGCTGCACTGTCGGAGAGCCACTAAGAGTGCACGGGGGGGGGGGGGGGTTGAGGGGAGATGGACTGAATGTGTGGGGGGAGGGGAATGGCAAGGAGCAGAGTGGGGGGTGAAGGGAGGAGGGGTGACTGAGTGAACTGCCACCACACCAGCTGTGAGTGACTGGATTGCCAGCCCACCAGCCATGAGTAAGTGAACTGCCAGCCCACCAGCTGTAAGTGACTGAAGTGCCAGCCCACCAGCCATGACTCACTGAACTGCAAGTCCAATAATCCATTCAGTCCACAATGTCCATACTAGCCCTCTGGAAACCAGTCCCTTCAGTGCACAACTGGTAGGGTATTGTTGGAGAGGTGGAATATTGCATTGGGGGACCAATCCACCCGTGTGAAGCTTGGACCCAACGGGTCCCACTTAGTCTAGTAATCGCAAAAAGAAAGCCCATCAAACTCCTTAGAAATTTGGTATGTCAACGAATACTCTCTTGAACTTCTACAGGTGTATGGTAGAGAGCATATTGACTTGTTGCATCATGACCTGGTTCAGCAACTCAGAATGAAAAGATGTGGTAGACATTGCCCATTCCATCATGGCTACTGACCACCCCTCCATTAAGAGATTTATCGAAGACACTGCCTTAAAAAGACAGGCAATGTTATCAAAGAGTCACACCATCTTGGCCACACTCTCATCGTGCTACTATCATTGGGAAAAAGGTACAGGAACTTGAAAACTGTGACCGCCAAATTCAAGAACAGCTTCTTCCCAGCTATCATCTGGCTCTTGAACATTCCACAACACGAACCACTACCTTGTAGCGGTCGGAAGCCGCGCGCACGTGACTCTGGGAGGGGGTCGGATTTTTGCGCGTTTTTTGTGCTCAGCCCGCCAGTCGACCGAGGACCACCGCTGTGGTCAATTGTATATTAGAACCTGTGATATCAAACAACCTTGATTCAGAATAAATCTTGTTTTGAACAACTGATTCTTGTGTCTAATCCACTAAAACCTCAACAATTTTGATTTTCTGTGGAATTTGTTTTTGGTTGTCCTACGGATTTCAGTTTTGCACTATTATCATTATCTGATATTACGGATTATTAATTTATTACATTATTGATTATTGTATATTTATTTGAGTATTCTGGTGCAAATGTAAAGTTAAGCTGCAGCAAGTAAGAATGTCATTGTTCTGTTGCCATACATATGAGAAGAGCCAAGTGTTGAATTGTCATAAACACTTTTGACTTGACTTGTTGCTTTTTATTTGTGCACTTCAGAGTGCACAACAATCTTCGTACTATTCTGTGTAGGAAGGAACTCCAGATGTTGGTTTATACCGAAGATAAACACAAAGTGCTGGGGTAACTCAGCGGGTCAGGCAGTATCTCTGAAGAAAAAGGATGGGTGACGTTTGGGTGTGAAGAAGGGTCTCGACTAGAAACGTCCCCCATCCTTTCCCCCAGACCCGCTGAGTCACGCCAGCACGTCGTGTCCACCTGTGTATCCTTCTACTGTTTTAATTTGTTTTTATGATCACTGTAAATTCATCATTTACTCTACAAGCTCATGTGATCAAGGAATTTAATTGCACCTTGGTGTACATGGCAATTAACAAATCGAATTCGTATGATTGGTTACTAGATATATATTTATTTTTCGGTCATTGTAATTACTTATTTTTTAAACCATCTTGATGTGCTCTGCAAACGATGCAAATCCCAATTAAAATATTGCGGATGTTAAAATGCAATATGAGAACTTTGTATCATTAATAACTAAAACTTTTTTGTTTGTTTTTGGAGTTACCAGTAAACATTGCTTATTAGCAATCGGTGAATAAAGAAAATGGGCACAAATATAAATAGGTCAACCAGCCTCGGTCAGCCTGGGGAGGGGGGATGTTTCTTGCGGATTACAGAGGCTGGCATTCACAGCCTCACTTGATGGTGAAATTACACAACATGGCGGGCATTAGATAACAGGCAAGAGAGGGAGCGAGTCTGCTCTGTGCGTGTATCTCCCTTGCATACTGTGCCCATTCATTCCTATGCTGCCACCACGGTAAACAGAGCCCCACGGAGAGTGATCACGGAGGGTCTTAGAATGACCGCATTAAAACCCAAAGCCTGGATTTGTCCAGGGAAGCTGTCACCTGCCCCTCCAGCCCCGCACGAAGAGGCAATTCCAGCGGAATAAATCCCAGCAGCGTTGTCACACACAGACAGGGGCAGTGCACAATGGAAACGCTACACCGGTATGAAAAATTGCTGCAGCGTGCAGAGCGTAGATTAGATACAGGGGCGAGCTGGAGCGAAATTGTTGGCAGATGCAGAGGCAGGGATGGTGAATCCGCTCGCTCCGGGGATGGGGCGGAGAGCAGCCGACTGATGTGACCGCGGCGAAACCATCGGCAGCGGCAGCAGCAGCAGCCGCCCGGGACTCCGCTGGCACAGTTGCAAAAAGAAAAAAAAATCAAAACAAATCCCTTCTGCCCAAAGATCATAGAGCGGAGCTCTATAATCTGTGCTGCTGCCCACAGCCGCCGGAGCGCATTGGCAAGGAAGGGGCGGGAGGGGTGGACGGAGTCTTGCAGCGAATCCGCCGCCGCTCAGCCCTTCCCCTCTCGCTTGCACATGTCTCTCCGTGGCAGGAGCTGTGCCGGGCGGCTTCGGTGCAGAGGACATCCCGCGGTCGCTGGGACTGAGGCGCTTCGCCACCGCGCCGGGTAAAGCGAGCGGAGAAGCGGCACCGGCGATGCCCGCCGCCTGTTGCAGCTCGCAGCCCCTTGAAATCGCACGGAAGCTGCTGTGAAGAAGGGTCTCGACCCGAATCCTCACCCGTTCCTTCTCTCCAGAGATGCTGCCTGGCCCGCTGAGTTACTCCAGCTTTTTCTGTCTATTTTCGGTTTAAACCACCATCTGCAGTTCCTTCCTATACACTACTGTTCATTGAGCTTTGGTAACTTTTTGCTCCTCCCTCCCTCCCTCTGACTGCAATCTGGCGCGGAGATCTTCACACAGACCTGTGTGTCTCAGCTACTTTCTCTTCCCCCATCCCGGAGCGCAGGAGAAACAGAGTTGAACCAAACCTCGGGACTTCGTGTGTATGTGCACACAGACACATACACACAAACACTCTCTGAAGAGACTCCAACCCGCCTCATGTCCCGGAGAGGAATTCACCCGGGACAACTATAGCTGGAGAAAACCTTCCCTCCTATCAAAGTTTGTGCTCAAGATTCCAGCATATGCAGTCGCTTTGTGTCTCTAACGTTTATAAGTAGTTCGACTCAACGCCCCTTTAAATTGTCGAGCAAACGCGGAATCCCGCCCCGTTTAACTTTGTGTCGGAGGTTGAGACCAAAGATACTAGAGGAGCCTTCTACGATCTTTGGTTGGGACTGGAACGTAGACCATGCTGACTGCTGACCTGCACTTTCTCCGCCTGCTGAGTCGCTACCTTACAATGTCTCTGTTGCTTACATTTCAGGTGAGTTGACCTCGGTTACCGTGCATTCCCGAGGACCGACTGTATTTAACGTTGCTTGCACGTCTTGTGTTTATGTTGTTTGTTTTGGTTCCCCTGCGCCCCTTGTTTAACGCGAGTGTCTTTGCCAGCTATCTCAGGGCGAGTTCCAGAAGTCAGGCGGGGAGTCAGTGTTGGAGACCGGGACTGCCAGCTGCCGAGAGATATGTTCGTGCCGACCTCCCCCCTTACCCCCGCCGCCTCCGCCCCCTCCACCGCCCAGGCAAGCGGGCTCTCCAAGTAAGTAGAAAAGCTTGCCTCAACGTGCATGGCGATCTGTGGAGCGTACGCGTGTGTGTGTGAGAGAGATAAAGAACCCTACACTCTCCAAGCAATGAGGACAGCTGGCTAGGGTGAACCTCCTCCCCTCCTTCCTGTTAATCCATCCCGAGTGAGGTCAGGAGTTTAATATCACCCCGCAGCCAAAGTAAATGCTGAATGTGACCGTATTCTCTCGCAATTTGCCACTTCCACCGACAAAACCCAGGAGACTTTTTTAAACGAGTCTCGTGTCTTCCCCTTGCTGTTGAGGCTGTTTCTCATGACACCACAGATCATTCCCACTGGTCGTCAATAACAAAAAGGCAGCTTTTTGAGCAAAGTTTTCGGTGCGGGGAGATTTAAACAATTCACCACGCAGAGAGTTAATGGAACACAGTGTGATGTTACATTTTGAAGAATAGGAAACAGTTTTTATGTTTTCAGATCTTCCAACTTTTTGGAAAGTTGGGGAAAGTAAACCCCATGTATTGTTCAAAAATTTGCATTTATCCTTGTTTTTTTTTCCAAAACATTCAAAGCAGGGACTTCACAAGCTAAAAATTTGTGCTTCAAATATTTTAATATAGGAACCATCTTCGCCACAGGGTGGTGAATCTGTGGAATTCCTTGCCACAGATGGCTGTAGAGGCCAAGTCAGTGGATATATTTAGGGCAGAGCTAGATAAATTCTTAATTAGTACTGGTGCCAGAGGTGAAGGCAGGAGAATGGGGTTAATGCCCTGTCCCACGGTATGAGTTCATTCCAAGAGTTCTCCCGAGTTTAAAAAAAAATCAAACTCGTGGTAAGAACGGAGAATGAACGTAGCGGGAACGTTGGAGTCGGGGACGTCGCTTTGCGGCTCGTAACGCTAACGGCAGGTACTCGGGAAGACCCGCTAACGGCAGGTAAGCACGGGAAGACTCGTGCAGATTTCTCAACACGTTGAAAAATGTCCACGAGAGCCCCGAGTACCGACGAGTGGGCAATACCGTAAATCTCCGAGTTCGAATCAGGGCAAACTCGGGAGAACTCTTGGAACTCGTACCGTGGGACAGGGCTATTAGGAGGGAGACATAGATCAGCCATGATTGAATCGTGGAGTAGACTTGATGTACCGAATGTCCTAATTCTGATCCTATAACTTATGACCTTGCCTCATTTGCCCAGTATGATCTTCATATTGACCATGCCAGACTGTACATCAGGGATAATTTCTAAAATTTGTTGTACAGTTCAAAATCTTTATGGAATATATTTTCATTTTTGCTTCACTGTATTTCATCGAGTTTTACTGCAAATAGTACCTACGAAGGATGGAGCAACCATTTATTGTGATCAAATTAAGTCAGTAAATGTTTTATGATTCTTCAAGTGAAAGTCTAAAAGGATTAATTGCAAGAGACTGAGCAAATGGTCTCATTGTATCAGGACGTATGTCCCTCATAAACCGAAGGCTTCCCTTGCCACCAGTGAATTCCTACATTTTAATTCTGTTTGCCTGTTTATACTTTTTGGCAGTTATCAGCGATCTTCCGCAGTCTGAGATTTATTATGTACACAGTGCAAGACCAAGCTTTGTGAGTGGTGAACTGCAAGCTGCCAGTGAAAGTTAGCCTCCGGCTTCTGACCACATTAACAATAGACCAAGTTAATGCATGGCCAGACTAAACTGTCTCATCGTAATCAGGAGAATATGCAACTTCAGCCTAATATCAGGTGGTGGTAGTTGGTAATATTATTTTTCTGATAATGTGGCAGTAAAGGAAATGTAGCAAATATTTTGAAACAAACACTAGATTCGATTTTCGCAGGAATAACTCAAAGAATATCTTTCAATAAACAATAGGTGCTGGAGTAGGCCATTTGGCCCTTCAAGCCAGCACCGCCATTCAATGTGATCATGGCTGATCATCCACAATCAGTTCCCCATTCCTGCCTTATCCCCATATCCCCTGACTCTGCTATCTTGAAGAGCCCTATCTAGCTCTCTCTTGAAAGTATCCAGAGAACCGGCCTCCACTGCCCTCTGAGAATTACACAGACTCACAACTCTCTGTGTTTCCTCAACTCCGTGCTAAATGGCTTAACCCTATTCTTAAACTGTGGCCCCTGGTTCTGGACTCTCCCAAAATCGGGACCATGTTTCCTGCCTCAAGTGTGTCCAAACCCTTAATAATCTTATATGTTTCAATAAGATCCCCTCTCATCCTTCTCAATTCCAGAGTATACAAGCCCATTCGCTACATTCTCTCAGCATATGACAGTCCCACTATCCCTGGAATTAACGTTGTGAACCCTCAATAACAAGAATGTCCTTCCTCAAATTTGGAGACCAAAACTGCACACAATACTCCAGGTGTGGTCTCACGAGGGCTCTGTACAACTACAGAAGGACCTCTTTGCTCCTGTACTCAACTCCTCTTGTTATGAAGGCCAACATGCCATTTGCTTTCTTCACTGTCTGCTGTACCTGCATGCTTTCATTGACTGATGAACAAGGACCCCCAGATCTCGTTGTACTTCCCCTTTTCCGAACTTGACATCATTTAGATAATCATCTGCCTTCCTGTTTTTGCTCCCAAAGTGGATAACCTCACATTTATCCACATTAAACTGCATCTGCCATGCAGTTGTGAGTCTGTGGAATTCTCTGCCTCAGACGGCGGTGGAGGCCGGTACTCTGGTAACTTTCAAGAGAGAGCTAGATAGGGCTCTAGAGGATAGTGAAGTCGGGGGATATGGGGAGAAGGCAGGAACGGGGTACTGATTGTGGATGATCAGCCATGATCACATTGAATGGTGGTGCTGACCTGAAGGGCCTTATGGCCTACTTCTGCACCTATTGTCTATTGTCTGCCCACTCCCCCAACCTGTCCAAGTCACCCTGCATTCTCATAGCATTCTCCTCATAGTTCAATACAATACAATATGGTTTTATTCATCACATTGCACATAAAGTGCAAGTGAAATGACACTGCCACCCAGCTTTGTGTCATCTGCAAATTTGCTAATGTTACTTTGAATCCCTTCATCTAAATCATTTATGTATATTGTAAATAGCTGCGGTCCCACCACCGAGCCTTGCGGTACCCCATTAGTCACTGCCTGCCATCCTGAAAGGGACCTGTTAATCCCCACTCTTTGTTTCCTGTCTGCCAACCAATTTTCTATCCATGTCAGCACTCTACCCCCAATACCATGTGCCCTAAATTTGCCCACTAATCTCCAATATGGGACCTTATCAACGGTTTTCTGAAAGTCCAGATACACTACATCCACTGGCTCTCCATTGTCCATTTTCCTAGTTACATCCTCAAAAAATTCCAGAAGATTAGTCGAGCATGATTTCCCCTTCGTTAATCCATGCTGACTCCGACCGATCCTGTTACTGCTATCCAAATGTGCTGCTAATTCATCTTTTACGATTGACTCCAGCATCTTCCCCACCACCCATGTCAGGCTAACTGGTCTATAATTCCCTGTTTTCTCTCTCCTGCCTTTCTTAAAAAGTGGGATAATATTAGCTACCCTCCAATCTACAGGAACTGATCCTGAATCTATAGAACATTGGAAAATGATCACCTGGCCTGTTTCTTTTTGTTTTGCAAAAGGTTGTACTCATTAGTGTTGGAAAACAAAATGATGCTCTGGAACATGTTGTGAAATAGTTTGAAAGGTCCACATTATTCTTCTACAGTGAACCATGCACTCGGCAGCCCTATTGCAATTGCAAAGGACTATTTCATATTTTGAATCATTTTTATCAGCCATTATTTTAGAGATGTTGTGTAACAATAACATGACCTCAGCAGGCTGCTTCCCTTGTTTACTTTACCGAAGGCTTTTAGAAAACATACAATCTATTAACTCTTGTGTGAAGCTATAAGATACTCGTGTATTCTACATTGACCTGAAATGCAAACCAAAGGGAGAAAATTATTTTAATTCCTGTAAACATGATGCATTTGTAGAGAACCTAACATATATTCAGAGTCACTAATGTTATTCCTTTACACTTCAAAAGGTATCATTCTCATGCGCTTTAATTGGGTATTTTAACTAATATTTAAGCATTACGGAAGATTTGGAAACATAGGTGACCTTACTGGTAAAAATTTGTGGATGCTTGCAATCTTTGAAATACTTACAGTAAGTAATTATGATCCAAAATAAAGAGAATGAGATGTGAGGTACATCTCCAAAAGTTGGATAAACGATTATAGATTTTGCAATAAGCTTTTCATGGCTATTGGATTGGACGTGTTTTAATCTTTAAATTGTATTATGATTTGTGAAAATATGGCCAGCTGTTAATAGTAAAACATGGGTGTGTATTCCTATGAAGGGGCAAGGTCCATGTTCAAGTCAACCTCATCTTGTTGAGCCATATTTTGTCATTGCTACTGAAGGAAGCCCTTTATCCATTTCTGATGACATAGCACTCTCACCCTCTCCTCCTCAATCTGGATCAAGTATATTCCATTTGTTATTCATGACGTATTATGATGTGGATTCTGGCTAGCTGATAAAGTGTGCTATATACGTTCAAATCTACACTCTCATCCTTTTCTATGGCTATTTAGCTTAATGTTCCCATTGAGGGATATTAACATTCTTTGCATGTAGATTCTGCAAATTACCTTTGCTGATGTGGTAAACCAAATCTCTTCAAAATCTATTTCACAGCTAATGTCCTCTCTTTCTTCCTGTTTCAAGATCTATTTATGGAGCTTTTACTGTGCCTTAATTCTTGATTCTGCAATTAGTTTTCCTTCTTTTGAATGCAGCAAGATGCTTGTACTGATTTCATTATTGCTCGGCGAGGCAGTGGGAAGTTCAATGGAGTAGTTAAGTTTAATTTAGAGATGCAGTGCGGAAACAGGCCCTTCAGCCCATCGAGTCGGCGCCAACCTGCGATCCCCGCACACAAACACTATCCTATACACAGGGGGGACAATTATCCCAAGCCAATTAACCTACAAACCTGTACTGCTTTGGAGTGTGAGAGGAAACTGGAGATAGCGGTGAATACCCACGCAGGTCATGGGGAGAACATACAAACTCTGTACAGACAGCGCCCATAGTCAGGATCGAACCCTCTCTGGCGCTGTAAGGCAGCAATTCTACCACAGCACCGCCATGAAAATGAACAATGTCCACAATCTAAAATCTAAGCTATATCCCACTTTATAGGAAGGACATGTTTGCACTGGAGAGAGTGCAGAGGGAATTCACTGGGATGTTTTATGGGATGGAGCATTTCATTCGTGAGAGGAGGCTGAAATAAGCTGAGGGGTAACCTGATAGAGGTAGGTGAAAGCTATGAGAATCATAGATAGGATGGATAGAAAAAAACATTCTCCCCAGAAAAGGGGATTACAATGGACTAAAGTCTATTGTCTATTGTCTATTGTAAGAATTTTGAGATATGGCGCGGAAACAGGTCCTTCGGCCCGCCGAATCTCCGCTAACCAGCAATTCCCGTACACTAGCACTATCCTCCACTAGGAACAATTTACAATTTTACTGACACCAATTAACCTACAATCCTGTACGTCTTTGGACTGAGCGAGGAAACTGGAGCGCCCAGAGAAAACCCACACAGTCACTGGGAGAACGTACAAACTCCGTACAGGCAGTGCCCCTAGTCATGATCGGACTCATAGAGTGAAACAGTGTGGAAACAGTTGCTCTATATTTGTTCCTTTATTTAATATGAAGTTGAAACCAGACATGCCCAGAAGTGGAGAAAGTCTCATTCCACCCAGTCAAATTAATTTTGTACACACAGTGGCATGGCTGGTAGAGCTGCTACATCATAGTGTCAGAGAACCAGGTTCAATTGTGATCTTGGGTACTGTCTGAGTGGAGTTTTCGCATTCTCCCTGATACCACGTGGGTTTCCTCTGGGTGCTCCGGTATCGCCCCCCCCCCCCCCCCCACCACGCACATCCCAAAGACTTGTGGGTTAATTGGCCTCTATAAATTACCCCAAGTGTGCAGGAGGCGGGAAAGTTGGATAACATTGAATTCGTGTGAACGGGTGATCATTAGTCAGTGTGGATGAGGTGGGCACCCAAAGGGCCTGTTTCCATGCTGTATCTCCGAAACTAAACATCTAGGCAGATTACTGGTGATGATGCTCATCTTTGCAACTCTAGTATATTTGATGCTTTGCTGAAGTTGTCAGAATTGTATCCTCCACTTATAAACTTCTGTGGAAATTGATTATATTAACTACTTTCTGTGGAAATCTTACAAAAACAAAAAAACATCTAGACTTACTAGGATATTACCTAACATGCACATTCAGAGTTTTTACTTAATTAATCTCCCAGCCTAATTTACACTGTCATGTGCTAAGGTATACTGTTGTGCATGTATTATCTGCTTGACACCAAGTTTCAATATATGAGTTATTGATGTGTAAATATCAGTCTGCAGAAAAATACCATACAGTTTGTTTGGATTACGGCAATATAAATTTTAATGACCCATAAAATGTTAGAATTAATAATGCGTTATTATATAACCATATAACAATTACAGCACGGAAACAGGCCCTCTCGGCCCTTCCAGTCCGTGCCGACCATTTATTTTCCCCTAGTCCCATCTACCTGCACTCAGACCATACCCCTCCATTCCCTTCCCGTCCATATACCTATCCACTTTACTTTTCAGATTCAGATTCAGAGTAGTGTTTTGCCATAACACCAGGAGTGCAGTAAAATTCCTGAATTGTATACAGTATAAAGAGTAAACGTTAATATTACACAATCAACAATGAATATAACGAAAATGCATAACAGCAGAATGATGAGGTCTTATTGTGCAATCTTGTAGGAACTCAATGTTCCCACATGGCCTATCACATGTCCATCATGACTGCAGTGTTAAAAAACCCAAATATTATGGTCAATGGTACTTTATAATCCCACGTACTGAGGTATGGTGAAATTCTTTTTTTTGCATTCAGTTCAGTGAAGTATTAATATACTTTAGATTAAGTGCTAAGGGTATAGAAATTGTCCACTGAGACTCTTGTATAGTCACCAGGTTTTGGCACCATTTTCAAGTTACCTTTATGTGCCCTAAAGGCCAGTTGTCCTGGCAGCGTTGCAGGGTTGGCCTGACCAAGTAAAGTTATAGGCGTCATCCACCACTTTGTGCGACTGCAGGCCGCATCCAGTCCACACCAAAGATACTAGAGTATCTTTGGTCCACACACTTAGTCTCTTGGAGCAGCGCCCAATCCTGTCCAAACCCAAGGCAATTTGGGAACATGCAGGTTAATTGGCTTCTGTATGGGTAAGTGGCACAAAGAATTAAAAGGGAGTTACCTAAAGCCCCTGTCCCACTTACGTGTCCTTGACACGCTAATTACACGACCTCGTGGTCACGTTGAGGAGCGACGGTCCTGCGAAGGTCGCGCGTGATTTCATGCGCCCGCACAGCTGTCTGGAGCGTGTGGCGTCATTTGAAGATGGATACAAAATGCAGGGTTAACTCAGCTGGACCAGCAGCTTCTCAGGAGAGAAGGAATGGCTGATGTTTCGTGTTGAGACTCTTCTTCAGTCTGAAAGAGGGGTCTTGACCCGAAACGTCACTCATTGCTTCTCTCCAGAGGTGCTGCCGGTCCCGCTGAGTTATTCCTGCATTTTGTGTCTATCTTCAATTTTCTTGGCCCCGCTCTGGGAGTAGATGTGGGGGCGGATCCGGTCGGCCGTGAGCCCCAGGCGATCGCTTGCCTGCTTCTGCTGCGGTTGGAGGTGAGACGTTTTGCGTCGCGCCAGGGTCTTGGGCCTGTGCCACTTTGGCCGTCAGTTGCGTGACAGGCCGTTGGCGTGCAAAGATTTTGTTTGCCACAAAAAGTTTGGAGCCCCGCGCGATGTCCATCAGTGGACGCGAGGTTGCGTAATTTGCGTGCCAAGGACACGTAAGTGGGACAGGCCCTTTAGAGATCATAGGCTACAGGGAAACACAGAGGAGATAAATTAGGTTGCTTAGCCAGGGTTCAGCATGGGCTCAATGGACTAAATAGCCCTTTTCCATGTTAAGTAAGTCATACAGCATGGAAACAGACCTTTTGGGCCAACTCACCGACGAAGATGCCCATTTGACCCATATCCCTCTAAAACTGGCATAGGACCGTTCATATGGAATCTGCTGGAAGCCCATCTTCTCTTTGGGCACATAGTCAATGGATCTATTGCAGACATATTTGAAAGGTAACTGCACATAGCATTGCACAGGCTCCTCACCCTTGCATGCACAAGGAATTGTCTATGTTGTGCTGATGGGGGAAAAAACACATGTGTTATTGAACGTTATAAAATGACTAATTTATTCTTGGTGCTTCGCTATTTGAGGATTGGACCTTGGTTTAGGACAGACTGAATGCATGTAAATGAGTTGAGCATGGTCCTGATGAGGAATCAAACTTGTAGGTTGAATTACCTAAAGCAAAGGAGGCAGGATTTAAACGTTCTTGAGCAGCTGAATTTGATTTGTGTCTGTTACCTTTTATTTGGTACGAAGTATAACGTAGTGAAATTGTTAATACTGCAGAAACTCTGCTTCAGTTTCATGGTTAAAGAATTGTGTTTATTTATAAGATGAGCAACAGATATGAACCAGAGCAATACAATTCTTGCTTACTGAGGCCAGGACAAGGGGTCACAGCTTAAGGATAAGGGGGAAATCCTTTAGGACCGAGATGAGAAGGACTTTTTTCACACAGAGAGTGGTGGGTCTCTGGAACTCTCTGCCACAGAGGGTAGTTGAGGCCAGTTCATTGGCTATATTTAAGAGGAAGTTAGATGTGGCCCTTGTGGCTAAGGGGATCAGAGAGTATGGAGAGAAGGCAGGTACGGGATACTGAGTTGGATGATCAGCCATGATTATATTGAATGGCGGTGCAGGCTCGAAGGGCCGAATGGCCTACTCCTGCACCTAATTTCTATGTTCTATGTTTCTACTGCAGCCATTAAATGCACAACATCAACACTAATAAATATGCAATAAATTACTCTTAAGTAAACTAGGCCACGTGGGTGGAAAACCGAGCTACATACAACACCCTCCATAATGTTTGGGACAAAGACCAATCATTTATTTGCCTCTCTACTCCACAATTTGAGATGTGTAATAGTGCA
Organism: Raja brachyura; assembly: GCA_963514005.1. Next base: position 21,867,769 of record OY740789.1, read on the forward strand.
ATAATCACATGTGGTTATAGTGACATGTTGTCAGATTTTAATAAAGGCTATTTTTATACATTTTGGGTTGACCATGTAGAAATAACAGCAGTGTTTATACATAGTCCCCCAATTTCAGGGCACCATAATGTTAGGGACATAGCAATGTCATGTAAATCAAAGTAGTCATGTTTAGTATTGTGTTGCATATCCTTTGCATGCAAAGACTGCTTTAAGTATGCGATTAAAGGACATCACCAGTTGCTATGTGTCTTCTCTGGTGATGCTCTGCCAAGCCTGTATTGCAGCCATCTTAAGCTTTTGTTTTGGGGGCTAGTCCCCTTCAGTTTTCTCTTCAGCATATACAAGGCATGCTCAATTGGGTTCAGATCGGGTGATTGACTTGGCCTCTCAAGAATTTACCGTTTATTACCTTTGAAAAACTCCTTTGTTGCTTTAGCAGTATGTTTGGGAACATTGTCTTGCTGCATAATGAACCGCCAGCCAATGAGTTTTGAGGCATTTGTTTGAACTTCAGCAGATAGGATGTGTCTATACACTTCAGAATTCATAATGCTACTACCATCAGCAGTTATGTCATCAATGAAGTTAAGTGAGCCAGTAAGTACCTTCAGCAGCCACACATGCCCAGGTCATAACAACCCCACCACTGGTGTATTGCTCTGGTTCATATCTATAAATAAACACAATTTCTCTGTTTCACTGTATGCTTTGGATCTTGGGCAGTTCCTTCTCTCCTCCATACTTTGCTCCTGCCATCACTCTGATAAAAGTTAACCTTTAAGTCTCATCTGTCCACAAGACCTTTTTCCAGAACTGTGGTTGCTCTTTTAAGTACTTCTTGGCAAACTGTAACCTGGCCATCCTATTTTTGCAGCTAACCAGTGGTTTGCATCTTGCAGTGTAGCCTCTATTTCTGTTCATGAAGTCTTCTGCAGACAATGGTCATTGACAAATCTATACCTTATTCCTGAATAGTGTTTCTGAACTGCCGGACATGTTTTTTGGGATTTTTCTTTATTATAGAGATAATTCTTCGGTCTTCAGCTGTGGAGGTCCTCCTTGAACTGCCAGTCCCTTTGTGATTAGTAAGCTCACCTGTGCTCTCTTTCTTCTTAGTGATGTCCCACACAGTTGATTTTGGTGAGCCTAAGGTTTGGCTGATGCCTCTAACAGTTTTATTCTTGTTTCTCAGTCTCATTATGGCTCATGTCGATAAACAGCAATAAATGTCTCCAAAGGCGATGGAAAGACAGGGTGCTAAGAGCTCTCTTATACCTGCATTAAGGAGGCAATTAAACACACATGAGCAGTTACAAACACATGTGAAGCCATGTGCCCCAAATATTATGGTGCCCTGAAATGGGGGGGGGGGGGGGGGGGGGGGGAACTGTGTATATACACAGCTGTAATTTTACACCGGTGAAACCAGAATGTATACCCTTTAATAAAATCGGACAATGTGCACTTTAACCACATGTGATTTTTTTTCTATTACAAATCTCAAATTGTGAAGTACAGAGGCAAATAAATAAATGATGGGTCTTTGTCCCAAACAATATGGAGGGCACTGTAGAACATCCAGAGTAGTGAAGCCCATGTGGTTTGGTAGGATCGTGCAGGGAGGTCCAAATCCTAATGCTTGATGAGAAGAAGCTGTTCTTGAACCTTGCGGTAACAGATCTTAGGCTCCTGTATCACTTTCTTTATGGTAGCACAGAGAAGAGAGCATGGACAACTGTGATCATCATCCCCATATTTCTACTTAACGTTTAGTAAACATCACAAGGAGTGCAGTCTGTGAGCATTGACTATGAGAGCATTGTCTCATTGCTCTGAAAAAGAGTCAAAATGCATCCACATTTCAATTTTATAAAGTGGAGTTTAGAATTAATTTGATCTCCGCTCGGCTTTTGGTACATGGTAACAATTGCTGCAAGATTCGGATGAGTCTCAAGCAGCAGTTATTATTGAAGGTACTCAAGCTTGAAGCTGAATTTAAACCAGCCATCACTTCAAACCCGTGAAGCTGATTTTTCCCTTGTTTCCACTGAGCGACACCAGATGATACTGCCATTTCTTATCAGAATTTAAAAGATTACCATGTCAGATTTGATCAGCCAATGTCCAAACTCTTCACTCTGATCTTGTTCTCAAGCCATTGTGTTTGTTTAACATTAACCAGGACTGAAGCTCCGATGGACTCCAGTATTTCGAGCATCTTAGCCCGGTAACAGAAAGGATAAAATAAGACAGTGTACGATATGAACGCCTCAATAATTTTAGGGTGGCATAGCGGTAGAATTGTTGCCTCACAGCGCCAGAGACACGGGTTCGATACTGACTATGGGTGCTGTCTGTACAGAGTTTGTACGTTCTCCCCGTGACCACGTGGGTTTTCTCCGGGTGCTCCAGTCTCCTCCCACATTCCAAAGACACGCAGGTTTGTAGGTTAATTGACGACTGTAAATTGCCTCTGGTGTCCAGGATAGAATGGGTACGGGTGATAGTATGGGTGATTGTGGTTGGTGTGGACTCAGTGGACTGAAGGGACTGTATCCACACTGTGTTTCTAAACTAAACTAAATTAAGGATTTTTTCCCCCACGCATTAAAGAGAAGTGCCTGCTTAAGGAGGTACATGCCATCAAGTCATGCTATAAAATAGCTATGCAGAGCTACTGCTATGCAATATGGAAGCATCCTACCTATTCTTAAGGATTAATATAACTGCTGTAATGCAATGTGAAGGTTCACATTATGTTGAACTCAATAATAATCTCTTATCGCACCAGTGGTTCAACATGCTAGATCCATAAGGTACAATTTGTGTGCAATTTGTTCCAGTTCTGGTGCTCAAAGCTGAGCCTGCTCAGTTTTGGAGCAGTTTAAGGGAAGAGGGTAATCTATTGGAATCTATTGCCTTCCCATAGTCAATGTTTTAAAATAACTTTGCAGAATGAGATGCCTGGCAGCACAGAGGAGGTGAACTGTGATCCTCACGGAGTAAGACTTGCCCATGATCAAGTGATGTGCAGTTTCAGCTCCGTCGTTCAGCATTTCATGTCAAGTCAAGTTTTTGTCATCAGTACAAGTGAAAACTCACGGTCTTCTTTTTCAGGGTAGAGGAAATTCAAAAGGAAGAGGGCAGATACTTAGAGGGAAGAGATTTAAGTGGAACCTTGAGCGTCTATTTTAATCAGAAGGGTGTCTATATGTGGAATGAGTAGTCCGAGGAAGCGCTTGTCTGAGTTAAATTCCATCTGCCGTTCTAATGCGTATTTTATACCAGTTGATCTACATTCTGTTGTAGTGTTAGATAACTTCCTTCACTGTTCACCACTGCAGCAATTTCGGTATAATCTGCAAACACACCACTCTTGCCATCTATAATCTAATCTGAATCGTTAGTATAATTCATCCTGAACTTTCTGTAGGTGCTAACATTATCCATTTGAGCACCCCCCCTACTCACATTGACAATCAGTGTGAGGAAGGGCACCAATGCAAAATGGCGCCTATCCATGTTCTCCCGAGATGCTACCCGACCTGCTGATCCAGCACTTCATGTCTTTTTTATCCATTTGTACTACCAATGTGTTGGACATGAAATTCAGCAGAGATTTCCTAACATTTACATTGAGAAATAGGTTCATGTCCTGCACCAGATCATGCCTGACTCGGGATCCGCACCTCACTAGCAATTGAGGGATGATCAAACATAGACAGTAGATAAAGCAAAGTGGATGATGAATTCTCTCCACCACCCCCCGAAAAAGTAACAATTATTTCTTCATATTCTTGTTTTGGCTAGTTAAAAAAAAAATTGGTCCACATTTAAGAGTTCTTAAACATTGACAGCTGGCAAAGCTGGGCCAGGACACCAGCAGCTGTTTAAGGGCAGGGCTTTCAACTCCATGTTCTTCAACGAGTTGCTGAGCATTTTGTAGAGTATCAAATCTAACGCTAACCCTTCCGCGGATGACTTTGCCGGACGGTATCTCGGCCCCCTGACCTCTGTGGTCTGGCAAAATGGATAATCCAGGAAGGCGAAGATAGACAGAAAATGCTGGAGTATCTCAGTGGGTCTGGCAGCATCTTTGGAGGAAAGGAATGGGTGACATTTCTTGGTCAAGACCCTTCTTCAGACTGAGAGTCAAAGGAGAGGGAGACAGAGATATGGAAGGGTGAGGTGTGAAAATGGCAGATCAAAGCAAACAATGATCAAGGAAATGTAAAATGGTTCATTGTATGCCTCGTTGTCACCTTCTCCCCCAGCTAACAATCAGAAAAATGAATCGGGAGGACAGAGAAACTAGCTTAAGAACTAGGGTGGGGGAGGGACAGAGAGAGAGAGAGAGAGACAGAGAGAGAGGGAGAGCAAAGGTTACTTGAAGTTAGAGAAATCAGTATTCATACCGCTGGGTTGTAAGCTGCCCAAGCGAAATATGAGGTGCTGTTCCTCCAATTTACGTTGGGGCTCCAGAAATGCTCTTGAACCAAGGGGGCCGGAAAATCGGTGGTGGCCTGTATACCGTATATATATGTCTGGAAAAAAAAGTATAGCCAGGTGATGAACAGAGAGATATTAAGTGTGTGTGCATATTCATGGTGACAAATAAGATTATGGATTTTGAGAAGGAAAATAGAGAAAACCAATTTAATTAAGATGAAGAATTGAAGAACCCATTGGCACTCGTTATGCAAGACCGTGAAGGATACGAATGTGGACACGGGATTAGTGAAAATAGGCAAAAAAACAATGTGGACAACGTGGGCTCAAGGGGCCACTCCTGTGCTGTACAATGTGAACTCTTAAAACGAATAACAGAAAACAGTAAATACAGGAGACTGGAGTTTGCAGGTTCTCCTTGTGAGCGTGCGGGTTTCAATGCTCATTTTTCCTTCCACATCCCAAAGATATGCAGGTTTGTAGATTGATTAGACACACAGGATTGCCCCTAATGTATAGGGAGTGAATGAGAACGTGGAATAATGTAGAAATAGTGTGAATGAGTGATTAATCGTCAGCATGGACTCGGTGGGCTGAAGGGCCTGTATCCATGCTGTATCTCTAAAACTAAAACAGGATTACTACGAGGAAATGGACAGAATGATTAATTGTTTTTGTGAGCCAAAACAAATTTTGAATTTTTAAGAAAATCTATGTTAATACTTCAAGCAGTTAAAATTTATAGACGTAAACAAGGGAAAGGATATAGTTTGTCTTCGCTTTTATGATTTAAAGGAATTTGCAGGAGTCTAGGTCTTGAAGAAAGACTTATGTGGCTGAATTAAAATGATAGTAACAGGAAATAAGAAATCTTTCTTCAGAATGGAAGGCAATATTCGCAACAATATAAAAGGAAGGGAGTTTTGATAAGGTAATTAATCACTTATTGCAAAGTTTCAAGTCAGTGAGCTGTAACACAGCTAATAATGTCTGATGATGAAGACCAGTTAATTTGACAAAGATATTCCAACCGTGTAGAATGCTGATGAGGCTACATTTGGGATATGCCAAGAGTTACCAAGGACTGGGATTGCTTTCTATTTTTGGGCCATTTAAATGTTGTAGCCTTTAACACTCATATCCAGTTAGAACTCTCACAAAAGGAATTCGCTGAATTCCAGTTCAAAACAGCATTGGTGATCTGTATAAAGAAAACTAATTTAGGAAGTGCAACCAATATAATTCCTGATGAGATCTTGCCCAGTTTTATGCACAAAGATCGGTATGGACAGAAGGGCCCACTTCTGGCAATTTGTTGCAAAACATTCAGAGAGAAATGGTCTCCGGAAATAATAGAGAATTTGTAGCTACCTTTCAAAGGAATTGGAGCAAGGATTCGCGTGCATGTTATATTCAGCCCAGGTGGCCCTGAACAGCAGGATACAAGACATTTTATGACCACTCCTGGGCGATTGTACTATGGATTTTAGTTTTTAGCTTAGCGAGTCATTTAGTTTGCACAAGGGGATTTTATTTTGCGGGCTTCTGTGGAAATATTTGTTCTGTCTGGGAGTCCCTTGTACCCCATACCGCCAACATCTTCTCTCTCCATGATGCTGGCTGTGGCAGAATATCTCTGTAGTAGCTGCCCTCTTCCTCTTCCTTGCAACTGTCTAGGTTGTCTCTTGGCTCAGGGTCTCCAAGTCACCTTTCCACTGACATCAGCCACTGTCTTAGGTCTGCAAATTACTTCGGGATGCAGCACACAGTGTTGAGATCTCTGCGTCTGCTCGTATTGTCGATGCCCACCAGAAGGTTGCAAAATCTCACCCTCAGGATACAGGTGACGCTCTTTCCTTCAGCGGTGGCACTTGCATAGCATGCATATCTGCAGTCAGCTGCTATCAAAGGAGAGCGCAGGGAAGTGCGAGAGTGGAGACTTTACATTTTTCTATAATTTGAATGTCATTTAAATAAAATAATTGGATGTAAGCTTCTTATTTGCCTCTTATGAATTTGGCGAAACTGCAATTTTCACTTCTATGATCAATGTTACATAGATTTAACATATGTTTCCTGTGTTTTAACAACATAACAGACATTTTCTGTATTTTGGTTCTAATAGGTTGACTAATGGTTTACAGAAAAAAATATTTCCATCAATCTCTTAGCATAGAAAATAAATATGCTGTATCCCAATCAAATGCAGCATAATTACTATCGTATTTAGATGAGTTCACAAGAGACCTAATATTGCTAGCATAATGTGTGTGTGCAACATATTTTAGGTGGCCTTTTCATGCATGAATGTTGTGAAAAGCAATTGTTTTGTTCTACGAATAGCTTGATTGAATCTACTGGATTGTAAAATATGAATTTTGAAATTCTGGCGACTCTCGCATATTGTCTCCGTGGACTGTTTCTGTACGCAATGTACTTAATCTAGGATTATGCTTATGCATCGTAATACTTTGAACAATGTGCAAAAAAAAATGTAGCTACATGTGAAAATAATGTGATAATAATGCATTGACCGTAACTGTAATGTTAGTAATTTTAAACTTACTTCATGAAATAGAAGCATTATGTGTGAACTTGGGACAAATTATTATTATTATTATTATGTAATGACAAGTGTTAGGTCGCAACCAGTGTCCTGATGCCTGAATTAATATAGTAAGATGATCCTGCATCAACACTTCCTCAGTTTACAGCGTGATATATACCAACGCTAATCAAATTGTGGTAAAAGTGCACCATGAGAATTTCTGTGCAACTGAATGGGGAACAATTCATGGCGAATAGGAAGATGAAGAGACATTTCTTTAGTCAGAGGGTGGTGAATCTGTGGAATTCATTGCCACAGAAGGTCAGTGGATATTTTTAAGGCAGAAATAGATTATTGATTAGTACGGGTGTCAGAGGTTATGGGGAGAAGATATATCAGCCATGATTGTTTAAGAAGAAACTGCAGATGCTGGAAAATCCAGCACTTTTGTCTATCAGCCATGATTGAATGGCGGAGTAGACGTGGTGGGCCGAATGGCCGAATTCTACGCCTATCACTTATGACCTTATGCTATCTTGGTAGATTGTGTAACTTTGCCCTCAAATGTTGCGAGCTGGGGGGGAGGTGTGATGCTCACTGTCCTCCTAGCTTATTGGAGCATAGCTAATAGAATAGTTTGTAAATTCATTGCATAAAAATAAATTCTGCGTTTTTCTTCTTTTCCATTACAGCTGTAAAACCAACTGATTATCCCCCATTAAAGCCGTGGTGGACAGACATGGTCATTTTAATTGCAGTGGGTTGTGCAACGCTTGCTTTCCTGGTGGTAGTTGTTATTATATGCTACAAAGCAATAAAAAGGTAAGTTTAAACTTTTCATGCATTGTGGAAAAACTTGCATGTATTTAATTCCAAGTTATTGTAGAAATTTATCTTGTACATTTGCCGCAGTAACAAGGAAGCCAATTCTGTATTAAAAAATAAATAAAAATATTACACTAATTACTTAGTTAAAACTGATACATCTACACAGTGTGTTTTACACTTGTTCTAATGCAAGTTACCCTTATGTTAAGGCGATCGGGCAACAGAAATTCGCCATTACAGGACTATCAAATATGAATAAAATGGTGAACAGGGATTTTAAAGTTTTTAAAAGATGTATCTGCATGCTTTGTAGATCAAAAGAGCAAAGTAGATTTTAACACCCCGAACTGCAAAATTGCTGTTATCCCTATTTGAATCCAGCTTTCCTCCATGTGCATATCAGGGCTCTCGCTTAACTTTTTTTCCCTGTTGCCAGCCGGGCAACCGTGACAGCTTTTTAGGTTGCCAAATGACTGTTTAGGTGGTCATTGAAGACGCGTGCGATAATGTGCTCGGATGAAGTGCGTAGTTACCAGTCGAAATTATGCTCAATGAAGCATTCACATATTATGTTCAAGAAGGAACTGCAGATGCTATAAAATCGAAGGTAGACAAAAGCGCTGGAGAAACTCAGTGGGTGCAGCAGCATCTATGGAGCGAAGGAAATAGGCAACGTTTCAGGCCGAAACCCATCAGTCTTAAGAAGGGTTTCGGCCCGAAACGTTGCCTATTTCCTTCGCTCCAAAGATGCTGCCTCATCTGCTGAGTTTCTCCAGCACTTTTGTCTACATTCACATATTATTTCTGCTTCAAATAAATCACAAACTAAGCATATTCACCAATCAACACATGATATATACCACAATGACATGCAGAAAAATTATAATACAATATCTCAACTCTTTTTACACATTGCAATTAATGCAATTTCTATTAGTTCTTTCCACTTCCAAACAAAAATGTGGTTGGATTATTCAGCATATGATCAACCTGTGTCAATAAATCCTGGACCATGGTAACATATATGCTTAACCATACACACTACAGATTGATGCAAGCATGTTTTCTGTGAAGGACCGAAAATTACCATGACATGGCCATGGCATGGGTCGTTATTGCTATTGGCACAGAAACACTCTGGCTTCCCACATAATTTATCCATAACAAAATATACAGGTTGCAAGTAAATTTCTAAAGGCGTTTTATGATAATAGCTGTTAAAACCGACTATACCCATCTGACAGGTTAAACATTACACTAACTGAAAAGAGATGGCCAAAGGACCTAACTGCAGCAAATGTTCTTTTGGTAACATGTTTAAAGGTGTCAAAACAAATAATAACATTGGGAATTAAAACACATTTGATTACATTCCGTTATCAAATATAATCATTGTTCGCTCTGAAGACCATGAAGCACAATAGGGTCATGGGGTGTGTGAATCAGTGCGGGGTGGATAGATGGCGGGCGGTGGGGGGGTGCGGGGGGGGGGGGGGGGGTTGAGAAGGCAATCGGTGCAGAATGGGTGAATTGAGGCTGGTGAATTAGTATGTGTTGGTTGGAGTATGTAAAATTGTGAGGGGAGAGCATGGGGGATGTCAGTGGTGTTGAATGGGGGGATCGGTATAGGATGAATGGAGGTTCAGTACAGGATAAATGGGGGTAGACAAAAATGCTGGAGAAATTCAGCAGGTGAGGCAGCATCTATGGAGGTAAGGAAATAGGCAATGTTTCGGGTCGCGACCCTTCTTCAGACTGTTCCCCCCCATTCTTCTTGAATGGGGGGGATCAGTGCAAGGTATGGGGGGGGTCAGGACAGTGTAGATCGGAGGGTCTATGCAGGATGAATGGGGGATTAGTACAGGATGAATGAGAGGATTAGTATAGGATGAATGAGGGGATCAGTACAGGATGAATGGGGGATCAGTAAAAGATGAATGGGGAGATCACTACAGGATGGATGGGGGGGATTGGAGCAGGGTAAATGGAGGGTGGGTCACTATGGGATGAATGGGAGGATCAGTGCAGTATGAATGGGGGGGAGAAGTGCAGGATGGATGGGAAGGGGGATCAGTACAGGATGAATGGGGGATCAGTAAAAGATGAATGGGGAGATCACTACAGGATGGATGGGGGGGATTGGAGCAGGGTAAATGGAGGGTGGGTCACTATGGGATGAATGGGAGGATCAGTGCAGTATGAATGGGGGGGAGAAGTGCAGGATGGATGGGAAGGGGGATCAGTACAGGATGAATTGGGGGACCAGTGTAGGATGGATGGATTGGGGGGGGGGGGGGGGGGGTGGCAGGAGAATCAATGCAAGGTGGGTAGGATGATAAATAGATTGGTGGTGGGGGGGGGTAGATGGGGAAGGGAGCACAGGGGATGTCAGTGAGGACTGAATAGATGAGGGAATGGGGATCAGTGTGGGATGGAGAGGAGGGGCCCCAGGATAGGAGGGGTGGAGGGGTGTAGGGGAGAGAGAAAGAGGGGGGGGGAAGGGGCAGAGGAGGTGGGGTGGAAGGAAGGTCAGTGCTCCTCGGACAACATCGCTCTGCTGCCTTGGCCATCCCTGTCCAACGCCAAAGTGCCGCCGCCTCCTCGTCACCGCCTCCCCTCCTCCGCCAGCCGACAGAAAGGTGTGGGGCCGAGCGGTGCAGCTCAAAGATCCTACAGCTGTAGGATATTTTGTGCAGCTGCTTCAGACGGCGGAAGGAGGTCTCTGTAAAGAATGTACACATACACATCGAATTCTTTACTATGGCTTTATTAACTACACACACATTGATGCCCTAGCTGTACATGGTCTTGCACGTTTACTAGAGAGCGATATAGGGGATGGGAAAACACTGATATACTTGATTAAAGGGGAGTGGTTAGGAGAGCTACGTAACTACAATTAAAGGGACATGCACTAATCATCTACATCCTTCCTCTACAAAAGAAAGGAAAGCGACAGCCGACCATGTCTCATGCTCTAGGGCAACTGGAAACATAAAGAAACAATAAAACAGCATCAATCATACAGTCGCCATAACGGTCAGGCGGCTGCACGAGACGGCCAGAGCGGGTCCGCATCCCGCTCACACCTCCTCCCCCCACGAGACCGGGCGGGACAGGAGCGGGAGGAGACACCTTGACAGGAGAGCTGCGAGGCGGGGCGGGACGAGGGGACCGAAGGCGAGCGTCGAGGCGACGGGGGCGAGGGGGGGATTGGGACGGGAACAGGTACAGGGAGAAGGACAGGGACGGGCCGAGGGGGCTCACGTGCAGGGAAGGCAGCAGGTGGAACAGCAGACACGGGAGAAGCTTGCGGGACAGCAGGAGGTGGAGGAAGCTCATTCACCAGGCGGAGGTGTTGACGGGATCTACGGTAGACTGTGCCATCAAGGTTAACCAGGTAGGAGCGAGGCGAATCGGCAGACCCAACAACAACTGCAAGGCTTGGTTGACCGGAGGTGGAACGCATGCGGACAACCTGCCCTGGAGACAGAGGAGGAAGGACGCGGCAGGATCTATCATGGGAGCGCTTCTGGATGGACTGTTTCTCAGCAATGCGCTCACGGACCATGGCAGGCTTCAAAACGGAGGGGGCAAGGGTCTGTTGGGCAACTGGAATGGGAGGGCGCGTGACTCGGGACATGAGGCGCTGTGCCGGGGACCCCAGGACGTTGTCTCGGGGAATGTTACGGAGGTTCAGGAGAGCGAGGTAGATGTCAGACTTGGAAACACGGCAACGCTCCAATAAGCCCTTCGCGCTGCGGACAGCGCGCTCAGCCAAGCCGTTGCTTTGAGGGTATTCAGGGCTGCTGGTGTAATGGCGAAAGTTCCAACGGTCAGCAAAGTCCTTGAATTCCGCGCTGGTGAACTGGCTGCCGTTGTCGGACTGCAGGCTTGCAGGAGACCCAAAGGTGGCGAAGTGGCGGCGCAGCTTCTCAATAACAGCAGAGGATGAGAGAGAGGACAACTGGTCGACCTCAAACCAGTTCGAGTAGGAGTCGACAAGCACCAAGAAGTGCTTGCCGTGCCACTCAAAAATGTCGGTTGCCAGCGCCGACCATGGCAGGTCTGGTGCGGGCTGTTGCAAAAGGGGCTGCCGCTGCTGTTGCAGTGCAAGACTGTTACAGGTAGGGCACGATGACACCCTGTCCCGGAAGTATGCGGCCATATCAGGCCAGTAAAACTGGCTCTGAGCGATGGAGAGAGTGGCCTCGGCACCGGGATGGCCACGATGAGCAGTGTCAAAATACTGTTGCCGCAGAGCCTCAGGCACCACAACTTTGTGACCCTTAACGATTACACCATCTCGCAGCACCAACTCGTCACGGACCAGGAAGTAAGGCATTGCCGCAGCAGGCAGGGAAGAACGTCGTTCGGGCCAACCCCGCTGAATGACTGCAGCCAGCTGTTGGAGAGAGGCGTCAGCAGCAGTATGTTTGACCAGAGACTTTAGCTGGTTGGAGGGTACAAAGTTGACGTTCAGAACTATCATATTGGAAGCCTCGTAAGGGTGATGGGTGGTCGAAGCAAGAGGTGCCCGAGACAACGTGTCAGCGATAAACATGTCCTTGCCTTTACGGAACACAACGGAGAAGGTAAAGCGCTGTAGCTGAAGCATCATCCGTTGTAGTCTGGAGGAGGCAGCATGAATCGGCTTGCTGAGGATGGTGACCAGAGGCTGGTGGTCAGTTTCAATGGAAAATTCAGTGCCCAGGATATAGTCTTTAAACTTCGAGCAGGCAAACACGACAGCCAGCAGCTCTTTCTCAATCTGGGCATAGCGCTGCTCGGCCGGAGTCATCGCGCGGGATGCGAAAGACACAGGCAGCTGTACCCCGTCATGGATCTGCAAGCAGGCAGCACCCAGGCCGAACTTGGAGGCATCGCAGGTGATGACGATAGGTCGGTTCAGGTCGAAATACTTCAGCGTCGGGGTGCAGATAAGCTTGGACCTGAGCACTTCAAAAGCAGTCTGGTGTTGCGGGAACAAGGACCATGCGGTGTCCTTTTTTACCAAGCCCCTTAAGGGAGCGCTCAACTCACTCAAGTCAGGGATGAACTTCCCCAGGTAGTTGACCATACCAAGGAAACGCTGGAGGCTCGGCACATCCTCAGGAGCAGGCATCTCAGAAATCGCTGCTGTCTTCTGTGGGTCGGGCTTCAGCCCGGACGCTGTGAAAACGTGTCCCACATAGGTGACCTCCGGGACGCGAAACCGACATTTATTGGAGTTGAGCTTCAGGTTCACCTCCCGAGCTCGATCCAAAACCAGTCGGAGGTTGTGGTCGTGCTGCTTGACATCCTTTCCATACACCAAAATATCGTCGACAATAATAGCGCATGGGAGCCCCGCGAACAGCTGTTCCATCGTTCTCTGGAATACCTCGCTGGCGGAGCTGATCCCGAACGGCATGCGCAGAAATCGAAACCTCCCGAAGGGTGTGGCGAAAGTCGTCAGGTAAAATGACCGTTCATCTAGTGGTATTTGCCAGAACGAACTCTTTGCATCCAGCACTGAAAACAAAGTGGCTGGGCCGACTTGTGCAGCAACATCCTCAACAGTGCGCATAGGATAGTGTGGGCGCTTGATAGCCAAGTTCAAATCCTTGGGGTTAATGCAGATCCGCAGCTCACTTTTGTCCTTCTTTGCAGCGACAACCATGGTGGAGACCCACTGAGTTGGTTCGCTCACCTCCTTCAGGATGCCCGTAGCCACCATATCGCGAAGAGTAGACTCAACCCTGTCCTTCATCGCGAAAGACACTCGGTGGGGTGGGCGGATGACAGGTTCCACATCAGGATTGAGGGAGATCTTGTAGCTGCAGGGAAGCTTCCCCAGCTTGTTGTCAAATCGATCGGGGTATTCGACCAGCGGGTCCAAAGGCTGCTGAACCATGCGGATGTCCCGGTGGAAATTGACCAAACCAAGGTCCTGGCATGCCTGAATATCGAGCAGGGGAACACATTTGCCATCTAGCAGAAAGAAATAGAGGGGCCGAACGGCCTTCAGCACTTTACAGTTGAGGGTGGCTTTCCCCACAGGAACGAGCAGACCTCCCCCATAGGCACGAAGGACAGAGCGTTCAGTGGTAACTCGCTCATTATTCCTTATCTTCTTGAACAGGCTTGTTGACATAACGTTTGTAGCGGCCCCAGTATCGACCTTGGCAGAGAAAGTCGTGCCATTTACAGTAACTTGCACGGTTGGGTCTGTTATCAGCGCAGGTGCATTTCGAATGGAAAACACACTCAGCACGCTCTGGGAAGAGCTCGAATCAGACAGTGGGAGGTTGTCAGCAGGCTGATAGGAACCAGACATAGTATCATCCCGTACCAGGTAGTTCGAGGGCTTACGCTGTTGCTGGGCAGGATTCCCGCGGGAACGACAGGCTGCCGAGAAATGGTTGAGCTTGTGGCAGAAATTGCAGGTCTTTCCCAAGGCAGGGCACACATTAAAACGATGAGACTCAAAATTACAGTTCGGGCAGCGCTGCCCCGGCCTGGAGCTGGAGGCAGAGCTAGTGGCACGGTGAGTCCGGTCAGCAGGACGGCGGCCGGCGAAGCTTGCCGCGCAGACCGCATGGTCGGAGGGGGGCACGGCGGAGGATACAGCCTCTGCCAGCCTGGAGGCGTGCAAAGCCTCATGGAAAGTCAGATCAGGCTTGCACAGGAGGTCTGAACGCAGCTTTTCATCTCGTAGACCGTACACCAAGACATCGCGGGTCAGTGTTTCAGTCGCAGCGCCCAGGTTACACCGTCTAGCTAGGTGCCGCAAGGCAGCAACAACATTGTCCACAGACTCACCAGGGTTCTGACGGCGTGCGAAAAATTTAAAACGTTCCAGAATGGAGTTGGTGGGAACATCACACATCTCGGTGAACTTTTCAACCAGGCACCCCGGGTCCTGGGCGCTCTCGTTCAGCCCGTACACGAATGATTCAGAGCGCTCCAGAGCCTCCGGACCGGCCAGGTTCAGCAGGAGGGAGGCTTTAATCGCTGGGGCCACGGCAGGGTGGGCGATTGCAACATAATGTTCAAAGTCCCGACGGAAGACATTCCAGCGGTGAGCAATGTCGGCGTCAAAAACCAGAGAGTCTGGCTTACGGCAGGATGAAGCCATGACCAGGCAGGGAAGGGTAACTGGGACGAAAGAAACAAAAAACGATATACAGGAGACGCAGGAAAATGAACTTCTGACACCATGTAAAGAATGTACACATACACATCGAATTCTTTACTATGGCTTTATTAACTACACACACATTGATGCCCTAGCTGTACATGGTCTTGCACGTTTACTAGAGAGCGATATAGGGGATGGGAAAACACTGATATACTTGATTAAAGGGGAGTGGTTAGGAGAGCTACGTAACTACAATTAAAGGGACATGCACTAATCATCTACAGTCTCCCTCTCCCTCCCTCCTCCCGGCCTCGACCTGCGAGAGGGGTTGTTTTGGAAGCGCCGTTATTAGGGCGATAGCAACTGCTGATGGCAAATCCGCAAAAGGCACTTTCAAAACAACCCCTCTCGCACGCCGAGGCCGGGAGGAGGGAGGTCTCCTTCCGCTGGGCGGGGTGCGGGAGGAGGAGATGGTGGAGCCACTGTCGCTGCAGCTGTTCGGGGCCCGTCATTTGCTCCGACCCTTCGTCATCCCACTCCTAGTATCTTTGCCCCGCAATCAAAGATACTAGAGGAATACAACCACCGCCGACACGAAATGTCAGTTCCTATTCGCCAGATATGATGCCTGACCCGCGGAGTTACTCCACTTTTTGCGTCTACGGGTATAAACCAGTATTTGGGTGCCAAGCCGGGCAAAATGAGTTGCCGTTTAGGTTGCCCGGCGACACTTTCTGTGGTCAATGGCACCAGGGCAACCGCTAATTTCGAGCCCTGCATATGTATTGCATGTGTTTACTGAGTTATTCATTGTGGTGAGTTCTAATAGCAGGTGTTTAATGGCTATTAATGTATTTTATTGATTTGAAGTATTTTTAGGATATACCTAAATGAAAACCTAGTCATGCTATTCCTAGCCTACATGTCATCGTGTGATTCCTATAGTTGCACTAACCTTTTACAATCTACGTAAACGGAACACCTTATTACTGCAGAAGATAGACAAAAAATGCTGGGGTAACTCAGCGAGTCAGGCATCATCTCTGAAGGAAAGGAATAGGTGATGTTTCCTGTCGAGACCCTTCTTCAGACGTCACCTATTTATTTTCTCCAGGGATGCTGTCTGACCCGCAAAGTTACTCCAGCATTTTGTGTCTACCTTCTGTGTGAACCAGCATCTGCAATTCCTTTCTCCACACCTTATTGCCGCAATTGCCCCATGCATTAGAGAAATTCTCAAGCAGTGATCAGTCTCAGGTGATGTATTCTAAGGCTTCGCCCCAGAGCTTCGCCCCAGATGGCTTTTTGATAGCTAGTGCGGTAACGTCTATACTGTTCACATTTTCTCTTTTCAGTATGGGCAGCTAAACAAAAATCATGAAAAGAAAAGAAATAAGGACATCAAGGACTGAATCCTTCCAAATCTTATAAAGATTTTAAAGGGCAAATAACCCAGTTTTGAAAGTGAGAGTGTTGATGGCAAAACAATCATGTACATTTATGCATAGAAACATAGAAAATAGGTGCAGGGGTAGGCCATTCAGCCCTTCGAGCCAACACTGCCATTCAATGATCATAGCTGATCATCCAAAATCAGTACCCCGTTCCTGGTTTCTCCCCATATCAGAAAACAAGACGGGGCACCAAATAGAATTATTAATGCATTGGCTGTTCAGTTGCAGTAGGGAATACCTACCTGTGACCTAAACAGGATAAAAACTGATTGTGTGGGATTGCACAAAAATCTATAATGAATTACCGTATTTCCCAACAATGAAGACAGTATTTTTTAAGCTAAAATAAGGCCCGGAAATGTACCTGCGTCTTGGGAGGCCAAAGGTTAGATTGTTAGCCAAGAAAGATAGACTTGGCTATCCCTCAGTGCAGCGGCTGTAAAAGGCAGCACCGCTGGAGGGAGGGGGAAAGAGTTCCTTCCACAGCGTGTGGGGAGTCTGGCCCGGGTCAGCACGGCTGGGCCGCCAGGGGTAAAGTTGCGCGGAGGGCAGGAGCGTTGAGAAGCAGGGGGTCAGGGACAATGCCAACAACTCACTCAGTAGCTCGGGTGGCTGCGAGCAACTGCCGGGACCGAACAGCGGAACTGCTGCTAGACTCGGGGCTCGCAGGCGACCTGTGCGCTACAGCCAGTCCTGGGTACGCGAGGGATCTGGAAACTGTAGCCAGTCCCGGGGCACACAGGCGATGTTTATCCTGTCCCGCCAGCCTTTTTCAAAATTTAGCAACTGAAATGGGGGTGCATCTTCGATGCAGGTGCGTCTTCATTGCTGGGAAATACGGTACTTGTAATGGATTTTACTGAGCTATAGAAGAATAATGTACGGGTCAGTGTTTCTAATCTATGATTAATTAGCACGGTGCAAGTTATAGTTGATTACTGGTTCATTTAGAAGATAGATACAAAAAGCTGGAGTAACTCAGCGGGACAGGCAGCATCTCTGGAGAGAAGGAATGAGTGACGTTTCGGATCGAGACCCTTTTGCTTTTGCCATTGTTATGACAAAAAGAAAATGTAGATTGTTCATCAGTTCCTGGTAGCCTTGGTACCATTTCTGTCATTTGTTATACTCAGAATAAAATGCAGAAGGTGCTTGTCACTGTTCAGTCATATATCATAGTTTACACTTTGACTATGCCACTTTATGCCCTTCTTCTTCAATTAAGTCTATTAATGGGAAAGAAATGAATGCTGGTAACCTTGACAGAAATCGATCAACAGACCGATCAGTCCGTTTCTGTGTGTTAGAACATTTCCGGAAATTGAATCAAGTCTTGTTCTTCTTTCTTTGCTTTTGATGACCTATGTTCTGCCTTGCATTACTATATTATTGTAACAAGATGCAAGTGTCAACCACATCTCTGATAGATCCAGCTTCTTGCTTATTCTTGACAAAATACTGGGCCTTGAGGCTTAATGGCACAAAAAGGAAGTATTCTGTTCTCAGTATGAAGAAGATACACACATTTCTTTGCTTGCATTCATGCAGAAAAGCAAATGGTTTTTTTTTGGAGGAATTTAGTCCTTCAATTGATGCTTGGGAGAAGGGAGCAGAGGGAATGACCGGGCGGAAAATGGTCCTTGATTACGCTGGCTGCTTTCCTGAAGCAGTGTGAAGTGTAGATAGAGTTAATGGGAGGAAGCAGGTCTGTGTGATGGACTGGGCCACATCCACAACTATTCAATTCATTACAATCTTGGGCAGTTTGAAGACTAAATGGGGCTGCAAAAAAGAGGAAATAAAGAAAGCATAGCTGGAAATGTGAAACCTAGCTGTAAAAGTATCTAAGGCTTGCAGCACAAGGAGACAGCATTCATAAAAGTGTAACATCAAGGAATCCTGATAAACCCGAGGTCAATGGGGATGGAGGATAAACACTGCAGTGATTGGAGCCATACCTCCTATAAAGGAGGATGACCATGTTTATTGAAGGTCAATAATCCCAGTCGTTGGATAACACTGCAGGAGGTCTGGGCAGTATCCTAGGACCAACCATCAATGACACTGAGGAAGTGATAGTCAACGTTGATAACAATTTTGGTGCAACTAAAACTGTTCAATTTACATCCGAGTGAAAGAGCTGTGTAGAAATTGATGCAATTGGGATAGAATTTCAGCATGAATTTAGCTTAAAGTCTAAAGAAGGCAATCAATTGAATCAGGAGGCAGGGCAGTATAGTGGTATAGAGTTGCTGCCTTGCAGCGCCAGAGATCCAAGATTCTTGACTAGTGCGGGTGTCAGGGGTTATGGGGAGAAGGCAGGAGAATGGGGTTGAGAGGGAAAGATAGATCAACCATGATTGAATAGCAGAGTAGATGGGTCGAATGGCCTAATTCTGCTTCCAACAGCACCTACCAAACCCCATGACTTCTACCACCACCAAGAACAACAAGAGTGGCAGAGGAATGAAGACATCCATTGGTTACCCTCCAAGTTACATGTCAGCCCGTTTTGGAAAAATATCATCAATCCTTCATCACAGGATTTATATCCTGGAGCCTGTAAATTCATTGTACTGTGGGAGTAAGTTCATCAGAGGTCTTGCAGTGGTTCAGGGAACCAGCAATTCTCAAGAGTGATTAGTGATGAACAATAAATACCTGCCTTACCAGTGATACCCAGATCCTGGTAAGAACCAAGCCAGCCTGAGGGACCAAAGAGCCTACTTTTCATAAGTTCCTAGGGAGAGAATTACAAAGGTTCCTTGGTCTATGAGTGAATACATTTCTCATACTCTGTAACTCAAAGGCAGATCTATTATTTTGAGACTGTGGCATTGTAAAGGGCAATATAAGGCAATGTTTAGGAACATCTCCATCGAAGGCCGTAAGAAATTGCAGAGAGTTGAGGACATAGCGCAGATCATCACGCAAACCAACCTCCCTTCCATTGTCTCCAACAAGGCCACCAACATAATTAAGGACCAGTCGCACACTGGTCACTCCCTCCTCTCCCAGCAAGAGGTACAGAGGTTTGCAAGCCCATACCTCTAGATTCAGGAACAGTGTCTTCCCAGCTGTTATCAAGCAACTGAACCGTACTCTTATGCCCCTGTCCGACTTAGGAAACCTGAACGGAAACCTCTGGAGACTTTGTGCCCCACCCAAGATTTCCATGCGGTTCCCAGAGGTTTTTGTCAGTCTCCCTAATGGTCGAAAGTGGTTTCCGTTTAAAAAACTTGTAATTTTTTAGTTGAAGCCGGGTGTGATGCTAGTTGAAGGTGGTTGCCGGAGGACAAAAACCTCTAGGAATTGCACGGAAACCTTGGGTGGGGCGCAAAGACTCCAGAGGTTTCCGTTCAGGTTTCCTAAGTGGGACAGGGGCATTACTGGCTAGAGAGCACTTCTGACCTCCCATCTATCTCATTAGAGACCTTTGAACTATCTTTAATCAAACTTTATTCAACTTTATCTTGCACTAAATGTTACACCCTTTATATGTACACTGTGGATTGCTTGATGGTAATCTCCTATAATCTTTTCACTGACTGGATTGTACGCAACAAAAGCTTTCCACTGTGCATCGGTACACATGACAAAAATCTAAAGTAAACATTTTTTGTAAACTAATCCAAGATAATTGGATCATTCTGAGGCTCAGTGACCTTGCCTGACCGACCCACATATTAAATTAATTTGAACCTATCGATAGAATGAATGATGTCCACCTGGAGGTAGACAAAATTGCTGGAGAAACTCAGCGGGTGAGGCAGCATCTATGGAGCGAAGGAAATAAGTGATGTTTCGGGTCGAAACCCTTCCTCAGACTGATGTGAGGATTGGGGGGGGGGGGGGGGGGGTGGGGGTGGGAAGTAGAAAGGAAGAGGTGGAGACAGTGGGCTGGGGGAGAGCTGGGAAGGGGAGGAGAAAGCAGGGACTACCTGAAATTGGGGAAGTCAATGTTCATTCCGCTGGGGTGTAAACTACCCAAGCGAAATATGTCCACCTGGAAGTTATTTAACATTGTTCTGCACAAAAAGCTATTGGGTGTGGTTTAAGTTCTTCGATGGATGAAAATCATTTAAGTGGTTTGGCAAAAGACAGGTTGTTAGACTGCCAGAAGTGCATTTACTAACGATTTGATAGCAACCCTGGAGAATGAATGTGACCAGACTGCTGTCAAGTGTATAGAAGTAGTACAGGTATACAGAGCTGTTCAACTTTAGATAACACATTTAGAGTTGGAAAAACTACTGAAGATTAAAGAGCATAAAACCAAATGATGAACTTCACAGAACATCTAAAGATCGCAGATATAATTTAATACCGGGAACTCCTAGATTATAAAGCTTTGCTGGAGGGAAGATTGCTGTTCTATAGTTCAGTTGCTTTCTGATCCTCTTGGGTTTCGGCTTCAAAATAACAGCGAACAGGTTCATCAGGGATCAAACTTAGTCAAAGAATGTACTTTAGATAATCTGCCAATGTCAAAGAACACATTTCCCTGGTGGTTACAAATTAGTGACAGGATGTAAACTGCAGAAAGAATCCTAGGAATTTCACTTCAGTCAGTAGGAGGCGAAAGGATTCCAAAACAATTTTTGCAACTATTCTGGAAGTGTTTAGAGTATCCTTAATATGTAGTGGCACAATATTGAGGGAAAATTGTATCTGATTACAAAGTCTAAAGTTCTGTACCAAAGCAGCAATTGGAAATAAATCACAGATAAACAGCATGTGCAGGAAATCCAAAATAAAAACAGAAGATGCTGGAAATACAAGCCTTTACACTCTCCCAGCTGTGGAGAGAGAGAAATACGTGATTTTGTTTTAAGCTGGTGAGCTTTCATGAGAATTAGGAAAAGTTAGAAATTTAACTTTTTGATGTTATAGAGAGAGGTAGAGAGGAGGGAATAGAATGGAGACGGAGAGACTGAATGATAACACATGGCATTGCTGGTGGTGAGAGTGTGATGAAGGCTTGTTAATCACAGGTGAGCTGTCAGTAGGAGGCGAATGATGTTAGGGCATTCACTTATCAATGCCATTAATTCCAGAGGCCAGAAAAAGATCTGAAACTGTTGTGAGTCTCATGAATAAACAAAAACTTTACACAATGTCATTAAATAAATTCTTTTTTTTTTTTAAACTTGACTGTTATCACAAATTTCATTTGGGACTATAAAACCCATAGAATACATAAACGATATTTATGTAAATCTAAAGAAAATGGAGGATTAGCACCCCAATTTTCTTTTCTATTACTGGGAGACTAATATTAAAAAAAACTTAATCTACTGAATGGATAATACATGTCAACAGGTAAACTGGTTAAAAATGAAGAGGGAAGATTGTTTGCCTTTTAATAAAGGCGCGATTCTTCTTTCTCCAACACATCTGAATAAATCAACATATGAGCATAATCCTTTAAACATAGCACCCTACACATTTGGAAACAGTTGAAATCAAACCTCAAACTGAGAAATTTCTCTTTCCATTTACCAATCGCTAACAATCCCTCATTTCAACCGTCTACTTTAGATAAGGTGTTTGCACAATGGAAAAATTCAGGAATTAAAACAGTGGGAGATATGTGCGAGAAGGGGATTTTCCTCTTGTTTCAAGAATTATAGGAGAAATATCATTTGAAAGCAAGTCTTTTTTTTTAAAGTCTTCAAATCCAAGACTATGTGAAAACATATACACAAGACTGTTGCTTTATGGGTCCAGATATACTAGATGAATGCATGAATAGACAGGCTGATACAAGCAAGTTAATATCCTACATTTACAATACTCTTTTAATTGCGCACACACCCCATCTTCTGAGAGGCATAGACGAGCATGGGAAGCCGAATTGGGTTTATTAATTTCAAAGGATAGTTGGGAGGAAAGCCTTCTATACATACACTGCTGCTCTCTCAATGTTAGGCACTCCCTGATACAATTTAAAATACTGCATAGACTCTACTATTCAAAGACCAAATTGAACAAGATCTTCCCAAACATCTCTCCTATTTGTGATAAATGTCTCTTCCAAGAAGCGACTATAACCCATTCCTTCGCTTCCTGTATAAAGTTACAAAACTTCTGGAGGGGAATATTTGATATCTTCTCCAAAATACTTAAAATTAAATTGGAACCAGATATAAAACTGATCACATTAGGTATGTCAGAGGCCTGCTCTAAGCTAACGATATTTCAAAGACGTTTCCTCAATTACGGCCTAATAATGGCGAGAAAATTAATACTCAAATTTTGGAAACAGACAACAGTCCCTACAGTGAAGATGTGGATTATGGATATGTCTGAGACACTACATTTGGAAAACATTAGACTTGTCTTGGTGAAAAAAGCAGATCAATTTCTTAAGACATGGTTGCCTTTTACTGACTTTCATTCAAAAGAATGGTTAATCACAAATATAAACCCGATGCCAGGGATGGGTGAGGGGGGGGGGGAAGGTATATCTCCATCTTCTCTTTTTTCTTTTCTCTTGCACTTCTTTGGTAGCTTGGGGGTCTTTTTCTTGCTCTCTCGTATTTCTTAATTCTCTTCTTTTTTCGCTCTTTTTCTCTTTTTTTCGGATTTAGGTTACAATTTAAAAAATGAAGCTGTACAATAATTGTATAACTGTCATGTCGATCGTCTTATCCCTGTACAATTGTTTCTAATAAAATTAATTCAAAACATAAAAAAAGATTCTATTTAAGGGTGCACTACCTAATGAATTGTCCTCCAGCCTATCCTACCATTGGGCACTGCACATTCTGAGCATTTTTCTTCAAATGTTAGGTAAAGGAATATTTACCTGCTTATAATTGATGTGTTTTTATCATAAATAGTTTTAAAAGCATAACCAATGGCCCACTGTTTGGGGTGACTAAGTAGGTAACCCCCCCCCCCCAACCCCCCCCACAAGGAATGTTGGAATGTTCTGGAAATGAAACCTCCACCCTCCCTCCACAATGAAAATCGCCACGTGGGGGGGGGGGGGGGGGGGGGGAGGGGGGGGCGTCGTCGGCGCTGACCTTTCCCCCAATCCCACCCCCTCCCCCACTAGGGAAGTTCTGAAATTCAAACCTCTCCCCTATTCTACACCCCCCCCCCCCCCACCTCCACCTCCCATGGAAAATTTTGGAAATAAAACCTCTCCCCTATTCCACCCCCCCACAATTAAACAGGGAGCCTGTTGATCTGTCGTAGACCAACCACATTGATGCAACAGCCAAGAAGGAATCCTAATGCCTATACGTCCTGAGGAAATTCGGCACGTCTCCAATAAATTTTACAAACTTCTACAGTTGCACTGTATAAAGCATACTGTCAGATAACTGGTCACTTAACTCTTCGCTATTAGTGGAAAGCCACATAGTAAAAAATGGTTGTACTTGGTTATATTATATTCCCTACATGTTAAAAATACTTAATTGGCTGTCTTGTGGACTGATCTGAAGACTTAATAGGAGTATGTTTTCACTGATGAGTAAATGTCAATGTTTTTTCTTATTAATAAATTAAATTTTGATGAGTGGTGATATGCAACTAAGATGTCAGGGCTGGTGAACTTTAGAAGTAAAGCGATTCACTGGTGGATGGAGGTTGGGATTGATTTCTGTGGACCAGACGAGGCTTAGGGGAGAGTTGATTTTAAAGTTTACACCTAGCGAAGATGAACAAATCTCTTCATACCTAGCAAAGAAGAACACATCTCTTTCCCTTGGCAGAAAAGTCAATCATTGGCTGAGACTTTGATGAAAATAATAATAATGTGACTTTTGAGGATGGATTAGAAAAAATTTGAGGGGTAGAACAAAGCACCTATAAATTGGTGCTGATCTGTATATCACTACCCAAGAGAGGAGTGCAGGAAAAACTTTGCTCCCATTTTATAGGACTTGGTAGTAAAATAGAAACCCCATAAACTATGCAGCCATAAACCTGAAGCTAGATAGTTAATTTTTGTATACGGATTGAGTGTGTGGTATATTTCAATGATATTTCTTGGAAAACCATAACCTCATATTGTACGTTTTCCCCTTGACCGTGTGGGTTTTCGCCGAGATCTTCGGTTTCACTCCACTCCAAAGATGTACAGGTTTGTAGGTTAATTGGCTTGGTATAAATGTAAATTGTCCCAAGTCTGTCGGATAGTGTTGATGTGCGGAGATCGCTGGTCGGCATGGACTCGGTGGGCCAAAGGGCCTGTTTCCCTGCTGTATCGCTAAACTAGTGTATGGGGATCGATTGTCGGTGTAGACTTGGTGGGCCAAAGGGCCTGGATCTCTAAACTAATACATCCAGAATCATGGCAAGGTGCCTAAATAACAGTGGAGCACAATTTTGTTGCAAGGAGAGCTGGATTGACAATCAGAGTCCCATCTGAGAGCCAGTCATGTGAAACATTTTATTTTTATTACACATCACTGGAATTTGATATTTTTAGTCTTGTTTGCAATGACTCGGATTCTGAAGTGTGTTTAAATCCCTCTCACTCCCAAACAACATATGTAGCGGAAAATGGACAGGCAAAGTAGTCCGTTCATTTACCTTCACACATGGTGCACGGCATCCTGATAGAAGTGTAAATATTTATGAAACATTCAGATAAGTAGTTAACTATTTCAACTAGTCATTCAGTTGGTTGATAATGTACCAAGTGTAATGAAGGAAAGGTTAAATACCCTTGAATTGATGATTGGTAATCTCTCCTCTTCTCTGTAATTTTGGCACTTTTGGCCATATTCTGACTAGAGCTGCAGAGAGGTTTGGAACTATGTTGGAGGCCAAAGTATCAATGTAATCGGCGGGTATCTGCTAATACTACTGTGACAGTACCTTCCAGTACTAGTCATTGAAAGATGGTCTGAAAATGACTGGATTGCATTTGTCTACCTTTTTGTATACAGGAATACTTAGGTGTTTATCCACATGCTAGGTAGATGATGTAGATATTTCTGTGCCCAGCAGTTCATTTATTCAGCAGAAGAGTTACAGTATACACACACTCTTCTGGCACACATTTTTCTAATTCTGTAGCCACAATACTGTAAATTCAACTTCTTGACAGATTTTTCATCTGTGGACCTGAACTATATGATTAGTTTGACGATTCCAGGGCACTTTGTTGGAATGGGGATGTGGTGACATTTCTCAATATGATCAATTTTGATGATCACTGTTATTTTGTGTTAAATATTTTTATTAGAAGTACATATCAAAATAAAAATATACATGTCATATACATTCTTAATGTTATTAATATTAACAGTTATTTCTAATTTGTACTTCTATGAATTTTTCATTTTTTATATAGATAGAAAATATAAGAGAAAAATAAAATAAAGATAGAGATTCAGAAAAATGAATGAAGTATTAAGCAGTTTGTACATCATTGGAGATATATCATGGGTTATTATATGTAAATCTTCGTCTATTTCTTCGTTCAGGCATCAGTCAGGTTCTCGCACCGAACCACTTTGACCCTTTAAATATTCAATAAATGGAGACCATATCCCTCTGAAGATGATCACTGTTCTGCAGTTGCTTCAATGTGCTTTGCTTCAAATTACAAAATAATATTAGGGTGCTGATTATAGACAATAGGTGCCAGAGTAGGCCATTCAGCCCTTCGAGCCTGCAGCACCATTCAATGTGATCATGGCTGATCATCCCCAATCAGCACCCCGTTCCTGCCTTCTCCCCATATCCCCTGACTCTGCTATCTCCAAGAGCCCAATCTAGCTCTCTTGAAAGTATCAAGAGAACCGGCCTCCACCGTCCTCTGAGGCAGAGAATTCCACAGACTCACAACTCTTTGAGAAAAAGTGTTTCCTCGTCTCCGTTCTAAATGGCTTACCCCTTATTTTTAAACGGTGGCTCCTGGTTCTGGATTCCCCCAACATCGGGAACATGTTTCCTGCCTCTAGCGTGTCCAAACCCTTAACAATCTTATGTGTTTCAATAAGATCACCTCTCATCCTTCTAAACTCCAGAGTGTACAAGCACAGCCGCTCCATTCTCTCAGTATATGACAGTCCCGTCATCCCGGGAGTTAACCTTGTAAACCTACGCTGCACTCCCTCAATAGCAAGAATGTCCTTCCTCAAATGAGGGGACCAAAACTGCACACAATACTCCAGATGTGTTCTCACTAGGGCCCTGTACAACTGCAGAAGGACCTCTTTGCTCCTGTACTCAACTCCTCTTGTTATAAAGGCCAACATGCCATTCGCTATCTTCACTGCCTGCTGTACCTGCATGCTTACTTTCATAGACTGATGAACAAGGACCCCCAGATCCCATTGTACTTCCCCTTTTCCCAACTTGACACCATTTAGATAGTAATCTGCCTTTCTGTTTTTGATACCAAAGTGGATAATCTCACATTTATCCACATTAAACTTCATCTGCCCACTCCCCCAACCTGTCCAAGTCGCCCTGCATTCTCATAGCATCCTCCTCACAGTTCACACTGCCACCCAACTTTGTGTAATCTACAAATTTGTTAATGTTACTTTGAATCCCTTCATCCAAATCATTGATGTATATTGTAGATAGCTGCGATCCCAGCACCGAGCCTTGCGGTACCCCACTTGTCACTGCCTGCCATTCTGAAAGGGACCCGTTAATCCCTTCTCTATGTTTCCTGTTAGCCATGTCAGCACTCTACCGCAATGCCATGTGCCCTAATTTTCCCACTAATCTCCTATGTGGAACCTTATCAAATGCTTTCTGAAAGTCCAGGTACACTACATCTACTGGCTCTCCCTTGACCATTTTCCTAGTTACATCCTCAAACAATTCCAGAAGATTAGTCAAGCATGATTTCCCCTTCGTAAATCCATGCTGACTCAGACAGATCCTTTTACTGCTATCCAAATGTGCAGCTATTTCATCTTTTATAATTGACTCCAGCATCTTCCCCACCACTGGTCAGGTTAACTGGTCTACAATTCCCCGTTTTCTCTCTCCTGCCTTTCTTAAGTGGGATAACATTAGCTACCCTCCAATCCACAGGAACTGATCCCAAGTCTATAGAACATTGGAAAATTATCATCAATTCATCTACGATTTCTAGAGCCACTTAAGTACCCTGGGATGCAGGCCCTGGGGATTGATCAGCCTTCAGTCCCATCAGTCTACCCAACACCATTTACTGCCTAATGTGGATTTCCTTCAGTTCCTCCAACACCTCAGATCCTCTGGCCACTACTGTATCAGGAAGATTGTTTGTGTCCTCCTTAGTGAAGACCAAAGTACCTGTTCAACTCATCTGTCATTTCCTTGTTCCCCATAATAAATTCACCTTTTTCGGTCTTCGAGGAACCAACTTTGGTCTTAACTAATTTTTTCCTCTTCACAAACTTAAAGACGCTTTTACTATCCTCCTTTATATTCTTGGCTAGGTTACCTTCGTACCTCATCTTTTCTCTCCGTAATGTCTTTTTAGTTATCTTCTGTTGCTCTTTGAACATTACCCAATCCTCTTGTGTCCCGCTCATCTTTGCTACGTTGTACTTCTCTTTTATTTCATACCATCCCCGATGTCCCTTGTCAGCCACGATTGCCCCTTGGAATCGTTCTTCCTCCTAGGAATGAACTGATCCTGCACCTTCTGTATTATTCCTAGAAATACCTGCCATTGTTGTTCCACTGTCATCCCTACTAGGGTATCTTTCCAGTCAACTTTGGCCAGCTCCTCCCTCATGGCCTCATAGTCCCCTTTATTCAACTATAATACTGACACCTCCGATCTACCCTTCTCCCTCTCCAATTATAGATTAAACCTGGCCATATTATGGTCACTTCCTCCTAATGGCTCATTAACCTCAAGTTCCTTTATCAAATCCGGTTCATTACGCAACACTAAATCCAGAATTGCCTTCTCCCTGGTACGCTCCAATACAAGCTGCTCTAAGAAACCATCACAAAGGCACTCCACAAAGTCCCTTTCTTGGGGTCCAGTACCAATCTGATTTTCCCAGTCTACCTGCGTGTTAAAATCTCCCATAACAACCACAGCATTACCTTTGCTACATGCCAATTTTAACTCATGATTGAACTTGCACCCTATGTCCAGGATACTGTTTGGGGGCCTGTAGATAAGTCCCATTAGGGTTTTTTTTACCCTTACAATTCCTTAGTTCTATCCATACTGACTCCACATCTCCCGTTTCAATGTCACCCGTTGCAAGGGACTGAATTTCATTCCTCACCAACAGAGCTACCTCACCCCCTCTGCCCACCTGTCTGTCTTTTCGATAGGAGGCATACCCTTGGATATTCAGTTCCCGGCCCTGGCCCTCTTGCAGCCATGTCTCTGTAATTCCCACGACATCATACTTGCCAATTTCTAACTGAGCCTCAAGTTCCACTTTATTTCTTACATTTCGTGCATTCATATACAATTTTGACCTCGGTATTCACGTCCCCCCTCGCAATTGGCCCTGACCTTACTGTTTTATCCTTCCTCAAACTCTCCTTCCCAATTTACATTCCAGACTGAATAGGGAGGTTTCTGGTGGAAGCTGCTGATTGGTGGAAGCAGAGTAGAGGAAGCAGCTGATTGGGTGGAGCCTCTGGTTAGTATTTCTGCTTTCTGGTCAACGGTACCGTGGGCGAGCAACGGTACCGTGGGCGAGCAACGGTACCGTGGGCGAGCAACGGTACCGTGGGCGAGCAACGGTACCGTGGGCGAGCAACGGTACCGTGGGCGAGCAACGGTACCGTGGGCGAGCAACGGTACCGTGGGCGAGCAACGGTACCGTGGGCGAGCAACGGTACCGTGGGCGAGCAACGGTACCGTGGGCGAGCAACGGTACCGTGGGCGAGCAACGGTACCGTGGGCGAGCAACGGTACCGTGGGCGAGCAACGGTACCGTGGGCGAGCAACGGTACCGTGGGCGAGCAACGGTACCGTGGGCGAGCAACGGTACAGTGGGCGAGCAACGGTACAGTGGGCGAGCAACGGTACAGTGGGCGAGCAACGGTACAGTGGGCGAGCAACGGTACAGTGCTTTTGGTTTGTATAATAAAGGTTTAGGTTAAAGGTCAAGAGGGAGCAGCTGTTTGAGTCGGATACCTGCTGATTTCTCACAGCTGTTTCCATTATATTATACTGGTATCGGATCCAGGGTAAGGCGAGAGAATGTCAGCCGGAGCAGTGTACTGTACTGCATGTCAGATGTGGGAGGTCATGGTGTCGGATGGCCCACTTGACGTCCACATCTGCACCAGGTGCAGAGAGATTGGGCTCCTAAGGGACCGTATTAGGATCCTGGAGCAGCAGCTCGATGACCTCTGCCTGGTCAGGGAGAGTGAAAAGGTGATAGAGGAGAGTTATAGGGAGGTGGTCACTCCAAAACCACAGGAGAGAGACATGTGGGTCACGCTAAGGAAGGGCAAGGGGCAGAGGCATGAACGAGTGAGTACTCCAATGTCAGTACACCTGGCAAATAAGTACTCCTGTTTGAGTACGGATGGGGTAACAGCCTACCCGGGGGTAGCGACAGCAGACGGGCCTTCAGCACAGAGACCGGGCCTGTTGCTCCGAAAGGTAGGGGAAAAAAGAGGGCAATAGTAATTGGGGACTTTATTGTTAGGGGGTCGGATAGGCGATTCTGTGGACGCAGTCGGGAGACCAGGATGGTGGTCTGCCTCCCTGATGCCAAGGTCTGGGACGTGTCTAAACGGGTCCAAGATATCCTCAAATCAGAGGGAGAGGAGCCAGAGGTCGTGGTACATATAGGTACCAATGACATAGGTACAAAAAGGGAAGAGCTCCTGAAGGGAGGATTTAAGGACTTGGGAGTAGAGTTGAGGAAAAGGACCAAAAAGGTAACAATCTCAGGATTACTGCCTGTGCCACGTGACAGTGAGAGTTGAAATGGAGCAAGGTGGAGGATAAATGCGTGGCTGAAAGACTGGTGCAGAGGGCAGGGATTCAAGTTTCTGGATCATTGGGACTTCTTTTGGGGTAGGTGGCACGTGTACAGAAAGGATGGGTTGCACTTGAACCCGAGGGGGACCAATATCCTGGCGGGGAAATTTGCAAAGGCCACTGGGGAGACTTTAAACTAGAATGGTTGGGGCGAGGGATGCAAATAGCAAAAGCTAGTAGACAGAATGGGAGGCAGGAAGCAGAAAAGGGAAGCACTCGGACACAAGAGGAGAAAGAAAAAAAAGGAAATAAACAGAGAATAAGAGATGGGGGGGGTTTCTTAAATGTGCATATTTTAATGCTAGGAGCATTGTAAGAAAGGTGGATGAGCTTAGTCTGGATAGACACCTGGAAGTATGATGTTGTGGCGATCAGTGAAACATGGTTGCAGGAGGGCTGTGATTGGAAACTAAATATTCCAGGATTTTGTTGCTTCAGGTGTGATAGAATTGGAGGGGCAAGAGGTGGAGGTGTTGCATTGCTAGTCAGGGAAGATATTACAGCAGCGCTTTGGCAGGATAGATTGGAGGGCTCATCTAGGGAGGCTATTTGGGTGGAAGTGAGAAGTGGGAAAGGTGTAGCAACACTTATAGGGGTATATTATAGACCGCCAAATGGGGAACGAGAATAGTAAGATTGAACGAGAACTTACCAGTTAGAAGGTTGATCTTTATTTCATGAGGAGTTGCGGTGAGGGATTTCGTGAAGAGCCCGCCGGCACGCATGCGCGACATTCTTCAAAGTAGCGGTGTGGAATCACAGAAACAACAGAAATGATTTGGCATAGTAAGATTAAAGAGACTCTAATTACCAGTTGAGTATGATCGAGGGCTGGGAGCGGAGGGCACGAAATCCCTCACCGCAACTCCTCATGAAATAAAGATCAACCTTCGAACTGGTAAGTTCTCGTTCAATCTTACTATTTCAATTCGGAGTCACGTGAGTGACTTCATGAAGACTTCAAAGCTTCTGTGATTACACGCCCTGGACCACGTCCATGCTGACACACCACTAGCAAGGATGGATGGGAGTAAACAAGTTGATGAAACCAGGTTATACTGAAACACAAAGAATATTTATTAATAACACAGCAAAATCCCCTTATTCGGGGACATCCCCACGTTCTTGCCCGGCGTCGAGCACGGCCTTCGCAAACTGTAGGGGAGCAGCAACAGGCTTATTATAGAACCGCTGGAACACAGCTTCGTTCGCCCATCCTGCTGTGGCGAGAATATGGTCCATGGGCACCTCCATGACCCTCGCCGCCGACGTCGATGCAGCCCTGGTGGAGTGAGACTTGAACACATTAGTGTCAATACCTGACTTACCCAAGACGATCCGGAGCCACCTGGATATCGTCTGGACTGTCACTCGATGGTGAGGTCTTTTATGAGTGACAAGCAGGTATTGCTCCATTCCTGATGCTCCTCGTCACCTTGACGTAGTAACGGATATGAGTGGCTAAACATAGCCGAGCATCTGCGGGGTATGCCGGGAACTTCAGCTGCAGTCCTGTGCACCCAGGTCTATGCTGCTTTAGTAGCTCATCATTGAAAAAGACTACTTCTCCAGGGGTACATGTCATCCTATCAATACGGAGTTTGTGGAGCGTCTGAACCCGCTGTGCTGAAGTCAGCGCTAGTAACATCACCAGTTTCATGGTAAGTTTGTCCAGCTGTAACCCTTCCATGGGTGACCACGTCCTGAGCAGGGTTAGTACATCCCTGACATCCCAGGTGATGTTATAGCGTGGTGTAGGCGGATTCAAATTGAATATACCCCGCATTAGCCTGGACACTAGCCTGTTTGATCCGACCTCGATGTCGAGGTAGAATGACAGCGCACTCCTGGCGCTGTTGATGGCACTGCAACTCAAGTGTTCATCGTGGTGCAACCCCGCGAGGAATTCCAGGACGTCGGCTATGGAGACATCATCATAGGTGATGCGAGAGCGGCTGCAGTAGGCTTCCCACTTGGCGATGTGGGAGAGGTATCTTCGCCTGGTTGACTCTCGACATGATGCCCCAATGGTGTTCATGGTCTGGGTGGAGAGGCCATACTGCAACCATGGCCTGGTCAGAACCTGCAAGCCAGTAATTTTAAATAGGCGTGGCAGGGGTGTGACTCCCCTGAGACAGGGTGAGAAACCAATTGCGGGCAACCCTCTAAAGGGACCCAGGGTTGACTAAGCATGTCAAAGACCACCGGATACCAAGGCTGTGTGGGCCAGTCGGGTATGATAAGAATGCCCCGAGCGGCATCCATCTTGATTTTTTGTAATACCCGACTGATGAGGCAAAATGGGGGGAATGCGTAGAAAAACCAACTCCCCCAGTCTAGCGAGAATGCATCCATCGCTAATGGCCCAGGATCTGGTTCCCATGAAACGTATGTCGGTACCTGATGGTTCAACCGTGACGCAAAAAGGTCAATATCCGGTTGACCAAATTTGGCAAATATTTGAGGATGCAACATACACTCAATATTATCGTTAAATTTGCGTGACCTGGTGTCTGCCACAGTATTAAGCCTACCTGGCAAATAGGTGGCTGAAATCCAAATATCCCGATCAATACACCAGAGCCAAATGGTATTAGCCAATTTGTCACATGAGACTGACCTGGTACCACCCATATGGTTTAAATATGCCACCACCGTGGTGTTGTCTATTTGGATACGGACATGAGCTCCACCGAGATTGGAACAATAAGCCCGAAGTCCGTGAAATGCTGCAAGCAGCTCCAAATAGTTTATCCCTTGCGATAGCAACATGCTAGCTTCAAGGGTGTCCCACCTACCCCCACAACTAGAACAGCTGTCCGTAGCTCCCCAGCCTTGGGAGCTTGCGTCAGTTTGCAAATATACCACCGGATTGGGTACAATAATGGGTTTGAAGGACCTGCCAATATTGGACACCCACCATTGTAGCTCAATCTCAGCATTAGGAGGCAGCCGCATTGGTCTGTTGAAATGACCAGCGTTCTTTTTTAACGTGGCAATCTTGGCTCGTTGCAAATTTTGATAATGCAAAGGCCCGAATTGGGCTGCCGGAAACAACACTACGATTTTGCCAATCACCTTAGCTGTTTGCCGGATAGATGGTATACTGGCGAATGCAAGATCCTGACATGCTTGGGTGACATCCTCAACCTTGTTAGTTGGTATGGTGGCCCTCATTCGATTGGAATCCACTGTGAAGCCCAGATAATCCATAACCTGGGACGGGCAGAACTTGGACTTGTCTGGATGGACAATAAACCCCAGCCGCTGAAATATCGTGATAGTGGCCGAAAACTGCCCTCTCAGCTGTTCCAGGGTTTTGCCAATAATCAGGATATCATCCAAATAGGCCATTACAATATGTTGTTGTTTTCGTAATTGGGCCATAATAGGCTTGAGCAATTTAGTAAACAGCCTAGGGGCGGTTGTAAGCCCATTTGGCAAAGCCCTGTATTGCCAGAGCTGACCCATCCAAACAAATTTCAGAAACTTCCGGTGATGTTTCCGAATGGATACTGAATAGTATGCATCTTTTAAATCAATGCATGCCATAAAGCAACCATGCGAAATCAGTGATTTGGCTGTCTCAAAAGTGTCCATTTTAAAATGAGTGTATGTTACAAAAGTATTCAGCTGGGTCAAGTCAATAATCACTCGACAACCTCCATCCTTTTTTGGTCCAGTAAAGATATTGGAGACAAATTCAATAGGTTCATGCATAGTTTTCTCTATCACGCCTTTTTGTTCCAAACGAAAAATTTCAGCTGTGCCTGCTGCCTGTTCAACGGCAGACAGCGTAAACTTCCGTTTAGGCATATGCTGGGATGGAGGAATGTCCCCGTGAATAAACTCAATAGTATGACCCCGAATATTCTGCAAAATAAACTCATCTGAAGTAACAGTCTCCCATGCCTCAGAAAAGAACCGGAGTCGCCCTCCAACATGTGATGTTAAAGGAACAGGAAAAAGAAAACCAGACCGCCTTACCTCCATGGTCACCGGTGGTCCTTGACATGTTTGGTTGGCCGCGGAGGTGCTGGGTTGGGTTGATGGTGGGGTGGCTTCATTTTCCACTGGGGTCGTTGTGGACCTGACCCCAAAAAAGACTGCTGCTGCTGGCCCTGTTGATATCGGTGTGGTGTCGCACCTAATGATCTGGCTGCTGAAGCGGCCGAGCCTCGCGGTCGAGCAGGTGGAGCTTTTGGCACCGACGGTCTGGGGGCGATCTGAGACCGCATGAGTCCCACCGTCTTGGCTACCTCGTCAAGCTCTTTGACTCTCTTCGGAAGGTCCTCTCCGAAGAGTTGTCGGGGCGGCGGTGGCGGTGGTGGTTTGCACAACCCAGTGAACTTAGGGTTGATGGATGGACGGATGCTGTTTTTGCGGAAGGCATTGATTTCATGTTGAGTAGCACACAAAAGTGCCAAAGCATCCTCCTGGTCCAACGAGAGATCACCACCATCGACGTCCAGTTGTGACCGGGGCAGCGAATTTTGCCGCTACATCCAGTAGCTCTTCTGTCGGTGGCTCCGATAGAGCTGGTGTAGGGTCAAATCCTTCTTCCTCCGGTCGTTCGCTGTCGATGGAGGCTGGTGAGATGGCCCTGTGCCTGTCGATGTTGGTGGACGCTTGCTGCTGTTGATTATGGAGCAGAAGCTCCAGCAGCCGCTCCATACGGTCAATACGCCCACCACCCTGAACACTCGAGTGGTCGGAGTCCTCCGGCTCAGAAAAATTGCCGGGGCTCCTGTCATCGGCCCGCACCTCGTCGAGGTGATCTCGGTGCCGGAAGTTGTCGCTATCGGCCGCTGAAGCGAAACCGCGCGATTCCCGCGCGGGAGAGGTGTTCAACCGCCTCAGTTTAGCGGGAGCGGAAGCCATTGCCACAAAGGGCCCTGTCGGCTTGGGGTCAACTCCAGCAGAAGCATGGAGCGACGCCCGCGCGGGCTTG
Source organism: Raja brachyura (assembly GCA_963514005.1). Next base: position 21,903,067 of record OY740789.1, read on the forward strand.
CCGGCTGTCCACATCGTGGACGATGCGGACGCATGGTCTCGTCCACCCATCCATGGGGGACTCGGCGACCGAGGCGGGACCGTACCCAAGCCCCCCGTCCCGGCGGCGGGGTTTGGGATTTGGGTAGCAGACCTCACAGACCCAGGTCCCGCCGTTGCAACTCGGCGGCAGGTGAAGCCTTAGCCCGTACCGGGTTAGGCTTACGGGCTCCTCCCCTGCCCTTCATCGAAGGGCTAGCGGAGGGGGGTCGTGCAGCCGCACGAGACCCCTTCCCCGTGGTCGCCGCTGGCGACCTGAATGTGGCAGGGCCCACCTGTTCGGATGGCACCCCATTGTCATCCTCCACGAACTCCTCCTCGGAGCTGTGGTGAGTCAGCGGGTCCAGACCTGCGGAAGCAGGAGGCATCGGTTTCCCCGCCTTTCTCCCGGCCCCAGGTGCAAACGATGATGAGGGCGCCGGGCCGGTCAAACGACGACTTCGACCAGACTTTTCCAATGAAACTCCAATCCACGCCCTTGCTGAAAGACAAACAGACAACAAGGGCCAACCAACTTAAGGTTAGTTTCACTTACCTAAGAGGTTCCTTATGAAGGGCTGGCGGGGAGCGCACCCCACCGCCAGCCGTCGGCAGCAATGCGTTGCGACGATATGTCGCGCATGCGTGCCGCCGGGCTCTTCACGAAGTCACTCACGTGACTCCGAAATGAAATTGGAAGAGCAAATATGTAAAGAGATAGCAGATATTAGTAGTAAGCACAAGGTAGTGATTGTGGGAGATTTCAACTTTCCACACATAGACTGGGAAACACATTCTGTAAATGGGCTGGATGGTTTGGATTTTGTAAAATGTGTGCAGGATAGTTTTTTGCAGCAATACATAGAGGTGCCTACTAGAGGAGGGACAGTGCTAGACCTCCTGTTAGGAAATGAGACGGGACAGGTGGCGGAGGTATGCGTTGGGGAGCACTTCGGGTCCAGTGATCACAATAACATTAGTTTCAATATAGTTATGGAGAAGGACAGAACTGGGCCTAGGGTTGAGATTTTTGATTGGAGAAAGGCTAACTTTAACGAGATGCGAGATGATTTAAAAGGAGTGAACTGGGACATTTTGTTTTATGGGAAAGATGTAGAGGAGAAATGGAGGACATTTAAAGGGGAAATTTTAAGAGTACAGAATATTTATGTTCCTGTTCGGTTGAAAGGAACCAGTAAAAATTGGAAAGAGCCCTGGTTTTCAAGGGAAATTGGGCATCTTGTTCGGAAAAAGAGGGAGGTCTACAATAATTATAGGCAGCATGAAGTAAATGAGGTGCTTGAGGAGTATAAGGAATGTAGAAAGAATCTTAAGAAAGAAATTAGAAAAGCTAAAAGATATGAGGTTGTTTTGGCAAGTAAGGTGAAAGTAAATCCAAAGGGTTTCTACAGCTATATTAATAGCAAAAGGATAACAAGGGATAAGATTGGTCCATTGGAGAGACCGAGTGGACAGCTATCTGCAGAGCCAAAAGAGATGGGGGAGATATTGAACAATTTATTTTCTTCGGTATTCACCAAGGAGAAGGATATTGAATTATGTGAGGTAAGGGAAACTAGTAGAGTAGCTATGGATACTACGAGTTTCAAAGTAAAAGAAGTACTGACACTTTTGAAAAATATAAAAGTGGATAAGTCTCCAGGTCCTGACAGGATATTCCCTAGGACATTGAGGGAAGTTAGTGTAGAAACAGCCGGGGCTATGACAGAAATATTTAAAATGTCATTAGAAACGGGAATAGTCCCCGAGGATTGGCGTACTGCGCATGTTGTTCCATTGTTTAAAAAGGGTTCTAAAAGTAAACCTAGCTATTATAGACCGGTTAGTTTGACTTCAGTGGTGGGCAAATTAATGGAAAAGATACTTAGAGATAATATATATAAGTATTTGGATAAAGAGGGTCTAATTAGGAACAGTCAACATGGATTTATGCCTGGAAGGTCATGTTTGACTAACCTTCTTGAATTTTTTGAAGAGGTTACTAGGGAAATTGACGAGGGTAAAGCAGTGGATGTTGTCTATATGGACTTCAGTAAGGCCTTTGACAAGGTTCCTCATGGAAGGTTGGTTAAGAAGGTTCAACTGTTGGGTATAAATGCAGGAATAGCAAGATGGATTCAACAGTGGCTGAATGGGAGAAGCCAGAGGGTAATGGTGGATGGCTGTTTGTCGGATTGGAGGTAGGTGACTAGTGGGGTGCCTCAGGGATCTGTGTTGGGTCCTTTGTTGTTTGTCATGTACATCAATGATCTGGATGAAGGGGTGGTACATTGGATTAGTAAGTATGCAGATGATACCAAGATAGGGGGTGTTGTGGATAATGAAGAGGATTTCCAAAGTCTACAGAGTGATTTAGGCCAGTTGGAAAAATGGGCTGAAAGATGGCAGATGGAGTTTAATGCTGATAAATGTGAGGTGCTACACCTTGGCAGGACAAATCAAAATAGGACGTACATGGTAAACGGTAGGGAATTGAAGAATACAGTTGAACAGAGGGATCTGGGAATAACCATGCATAGTTCCTTGAAGGTGGAATCTCATATAGATAGGGTGGTAACGAAAGCTTTTGGTATGCTAGCCTTTATAAATCAGAGCATTGAGTATAGAAGCTGGGATGTAATGTTAAAATTGTACAAGGCATTGGTGAGACCAAATCTGGAGTATGGTGTACAATTTTGGTCACCCAATTATAGGAAGGATGTCAACAAAATAGAGAGGGTACAGAGGAGATTTACTAGAATGTTGCCTGGGTTTCAACAGCTAAGTTACAGAGATAGGTTGAATAAGTTAAGTCTTTATTCTCTGGAGCGCAGAAGGTTAAGGGGGGGGGAAGGGGGGACTTGATAGAGGTCTTTAAAATGATGAGAGGGATGGACAGAGTTGATGTGGACAAGCTTTTCCCTTTGAAAATAGGGAAGATTCAAACAAGAGGACATGACTTTAGAATTAAGGGACAGAGGTTTAGGGGTAACATGAGGGGGAACTTCTTTACTCAGAGAGTGGTAGCGGTGTGGAATGAGCTTCCAGTGGAAGTGGTGGCGGCAGGTTCGTTGGTATCATTTAAAAATAAATTGGATAGGCATATGAATGAGAAGGGTATGGAGGGTTATGGTATGAGTGCAGGCAGGTGGGACTAAGGGAAAAAAGTTGTTCGGCACGGACTTGAAGGGCCGAGATAGCCTGTTTCCGTGCTGTAATTGTTATATGATTATATGGTTATTAATTCAAGATTCTTTTGTAATTTTTCCCTGTAGCCACTTCCCCTTCAACTACATCTTTATACGCCCAATTTGTCAATCCCCCCCCCCCCCCCACTATTTAGTTTAAACCCACACGTGTAGCCCTAGCAAACCTGCCTGCCAGAATGTTGGTCCCCCTCCAGTTAAGGTGTAACCCATCCCTTTTGTACAGGTCACCCCTATCCCAGAAGAGATCCCAGTGGTCAATAGATCTAAATCCTTACTCCCCGCACCAGCCCATCAGCCACACATTCAGATTCCCTATCTCCCTGTTCCTGTCCTCACTAGCACGAGGTACTGGAAGCAATCCAGAGATAACCACTGTTGAAGTCCTGCTTTTCAGTCTTCTTCCTAACTCTCTGAACTCCCATTGGAGAACCTCCTTCCCAATGTCATTTGTGCCTACGTGCACAACTACTGCCAGCTGTTCACCTTCTCTCTCGAGGATGTTCTGAATTCAGCTCGTGACATCCTGAACCCTGGCACCAGGGAGACAACAGACTATCCTCACATCTCATCTGCCACCACAGAATCTCCTGTCTGCTTCTGGGACAATGGAGTCACCCACCGCTATGGCTCTGCCCGACGCCAGTCGAGTCCCTTCTCTTGGATTGGAGCCACCAACATGTCCACCACTCAGACTGGAAGCATCATCTCCCCCGACAGTTCCCAAGAGGGCATACCTGTTTTCTTTAGGCTCAGCCACCTGGGTTTCCAGCACTCCACGGTTACCACCCTTTCTCTCCGTCACACACCTTCATTCTTCCCGTATCATCAGCATGACAACCTCACTGTAGGTCCTGTCCAGGAAACTCTTGTTTTCTCAGGAGGCCCCAGGGTCATCCAACTGCTTCTCCAATGCCCCAACACAGTCCTTCAGGAGCTGAAGCAGGACACACTTGCCACAGTTGCAGCAGCCAGAGGCTCCATTCGTGTCCCTGGGCTCCAACATTCTGCAAGCATCACACAGTTTGATCTGTCCTGCCATGTGTTCACAGCATCCCATCCTCTCCTAAGACTCAAACTTCCCTCACAAGGCACTCCCCTAGAGCAGCCTTGCTTATATTGACTGATAAATTGCCTAATTTACCAATTTACAAACCAAATTCCTCAGTTTTAAACTGTTTTTCCCCTGTAACCTACCCACCTTTCCCATGGGTTTCAGCCAATAAGCTCTTCTCCCTGTTTCTCTTTGATTGCTTCTTGTCCAAGATCCACGTAAGCACTGGCTTTTTGGTGCGCTTTTTAAACAGTTTTTCCTCTCTGACTCGCCTTTCCCATGGATTAAAATAATCATTTCAATTTTGTGGTAGGAAAGTTACTGGAGAGGCTTCTGAGAAATGAGATACACATGCATTTGGAAAGCCAGGAGGTTGAGGGGTGATCTTATAGAGGTGTATAAATCATGAGGGGAAAGAGGTATGTTGAATGCATAAAATCATGAGGGGAATAGATATGATGAATGCACAGAATCTTTTCCTAGCGTTAGGAAATCAAGAACTAGAGGGTATAGGTTTAAGGTGAGGGGGGAGAGATTTAACAGTAACCCAAGAGTCAATGTTTTGCACACAAAGGGGTCATGGGTGTATGAAATGAGCTGCCAGAGGAAGTAGATGAGGTTGGTACAATAACAACATTTAAAAGACAACTAGACTAAGTGGGACCTGTTGGGTCCCATTGCCACATGGGAGGCCTGGTCCCCCAATGCAATATTCCACCACTCACCCATAGCCCCCAACTGCGCAGGCGCAGCTGACAGGTTCCCGTTGTTCCCCCTGATCCCACCCTGCTCACCTCACCGCCCTCCCCCCCACTCCACTGCTTACCTTCTCCCCTCCACCCCCACGCACTCACTCCATCCCCCACTCAACCCACCCCCCCCCCCCCCCCTATTCTTAGAGCCTCTCCGGCGGCGCAGGCATTCCCGCCCATTAGGGTTCCCATTGGCAAGAGTGTTTTATTGTCATATGCTCCAGATAGAGCAATGAAATTCTTACTTGCTGCAGCACAACAGAATATATAATCATAATAAATAATACAACAAAAACTCAGGAAAAAAAAGAACAAACAATAACAGTGCAATATTAATAATAATAATTGTCTACTGTAATTCAGAGTTTATGAAGTTGTAGTGTTTAACAGCCTGATGGCTGTAGGGAAGAAGCTGTTCCTGAACCTGCACGTTACAGTTCTCAGGCTCCTGTACCTTCTTCCCGATGGCAGTGGTGAGTTGAGTGTGTGGCCAGAATGGTGTGGGTCTTCGATGATGTTGGCTGCCTTTTTGAGGCAGCGACTACGATAAATCACTTCGATGGTGGGGAGGTCATAACCGGTGATGGCCTGGGCAGTGCTTACAACTTTTCGCAGTCTTTTCCGCTCCTGGCCGTTCAAGTTGCCGAACCAGGCCACAATGCAACCAGTCAGTATGCTCTCCACTGTACACCTGTAAAAGTTCAAGAGAATCCTCTCTGACATACCGAATCTCCGTAATCTTCTCAGGAAGTAGAGGCGCTAATGTGGTTTCTTTATGATTGCATCAGTGTGCTGGGTCCAGGAAAGATCATTGGAAATATGCATTCCCAGGAATTTGATTTTTTGACTCTCTCCACCATCATCCCAGTGATGTAAACAGGATTATGTGTGTCCTCAACCTTCCTCTTCCAAAGTCCACAATCAGTTATTTGTTTTTGCTGACAGAGAACCAGGTTGTTGTGCTGGCACCATATGGTCATTGTGACATAGAACACGCAGGTGTTACTGCGCAGGCGCAGCTGACGGGCATGGCAAGGGATTTATTAAAGCTTAAAATGTGAATAACTCATAAAATAAAACAACAATTTAAACGTTAAAGATTAGATTTATTCAGTTCAGTTCTTTCTTGTTGCGTCTCTTGTTGTGTTCTTCTCGATATCTCTTTGCTGTTGATGAAAAAAAGACACACAATTTTAATATAGACATTATTGAGTGGTCAAACTTTAACAAAGAAAATCTGAGAATTTACTTCAAAAGTCATAGTTCAACCAGCACGAGTTTAATGACAACATTCTTGGTAGATGTTCCATCCTTCAGTTAAACTTTGACATATTCCTTCACCATTCCTCGGCTAAGAGCCACATATAGTTGTCCATGCTGAAATACTGATTTCTCGACGTATATCAACACTTTCTCCATGGTTGGTCCTTGCACTTTATGGATCGTCATAGCAAAATTTGACTGAATGGAGAATTGGCTCCGCTGAGGGGAATGTCTTTGCCTTCTGTCAAAATGAGCGTTATCCTAGGAATGAGAACAATGTCATCTTTAAAGGCTCCCATGTTGATTTTCGCAATGATCAGATTATTGTGTAGCTCTTCCACAATCATCCTCGTTCCATTGCACAGCTTTGGGGGTTCCAAATTTCTCATTAACATGATCGGAGATCCTTTTTTCAACTCCAATTTGTGTGGTGGTAATCCAGAGATGTCGAATGAATCGAGGAATTCTGATGGGAACCATTAGTTCCCTAAGTGACAGCATTGAAAAAAATCCTGCTCTGGGGTTTATTCTCCTCGCCCCGGTGATTGACAGCGGGTGCCAGAAGGGTCGTCGTTGTCCCAGCTACGGACAGGAGAGAAGACCAATCAGCTGATCTTACGATTTTTAAAACTTAATAACTTTTGTAATATTCTACTGATCTGAACAAAACTTGGTGCGCTTGCAGCACAGGAGAACAGTGAGTAAGGGGGTGATAAATCGCAGCACTATTGGGTACTGTTTTTGCGCAAGACAACTCAAATCGGAAGAGGACAAGACGAGAGTCTTATTTAAGGATAGATAGAGATGGAATAGATAGATAGATAGATAGATAGATAGATAGATAGATAGATAGATAGATAGATAGATAGATAGATAGATAGATAGATAGATTATAGATTATAGATAGATAGATAGATAGATAGATAGATTATAGATAGATAGATAGATAGATAACTGGATAGATAGATTAGACAGGTACATGGTTAGGAAATGCTTAGAGGAATATGGGCCAGCAATGGGACTAGTTTATTTTGTTTAGAGATACAGTGCAGAAACATGCCTTTAAATTGGAGAACGTAAATAAAAAAAGAAAAAGAAACGGGCCTTCGGCCTACTGAGTCCGCGCTGAACACCGATCCCCGCACATTTGCACTATCCTGCACATACTAGGGACAATTGACCTTTATACCAAGCCGATTAACCTGTACGTCTTTCGGGTGCGGGAGGAAACTGAAGCACCATGGGAAAAGCCACATGATCACAGGGAGAACATCCAAGCTCCGTACAGACAGTCCCTTAGTCAGGATCGAACTCGGGTCTCTGGCGCTGTAAGGCAGCAACTCTACCGCTGCGCCACCGTGCTGCCTGGTATGGAACAGGGCATCTTGGTTGGGTTGGGCTGAATGGCCTGTTTCCATGCAGTATGACTCTATTATGTGTTAATAAATGTGTCGACTTAAGTTAATGATGTATGGGCTTGTGGGTCACTAACGTCGACGGGAGCTTAATTACAAAGAAGTGGATCAGAACAAGTGGGTTTTCAGCAGTTCTGTATTCCCCACAGAACATCTTATGAGCAGATGCTCATTCTTTATTTTAAGCATTATCTAAGGAAAAGGATTGAAAGACTCGGTAGATTACCCTCCTCACTACCACATGCCTCATAGCTATTCAACGCTCGCAGTAACTCTTGGATGTAATGCTTTCTTGATTCTCTCACTGCTGATTCTGCCAAATAATCTATTATAATATTGCTTTGTCGCTCTTTAGCTGACTGAGACTTTGAACTTCATGGATGTTTCCCTTGAGCTGCTCCACGCACAGCTGTACTGTTGCAGAGTGTCAGGATAATTTTACCAATTGTGCACTGAACCTTTGCTTTGTCCTCCCCTCTCCTCGGGCACTTTCACTGAATAGCTGGCTTTAGTCTACTTCATCCATTCTCTTGTTCGCTTATCGAGCTTCCTTTTGATTTGGGATGCATAACCAAATGATAGTGCTCCCTCTCCTCCTTCACTCTATAATTTGCCCCATCCAGATTCAGGCCAGTTTGCTCCCAGCTGTTATCAGGCAACAGAACTGTCCTCTCACCAGCTAGAATGCAGTCCAGACCTCCCATCTGTCACATTGGAAACCTTTGAACTAGTATAATCAAACTTTTTATTGTGCTAACTATTGTACCCTGTATCCTTTATCTGTACAATATGGATGGCTTAAGTGTAATTATGTATAGTCTTTTCCTTAATTGGAGAGCACGCAATATTGGCTTTTACACTCTACCTCGATACACATGACAATAATAATCTAAACTAAACATTAAGAATTCTGTACTTCTAAATATATGTTAATTGCATCATCTTACTGTTTTGCCATCATTATGTAATTATTAAAGTATCACGGTAATATTTGCTCCTGTCTTGGTTTCCATCTTTGTTTTTATCTTGTGCCATTTCAAAATGCATTTTTATTTTATAGTATTTTGAGTCATTTTCTCTCTCTTTCATGACCATCTTTATTGATATTGGTTTTGGATATTGGTTTTGGATATTGCTGTCACATGTACCAAGATACAGTGAAAAGCTATGACTTGCATGCTTTCCAGTCAAATTATACTATACACGAGTGTAATAACTAGTGCAAAGAGAAATGGAAAAACATCCTACACCCACAATGAGGTAGGTTGGAAGATTGGGACTACACTGTAACGTATGGGAGAGCATTCAGAAGCTTGATAACAGAAGGAAATAAACTCCCTGGAGATGCAAGGAACTGCAGATGCTAGTTTACAAACCGAGACAAATTAGTGGAGTAGCTCAACTGTTCGGCAGCATGTCTGGAGGAAATGGATTGGTGACATTTCGGGACAGGACCCATCTGCAGACCCACTGCGGTGGTGTGGGAGGGAGAAAGCTGAAAGTGAGGTGGGTGCGGGACAAAGCCTGGCAAGTGATAGGATAGAATGGACATAAAATGCTGGAGTAACTCAGTGGGGCAGGCAGCATCCCTGGATTGAAGGAATGGGTGACGTTTCGGGTCTGAAGAAGGGTCTCGATCAGAAACATCACCCATTCCCTTTATCCAGAGATGCTGCCTGCCCTGCTGAGTTACTCCAGCATTTGTGTCTATATCTTTGGTTTAAACCAGCATCTGCAGTTCCTTCCTACAACAAGTGATAGGTGAATATAGGTCAGGGAGAAATTTGATTGGCAGATGGTTTGACAAAGACCAGAGACGAAAAAACAAAGTGAGATAAGGAGACATGGATGGAAGAGACGTGAAATGGGAAGGTAGAGGAAGGAATTAAGATGGAAGGTGTGTGAGGAGGGGGAAATAAGTGTGCATCCAGGTAGGGCATGAGGAAGAGGAAAGGGGGGAAACCCAGGAAGGGGTGTTCCTGCAGTTTTCCCTTAGTTCTGTTGTGGTTAATGGTTGCACTTGCCAGTTTAATGCCTGTCGGCCAGTAATGAAGGATGATTTCTTCAGGTAGTGCTGCCAAGGTGGGGGAAGACCATGGAATGGAGATATCTTCTGCTGAGCATGTTATGCACCGATGGATGTTTTTGCCTGTCCACTCTGCGTACTCCCAGTAACCTTTGACTCTTTGAAATTATGTTATTCACAGCTGTGGAAGCTGCCATCGACTATAATCAAGGCAGAGATGAACTGAATTGCAGCCTTCAACTAGTCTAAGGGATTAAAGTAATTAAATCTAACATGCAGCAAGAAAGTAAAGCTGAAGCAAAGCCAGGTCAGATCAGCCATGATCTTCATGGCAGAAGAATTTGAAGGACCTATTCCCACTCTTATTTCTGGTGTTCTTACAAAATAAAATTATGTCACAGATTCCTTGTTTGGACCTGAAGTAAGCTTTATTAAAAGGAAAAGGAAAAATTTCTGAGGTGTAATAAATTATTTAATGTGTCATATTCTACACCAGGGCTGCTTTAAAAGGATACATCCATACAATGTAGAACCTTTGGAAAGTATCCATACTAACTACTTGCTCGGATGAAGGGCTGCTGACAGCAGTCTAATATGCATGGATAACACATTAAGTACTTTTGCAAAAACATTTTTTCCTGCCAAGCATTTTAGTAATACATTTGCATGAGGGAGTGGAAAGAAAAATATGAATTGTGAAAGCTTTCCTCATTTAATTAATCAATCAGTGCTCAAGTTTCATTTTCTCAAAATAGTGGAAAATTCACCTAACCCTACCTAACAGTATTAAGTTCACGTAACTAATAAGTACTGACAATTAACACCTTTTTCCCTTCTGTTTTGTTTTTCCTTCCCGCACTGCAATTAGGAAGCCCATGCGGAAAGAAGAGAATGGGACAAGTCGAGCTGAATATGCAATGACTGCCCAGAACAACAAAATGGCGGAGAGAAATAGCGTACTCATTTAAACTTTAAAAATGAAGCATCACCACCAAGTTGTTTCGAGATAGGAGTTTAGTGTGAAATGCACACTTACATGTGTGCTGAGTTTGGGGGAAAGAAAAGTCTTCTGAGGATAAGGACCTAATTTCAAACAAAAGTGAACACACATATTCCGAGCAGAGAAGCAGCCTGCCCTTTAGCCCAGTTGACTAATGAGGTGGAGGACAAAGCTGCCGATCAAATAAGAGACAAGACCTCACAAAAGGCATAATTCTTGCTTGTAGCCTCCATTAAAAGCGATAAATCAAGACGTCTTTGTACCCAGGTGAATCTCAACTTGTTCTTTCAAACATTCAATAAATTCCAAATGTTATTACTATTAATTTGGCACCAGAAGCGCTGATGTTGGAGTCTTTACCTGCACAAATAAAACAAGTCACAATGAAAGGGGAGAAGATTACTTCCATAAAGCCAATGGACCAACAAAGAACATGGCCGTCCATCACGCCAGGCAAATTTTCAGGCTGATTGACTATGCAATCCCTTTCTTGAAGACATTTCATTGTACCGATCCATTCAGAAAACATAGCCAGTCAGGTATTGTGTATGACCTTTCAAACAGGTGCTTTTTATTCTTTGTTGGCATATCATAATTTAATCGATAAAGCCTTTTCTACACTGGCAAGTCTGAAGTTCTTTTAAATCACAATAAAGTGTTTGATCAAAATTCACAAATTTGGTAAAACAGCAAGTTTTTTTTTGCCTCAAGACCAGGTCGTGTGATTTATATTTCATCAGGTCAAATGTTTAATTTTTATGATAAATATGAAATAGAAGTGGAAATAAACCATATTGCCTTGTAGATTTCCTCCCACTTTTTTTTTCTCCTGGCCTCTCACTTCCCCCATTCAAAAATTATTGGCTATTCCTCCCAGGTCTACTTTCCAGCCTGGTCAATGTCCAAAGTGCTGAAAGTCTGATCACCAAGCATGGGAGGTGCATGGTGGCACAAGAATCCCAAAGAATCACTAAATCCTTAAAGATATCTGACCTCAGTCCGAATTTGGTGACTGCTTGCCCTGAAACTGTTCCCTCCAGTTCTAAACTCTCCAGCCAAATGAAGCCACCTCAAAGAATCTACCCTGCCAATTTCTTCATGGAAACAAGTTTTTCAATGAAATCGCCTTTGTTTTGCTTAAAGCTCAGTGAGAATACGTTAATCTTTTTTCAAACTCTTCTCATAGGACAATCCATATCCCAGAAATGAACCTTATCATTTCTTCTGTATTGCTGGCAAGGCAACCATATCCCCTTGCAATTTGGACTAAGTCCACTCCGTCCTTTTATCCAGGTCGATACTTAGGGAGCAGGAATGAAATTGCTGGCTCCGCAATAGTATTGGTTTGCCGATCTAAACATGATTGCTCTTCTGTAATTTGGACCTTTTTATGAACCTTTATTTTATGCATCAACCCTTTTATGCGTTATCTTTTCAAATGGCTTTTTAAACAATAGTACACCATTCCTTCTTACTAATCTGGGCTGTGAAAATAGATTATTCAAACAATGTTAATTTTATAAATATATGTCCACTGCCTAATTAAAGTTTATTTTACAACAGCTTTACTAATAGGTAGCTGCCCCTCCAACTTTGTCAGACCAATCGATCACCAGTTATCTCTCTCACTTTTTTCGTCAATAACGTTTGCCTTTCTTTCAAACAAATGAGCATATTACAGAGCCTTAGTAATTTTGGAAGGTCATCTTTAATGAATCTGCTGTATGCGGATGCTAGGAAGCGGGCCATTAGTCCAAATAATTTTAACTGCCATTAGCCCCCTAATATCTCAATTTGCTTTAGGTTTTCACTCTCACTGAAACCTTCTTTGCCCTATATTGCTGGTGAACTTGTAGAAACAAGGGCCTGCAGGTGCTGGTTTACCAAAGAAAGACACAAAACACTCAGCGGGGTCAGACAGCATCCCCGGAGAATATGGACAGTGAAGTTTTGGGTCAGGACTGGTCTGAAGATCAGGGTCCCAACCTGAAATATCACCTGAGTTACTCCAGTGTCTTGTGTCTTTCCTTGCTGGTAAACTTACTGTTTTTCTGCAATAAAAACACAAATATATTAGTTTAAAGCCTCAAATATTTCCTTTTTGCATGTCATTATCATTATGTCAATATGTCAATTATTACTATGTAAGATTATTCCACCCCACTGCCCCTGCACCCTCATTTATCATAGTTGACCTCTGATTGTGGAACAACATTTTGGAAGCAGAGTACCATGATCTTTTGTTTTGTTTAACATCACAAAAGCAGGATAAACCACTTTTTGTCACAGAAAGTACAATCATACGGTGCTTATCATTACTCAATGTGCTCCTTTACTCCACGGCCTTGACCTTCCAATTTATAGTTATAACCACACTATGTGAATCCTCCCCTACTTTTTATTTAATAAAATGCATAGATGGCCATCCACAACACACATTATAAAATGTCCCGGACACTGATACCATCCCAGCCTGGTGTATCTGGAGTTTGTCCCAACAGAATAGCTCTCTCCCCAGAATATATTCCAGAACCCTGGCAATTGAAAACCCTGCAGCATTCTTCAAGCCACATTACCATGAGCGCACATGTGTGTGTGCGTGTGTGTGTGTGTGTGTGTGTGTGTGTGTGCACTTAATTGTCAAACTTTGAAAATAATCTTGCTGCATTAAATATTATTGGCAGAACAGGTTAAATACGATTATTCAGAATGACAGATTTTATCTCGCCTCATTATTTAAGTGATTTTTCCTTTTTTGTAGATTTTTTTTAAATATAATTTTCAACAAAGTTAACGTTCTGCTTTTTTAATCCAATTGTTTTGAATACAAATTAAGTCTTTGGGATTCAATATTCTTTTACTAAACGACGATTGAAGTTTGAAAGGTGATTTTCAATGTACACATTTCTACAATTGGCTTCAAAAACAATGCAGTCCAGTGTAAAAAAGGCTTTAGCTTATTCAGCTAAAATACATCTAACTGTAGCATTTTGTAAAACTAAAGCCATAATCCAAAGCTTTCCATTTAATTAAGAAATAATGATTATTTTCTGTGGTATCTGGTTAATAATATACACTACTGGTTTAAGTTATCCAAATCATAACGTACTTCCCAAGTTAACTACTTTCATTCATGTTCACGAATGATATGTGATAACATTGTGACTTATTACATATTCCACATACAAAAACAAGAATGTACATAGAATGAATGTAGGAATGGTCAGCATGGCATTGGTTCAGGACTAACTCCCTGACTGCATTCTTCTAAACAGTTTTCAAAGTTTTTAGAAGCATGTAAGAGTAACGGGACATTGTGAAAATATATCATTAGTACATATCTGTTGTAAATTCTGCAGTGGTGAAAAAAAAGACTTTGTGAAGATTATCAGACGATCATCAACATGTACTAGTGTCTACTAGTGTAGTCAGATGCATTGTGACCCTATTAAGTTCAGAGCAAGGTTTATAAATGTTAAGAAAATTCCTTTCAATCCAAATCCTTTCAGTGTTCTTTTGCCATCTAACCTTCTCAATGTTTCCCAGAGATATTGATTAGGGGGACAATTCTGTCACAGAAAGTACAATAAACTTGAGGCTTAGTTTCCTACATTTGCTGTGATTCTGCACTGGTGAATTTGTGGGCCAGTGGATAAATGTAGAAGGGGATACTAGGAGCAAGAAACCTGACTCGGCTGGTGACGCTGCAACACTGGACTATGTGCGTTCAGAACAACAAGCATATCATTGCAATATATGAGGGCTAAGCAATCTCACAACCAGCAGATCAGATCAATGATCTGCAGCCCAGCTACTCTAGTTGTGAACATGATGACCAATCCAAGAGTTAGGAGATGCAGGCTGCAAGAACATGTCCATACTCATTAGTGACAAGTCCAAGCATGCAAGAGTTTAGTTTAGAGATACAGAGCAGAAACAGGTCCTTTGGCCCACCGAGTCCGCTCCGGCTGCGATCCCCGCACATTAACACTATCCTCCACACACTAGGGATAATTTACATTTATACCAAGCCAATTAACCTACAAACCTGTCTGTCTTTGGAGTGTGGGAGGAAACCAAAGATCTTGGAGAAAACCCCACACGGTCACGGGGAGAACGTACAAACTCCGTATAGACAGCACCCGTAGTCAGGATCGAACCTGGGTCTTGCTGTAAGCCCTGTATGGCAGAAACCCTACCTCTGTGCCACCGTGCTGCCCTAAGTTGTAAATACATTTTAATTTGCAACCATGTTCTGTGAGAAATGTTGAAGATGATCTACCTTGGCTTCCTCCTAAGAGTTCCATCTTCACAAAACCCTGTCCTCCGGGACTTTGACAAACCATGAGATATCAGAAAATGGGAGAAAGCACTGGATACAGGAAAGACTGTGTATCCAGACACAATTTCCGTTTTAATGTGGAAGACCTATGTTCTTTTCCCAGCCACGTATCTAGCCAGATCTTCCAATGCAGTCACTGATATCTACCCAATTAGGTGGAAAATTGCTCATGTATCTCCTGTTCAACATAAAAACAGACCTGTCAAAATCAGCCAATTGCCATCCATTCCGCTAACTCACAAACATCTGCAAGCTAATGGAAGAAATAATCCACTGTGGTATCAGACAGTATTTATTCTCCAATACCATGGCCTGCAGATGCTCTCTTTGGTATGACCAAGACCATTTACTTCCACGCCTCATCACATTGGTTCAAACGTGAACTAAAGAGCTGAACTGAAGAAGATTGAGTGAGTGTGACTACACTTGATATCAGGCACCTTTATATTTGACCAACTGTGGCCACAAGGATCCCTGATAAGATTGGGGTCAATGGTTATCAAGGGGGAACACAATCCAATGCTGGTGATGCTTACTGGTCAACAATTGAAAATGATTGATGTTATGGGAGATCAGTCATCCTAGAACCCGGACATCACTGTACTGGTTTCCACAAATAGTCTCCTCAGCCCAACCATCTGCAGGTGTTTTATCAAAAACCTTCCTTCCTTTACAAGGTCAAAAGTGGAGATGTTTGCTGATGATTTAACAATGTATAATTCCATTTACAACTGCACAGTAATCGAAACAGCCCATAACCATATGCAGCAATGTTCAAGTATAGGCAGATAAGTATAGGCAGGTAAAATTTGCATCACAAAATTCCTGAGGAATGACCATCTCTTACAAGAGAGATTCTGGCCACCTACCCTCCATATTCACTGGCTTTACCATGTCCAGCTGTGCCAGCAGCCTGGAGATCATCACCAGCCAGAAATTCAACTGGATCATAGATACTGTGGCAGATCAGGAATTCCAAAGCTGTCCAAAGTATGCAAGGTGCAAATAAGGAGCAAGAATTGAATACTCTCCACTTAATTCCACCAACACTCAAAATAAAGTCATCTACATCCAGGGCAAGGCAACTTGCTTGACAAGTACTTGAGCTACGACCCTTAAAATCGTTACCCGATCTTCTACCCAAAACATTTATTCCCTCCACCATGGTGAAGCATGACTACACTGTGTACTGCCTTTAAAATATATTGTAGTTGTTTATTTAGGCTACTCTGACAGCAGAAATCTCAAGGGCAGCAGATGAACAATGAAACCACCATGAACTAACTCCTGCCGAATCTCACAATCCTACCTTGAAAATATGTCACCTTTCCTTCACCATCAGTGGATCTAAATCCCATCCAACAGCACCGTGAGGGTACCTTCACACAAAACAACTTTTAGCAGTTTAAAGAGGTGGCTTAACACCATCTACTCAAGTAAAATTAGTGCTGAGCAACAAACCAATACCCAACGTATAGTCTTGTTTTAGTTAATTTCACTGATAAGTCCACAATCTCTACCCGACCCATTAAGGATAAACAAACACATGCACCATTTACACATGTTCCAGAGTCCCAGTCATACCCAATGTGTTACTACCAGCTCTGACTTTCAGTAGTTCTTTGTTATTTTTCTAATGTAAACATGCAGCTCACATACTATTAAATGCCCTGCCATAACATATTGTAGTCCTTATAATTTACAACTAAAACATCTGCATGTCTGGCTCCATCGCTAGGTTCTGATATTCAGACAACTCGAAACTAAATAACCAACTCACTGAAATAACATTTGAGCATTTCCGCTCAAGAAATTAAAATATACTTTTATATTATTTACAATATTAGTTTTAAATGAATTTGGATGAATTATGATTAGACAGGAGCTTCCAAGGCAAGGAGTCCTGACCCAAAATGTTACCCATCCTTTTTCTCCAGAAATGATACCTGATCCGCTGAGTACGAGTGTCAGGGGTTATGGGGAGAAGGCAGGAGAATGAAGTTCGGAGGGTGAGATAGATCAGCCATGATTGACTGGAGGAGTAGACTTAGTGGGCCGAATGGCCTAATTCTGCTCTTATCACTTATGACATGAGTTACTCCAGTACTTTTTGTCTATGAGGAGTATTAATATTGGCTGCAACTAATACTAGTCTCAATCTCCATCGATACATAAAATGATGCAAGGTTAGAAACATTGCATGTCCACAACATACTGGACCTGGAGTGGAGTCATTTTCTATATTGCAGTGGTCTGATGATACCAAATTGCATATGATATTTAGAAAACAATAGCAGTGCGCAGTTGTCTAGCGAGATAGATTACTTTTTATTTATTTTATATTCTTATCTTGAGCGGACACCAGGGAAAGAATGATGGTGCAATAGCATTGCAAGATAGGTACTACAGCAGACTTCACTCGGGCTTCTCAATGATTCTGCAAGAATTGTATTTCCAATATTTGATTTGATGCCAGCAAGTGATTAGGTGGCTACATTTATTAGAGCTTCTAATTCACAGCTCCAGCAATCCAGGTTCGATCCTGACTTCAGGTGCTGTCTGTGTGGAGTTTGCACATTCTCCCTGTGACCAGAAGTATTTCCTCCGGGTGCTGCAGTTTCCTTCATATTCAAAAGATGTGCATGTTCTTGAGCAAGGCGTTAACAGCCTTGGCTTTGCCGTTGTCTCCCAGAATCCAAACAGAGTCCAGACACATTCCATTAAATGCTTGAAAATAACATACTTCCCAAATTTCTGCATTCAATTGAAAATTCCATAGGTGAGCAAGTCAAATAACCATGCAAAATAATGAACAGCCATTAGAGAGATTTCAGAATGCTATTGTCAAATCAAATTTACTGCAAACATCTTCAAACTCTTTTTAAATTAAAGAGCTCTCCCTGATCTGCAGTTCTAAGAGGTGCATGGAAAAGTGACCTTCAGTGTGGAGGCACATCTTTCACCAGCAGAAGGCTTTATGAATGTAGCTGGAATAAATCTTTAATATGAGCACCTACTTTGCTGTTCCTATTCCAAATGGGATGGCACGGTGGCACAGCAGTAGAGTTGCTACCTTACAGTGCTTGCAGCTCCAGAGACCTGGGTTTGATCCCGACTACAGGTGCTGTCTGTGCACAGTTTGTTGTTCTCCCCGTGACCTACGTGGGTTTTCTCCGAGATCTTTTGTTTCCTCCCACACTCCAAAGACGTTTGACGTACACGTTTGTAGATTGATTGGCTTGGTATAAGTGTAATTTGTCACTAGTGTGTGTAGAATAGTGTTAATGTGCGGGGATAGCAGGTCAGTGCGGACTTGGTGGGCTGAAGTGCCTGTTGCCGTGCTATATCTCTAAACTAAACTAAACTAAATTTAGCTATCTAGAGTTGGAGGCACAGTTGAATTGGCAAGGGTTGTCAGCTGTCAGCAGGATCGGGATTTGGGACAGGAGTCCAAAAAGTCCTGAACTTATGCCAGCATTTCACATCAAAGTTTTGGATTTATCAGGGAAATCCAGACCTAAGGTTCGAATAAGCAATGTTAACTAATAACAGAGTAAGAGAAACAAATTATCACATTAACCAAACCTTATTCACACAATACAGGCAGTTTCATTTAAAAAAAAAACTATTTATGATTGAATTTCCTATTTGTATCATCACTCGTCCCAAAAATGGATTTTAAATGCTCCTTTAAAATGATAAAAGCCTAGTTTTTAAAATACTAAATGATTGTGTTTAAAAGTTTCACCTCACCTTTTGGAAGAACAGCTTAATGCAAATTGCTGGATCATCTTTGAATTTACATCCATTCCCAGCACCTTAACACCTGGATCATTGTGGCTCTCTCAGCTTCCGCACCTGCACTTGAAAGCATTTTCTTGACCATGAACTTCTATGAAAGAACAACTCCGCCAACAACATACACTGGAATCCGAAGAAGAAAACTCCCTGTCAACTCACATAATAAGATTACTACAGCTGCAAGGCTTTTTGAAGTCAAATCCCACATCAGAAAAGGTAGATTAAAGCAGGATTGTCAACGAATTGCTGTGATGCCCCAAAGTGATGATCTGCATAAGAATAATTCACCCACAAAGGAAGGTCGAGAGGAATATAAAAGCAGCATAAGGGATCAAGATGAACTGCAGCAGAGATTTCTCTGCAATGCCATTACAAATAATATTGTGTTCATTTGCCAGGCCCTAAAACAGGCAGCTCAAGTACTTATGAGATATTAGATCCAGCTGCTATATTTTTTTAAGCAATAAGTATCCGATATTAAGTGCTGCACATATAATCACTCGCGTTGGTAGAATTTGCAACAGTAAATTTATCCAGCAATGTATTAGCTGTGACATGAACACTTAAAAGTATACCCACAATCTGTGCAGTTGCAATTGTAATCAAAATGTATTGCAGACACAGCCGATATTGAGAACTAGTGCATGAATGTAAATATTTAAGGATCAAAATATGCCTTTCATACATTTACAATGTGTGCAAAAGAAATATCTTTTTAAAAATGAACTTTGGGGAAAAAGTTAAATTTTAAAGATTAAACTTATTGGTGTCATCTTTTCAGCCCAAGCCTTTGTTACACATCTTAGCAAATATCACTTACTGCATAATGCTTTTTCATTGCTGATCCAATGTGTTAAAAATGTATCGTTATTTCTGTTTATAATGTTCCCACTGATTTAAATATTCTGTTTATAATGTACCCACTGATTTTATTTTTATTTTTAATAAAATTAAATATGGTAAAAATGATATTTTTAAAACATTTGTAATATATGACGCAAACACCTTGATTCAATTTGACCAAAAACCGAATATATCATCAAACCACCAGAATGAGTGGATATGCACGAAAGATAAGAATACTATGATGCTCATAAATGTATTGTTTGTTGGTTCCTCATGTATCTGCTATTGTAAGCTCATAATGCAACAATGGATTGAGAATGGAAAAGACATGCAGGTCACCAAAACAAATTATGTTACGCATTCAATTTATTGCTTACAAATTGGGTTGCACGACTTTCTGACAGGTTGTATACCAGGTTGAATTGCACAGATTACAGTATGCACTTCACCCTAGCGCCCACTAAATCTTTGGGGCATTATGTCCTTCCGCAGTAACTCAGTTGCAGATGGTGGGAACTGAAGACCTCACCCATTCTGGGAGAGTGAGAGAGAACCGCAGTGTCAACACCAAACGCTAAACAAGAGAAGTTCACGTCAATCGCTGCTTCATCTGTAGGGACAGTCTGAGTTCCTGGGTGGTGGGAAGGAAAGAGGTATAAAAGCAAGTGTTGCACATGTTTTGAGAAGATGGTGGAGATGGAAGAGAGGGCCTGAACATTGCAGAGGGATTGCAATCATTGGAATGCCGGAAGGGTATGGGAAGATATGTGTGGTGATGGAATCCCACAGAAATTGAGAAGCATTATCCATTGAATGTGTAGATGGAAGGCGAGGATAATTTTCAAGAAATTCAACACCATCCAGGATAAATGCACCCATGTGATTGATACCCCATCAACCACATTCATTCCCTTCAGCATTAATGTGCAGAGGCACTATAGGTACCCATATGACTCTGACTGGACCTCCCACAAATATTCCAGTGAGATAGCATACAAGAGTGGCCAGATTTTTGCTATTTTCAAAGTCCAGTTCGGTCCACGCGCTTAGTCTTCTTCATCAGGCATGCCCCAGGCTGATGCAGGGCCTCCAGCCGCCACCTCCGTCCAGTTCAGCCAATGAACCATTGTTCCTCTCCTCGTTCGGCCACTATCAGTCCTTGTCCTCCACTGTCGTTTCCTGCACCATCCTCTCCGGTTCTCGAGGGATGAGCATGGGGATAGATAGACAGACGGACCGGACAGACAGACAGACAGACAGACAGACAGACAGACAGACAGACAGACAGACAGACAGACAGACAGACAGACAGACAGACAGACAGACAGACAGACAGACAAGAAGGATCTCAACCCAAAACATCACCCATTCTTTCTCTCCAGAGATGCTGCCTGTCCTGTTACTCCTACATTTTGTGTCTATCTTCTATATATATACTAGACTAAGTGGGACCCATTGGGTCCCAACATCACACCGGAGGGCTGGTCACCCAACGCTATATTCCACCTCTCCACCAAATCCAATATTGGTGGCCAGTGGGGGGGTTGAGCTTTCTGGAGCACTAGTATGAGTGCTGTGGGCTGAAGGGACTGGTTTCCAGAGGGTTAGTATGGATATTGCGGGCCGAATGGATTCTTGGGCTGGCGGCTCGGTGGGGGGGGAGCGAGGGGGGGAGAGGGGGTGGAGTGGCAGGGGTGGAGGGGGATGGATAGGGGCGGAGGAGAGGGAGGGATGGAGAGGGAGGGAGGAGATGGGGAGAGGGGGAGGAGAGGGGGGATGAGGGGGGAGGAGAGGGGGAGAGGGGGGAGGAGAGGGTGTAGGAGGGGGGAGAGGAGAGGGGGCAGAGAGGGTGGAGGAAATGGGCTTCCTCTCTGTCCCCCCCTCTCTGCCCCCCTCCCTCTCTGCCCCCCCTTCCTGCCCCCCTCCTCTCTGCCCCCCCTCCCTCTCTGCCCCCCCCTCCCTCTCTGCCTCACCCCTCCTATAGGGAGTGGTGAATATTAGGACCTATGGGTGAGTGGTGAAATATTGCGTTCGGGATCTAGCCCTCCTCTGTGACACTGCGCCCCCGCCACCCTTCAATCGCTACCCCCTCCTCTCCTTCTACACCCCCGCCCTCCCTTTCTAGCCATGCCTGCGCAGTTGGGGGTTATGCATGAGTGGATAGGGCGGGGGATGGGGTAAAGGAGTGAATGAATAATATTAACATAATATCAAGGGGGGGGGTTAGTGTGTGTGGGGGGTGGTTAGTGTGTGTGTGTGATGCCAAAGGCCGCCCCCTCCCCCCCCCCCCCTCCCGTAACCGCGTGTTGAGGGAACAGGACCCAACGGGTCCACCTTGGTATAGTATATAATTAAAATTTGAAAAAAATAAAAATTATATATTTTAAATCAGCAATAAATAATCTAAATTTGGAATCATTAAATGGCAGTCTTGTAAAGTTAATTTTTAATTCCAGTGTTGCTCCTTTGACATATTTAAAGATTTAGCACATTAATAATTATTTTCTCACACTGAAATCTATGTATTTATGAACATTGGAAAAACACCCTTGTTTTGTCATTCAAGAGATTGAGGCTGACCGATGAGCTAACTCTGTTTTCTGCCAAGTGCAACGTTTACCACATTAACCACACAACCTCGTGCTGCTCCCTGCATTTTTACGCCAGGTTTTCCAGCATCAAATTGTCCCAGTAGAGCCTTGAGAGGAAAAGGGCATTTTTGACAACAACGTGATTAACAGCCCAGTTGGTGAATGTTGTTGTCCAATTTACCCCTTAATAAGGTCATCCTTAACAAATACGTTTGATTAGTTTGAAAAGTCTGCAATATATTTTCTTTAAATAGACTAATGAAGTTGAATGCCCTTCACGTCTCCCCAGGGTTTCCCTCATTATTGATTGGTGTCTTTAGTATGACCAAAAAAATAAGTAAAAGACCTCCGAAGCTTTCAATGAAACCTCGGAGCCATTGACAGAAAAGAGATTATAATGTCTTCTGACAAGTGTTTTAAGCAGAAATTTGTGACGTTTCATGTGGACAACCTTGTTCTCATGGAAGATGATATAGGAATAGGAATTAGTTAGTTTATACTTGACTGATCCATCCTTATGAGAATAATGCCATTAAGATGGCACATTGCCAGATGATGAGTTTCAGCTCATAGAATTTTGTTGAAAGGAAAGATGCCATAAGGGCTTGTGCCAGGGCCAGAAGGCAAAGAAATTCATATGCCATTAATCAATGTTCTTCCTTTGATTCTTTATTAACAGTTGGATGGATAGTCCTTCAGGAACAGTCTTGTAGATTAAGCAAATCAGATGATAATATAACAAATAAACTGCAGAAACTGTTTTTGGAAGATGTGCTAAAAATCCTTCTGATTGGTGTTGTGATCCAGATAGGGCACCTTAGTCAGCTTGGACGAATTTGGCCAAAAGGCCTGTTTCCATGAAAGGAATTGCAGAGGGTTGTGAATGTATCCCAGTCCATCATAAACCAACCTCTCCCCCCCTTCCCCCCAATCCCCCCCCCCCCCCCCAGTATATTGCACTCTGGCATATTTTCTTTTGCATTATCTGGTGTATTTCTGTATGGTTTGGTTGTATCCTATGTAGTACAATTTGACTGCACACTGCATTTGACATTTGACATTTGACATTATCTTGGTGCACCTGACAATAATAAATCAATACAAATCCATTTACTCCCCACCATCTCCACCAAAAGAAACATCGTCCCACTGCTTACTCCATCCAGCTCAGCCTTCTCCTCTTTAAACACAATGTTTCCTCTCCAATCTATCTTTGTAATTGATCACAGGAACAGATTCTGGAGCTCCTCCAATGCCAATTCATCCCTCCTATAATGTGGTGTCCATGTATGTGCTCCCAATGCTGTAAATATTCTACAATTCTATATTATATAATATAATATGTCTTGGATCCCAATACTAATCAGAACGATTTTTAGCACATCTATCAAAAAAACAGTTTATGAGGTATATTCGTTATATTATACCAATGCATCCTGATTTACAAGGATTTAGATCTACTGTTTTCAAATTTTCCCATTCATTTGCTAATTGACGACATGGTGTCCTCATTTATCTTTTTCTCTGGCATGATTACAAGTCATGTTTTTACTCCCTGATAAGAAACTCTGAATTATGCATTTAGAAATGCTTTCATTTCGTTTGGATTCTCTTTTAATTTTCTTCAAGGCCTTTTATCACTCCATCTAGTAATACATTCAAAACGTGTATTAAATAATTCTTCAACAAAAATGAACATAGTTTTAACCTGTTTTAATATGTTAGTGAGTAGCTTTCATGAGGCGAGGGTATGCTCTGATGAACACATTTATGGTTCTTTGTGCTACCACTGGGAACAGCTTTATGAAGGGTTGGTTACTTACTCTAGTATTTTACAGCACAATTAATTGAAAGGCCATGGGAAAAAATCTACTGAGGTCCCACATCAATATCTTGTCAAAGGTGCAAAATAGTCCTAATTTAAGTGTAGTAAGCGTGTCAAAGGTTATGGGGAGAAGGCAGGAGGATGAGATTGAGAGAGAAAGGTAGATCAGCCATGTTTGAATGGCAGAGTAGACTCAATGGGCCAAATGGTCTAATTCTGCTCCTATAACATGTGAACGTCTGAAACTGCGATCTCTACAGGTCATCGGCATGTCATGGCCTCAACTAACATCCAAAATGACAAGATAGTATAGTGTCCACCCATTTTATGGTAGTTTGAATCATGCTAATTCACCATTATAGAACTCACAAATCAATTTGAGATATGGAATACAAATTCACTTTGATGGAATGTGTGGAAGAAATGTAAACAAAGAAACAAATGTACACAGAGAACTGAACCAGTTTACCAAAGACAATGATCGCAGTCGACTGGTTCACACCCGGAGGTCACTTAAGAGATATGCTTTGGAAACTCATGTGGCAACTCTTTCAGGACACGAGGAACTGCAGATGCTGGAATCTTGAATAAAACACCAAGTTTGTCAGGCAGCATCTGTGGTGGGCATTGATTGGTGACATTTCAGGTCAGTACCCTTCTTCAGTGACAATTCTTTCTATTATACTAGTACAATGATTGTCAGTTGCTAGTTCACAGTGGGAGGCCTGTAAACGATACATTACCAACTAAAGAAAACTCAAAGTGCCGAATTAACTCAGTGGGTCAGGTTGCATCTGTGGAGAACATTCTCCTGCTGAGTTGCTCCAACACTTTGTGTCTTCTTTTGTACACCAACATCTGCTTGTTCCTTGTTTCTACTGCATCAAACATCATAGCACCCACTTTTAGTTAATTGAACAACAAATCTGTCTGTGCGCAATACAGTTGGAATTCCCTTGCCTGTAGACCAGGGTGTACGAGATAAGGGTATTAGCGATATGAAAATCACTGCTAAAACCTTTGGAGACTTTGCGCCCCACCCAAGGTTTCCGAAGGTTTCCGAAGGTTTTTGTCAGTCTCCCTAATGGTCGAAAGTGGTTTCCTTTTTAAAAATCGGTAATTTATTAGTCGAAGCCGGTTGTGATGCTAGTTGAAGGTGGTTGCCGGAGTACCTCCGAGTACCTCCGGGAACCACACGGAAACCTTGGATGGGGCGCAAAGTCTCCAGAGGTTTCCGTTCAGGTTTCCTAAGTGGGACAGGGGCATTACACTGTTGACATGATTGAATTTCTAAGCCTTTATGCTTTAAAGGTTTGGGAAGGAAATAGCTCTATGAAGCAGGCCTGATAAGAAAGGGTAAATAATCTCCTGCCATGCTTACAATTGTATCACTCTTTGCTTCATCCGACACTGACCTTTATTTTGAATTGTGTGCTGGATTTTCAAGCGGGTTGATAGAATCTGGAAGCAAATAAACTGATCGGTTTACAGCACAGAGCTCCAATGTCACATCACAATCTAATGGACTTTTTACCCTTTTCCATTTCAATTTTTAGTTTTAGTTTAGTTTAGAGATACAGCATGGAAACAGGCCCTTCGGCCTACCGAGTCCGCGCCGACTAGCGACTACACTAAACGCTAAACCAGTACACTAAACACTATCCTACAGTCTACGGACAATTTTTACTGAAACAAATTAACCATACAAACCTGTACATCTTTGGAGTGTGGGAAGGAATCCAGGACACATAGGGAAATGCCACGCAGGTCATGGGGAGAATGTACAAACTCCATACAGACAGCACCCATAGTCAGAATTGAACCCGGGTCTCTGGTGAGGTAGGGCAGCAACACTACCACTGCACCACTGTTATCATCACAGCTGTTTCTTACATTGAATATTAGTAGAATTTTGGGTGCCTTGCCATGCCATTTTATTTCAGCCAATTTAGATCATACAACAATTAAGAATCAAGCTGATTTTTTGTATTAAACTTTGATTTAGCAGAGAAATACAAGTTTAAAATGCACACGGAATGGCAGGTACTGGTTTATTTAAAAAAAAAATAAAATGCTGGAGTAACTTGCTCCCAGTGGGTCAGGCACCATCTGCGGAAAACATGGACGGGTGGACTTTTCCATCGCGGAACGGGAGAACCCTTGCTGGTGGTTGCCAGAGAGGAGTGCTCCGATCGCTGGCCTGGTGACTTTGCATCATGGGGGTGTGGTCTGCGGAGCTTCTAGCCATGGGCGTGGCGTGGACTTGCCATCCCTTGCCTGCAGACCAGGGAGTCTGGGGTCCC
The DNA here is from genome assembly GCA_963514005.1 of Raja brachyura. The sequence goes on from OY740789.1 coordinate 21,929,508, forward strand.
TTGCCGGGGATCGCCGGAGAAGATCTCCGACTGCCTGTAATACCCTGAAGCCGCGGTCTCCAGTAGGAAAGTGCCAATTCGGGCTCTCCAAGCCGTGGAGTATGTTCGACCATCCTGACGTCAAAGTTTAGATCATCCCGACGAGAGGGCCTGTACATCCGGCCGTCCATAGCAGCGACTACGGAGGGTTCATGGCCCCAACCATTGATGAACAAAGGAATTTTGTGCACAGTGGAGAATGCTGTAGTGGATGTTTGTGTTAAATTCTATTGTGTTTTGTGTGTTCTTTTCTGGTTGGGATCCTTCTTCAGACTACCACAACTGTGGGGAAGCCATGCAGCATTTCTGATGAATTCCTCAACTAAAATCGTTAATTATGATTAGCTTTGAGGATTCTTGGGTAATGAGGGGGGCATGTGCTCGCCTCTCTGAGAATTGGTGCCGTTTTTAAATAAAATGTGGAACAGAAATGTCACATCATGTGACAGACAGTGGGATTGCTCCCCTGTGGTCAGTCATGCTGTATAGTTGGTAAAAATCAGAATTAAAAATGATATTTCTTCAAAAAAGTTAGTTATTTCGCATTAATCAACTAAAGTTACTCAATAGGAATACTTGGCGAAGTTAGTTAAACATGCATGAGCGACAAGTGCTTATAATATGGGTGAGTTGAGTTTAGTTTATTGTCACTTGTGCCAAGGTGCAGTGAAAAGGTTTTGTTGTGTGCAAACCAGTCAGCGGAAAGACAATACATGACTACAATTGAGCCATCTACAGCGCACAGAAACATGATGAAGGGAATAACGTACATAATGTTTAGTGCAAGATAAAGCCAGTAAAGTCCAATCAAAGGTAGTCTGAGGGTCTCTAATGAGATAGATAGTTAAGGGCCTGTCCCACTTTCACAACCTAATTCACGACCTTTTTTACTCGTGGACATTTTTCGTCATGGTAGAAAAAGCGCCGCGACCTACTTGATGCCACGAGTACCTACGACTAACATCACGGCCTGCTACGACCCACCTACAACCTCCTACGACCTCGTGACGACCATGTTGCTAGTATGAGTTAAGGGCAATCTCGACAGAGGTCGTGAATTAGGTCGTGAAAGTGGAACAGGCCCTTAACTCAGGACTGCTCTCTAGTTGTAGTAGGGTGGCTCAGTTGCCTGACAACAGCTGGGAAGAGTCGGGTCTTCAAAACACTGGGACTAATTATCCTCACCAGGTTTTCCTTTCTATTAGAACAATATAATATGAGAATATCAACTTAATCTGCGATTTCCAATGGATGCCAAAAGAGATAGCTAAACTTTTAAATTACTTATTTGCTGTAAAATGTAAATAATAGAGCTTTGAAATTCTACTTGCAGCAAGTTCTTGGATATCATGCCAGTATTTCAGCCACTGCGTGAGCACATAGGGGCCCATTTATGAACCACTCTATCTGTCGTTCATCAGATCATGTCTTGGACACATACTAACTGCTGAGTAATATGTAAGTAAGATTCCTGTATTCATTGTGGATCCCTCCTTAGTGCTATTCAGTCCAGACCTGACATTGACTCCAGATATTATAATTATAGTATAATTGAGTGATATTTGCATAAGGGGTTCATTCATGACATTCCGATTGATTTCCGGTTTGTTTTTCTTAAGATTATGATTTGTACGTTTGTACATTTTCCCCATGAGTTTTCTCTGAGATCTTCGGTTTCCTCTCGCATTCCAAAAACATACAGGTTTGTAGGTTAATTGGCTTGGTATGATTGTAAATTGTCCCTGGTGTGTGTAGGATAGTGTTCATGTGCGGAGATCACAGGTTGGTTCGGACTCGGTGGGCCAAAGGGCCTGTTTGCTCGCTGTATCTCTAAACAAAACTAAATGCATTAAATACACATGCATGATACATCTATATGTATATCCCTAACAAGATTAATAATTATTTTGGGGAGAGATGGTGTAATCCACATCCATACCACCAGAAAGTAGAAAGAGCCACGTCCTGTCTAATGTATTAGGAAAATGAAATTCCCACTTTAAAAAAATACTTGAAAAATAAATATCTAGTGTTTATTCAATGAAACAAAAATGGAACATCAAATACAATTGTTTGTTATAATAGAGTGCCTCAAGCTATAATGCATTGATATGAATGTCAAAAAATTATTAAAGAATGAAATTAAGTCCCAAGCAAACAATGTTTTCCAATACTCTCAGAAATAAAACACCTTATTATTGGCATTAAATTGCTTGTTATTCATAACTTCTTAGCAAAATATTTTGCAAGGAAATTGAAAGATACAATGGTTCATGTCTCACACAGAAACGTCAGCTTTTCACTGTACCTCGATTCACATGACAAAAAAAAAAACAAAAGCAGGTCTGTGCAAAGTGCAGGCATTTCTCAGTGTGTCAACACATTTAAGATTCCCAAAGTCCATAACTTCCTGGCCATTTATTCACAGTGATTTCCCAAATGTGCTTCAACATTGGATTGCACATGGAGCACAAACCTGCATCAACTCCCCAGCAGGACATACTTGGTGAAGGAATAGATATTCCAATTACCTGAGCAAAACAAATGGCAGGCCAGGCAGCATCTGTGGAGGCAAATGCACAGATAATGTTTCGGGTCAGCAACCTTCTACAGTTTGTTTTTTGTTCAGGATTTTCTCAGAAGTGAGAACTAGTATCAGTTACATTTATGTGTAGGAAGGTACTGCAGCTGCTGGTTTAACCTGAAGACAGACACAAAAAGCTGGAGTAACTCAGCGGGTCAGGCAGCATCTCTGGAGAAAAGGAAAGGGTCAAGGTCTGAAGAAGTCACGACGCAAAAAGTCACCCATTCCTTATCTCCAGAGGTGCTGCCTGACCCGCTGAGTTACTCCAGCATGTTGTGTCGATCTAAGGTTGTACTGAGGTGAAAGAAAGATTAATGCTTGCTGTAACTGTAGTTTGTAAATCAGAAGAGATTGATGTGATATTTGGAAATAAGTGAATGAGCTTTAGGGCTGAGGACATGGATGGAAAGTGCCTTTCCTTCAACTAATAGCTCCTGCTCTTTTGGTTGAACTCAGCCTCTCCAGCAAGAGAAGGATACATTAGTATCACAGAATGTAATGAAACGTGGGGATGCTGCGATCTTCAGGGTTGAGTTATCTACACTGTTCACACCTGCAGTGAATTGTGGATATGAGTTAGGCAGCAATGCTCTGTGCAAGGTTAGGTCAAAGGACGTAAATTGACCGGAAGTGAAAATGAACTAGAGAGGAGACACGAGGAACTATCAATGCTGGTTTACAAAAAAAGGACAAAAAGTGGATCACTGAAATGTCGGAGACACTTCATCTTGAAAGATTAAGACTTGTCCTTCTGGGCAAGTTGGATCAATTCAGAGGGATATGGCCTCCATTTATTGATTATTTAAAGGGTCAAAGTGGTTCGGTGCGAGAACCTGACTGATGCCTGAACGAAGAAATAGACGAAGATTTATATATAATAACCCATGATATATCTCCAATGATGTACAAACTGCTTAATACTTCATTCATTTTTCTGAATCTCTATCTTTATTTTATTTTTCTCTTATATTTCCTATCTATAAAAAATGAAAAACTCATAGAAGTACAAATTAGAAATAATTGTTAATATTAATAATATTAAGAATGTATATGACATGTATATCCTTATCTTGATATGTACTTACTTCTAATTAAAAATATTTAACACCAAAAAGTGCTGGAGTAACTCTGCGAGTCAGGCAGCATCACTGGAGACCGTGGATAGGTAACGTTCTGGGTTATCGGACCAAAGATGGGTCTTGACCTGACACGTCTCCTGTCCATGTTCCCCAGAGATGTTGACTGAGCTACTGAGTTACTCCAGCCCTTTGTGAAAATGGACCAGTAATGTTTGGTGACAGACACAAAGTGCTGGAGTAACTCAGCCGGTCAGGCAGTATCTCTGGAGAAAAAAGATGGGTGCCATTTCAGGTCGGAGCCCTTCATCAGACTCAATCACAGAAGGAGAGTAGTGAGAGAGGGTGTCACGGAACTCCCGTCCGAGAGAGGAGGGGAACTTCTTCAAAGTAGGCATACCTTGAGGAGATTTCGCAGTGGAGCAGGCAAAATGTGTAGAAAGAAACTGCAGATGCTGGTTTCACATAGTGCTGGAGTAACTCAGCGGGACAGGCAGCATCTCTGGAGAAAAAGGATGGGTGAGGTTTTGGGTTGGGAACCCTTCGTCAGACTGGCTTTAGTGATTTGTGTTTTCAACAGAAATTTTCCAAGGCACAAATGGAAGGTTTAATCTTTTAGGTGCATTCTGCATTTTAGATGTTGATGACCACCTTTGTTATCCCTATCCAACTACAGTTTGTGTCTTTAGCTTAGTGCAGTCAAATCCTTTTACTGGACATGAACTCAATGTCAGTGATAAAGATACCTGCACTTGCCGATGAACTGCATGCGGTAGTCCCCTGGTCCCTTTAAACTGCCAGCTGGCCGAACCTCATGTTGTTGTCAGTCCTTTTCAATGTAAGTTCCTTCATTTGACAGTGAGTCAAATCTTGCAAACAAAACAGCTGCACAAACTTTAACAGATGACTAAGTCAAGCTTCCTGGCATAGCTGGCTGTCTGCCCTGCCAGTAACTATGAATGGTTTGCAATGTCAGGAATATACAAAAGCACTTAAAAAACAAACAAGAAATGAACAAATTAAAATTTAAGACATTAACAGAGTAAAAGGCTACATATGTCTCAAGAATCAAAACACGTAACTGAAGAATTAGATCAAATAAATATGAATGTATCTGAAAGCTGATCAAAAAGGCACAGCAGCGCCTTTACTTTCTGAGGAGGCTCAAAAAAGCCCACCTGTCCCCCCAGATCCTGACGAACTTTTACCGCTGTACCATAAAAAGCATCCTGACCACCTGCTTTACGGTATGGTACAGCAGTTGCACCGTGACAGACAGGAAGGCACTACAACGGGTGGTGAAAACCACCCAGTACATCATCGGTGCCCCGCTCCCTGCCATGGATGCCCTCCACCGTAAACTGTGTCTGAAACGGGCCGGGAAGATCATCAAGGACCCCTCACACCCTAACCATGGACTGTTTGCCCTCCTACCATCAGGGAGGCGGTACAGGAGCCTCAGGTCCCGCACCAGTAGGATGAGGAACAGCTTCTACAATAACACCATCACACTGCTGAACTCGGAGTCCCACCGATAGATTTCTCCAGTCTCTACGTCCACATTGTCTGTATTCTGTATTTATTTTCTATATTGCTATCGCTACGAACTGACGCTAAACTGCATTTCGTTGTACCTATACTTGTATTTGTGCAATGACATTAAAGTTGAATTGAATTGAAAAACAGGCAGCGGGGCAGGCAACATCTCTGGTGGAAAGGAATAGGTGACATTTTGTTTCAGAACCTTTCTTCAGACTGAAGATGGCCATCAGGTGATGTAGAGTGGTGCAGATAAGGAAGTGTTGCGTTGGTGATGAGCTTTTCTGTGCTGTTTTATATTGAACACAGGGCTTTGAATGCACCAAGGGTTTCATGTGACAGGTGGTCAGTTTTCCTCTATAGCTGCTCATTGGCCTTCATCGGAGGTCCCTGCAGCAGAACACATTTGTAAATCTGTGGAAACAAGGAAGTGCAGATGCTGGTTAACACAATAGGACAAGGGAAGGGTCCTGACCTGAAACGTCATATATGCAGTGCCCTCCATAATGTTTGGGACAAAGACCCATCATTTATTTATTTGCCTCTGTATTTCACAATTTGAGATTTGTAGTAGAAAAAAAATCACATGCGGTTATAGTGCACATTGTCAGATTTTAATAAAGGCAAGATGTTTTATACATTTTGGTTTCACCATGTAGAAATTACAGCAATGTTTATACATAGTCTCCCCATTTCAGGGCACCATAATGTTTGGGACACATCAATGTCATGTAAATTAAAGTAGTCAAGTTTAGTATTTTGCTGCATATCCTTTGCATGCAATGATTGTTTGAAGTCTGCGATTCATGGACATCACCAGTTGCTGGGTGTCTTCTCTGGTGGTGCTCTGCCAGGCCTGTATTGCAGCCATCTATAGCTTATGCTTCATTTGGGGGCTACTCCCCTTCAGTTTTCACTTCAGCATATAAGGCATGCTCAATTGGGTTCAGATTGGGTGATTGACTTGGCCACTCAAGAATTTATCATTTTTTAGCTTTGAAAAACTCCTTTGTTGCTTTTGCAGTATGTTTGCAATAATTGTCTTGCTTTACAATGAACCGTTGGCCAATGAGTTTTGAGGCATTTGTTTGAACTTGAGCAGATAGGATGTGTCTATACACTTCAGAATTAATTATGCTACTACCATCAGCAGTTGTATCATCAACCAAGATAAATGAGCCAGTACCTTCAGCAGCCATACATGTCCAGGCCATAACACCCCCACCACCGTGTTTCACAAATGAGGTGGCATGCTTTGGATCTTGGGCAATTCCTTCTCTCCTCCATACTTTACTCTTGTCATCACTCTGATATAAGTTAATCTTCGTCTCATCTGTCCACAAGACCTTTTTCCAGAAATGTGGTTGCTCTTTTAAGTACTTCTTGGCAAACTGTAACCTGGCCATCCTATTTTTGCAGCTAACCAGTCGTTTGCATCTTGCCGTGTAGCCTCTGTATTTCTGTTCATGAAGTCTTCTGCGGACAGTGGTCATTGACAAATCCACACCTGACTCCTGAAGAGTGTTTCTGATCTGTTGGATAGGTGTTTGGGAATTTTTCTTTATTATAGACAGAATTCTTCTGTCATTAGCTGTGGAGGTCTTCCTTGGCCCTTTGCGATTAGTAAGTTCACCAGTGCTCACTTTCTTTTTAGCAATGTTCCAAACAGTTGATTTTGGTAAGCCTAAGGTTTGGCTGATGTCGCTAACAGTTTCATTCTTGTTTCTCAGTCTCATTATGGCTTCTTTGACTTTCATTGGCACAACGTTTGTCCGCATGTTGATAAACATGTTGGTGGCAAGAACAGGAAAGAAGACTATTATCTGAATGGCGTCCGATTAGGAAAAGGGGACATGCAACATACCTGGGTGTCATGGTACACCAGTCATTGATAGTAGGCATGCAGGTGCAGCAGGCAGCGAAGAAAACGAATGGTATGTTAGCATTCATAGCAAAAGGATTTGAGTATAGAAGCAGGGAGGTTCTACTGCAGTTGTACAGGGCCTTGGTGAGACCACACTTGGAGTATTGCGTACCGTTTTGGTCTCCTAATCTGATGAAATACATTCTTGCCATAGAGGGAGTACAGAGAAGGTTCACCAGACTGATTCCTGGGATGGCAGGACTTTCATATGAAGAAAGACTGGATAGACTCGGCTTGTACTCGCTGGAATTTAGAAGATTGAGGGGGGATCTTATAGAGACTTACAAAATTCTTAAGGGTTTCGACAGGCTAGATGCAGGAAGATTGTTCCCGATGTTGGGGAAGTCCAGAACAAGGGGTCACAGTTTAAGGATAAGGGGGAAGTATTTTAGGACCGAGATGAGAAAATCATTTTTCACACAGAAGGTGGTGAATCTGTGGAATTCTCTGCCACAGAAGGTAGTTTAGGCCCGTTCATTGGCTATATTTAAGAAGGAGTTAGATATGGCCCTTGTGGCTAAAGGGATCAGGGGGTATGGAGAGAAGGCAGGTACGGGATACTGAGTTGGATGATCAGCCATGATCATATTGAATGGCGGTGCAGGCTCGAAGGGCCAAATGGCCTATTCCTGCACCTATTTTCTATGTTTCTAAACAGCAATAAAAGTTTCCAAAGGTGATGGAAAGACTGGAGGAAAGACTATGTACTGAGAGCTCTCTTATACCTGCATTAAGGAGGCATTTAAACATACCTGAGCAAATACAAACACCTGTGAAGCCATGTGCCCCAAACATTATGGTGCCCTGAAATGGGGGGACTATGTATAAACACAGCTGTAGTTTCTACATGGTGAAAACAAAATGTATAAAAATGCCCTTTAATAAAATCTGACAAAGTGCATTTTAACCACATGTGATTTTTTTCTATTACAAATCTCAAACTGTGGAGTATAGTGGCAAATAAATAAATGATGGTTCTTTGTCCCCAACATTATGGAAGGCATTGTAGGAAGGAACTGCAGGTGCTGGTTTAAACAGAAGATAGACACAAAATAGCCCCATTGTGGGTGGCTGTGTGGGACGGTTGGCTGAGAGGGGAGTGAGTGAGTGAGTGTGTCTGTGTATGGCAGGAGAATGGGGTTAGGAGGGAGAGATCAGCCATAATTGAATGGCGGAGTAGACTTGATGGGCCGAAGGGCCTAATTCTGCTCCTATCACATTATCTATATGTGAGTATGTGCTAGGTGGCACCTACATGTGAGCCTGCAGAAGCTGGTTTACACATAAGATAGACACAAAATGCTGGGGTAGCTCAGCGGGACAGGCAACATATCTGGAGAGAAGGAATGGGTGATGTTTCTTCAGACTTATATGTGAGCATTAATACATAATCCCCATGCAACAGAACATGATTCCAATTGACAGAACACTTTACCACCAGATCTGGACCTTGCCCTTTTGACCCACCGTGTGTATGCGAGGCTTACTTCATTTTTTTTTTAAAGCACACACTAGCATTGTCCAAAATCAACCCCCTTCAAACTCTTCCTCTTCACCAATGTCACCCCAACTTCCCTCCCTGCTTCTCCCTCCAGAGTCCTTCCCCACCCTATCCCATCCCATAGCTGTGCCAATCCATGCCCCTTCCTCTTCCCCTTCACTCCTGAAAACCCTTTCTAATAAGCATCCCGCCCCGATACTTCATGTATCCACTTTCTCCACAGATGCTGAGTTGCTCCAGCGTATTGCGTCTGTTCGTACAATTCATGTACCATTCTCCATATCGGGAGGTTCATGGATAACTTAAGTTATCTAGGACCAAGCTTTTGAAAGTCATTCATGCGAGAAAACAACCGGCTGTAATATGAATGGGTTAAATTCTATCAAACAATCATCAGCATTTTAATACATTCAACAAATCTAGAAAGCCTGATCTGAGAACTGCCTCTGCTGTGGATGTGTTTGTTTCAGAGATTCAAGCACTGATTACATTACCAAAACATCACATGCTTTTCGGTCGAAGCAATCCACCTGCAGCTCAAAGGTTTCCATTTGCAACCTTATTTGGATAATTGGCTGGAAATAGCTTTGTTCAAAAAGGTCAGAGTGAACTGTTTAGATTACATCCTCCACAAGACAGCATATAAAGCCCTTGGAAAATCTATGGCGCAGATTCAAAGTCCCAGAGTATTATCTTAATAGGAACCAAATTCAAATCATAGTCACTATGCCAGAGGAGCATCAGGAATGCAGGAGATACAGCCAAAATCAGATCTTCAGCAATTTTGAGAGCTCATAAACTTGACTGATTAATGGAAGCAGAGGACTGCATATCTCCTACAAATTACTATATTAAAAAAGTTTGAAAGCTATATACTAAACAATACAAAGTGGCTTAATCCAAACACACTAATCAGTTGCCAAATACAGTTAGGGACATAACTATATCAGAATTCGAACATATTTTATGTGATAGGAGCAAATTAGGCCATTCGGCCCATCAAGTCTACTCCACCATACAATCATGGCTGGTCTGTCTCTACCTCCTAACCCCATTCTCCTGCCTTCTCCCCATAACCCCTGACACCTGTACTAATTCTGAGTTGGATGATCAGCCATTATCATATTGAATGGTGGTGCAGGCTTGAAGGGCCGAATGACCTACTCCTGTACCTATTTTCTATGTTTCTATGGTTCTAATCAAGAATCTTTTGTAACAAATATTTTGTATTTCGAATGAATTGGTTCTAATCGGGCAACACATCTTGCCTGTACACATTAGTCTACCAACTACTAGAACTATTATCTACCTCATTGGAGACCCTCAGACTATCTTTGATCGGACATTACTGGCTTTATCTTGCATTAAATGTTATTCATGTCATTCCCTTTATCATGTATCTGTATCATGGCTCGATTGTAATCATGTATTGTCTTTCCGTTGACTGGTTAGCATGCAACAAAAGCTTTTTTCTGTAACTTGACAATAAATTAAACGGTGGCGTAATGGTAGAGTTGCTGCCTTACAGCGCTTACAGCGCAAGAGACCCGGGTTCGATCATGGCTACGGTGCTGTCTGTACAGAGTTTGTAGGTTCTCCCCATGATCTGCATGGGTTTTCTCCAAGAACTTTGGTTTCTTCCCACACTCCAAAGATGTGCAGGTTTGTAGGTTAATTGGCTTGGAATGATTGTAAAAATATGGCCCTAGTGTAGGACAGTGTTGATAGAAACATAGAAACATAGAAACATAGAAATTAGGTGCAGGAGTAGGCCATTCGGCCCTTCGAGCCTGCACCGCCATTCAATATGATCATGGCTGATCATCCAACTCAGTATCCCGTACCTGCCTTCTCTCCATACCCTCTGATCCCCTTAGCCACAAGGGCCACATCTAACTCCCTCTTAAATATAGCCAATGAACTGGCCTCAACTACCCTCTGTGGCAGAGAGTTCCAGAGACCCACCACTCTCTGTGTGAAAAAAATCCTTCTCATCTCGGTCCTAAAGGATTTCCCCCTTATCCTTAAGCTGTGACCCCTTGTCCTGGACCTCCCCAACATCGGGAACAATCTTCCTGCATCTAGCCTGTCCAACCCCTTAAGAATTTTGTACGTTTCTATAAGATCCCCTCTCAATCTCCTAAATTCTAGAGAGTATAAACTGAGTCTATGCAGTCTTTGTTCATAAGACAGTCCTGACATCCCAGGAATCAGTCTGGTGAACCTTCTCTGCACTCCCTCATGTGTCCTTCCTCAGACCAATGTGCGGGGATTGCTGGTTGGTGCTGATTCAGTGGGCTGAAGGGGCTGTTTCCGCTCTATATCTCTCAATTAAAACTAAAACCAAACTAAACTAGTGTGCTCAACTTCCTTTGCAGCCTCCACTATACAATAGCTCACCCTTTCCAACTGAATTTGACCACTTCATAAGGAAATAGCATTTTGGAATCAGTGCAGAGATGTGAACAAAATGTTGGTACTTTCGGAGTGAAAAACAGTGAAGTAGCAAGTTTATCATATTGGTTAAAGCTCACTGTGGTAAGACACAAACAGGATTTTAATATTGATAAATTCATGATTAGCTTTAAATTCTAATGCCTGAAGTTCATCATGAACAGTGAAATGGTATTGCATTTTCATTTCATTCTTTAACAACTAGTTGTGTCACAATCCATGAGGATGTGTCAGAAAATAATATAGTAATTAGATGCAGATGCGGTAAGATCAGATAAGATTTTAAAGTCTGGTTCCATTCAAAAACATAAGCAACATGGATTTATTTTAATCCAATACCTCTGAGAATGCTCTTTTGGTTTATTGCATGTGGTTTTAGTCTTCAATTTTTTAAGACCTCGACCAATAAACTCTTGACTTCCCACATTCCCATATTCCCATAGTTCCATATTCCCATATTTCCATTTTCATCAACAATAAAGCTTTACCAGAAGATGAGATTGCCCCTGCCAGAATTTCACCAGAGTCATGAAGAGTTCAGCAGTGGCCTGGGAACAGTGGGCTGGACGCTCGCACTAAAGGCCGTTATGATGTATTCCCCATATCCATTCTGCGAGTTTAGTTTGCTATCATGTGTGCCGAGGTACATTGAAAAGCTTTTGTTGCGTGCTAACCAACCAACGTAAAGACAATACATGATTACAATCGACCCGTCCACGGTGTACAGATACATGATAAAGGGAATAAAGTGAATAACGTCTAGTGCAGGATAAAACCAGTAGGGTTCGATCAAAGATAGTCCAAGGGTCTGCAATTAGTTAGATAGTGATGCTGGAATCTTTGCAACCTCACCAAAGCCTCATTCCATACCTCTAGGCTTATCAAACCCAAAACTGTGAAGAAAAACATGAAGACTAGGGAACTTGGGACAGTTAAAGATGTTTTGAGAATGGTCTGTATTATGGTCAAGGAGATGCTGGACATCCTAGTGCCTCCTGTGCCTGATAAAATATCTCTTAGGACGTGGTGGGAAACTAGAGAAAAATTGCGGGAGCCCTGGTTGAGTTATATGGCTCATTGAAAGGCACAGGTGATGTTCCGGATGACTGGAGGGTGGCTAATGTTGTGCCTCTATTTAAGAAAAGCTGCAAGGACAAGCATAGGAACTATAGACCAGTAAGCCAACTGTGATAGGTAACAGTATTCTCCACCATTCCTGGCCATGTCTTATGCTGCCATGATTGGAAGCTCTACATTACCTTTCCTCAATGTTGCCCTTTCTTCCCACCCTGAAGACATAAAAACCACCGAGTTGACCAAGGTTTTCATTATCACTACTAATATCTCCTTGTACCCTGTTGAATCGTTCTTGATGGTGATGGTGTGAAATACATTGGGATGTTTTACTCAACACAAAGAATTGCAGATACTGGTTTACCAAATAAGACCCAAGTGCTGGAGTAATTCAGTGGGTCTGGAAGCTTCTCTGAGGAACATGGATAGGCAATGTTTTGGATTGAAACCCTTCTTCAGACTGATTCTAGAAGAGGGAACAAAACTGAAAGAGAATGTCTAGCAAGTGATAGGTGGATACAGGTACGTTTTTTTAAATTGGCGGATAGTTGTTTGTGGTGCAGTAAATATCTCGACCATAAGCTCCCTCCCTCCAGTTGAATGTTCTTTGAAAGAACCTCAGGTCACTGCATGAGCAGTGGCACCTTCAATCACACAGTGAGCTAGAGAGACGCTTTATTCCCCGTCAGCCCGTGGATAATCTCCAGTGTTGTATCTCCTCCTGGTGGATCCGCACAGAGGAGCATGTCCAAAGTTCTCCTTCCAGACCTGTCTCCTTCCATTGGCTGTTGCCTCTTAATGCATCAGGTGCATAATGCATTTGAAGCCATGCTGAGCAAACTCTTGAGAAATAAAAGCGGTTCTTCCAAAGGAATGTCACCTCAGTGCAAATGAGCATTGGGCAGATGTTGAAGGAGTGAAACTGCACCATAGTCCCTCCATGCCTGCAAAGACCTGGCATTCCCTTAAGTTCTTGCAGCTTTTAAATACCTTGAGCAACAGGACAATTAACAGTAGATGAATAATGATCCTTGTCGCTTCCCACTCAAGCTTCAACCAGTTCATTATAATTACAGGGTGTGGGCTGTACCGGCCAGGTCAGCATCTATTGTCCATTCCCTGAAATGAATTACATTTCAGAGAGCAGCTAAGAGTGAATCCCATTGCTGTAAATGTGGAGATATACATTGAGGATGGCAGATGCCCCTATTTGAAAATCATCAGTGAATCAGATAGGATTTTACAATAATCCAGTTGTAACCATTACTATGTATAGGTAAGCACAGCAGATGCTGGTTTAAATTGAAGGTAGACACAGAATGCTGGAGTAACTCAGCAGGACAAGCAGCATCTCTGAAGAAAGGTCTTGACCTGAAGCGTTACCCATTCCTTCTCTCCAGAGATGCTGCCTGTCCCGCTGAGTTACTCCAACATTTTGTGTCAACCTGTAACCATTACTAACCTATTAATCCCATTTTCTATTTATAAGTCATAAGGTCATAAGTGGTAGAAGTAGAATTAGGCCATTCAGCCCATTAAGTGTACTCCATCATTCAATCATGGCTGATCTATCTCTCCCTCCTAACCCCATTCTCCTGCCTTCTCCTCATAACCTCTGACACCCGTCTGTACTAATCAAACATCTATCTATCTCTGCCTTAAAATTATCCACTGACGGCCTCCACAGTGTTCTGTGACAAAGAATCCCACAGATTCACCACCCTCTAACTAAATGCATTTCTTCTCATCTCCTTCCTAAAAAAACATCCTTTAATTCTGAGGCTATGACCTCTAGTCCTGGACTTTTCCATTTGATGAATTACATTTCAATGTCCCAGCTGTTGATTTGTTTCAAATTAATGTCTGGATGTTAGCCCAGAGTTTGAACCACTCAGTTACAATTCACCAGATTGATCCACTCTCCTCAGCGTCAGCTTGCTGCGGCTGTGATCCACACACTGCAGTGTGCTGTGACAACGCAGCAAAATCATGTTGGGAGCACATCCCTCCCCTGTGACCTCAAGCACTGAGAAGGACGAGAGAAGAAGCATGTGAAGCATCACCTCCCCAGTCACACATCGTCCTGCCTTGTGACATGTTTTGCCAATTCCATTGCAACCGGACCGAGGGCCTGGGATTCCAATCTGTCACTTTTGCAAGAGCACCTGCACCCGAAGCTACCAGAAGACCTGCCCCACCCCAGCAGAGCAGCACAGAATGGGTCATAGATGTGACTCACATTGCCAACATTGCTTATTTAATGTGTTTCAGTAAAATCTCAAAGTAAAAGAGACCATCATTTTGTTTAAGCTACTAAAATAACATCTAGAATATCTAGCCTTTTGCAGAAAACTATGGTACAAATAAAGATTTGAAAATTACACATCAGCACAACAGACCCAATCCAACATACTGAATTCAACTCTGCTAATTAATAAATCCCATTAGAAAAATCCCATTGGACTTTGAGTATTTTTGAGGTAGCAGAAGCTAGAGAATTTTAAGAGGAAAAGGCCTGTCCCACTTGGTGGTAATTTGCGCGTAATTTACTCGTCATAATTTACGCGTCACAATGCACGACGAGGCACATTACGCACGCATGGTGCGTGGTGACGTACGGAGTGATGCGCAGTCGCGCACGTCGCCCCAGGATTTTGTGATGTTATAAATCTTCGCACGCCATCTGCGTGACGCACAAATGACGCCCAAGTGGGACAGGCCCTGAAGTAGATCCATTTTTGAAAGATCAGCTTTTTGAGGGCTGTGGGAAATTGGCACTGATGGGGTAAACACAGCGATTATTAAAATTATTTGTTAATAACTGCAACGAGATTAAATCAAAATGTAAAAAGCTTTTTTTTTGTAACTGAAGATATTGTTTAAGTAACGTAGGCGTCACACACATCCTACTGTGTTTTTGCTTCTCCTTGTCGATGCTAAGTAAGAAACAAATTAACACACAGAACAGTCACTTATGCAGAGTTGTATTGTGAATAATAACAGCCCTGTTTTATGTCATTACCATCTATCAATGCCTCTCTGTATTCCCAGATGGCAATGCATTTGGCACTTCAACATTCCTCATGTACTTGGAGATGCCAAAGCCAGTTGTGCTCTCTGGTGCAGTAAGCAATGCATCACCAAGCCGAGGAAACAATGAGATGATGAGATCCTGAGGATGCACTCAGCTGAACGAATGAATCAAAACAAGTCTCTCTCCTCACTCATCTCCTCACAATCAGAGCCTTCAATTTGTTACGCAAGCTGCTAGCATGACTATAAGAAAATATATTTTTTAATAATAAATTCCAAAGAACCAGTGTACAACTAGAGTGACTTTAAAATGGAAAATAGTATCAGGCTTTTGAACAGGCCTTCCATGAGCAAAGGTACCGTGTAGTTCCTGTACCTCTACCCCATTGTGGACATTGGACATTTTGTATGCAACTGATGTGCTGCAATGCTGAGAATGATATTCTGCACTCTGTATCCTTCCCTTTGCTCTATATATTGTACTTGAGTTTGACTTGCTTGTATTTATGTATAGTTGATCTGATCTGTTTGGATAGCATGCAAAACAAAGCTTTGCACTGTTCCTCGGTACAGGTGACAATAATACACGTTAATCTAAACTAATGCAACTTAAGGGCACCATAGCTTAAAGCCGAATGTAGGGTAGATAATGGGAATCATTTTTTCAAAAACTATTAGAAAAGCTAAAATTAAACATTTCATAGAATAGATATCTCATATTCCAAAAAGGAAGATTGTGTTTGACTATCATTATCAAATTTTTCAAGTGAGGTTGGATAAGGGTATAATAGATATAATATATTTAGGTTTTTTAAAGGCCTTGGATAACATACAGCCCAACAGATTCATGATTGAAATCAGAATAAATGAAACCAGGAGACAAGCAGCACGAGCGATAGCAATTTACCAGGAAACAGAAAATAAGAGTACCCACCGTTGTCATCCTTTACATTAATTGAAGTAGGAAATACAACAGCAGAATTTGGGAAGGTGTACACTATGGCAAGTTAAACTAGTCTCCTCAGCATACACGTGATCCATATCCCTCCATATCCATGTGCCTATCTAAAAAACACTTCAACGCCACTATCGTATCTGCTCCCACCACTATCCCTAGCAGTGTATTTCAGGCATCCACCATTCTCTGCATAAAAATACTTGCCCCGCACATCTCCGTTAAGCTTTGCCTCTTTCAGCTTAAAATTATATCCTCAAGTCCTTGACATTTTCAGCTAGGAAAAAAGTTCCAAGTTTGTCCTCTCATAATTTATACTTATTTGAGGTCTATTAATCTTCAACATTCCAGAGAAAACAATCCAAGTTTGTCCAACATTCCTCTATAGCTTACACCCCTAATCCAGGCAGCATTCTAGAAGCCTCTTCCGTGGGTTTGAGGTTCTGACCTCGGCCCGACTCGCTCTGACCTCGACCCAACTTTGGCCCGACTCGTGCCGACCCCGAGTTTCCGACCGGGGCCCAACTCTCTCCGACCTCTAACTATACTATGTAGCTGGCTTGAAGGGCCGAATGGCCTACTCCTTCACCTATTGTCTATGTTGCACCAGCCTTCCTCTTCCAAGTAGCAGAGCAAATTCAGGTTCCTGAGGTAAAAGGCAGATATCCCCGTCAGCTAGTTCAACAACTATTGTTTTTGATCCAACTGATATCATACAAACGGGTAATACGATAAAAGAAAACAGCTTTTAAGGAAATTCATCACTTGAAGACAGCCTTGAATCCATTAGACCTTTGAAAAAAAAGTCAGTAGCCAGGAAACACAGCAAAAGATCACTTCAGTTTGTCAGACATTCAGCATGCATTTGTGCACGTATTCACTGCTCATTAGGATAATTGTATTTCTATCTCTAAAGCATCGCAAACCAATGGAGTATAACTGGAAGTGATAGTTTGGATTGGAACTGGTTTGATATTTTTGGTGGATAATGATTATAAATAGTACAGAGGACCGGTGTGCAAAATTGTTAAATGCTGTGCCATAAATAGTGCAGAGTAGAACTCCTTGCAAAGATTAAGTTTGCAGATATAATTTGGCAAAGTGATTTGACATATGATAGAGGAGGAGAAAAAAAAGTTAAGCTTTATTCTCATCACATGTACCAAGGTAGAGCAAAAAGCTTTGTTTTGCGTGCTATCAAATCAAATTGGATAATACCGTACATAAATACAATCAAGCCAATCTCAAGAACAATAGGTAGAGTCAAGGGAAAGGTACAGAGTGCAGAATGTAGTCTTTAGCATTCTAGCGCACCAGTTCCAGAGATAATATCCGTAATGAGTTAAAGGTGAATCAGACTGTACGCTGGCTTATGGAAGCACTGTTCAGAAGTCTGATAACAGAGGAGAAGAAGCTGGTGATCCCTCAAGGAAAGTCTGGAATTCTGTCAGCTATGGCCACCTCCATTCCTTCCCAGGAATTAATCCCTTCCTTCGGCATTCATGAGATTTATGGCTGATTGAGTAAACGGCGAATGACCATATGGGTTAGCTAACAGATATGACCATATGGGTTAGCTAACAGATATGACCATATGAGTTAACAAACGGATATGACCATTTAAGTTAGCAAATGGATATAAGATTATATCCGAAAGGTTTCTGCTGAAACCCCAACTGCAGAACCCATATTGCGACAACCGACAAAACTCCCCCAAGCTTACAAATAGCATTCTATGTTGTGGAATTTTTTATTACAAATAATTATACTATGGGCTGCAATGCACCCTGGCAACAGAAGGAGAGAAATGCTCTGTTATGAGTAATCCAACACAAGGTATCATCTAAAGCTGCTGTCAGTGTCCCCTCTTCACCGCTGCCTAAAGCTTTCTTCACATGAGCAGTCACCCAACAGGATGTAAATGAGCTGTTAAAATTGATACACCTCCAACAGAGATTGAGTGCTCCTGACCTATAGCCAAGAATTAAAATCCATGCAAGTCCAGCGCATGTTGCATCAATCCTTTCCATCATTGAGGCAATTTAAAGATTCTCAAAGCCAAAGGATCTTCATCAGCTACCATGGTGTGGAATCAAGTTTGGCAATTGTAGGAACAAGTTCTGCAGGCTGCAGTTCTGCAGCCAAAACACTCCAAAAAAACCTTAAGAGAGCAATGTTACAAAAATTTGAGATTTTAAAATCAAGTCTGCAATTTATCCAATCAGATAAAGCATAAAAAGGTTTAATTTGACATCTAATTCACTTTCATATCTTCAGTATTAAAAAAGTTATGGCCATTTTCATACTCGGAAATTAGCATCTTGTTTTTGCTTTTCCATTGACTTAACTCAAAAGCTGTGATCGAGGACAGTCAAAAGCCCATAACTTTCTTAAAAATTAAGAGAACTCAATGAAATGTTCAGTTATTATAGATTAAAGCATTCTGAAACAAATATGAAACAATCTTACTTGGATGACCTGAAATTAAAGCATATAATTAGTCAGTTACCTAATTGTAGCTAATTACAAAATTCAATTACTAGATCTAAACATCTATCCATTTCTTAAGAAAAGAAATGCCTAAGTGTCCAAATAACATTCACACAATAATTCACAATATAACAAGATTTTTAAATCTCATTTTCATGAATTTATAGGCCAAATTGAAGGAATTTAGTGTTTAATTCCCGTAAATTAATGGCCATTTAAATCAACTTGCGAGTGGGTTTTTGTGGAGCGCGATGGATTGGAACGTTGCGGTTTGCGGTGAATTTAAACCTCAGTCGGCAGGAAAAATACTGCCGGTTCGTATATATTTTTTGTCCCCTTTTTGCAACATGAAATTTTGATTAAAGGCTTCCTATGAACCACGTTTTTATGTAAAAATAAACTGTACCTTCTTTTGTCCCCTAAGTAAGGTCCGTCCCGTTGTCGGCGTTCACGGCATTAAAAGATGATTTTTAATTCACTCTTGCTAATAAATGATCCAGCGTAGTTTAAAAATAACTCCATAAAACAAATGTCGGAGTGATTTCTCTTTAGCAATAAATCCCCTGAGATTGATCGATTTGAATTGTCTGGCGAAAAATGGCATTTTAAACCCGCCCCCCTCTCAAAGGCGCCAAAGTCGCGCACACGGGCAGTGGCAGAACTGCAGCGCCGCTGAAGGTAAGTTTTGTAACATACCTACTTAAGACCATAAGACATAGGAGCAGAATTAGATCTGAAGTCTGAAGAAGGTTCTCGAACCGAAACATCTCGAACCATGCCAAACCAAGCCACGATGCAACCGGTCAGCATGCTCTCTACTGTGCACCTGTAGAAGTTAGAGAGTCCTTCTTGACAAACTGACTCTCCGTAATCTTCTCAGGAAGTAGAGGCACTGATGTGCTTTCTTAATAATTGCATTAGTGTTCTCGGACCAGGAAAGATCTTCAGAGATGTGCATGTCCAGGAATTTGAAGCTCTTGACCCTTTCAACCATTGACCCGTTGATATAAACGGGACTGTGGGTCCCCATCCTACTCCTTCCAAAGTCCACAATCAGTTCCTTGGTTTTGCTGGTGTTGAGCGCCAGGTTATTGTGCTGGCACCATATGGACAGTTTCTCGATCTCGCTTCTATACTCTGACTCATCCCCATCAGTGGTACGTCCCACACCAGTGGTGTCGTCAGCGAACTTGATGATGGAGTTCGCACTGTGACCGGCTACGCAGTCATGAGTATAGAGTGAGTACAGCAGGGGGCTGCGCATATCTAGTCATTGAGGCACGTCACCTTGCTCTTCTTGGGCACTGGTATAATTGATGCCCTTTTAAAGCAGGTGGGGACCTCAGACCTCAGAAGTGACAGGTTGAAAATGTCCGTAAAAACTCCAGCCAGTTGGTCCGCACAGGATTTTAGAACATGATCGGGTATACCATCAGGTCCAGGCACTTTTCGAGGGTTCACCCCTCTGAAGGATTTCCTGACGTCGGCCTCTGTGACTGAGACTGAAATATCATCACAGCGAATGTGGGCTCGGGAAGGCACATCGGTGTTCTCCCTATCAATGCGTGCGTAAAACGCATTGAGCTCGTCAGGGAGTGATGTCTCGCCGACATTCGAGCTGCCTCCTGGTTTTGCCTTGTAGGAAGTGATTGCATTCGGACCCCGCCACAGCTGGAGAACATCTGTCTCATCCTCCAGTTTGGAGCAGAAGTCCCTTTTGGCCTTTTTGATGGCCTTACCAAGGTCGTATCTGGACTTCTTGTAGTCCTTTGTATCATTAGATGTGAATGGTCTCACCACCCTCTTGCTAGAGGAAATTTATCCTCATTTCCATTCTGAAGGTATGTCCTTTTATTCTGAGGCTGTGCCCTCTGGTCCTAGACTCTACCATTACTGGAAACTTCCTTTCCACATCCACTCTCTCTAGGCCTTTCATTATCCGATAGGTATCAATGAGAGACCCCTTCATCCTTCAGGCCCCAAGACTTCAAATGCTCCTCATAGCTCAAGTGTCAAGTCAAGAGTGGTTGTTTGTTATAAACACTGGGACCAGAACAATGAACTTCTTACTTGCTGCAGCTTTAGAGACACATTAAACACACCACCAAAAATAAGTATGTTTTATTATGAGGAACCTGATAAGATTGGCATTTGGTATTGGTTTATTAGTGTTGTTGGGCTGTTATTGTCACTTGTTCTGAGCTAAAGTGGAAAACTTTGTTTATGTGCAATACAGTAAAATCATGCTATATGTTACGGGTCCCAAGGTTGGGCACCGTAAAGCAGATAGATAACCTGTATAAAAGCAGGTGTGAGAAGGCAAATGAGGACACAGTGCATCTTAATTCATCCCCAGGTTGCTTCTGCTGGTTGTTTTATTCAATAATCATGTAAACACAAAACATTGCTCTTATCATTGGTTCAGTCATCCATTTTGTCTCTCCCTAACACACCCATTTTGTTACAGTTTCACTCACAGCCCATTCTTTCCTATGTTTCCCTTGTACTCAATACACTCTCTGTGCGATTTACACACTTGTATTTTTGATTTTACACTTCAATAAATATTATTAGGCACTTAATTAACCTTCACTGTACATTTCCAGCAACATGCTAAAAGTTGACATTTGGCCTTTTTTTTCTATGCCATATCCTCATTGCAATGTCTGCAACCACTACAGGTTATGGAATGACCTAATAAGAAACATGCCCATGCTACACATTATTATATCTTCCAACCCAGCACACAGAAACATTAACAACCAGTAACCCACTAACTTCAACTTTCTTAACACCCAAAACAACACAGAAACTTCACCCAACCATATTCAAACCCCAAAAGTGCATATTTGTGTGGTCCTGACAGTCTACCAACCTGTATAAAAGCAGGTGTGAGAAGGCAAATGAGGACACAGTGCATCTTAATTCATCCCCAGGTTGCTTCTGCTGAGATGGGGGGGGGGGGGAGTCCCTTGCTGTTTCCAGTCCCCGCAGCAACTGGAGTAACACAGAGGTTCCCCCTCACTGCTGCACCTTATAAACTGCCAATACACCATCACATAAATTGAATCAATGTGGGCACACCGTCTTAGATGCGCCACACGCTCCCCAACAACAAAAGTGGCTCCTGACACTTATTTCAAATCGCAAGTGTCCATTGAAAATAATCAACAATCTTTCACAGACTCAAAAATATTTACAATATTCAAAATCTTCAACTATAAAAAAATATATGACTCTAGTTTGATTACATCACCACTGTTCATTCTCAATAACCCTGTACCGTACATGGCAAGTATGAATATTGGACCATGGGTGCACACTGGAATGATGGCCTGTACAGTGGGTGAGTATAGGGCATGAGGTACGTGCCAATAGTGTTCACAGCAGGAAATGGTTGATAGGTCGGATGACCAAGAGATGAGTAGGTGAGCCTTTGGACTGGCCGTCTTTCCCTTGTGGACCGTCTCACTGTAACAGGGGATCCAGGTTCAGAAGGTGAGAGAGAGTGATGCTCGAGATCTGCAACAATCTTCTCATCTTGTTCAGTGTCATGGGGAATGTCCTGATCATCCTCCTGTTGTGGTTCGCCTTCATCTGTTGAGTGTCTTTTCCATTGATCCTGTGGCTGTATTTCAGCTTCTGGTGGCCTCAAGTCCATTTCAGGTGATATTTGGACCACCATCCGTTCTTGACTTCTTTCATGTTTTCCGACTGATATGAATGAATCTTTATCCCTTTGTCGGGTCACTCGAGTGGGTGTTCTTTGTGCTTGCTCATGTTGGATTCTGGCAGGTTTACTAGGAGTCTGAGCCGGCATTCTCTCAGGCGTAGCTGCTGTCCTTGGCTCAGCCCGACTTAGGGGTATCCTCAACCAATAACCTCCTCCTGACTCATCATCCGAGTCAGATGTCTCTGCATTCTCGGTTCTGTCTCTTATGTCACTCCTTCTCAGCTGAGGTTTCCTTTTCGTCTGTGGCTTTGAAGTTGGTTTGGTCTGCTGCGATGGGAATTCCACTGGTAAATCATTGACCAGTAAAAGCAGGTTTCTATGCAGCGTCCTCAGTCTCCCTTTGCCATCGTTTTCTGGATGAATAACATACACTGGGTTGTCTGAGACTTGCTCTTTCACTACATATATCCTCTTTTCCCAGTAGGAACGTAGTTTCCCAGGCCCACCTCGCTCTCCCAGATTTCTAACCAACACTCTATCCCCAGGCTTCAGGACCACTCCTCTCACCTTCTGATCATAGTAGGACTTTCCTTTTGCACTTGAAGCCAGACTGTTGTTGTTAGCAATGCGGTATGCTTCCGCCATCCTTTTTTGCCACTTCTCAGCATAACCTTTGTGCGTCACTGGATCTATTTCTTCAGCCAACCCAAACAAGAGATCCACAGGAAGGCGAGGGTGTCGACCATAGAGAAGATAGTGAGGGGAATAGCCAGTGGACTCATGGCGTGTGCAGTTATACGCATGTACAACCTGTGGGAGATGTTCTTTCCATATCTCCTTTTCTATGTCTGTCAGAGTTCGCAGCATCTGCAGCAAGGTTCGATTGAATCGCTCTGCTGGATTACTTTGCGGGTGATATGGAGATGTTCGGGAATGTCCTACTCCAGAGAGCTGGCCAAGGGTTCGAAACAGTTCATTCTCGAATTCACGTCCTTGGTCATGATGGAGCTTGTTTGGGAATCCGAAACGTGGTACAAAGTCATTGTAAATCCGTTCTGCTGCCGTCCGGCCAGACTTGTTTCTTGTAGGGTAGGCCTGAGCAAACCTTGTAAAATGGTCAATTACTACTAGGATGTACTCATAACCGCCTTTGCTCTTTTTCAGGTGTAAGAAGTCGATACAAACCATTTCTAGGGGTGAGTTAGACTTCAGACCGCTCATTGGTGCACGCACATGCACTGTAGGCTTCTTCTGTTTGATGCAACTGCACTTCTTTGTTACATAGTCCTCGACACACCTTTTCATGTAGGGCCAGTAAAACCTCTCCCTGGCGAGGTGAAGAACTCTCTCCATGCCCACATGTCCCATGTTGTCGTGGAGGTGCTTTAATACCACAGGGTGGTATTTCAGAGGTAGTACTAATTGTTTCCTACTTGTTGTTCTTCGGTACAGCAACCCATCCTCGATGTGCAACCTGCTCCACTCATGCAGAAGCTTGCATGCGCTTCCTCTCACAGTCCTTCTGATGTCGTCTGTCAATTTACTGTTCATCTCTTTGAGCTTTAAGATCTTTCCTATCTCGGGATCCTCTCTTTGAGCTTGGACCAAGTCGTCATGACTAATGCTGTGTAGAGGGGCGCGGGGCTGTAGGACAACATCTTGAGAGGAGACAGCGAGAGCGGCTATCCATGCCACATCTTTCCTCTGGGCTGCTTGACTTCCTTCCCAAGCTGCATTCACTACATCCTGCGACAACTCCTCTGTGCATGTTGACATGTACTGGTCAATATCAAGAGGGACTCGGGACAGAGTATCTGCGTCCGTGTTGACTCTTCCTGGTCTGTACCTGATGTCAAAATGGAAGTCTGACAGTTCTCCCACCCACCGGTGACCAACCGCATTGAGCTTGGCAGTGCTCATGATGTAAGTAAGTGGGTTGTTGTCAGTGAAGATGGTAAAGTGTGGAGCATAATAGAGGTAGTCCCTAAATTTCTCGCACACTGCCCACTTAAGTGCAAGGAACTCCAACTTGCCACTATGCATATGGTAGTTCCTCTCTGCAGCTGTCAAAGTCCGTGACTCACACCCAATGACTCGTAGCTTTCCCTCCTGTTGCTGGTAGAGAACAGCTCCTAGACCTTGCTCTGATGCATCGGTATGCAAGACGAAAGGCCTGTCGAAGTTTGGGTATGCCAAAACCGGTGGATGTGTCAACGTGTCAATCAGTCTCTCGAGTACACTTTGATGTTCAGCAGTCCACTGTATGGGTGCCCTGGATGACAGTTGGGGTCCCTTGGCTTTACCTTGTCGCGACTGGACTTGAATTGAGGATTTCCCTTGGAGCATCTCATACAATGGCTTTGCTATCTTTGAGAAGTTTTGAACGTATGTCCTGTAGTAACTGAGAAAACCGAGAACCCTTCTCAAATCACCTACCGTCTGTGGTGTTTTGTCTTTCAAAGCCAGCACAGCATTCAGGTCCTTGGGATCAACTCGAATACCGTTAGCAGAGACAAGGCGGCCAACATAGCGAACCTCTTGCTTGAACAACTCACACTTTTCAGATCGGAGCTTTACCCCTTGATGTTGCAAAGCTTGGAGAACCCTGCGGACCACTTCCACATGATCTTCAAATGACCGCGAGTAGCAGAGGATGTCATCGAGGTAGGGTATACAGCACTCATCCCTCAGCGAACTCAACATCTCCTCCATACTTCTCTGGAATGCTGCTGGCGCATTTGATAGGCCAAACGGGATCCTTACCCACTCATAAAACCCCCAGGGTGTGATGAAAGCAGTGAGATGACGTGAACTTTCAGCCACGAAACCCTGGTGGTAGGCCTTACCCTGGTCAAGGATGCTAAACCACGAGTAACCACCCAAGGTGTCCAGCAAGTCTCGTATTCGAGGCAGTGGGTGTCTATCCGGCACCGTTTTCTGATTCAATAGACGATAATCTATGCAGAGGCGCAGCGTACCGTCTTTCTTCCGCACACACACAACTGGAGCGGCATAGGAGGACCTAGATTTCACAATCCATCCCTTGACAAGGAGGTCTTGAACATATTCCTTTACTTCTCTCAACAGCGGTTTTGGGATGGATGTGTACGCTCTCTGCACAGGAATGTCATCTTTCAGATTTATCACCATTTGCAGGCTTGGGTTGCATCCAATATCATTTTCATCTCTGGCAAAGGCTTTTGACTCCTCAAATAACATTTTCCTGACAACCTCTTGCTGATTTTCCTCCAGGTGATCAAGGTTCACGAGCGGATGCCACAGTGATGGAGTTGGTTGATGAAGTTGAGAGGTGACCTCGTTGACTGTTGTCATGGATGCCACTTTTCTTGGAGGGTCAGCTTCCACAACCCTTTCAATATGCTGTAAGGTGCCCAGGGCTGTCTTACGTGGCAAGATAATGTCATGGCTGGTGTTGTTGCCAACAGCAATGGTGACATACGGTTTTAAAGGATTCTGCATTTCAACCAAACCTGTTCCTAGATCTAGCTGATCCAAAGGCTGACTGCCTTCGTCTGATTCGAACAATACCAGACGGCCATAGGAGTTCATGGTTGGGGGAACCCGGCATCTCACCCAGCTGACTTGTCCAGCTGGAACGACCACGTCCTTTGCACCAGTTCTTAGGCATCCTTGTGGCATACTTGGCTCCACTGTCTGAATAAAACTCACCACTGCTTCGGCTTTCTCACTTGAAACACCAATGGCATTCTGAAACAACTGTATCAGAGTAGGTACTAACCTTTCTGGCTGTCCCTCAACAAGCTGCTCAAGAACATTAAAACCAATCAACGGTCTTTCCATGGTCAAGCTGCTAACTAAGAATGGGACACTGATGGCAAGACTTGGGTCCTCATTCCCAGGTAGGTTGGTCATTATAGGAATCCATCCATCAAAAGGAATGAGCTCTCCATTGACTGCATAAACCTTTAGCTCATCCAGTTCCTCAATGATCTCAGACATTGGTCGAATGTTTAGATCAGGCAGGTGTAGATCTTTCCAGGCACGGCTGATAATACTAACTTGTGCGCCCGAGTCAAGCCATGCAGTTACCGCCAAACCACTTAGATTACATTGTATCAGAGCCTTCTTTCCTATCATGTTGGCGGCAGCTTTACGTTTGGTACATTGTGGTTCAAAAGAGAACTGAGAAGATGATTTGCTTTGTTTGTCATTGTACTGTGTGCTCGCTACTTCTGAAGTGGCGGACAAAGGAAGATCTGTATTGTTGTCATCACAATCAGTTTGAGTTTGGGGACGTTTCTCAGATCCGATCACTGGGCGCCCCCCTGCAGCGACCGGTGCAAGTTTCCCTGACTCTTCTGTTTCTTTAAGCAGCCAACAGCTCTGTGGCCTTCCTCCCCACACGAGAAACAATGGTTACAGTCTGGGCAGTTTTGTTCAACACATTTTGGACAACCGTATGATTTATCTCTCCTGGGTCTCATTTTATTTTGAGAATATTGGTTCCTCACATCTGTTGGTTGTGGCTTAATTTGTCGTTTCATGGCCTCAATCATACTTGTGAGCTCATCTACCTTGGCTGTAAGCTCTTTAATTGGGTCTGTCTTTACTTTTGGCGCCACACTCTCTTGCTTGCTACCCTGCTCTTTTGCTGTATTCGGCTCAAACTGTGCACCATGTGCATGAACTGCAGCCTGCCGACGAAAAGGACCTATCCTCTTTTGTCTCTCACTTTCTTCACTGGTGATTTTCATTACCTGGCGCAATATTGTCTCATCACTTACTTCACCACTGGACAAGAGAGGTTTTATTTCTCTGCGTAGCTCACTATGTTTGTAGCCCAATCCCTGGTAAACTGTATGTAGGAAGCCATCTTGAACAGTGGCTGCACTGTATTTTATACCTGCGTCTGACAGTTTTGATGTGAATAGGACACGTTGCTTCAAACCTATGACACGATAGAGGAATTGTTGTGGTGTCTCGTTCTCCTCCTGCTTGGCACATATTAACTCTTGAAATAACTCTGCACTGCTTTTTTCTCTTAGGTGAGCCTGGAGAAATCCCTTGAGTTCCATCACAGTCAAGTCATCCTTGTTCATTAGCATCTCTTTAAAAATTCCAGGTTTCATTATCCGGAGCACACCACGAACTATCTCTGCATCATGGAAGCCTTCTTTGATCCCTTCTTCTATTTGCTTACAGACATTGCTATAACTGATGTCTGACGAATGATCACCAACCTGGCCCCCTTGTACCTTAAACTCCCTTCTCTGGAGATAGGCGAGATCTCTTATGGAAATCATCCCCTCTCGATTGGGTTGAACAACTGTCGGGTTGTGGTATGATGAGTCACTTCGAGACTTATTAGCCTGTGCTGCTACTGGCGGACAGTCTTCTGGTGACTGAGTTGTCGGTACCATAATGCTTTGTTTCAGCCTTTTACCAAGCTCCTCATAGCTAGTGAGCATTTCGAGTAACTCTACGTTTGTGGAGTCAGATACAGCAGTAGGTAGTACTGGGTCAGTGGTGAAAGCATCACTGTTTGGCAAAGTAGAACTGACTTGGAACATTTGGTTAGTAGTATCTCCATGAGCACCTATGGGTTGTGTTTCTAGCTCTGGCAAACACAATACTTTTCGGGTCTTTACAATATCATCAATAGCATCTTTCAAACCCAACAATTCAGACATTCCACTGTCTTCTGACTCTAACAAATGCTTACTGTACATGAATGAACTGATTTTGTCGAAGCAGCCTTCATGGTCTCCTTCATGGAGTTCAGACAGGTCCCAATCTGACGTTGAACCCATCTCTTTGGCGATGTGACAAAGCTCTGCAGCTGACAAGGTGAGCAGTGACTTCCGAATGTCCCACACTAGGCTCTTCCTCCCACTCTCTGACATGGCAGCAGCGTTTCACCGTCCTTCACGATGGATCACAGTTCAGCAATGGCACAGTCTCTGCTCCGACTCACCGCTCTCGGCACTCAGCTCGAATGAGCCCTGTCTCGGTCTCAGGTGTCATTAGTTGATCAGCTCCACTCCAACCACGAAGTGGCGCCGACCCCGGACGAGCCCCCACGATCTGTTACGGGTCCCAAGGTTGGGCACCGTAAAGCAGATAGATAACCTGTATAAAAGCAGGTGTGAGAAGGCAAATGAGGACACAGTGCATCTTAATTCATCCCCAGGTTGCTTCTGCTGGTTGTTTTATTCAATAATCATGTAAACACAAAACATTGCTCTTATCATTGGTTCAGTCATCCATTTTGTCTCTCCCTAACACACCCATTTTGTTACAGTTTCACTCACAGCCCATTCTTTCCTATGTTTCCCTTGTACTCAATACACTCTCTGTGCGATTTACACACTTGTATTTTTGATTTTACACTTCAATAAATATTATTAGGCACTTAATTAACCTTCACTGTACATTTCCAGCAACATGCTAAAAGTTGACATTTGGCCTTTTTTTTCTATGCCATATCCTCATTGCAATGTCTGCAACCACTACAGGTTATGGAATGACCTAATAAGAAACATGCCCATGCTACACATTATTATATCTTCCAACCCAGCACACAGAAACATTAACAACCAGTAACCCACTAACTTCAACTTTCTTAACACCCAAAACAACACAGAAACTTCACCCAACCATATTCAAACCCCAAAAGTGCATATTTGTGTGGTCCTGACAGTCTACCAACCTGTATAAAAGCAGGTGTGAGAAGGCAAATGAGGACACAGTGCATCTTAATTCATCCCCAGGTTGCTTCTGCTGAGATGGGGGGGGGGGGAGTCCCTTGCTGTTTCCAGTCCCCGCAGCAACTGGAGTAACACAGAGGTTCCCCCTCACTGCTGCACCTTATAAACTGCCAATACACCATCACATAAATTGAATCAATGTGGGCACACCGTCTTAGATGCGCCACATATACAAACATAAGGTCAAGTCAATGCACAACACAAGAGAAAATACCAGACTGCAAAATATAGTATTACAGTGTTGTAGTGTTACGGCAACAGAAAGTACAGATCAAAAAAAGGCCATGCACCAAGTGCAGTATTATGCAGGATGGATAAGTCAACCATAGGGAAAGTTGTAGCTTCATCCTAGCCTGAGCCACCACTAATTACTATCAGATGGTTTTAATTGCATCAAAAGCAACCCAACAGGGCCATTGGGAAAGTTTTTGTTTTAACATATCAGTAGTACAGTCGTGAATTCACCTCCAGACATTGGAGATGTGGAACTTCCAATTTGCTTCAAAATCTTGAGAAAGGAATAAGAACATAAGATACATTGAAGAGAGAGTTAGATATAGCTCTTAGAGCTAATGGAATCAAGGGATATGGGGAGAAAGCAGGAACGGGGTTCTGATTTTGGATGATCAGCTGTGATCATATTGAATGGTGGTGCTGGTTCGAAGGGCTGAATAACCTACTCCCGCACCTATTTTCCATCTTTCTAAATGGAGCATCCTAGCGAAAGGGAAGAAAAGTGTTAATGCTTACAGCATTGCCTCGTAGAATGTTGAGAAATATCAGTTTAGACATGGATAATCAAACTGTAGACAATTGATAAACTAACCAAGGAGCCTTATCAACTCAGAGCACATGACCACAATATGTTTAAATAATCTGTACAGCATGATTTATACAGCAAAATGAGACCTGCGATCCCCGCACATTAATTCTTTCCTGCACGCATTCGGGACAATTTTACATTTTTACCAAGCCAATTGACCTACAAACCTGAATGTTTCGGAGTGTGGGAGGAAACCGAAGATCTCGGACAAAACCCACGCGGTCACGGGGAGAACAAACAAACTCTGTGCGGACAGCATCCGTAGTCAGGATCGAACCAGGGTCTCTGGCACTGTAAGAGATGCAATGCAGCAACTCTACTGCTGTGCCATCGTGCCGCTAGAGGTATCCATATGATGGTAGCCAGTGATCAAACGGGAGGGATAAGATGAGTGTTAACACTCAAGGAGAGAGTAATGCACAAAACAACCCACATTGTAGAATGTGAGGTCTTTTGCTTTTAATAACATCTCATAAGTGATTGGAACAGAATTAGGCCATTCAGCCCATCAAGTCTACTCCACCATTCAATCTTTTAAAAATAGACGTGGAATCAAACGCAGAAAGAAATAATATTATATTAAGGTGATCACGATTACATATATTGGGGAAACACTGTGTATATGTTGTGTAAAATAGATTTAATTACACAAAGGAACAAGTGCAAGTTAAACAAAATTAATATGTTGTTCTGAGTTGTGAAATTTATCTCTGTGAAACTCTCCATCTTCTCTCCTGCACCTTTCCTCTGTGTTACCTGATCCTGCCTATCTTTTATTTAAATTGACATCTGCTGTGCTCATCCTTCTGAGCTGTGGAGGCCATGGGTTCGGGAAGCTTTTAATATGCTGTTGCACTGATGAATCCTAAATAGCATTTCTGTGTTAATTAGTGTTATAAACAGCCGCGGATCTGACTTTCCAGTGACACCTTGCTGAGCATATGACAAAGTCATTGGGTAATTAGTTGTAGCTGCTTCACGTGCATTTTGAAATAAACTAAAGTTAGCAAATCAGTGACACCTAACATTCTTGCCTTGGTTCTGGCTAGTATCTTTATTCTTAGTTATATATTGCTGCTGCACAGGGAGCAATGCAGATAGACAAATGCAAGCTGTCCTGTTATTTTTGGCGTATTGGAGATGCTATATCAATACAATCTTTTGTTATTGTTATTTATTGGGATGCACTTAGGAAAACAATTCCTCACAAGCACGTATACGTGCAGGAGAGGACTGCAGATGCTGGTTTACACTGAAGATAGGCACAAAATGCTGGAGTAACTCAGTGGGATAGAAGGAAAAGGTAATGTTTCAGGTCAAGACCCCTTTTCAGACTGTCTATGTGATTTTTATTAATTCGTCCATTCAACGGGTGTTTCCTTTGCAGGCTGAACTACATTTAATTGTCTATCCCTTCTTTTTCTTTTGTGTGGCGTGCACAGCCTAAAGTTTTTGGACAACTCGTTCTATTTGATCTTCTGTTTGTGCACGTCGAGTTGATTGCATTAGTCGAAACAGGGCGGACCACGTGAAGGTTGCAATCTTCCACCCCTGTCTATCCCTGATGGTTCTTGAGAAGGTGACAGTGAGCTGCCATCTTGGACCACTGGAGTCCATGAGGTGTAAGTGCATTCCTGGATTTTGGCCCAAGGCCCAGTGACAGTGAAGGAACGGCGAGTTAGTTGTAACTCAGGAAGGTATACGGCTTGATGGACAATTTCCAGGTGATGCTGTTTCCATATGTTTGCTGCTCTTGTCCTTCTAGCTGCTAGAGGTCATTGGTTTAGAAGTGTCAGTTGTCTTGATGAGTTACTGCAGTGCATCCTGCAGATGGTTTAAACTGCTGCTATGGTGCATCGGTGGTGACGGGAGTGAATGGTTGTGGAATGGCTGTTTGCCAAATGGGCTGCTCTTTGCTTCGGGGTGTTGAGCTTCTTGAGTGGTTTTAAGTTCCATTCATCCAGGTAAGTGTAGAGTATTCCATTGCATTCCTGATTTAAGCCTTGTAAATTGGGGACAGGCTCTGGGACGATTTACGAGGTGGCTTTCCCACCATAATATTCCTAGCCATTCCCTTGCTCTCGCAGCCACTTTTGTGTATATGGATACTCCGGTTCAGTTTCAGGCTGCAGAGCCCTATTCACCCGTGTCCTTCCTTAAGCTCCGGATTACTGTGAAAAGGGTAACCCACCTCCTGAAACTTCCCTGAGTTTCTCGCTCCCAATTCAGATAATTGTAGGATTAAGTGTCGCATCAATGAGGCGAATGCAACCACTACTGCAATGCTGACAGTGTTGCCTTGCAGATCGTTTCCTGGACAATATTCATCAGTGAAGAAACATCACCAAAAGCTAGATTTTGCATTCATCATATGTTGCTGATTGCGGAAGCATGTTGTGGGCAAGTTAGATGCCAATGCACTGAAATTCCTGAGTATAATGCATGTTAGTGGGATTTGATAATAAGAGGCTGTGTGAGAGACATCAGCTCCAGCCATCACATTGTGGCTGGAACGACAAACCTGCCATTGACTGCCATAATTACCACAACTGTCTCTTGGCAAATCCTTACCAAACCTGCTGAACCTGGGCCAAACGCAGGCAGGTGGGACTAGTGTAGATGTGGCATATTGGTCGGTGTGGGCAAGTTGGGCCAATAGGCCTGTTTCCATGCTGCATAGTTCTGTGCCTTTATAACTGCATTGAGATTTCATCAGTCCATGCATCAGTGTATTCCATGCCACACCATTCACTGTCTCACAGGCATACGGGCATCACACTCTTGACTTGAACCTTGTGGATGGTGGACAATCTCTGGGAAGTTGTAGCCAGTGAGTTACCCACCATGTTATTCATAGTCTCTAATGCATTGCAGTATTTGTTCATTGATGCAAGACTTAAATCTACAACGATCTGAAGTAGGAGCTAAGATTTCACAGTAAGCCGGAGCTGAAGAAAGGAGCCAGGTGAGTAGAACTCTGCATTCTGAGACTGAGCTAGAGTGGCCATATACACAATGTGGCTGACTTACTGGCATGCACGAGAGGTCCCATGGTTAGTTTAGTTTTTTTTAGTTTAGAGATATAGCGTGGAACCAGGCCCTTTGGCCCACCGAGTCCGCATCAACCAGCGATCCCTACACATCCTACACACACTAGCGAAAATTTACACTTATACCAAGCTAATTAACTTACAAACCTGTACGTCTTTGGAGTGTGGGAGGAAACTGAAGATCTCAGAGAAAACCCACGCGGTCACGTGGAAAATGTACAAACTCCGTACAGACAGCACCCGTAGTTGGGATCGAAACCGGGTCTCTGGCGATGCAAGCGCTGTAAGGCAGCAACTCTACCGCTGCGCCACCGTGCTGCCCATAAGTTGTCACATGCAATGGTGACACCCACCTAACACTACTGCTACAAGGCAGTCCATGGGATCTGAACTTCCAGGTGCTTTAGAGAATGTGGGTCTATTTAAAAGAATATCAGGATTAACCTAACTCCCCTACATTGGTGATACCAAGCGCAGGCTGGTCCTTTGCTGACCATCTACACTCTGTCTGATTTGCCCATCGGGCTCATTGTTTCAAGGTATATTAATTCCCCTTCCCATTCCCACAACAGGCTGTCAGTCCTCAACCTCTTCCACTGCCAGTGGTGATGCTAAAGGCAACTTATAGGAACAGCACCTCGTGTTCCATCTGGATAGTTTACAACCCAACAGTATGTACTCCAACAGTTATCCAAATTTCAGGTAATCTGCACCCCCTCTCCTTTTCACGTCCATTTATGTCCTCTCACACACATTCTTTCCAGCCTTCCCTCAAAGCCACCTATTACCCCGTTTCTTTCTCCTTCCTCCACTGTTCTGACCTACCAACTATGCCACCCTTATTGTTGCTACTCTTTCTTTCTTATCAGATTCCATATCCTGCAGAAGATTGTTCTCTCGTCTGACCCCCATCTCAGCCTGTCGCTAACTCCACCCTTCCCTCTCCTCCCTAACAATCTCTGCCAATCGACTCCCCCCTCACCTGTAACCACCTATCACTTGCTGGCTCTACCCCCACTCCGCTCCCCCCCCCCCCCCCCCCCCCACCCCCTCTCACCTCTTTACACTCTCTCTGCTCGCTCAGGTGCAAGTCTTGACCCGAAATGCCGACTGTCCGTTTACATCCACAGATGCCGCCTGACTTTCTGAGTTCTTCGAGCAATATGGTGTTTAATCTAAACTAGACTAGGGTATTTTTTTTTAATGATTGGAGATTTGGAGACTTGGAAACTGAATGACATCCACCTACATTGCAAAATTGGTTTTGGAATTTGAACTTTAGTGCAATTATCGGAAGGAAGTAACACATCGCCTCCTTCAAAAGTATTGAATGTGACAAATAGATATTTCTATATGCACTGATATTGCAGATTTAAAATCCTTGCAAGGCATTTCAGCAGATAATTCTCCAAACAGATAGATGGCCTTCTCCGTGGTGATGTTGGACCAAGAATAAACATATTATAGGTTTACAAACCATAGGTTTAAGGTGAAGGGGAAAAGATTTAATAGGAATCTGAAGGGTAACTTTTTCACGCAAAGAGTGGTGGGTGTATGGAACAAGCTGCCAGAGGAGGTAGTTGTGGCTGGGACTATCCCAACGTTTAAGAAACAGTTAGATAGGCACATGGATAGGACAGGTTTGAAACATAGAAACATAGAAAATAGGTGCAGGAGTAGGCCATTCGGCCCTTCGAGCCTGCACCGCCATTCAATATGATCATGGCTGATCATCCAACTCAGTATCCTGTACATGCCCTCTCTCCATACCCACTGATCCCTTTAGCCACAAGGGCCACATCTAACTCCCTCTTAAATATAGCCAATAAACTGGCCTCAACTACCTTCTGTGGCAGAGAATTCCACAGATTCACCACTCTCTGTGTGAAAAATGTTTTTCTCATCTCGGTCCTAAAAGACTTCCCCCTTATCCTTAAACTGTCACCCCTTGTTCTGGACTTCCCCAACATCGGGAACAATCTTCCTGCATCTAGCCTGTCCAACCCCTTAAGGATTTTGTAAGTTTCTATAAGATCCCTCCTCAATCTTCTAAATTCTAGCGAGTACAAGCTGAGTCTATCCAGTCTTTCTTCATATGAAAGTCGGGCCATCCCAGGAATCAGTCTGGTGAACCTTCTCTGTACTCCCTCTATGGCAAGAATGTCTTTCCTCAGATTAGGAGACCAAAACTGTACACAATACTCCAGGTGTGGTCTCATCAAGGCCCTGTACAACTGCAGTTTGGAGGGATATGGACCAAATGCGGACAGGTGGGACTAGTGTAGCTGGGACATGTTGGCCAGTGAGGGAAAGTGAAGGGCCTGTTTCCACACTGTCTCACTCTGACTATATCCCTTTAACCAATAAATAATTAATCCTTTTAACATCAGTGGTGAAAAGGACTCTGAGGTGCACTATGTTTTCATTTGGAGAGGTGAGTGCTAGCCTAGAGGTATGTTGGCCAGTGAGGGCAAGTGAAGGGCCTGTTTCCCTCCACAACAACTATTTTGCTCCACTTCCATTTAATGCACCCATCCACCAGCTACTGAATGTGATGCTCTGCACCATCACGCTGACGATCATCCCCCCCTGCGATCTTGCGGACCCCAATGTGCATCCCTGGTCACCTGGTGGAAGAGTGGCTCAGCTGTAGAGTTGCTGCCTTACAGCAACAGAGACCCAGGCCAGAGACTGACTACAGGTGCTATCAGTACAGCGTCTGTAGGTTCTCCCTGTGTCCGCATGGGTTTTCTCCAGGTGCTCCAGTTGCCTGTCACATTCCAAACAAGTGCAGGTTTGTAGGTTAATTGGCTTGTGTAAATTGTCCCCAGTGTGCAGGATAAAACTGGTGTACGGGTGATTGCTCAATAGTACGATGCGGACTCGATTGGCCGAAGAACCTGTTTTCAGGCTGCATCTCTAAACTAAGCTAAATTAAACAAATCTCTCCTGATTTCTTCCTTGAACTCCTTCTCTCTCCACCACCCTCCTGACGATTTCCTTCCCAACCCTTCGCTCTGACCCATAACTAAAACATTCCTGGTTGTAGATTACGAACAACAAGAATATTGCTAGTGTCATGTGGCAACTATGCAACAGATTTCCTGTAACTCCTGCACTTATCATTTTGGATCTCCTGAACAATCATGTCGTCCTATTATTATCCCCACTTAAAAGAGACAGAATTCTGAGTTGGATTGGGATTGTATCTTCTCTGTTGTATTTTCCTCGTCGCATTGGAGCTGAAGTCTGATTTATTGCCTGTCTATCCTCTCCCCTTTCAGAGGTATTTTTTAATTATATGCACAGCAGGAATCTTTTGGAGACTAATTACCTATGTTTGGGAAAGTCTTGTTTCCAGTTAACACAGTAATGTTTACTGAAAGTGATTATGAAAATTGAAACACCCAGTTTCTTCTCCTGTTTGAACAATTTTATTCATCAGTCTGATGAAGGGTCTCAACCCGAAACATCACCTATTCCTTTTCTCCAGAGATGCTGCCTGACCCAGAGTTACTTCAGTATTTGTGTCTATCTTCAGTGTAAACCAGCATCTGCAGTTCCTTCTTACACATGTCTAAGTCTCTCCTCAGCTTCCTTTGCCCCAAGCAGAACAATCTCTGTTTTCCCAACATAATTTTGTAGATAAAATTCTGCCTTCCTAGAAATATTCTGGAATATCTAATCTCCACCTAAATCATACATCTTAGCATTCTATCGAATGTGTTCTATCGAAATTCTAGTTGTACACTGATCTGAGTTTTATGTTTAGTTTAGAGATACAGCGCGGAAACAAGCTCATTGGCCCACCACGTCCGCACCGACCAGTGATCCCCGCACATTAACACTATCCTACACACACTAGGGACAATTTACACTTATCCCAAGCCAGTTATTACATTGAATGGATGTGCTGGCTCGAAGGCCCGAATGGCCTCCTCCTGCACCTATTGTCTCTGTAATTAACCTACAAACCTTTACTTCTTTGGGGTGTGAGAGGAAACCTAAGTTCTCCGAGAAAACCACGTGGTCACGGGGCAAACATACAAACTCCGTACAGAAAGCACCCGTAGTCAGGGTCAATCCCATGTCTCCAGCACTGCAAGCGCTGTAAGGCAGCAACTCTACTGCTGCACCATCGTGCCACCCCATTCATCATTACTGCTCTGCATTTACGCTTGAATAATCCCTTTTTGAAGCGCAAGTAATATACGTTGAAGAAGGAACTGCAGATGCTGAAAAATCGAAGGTAGACAAAAATGCTGGAGAAACTCAGCAGGTGAGGCAGCATCTATTGAGCGAAGGAAATAGGCAACGTTTCGGGTTGAAACACTTCTTCAGACTGATGTGAGGGTGGGGCGGGTGGAAGAAAAGAAGGAAGGAAGGAAGAGGTGGAGCCAGAGTGCTGATGGAGAGATGAGAAGGGGAGGAGAAAGTAAAGACTACCTGAAATAAAGAAGTCAATGTTCATACCGCTGGGGTGCAAACTGCCCAAGCGAAATATGAGGCGCTACTCCTCCAATTTACGGTGGTCCTCACTCTGGCCATGGAGGAGGCCCAGGACAGAAAGGTCGGGTTCGGAATGGGAGGGGGAGTTGAAGTGCTGAGCCTCCGGGAGATCAGGTTGGTTATTGCGAACCAAGCGGAGGTGTTCGACGAAGCGATCGCCAATATACGTTACTTACTTCCCTTCCAATATAAAAAGAAAGAAATTGAGAATGCTGTAAATAAGCAGAGGTCAGGCTGCAATTTGCAGAGCAAAAAAGAGCTAATGTTTAAAGTCAATAACTTTTAATAGAATTGAAAACATTTAGAGATCAAGCACGTTTCATTCAGTGTAGAAGGCTTGGTGGTGGAGAAAAAAGATGTATATCTGGGATGGGTCTCCCATCATAGGTATTCCCATTGTTTCCTCCATCCCTTTCCCTTCCCTACAATGTTGGAATCATCTTCATCATGTGCCTTTGATTTTGATACCATCAACTAATTTTAGCTCTGTATTTTATATATATATATATGAAAAAAGGCACTTGTCCACCATCCTCTGCTCTGCAATGTGAACTAGTTTCTGAATATAAGCCAAGTTGACCCTCACTCTTCTGTTGTATGAGACTCCATTTCATTGAGCACCCCTCAATGTGGTACTTTATCCATCAACACCCCAATGACATACAGATTGTGGAGATTAATTGCCCTAGTGTGTAGGTGAATGACATAATCTAGTTGGAGTTGATGGGAATGCAGAGAGAATATGTGTGGGATTTACGATTAGTGTAAAAGAATGCTTGATGGTTGGCACAGGTTCATTGGATTGAAGGACCTATTTCTGTGATGTATGTAATTAAATCTGTAACACTGTAAAATGGGTAGGTACCCACACCACACAAAAACTATTTTTAGGTGTAGAAAATAAACATAGGATATACTTTGAGATTAGAAGCAATAATCTTGTTTGACATTTGAATCGTTATTAAACATTGAAAGGAAGGAATGACAAAATATTTTGGTTGTAGAACCTTTGTTGGAAATTCATCACAAATATCAATTTCTGCAGAGTTGAGCCTAAAATCAATACCATCAATTGTTTCAGCATGGAAAACAAGGGTCATTAGTCTCTAGGCGGGATCAGATTTTCAATCTAGATCAAAATTCCCTTGTTGAACAAAATGACAGGTTATCTGTAAAGTTCCAGATCATTGATTTTATTAAACATTTCAGGCAGTTTATATTTTAATTGGCTGGGTTCTATTTACTACGTCAAGCAGTAAGGGAGAGAGAACAATATTGAATTTCTGCTTAGACATCAATTTTCTTTAACAACTTTCCTTACAAACATTTTATCCTTTTTGGGCTGTTTCTAAATAGATCTTCAGCTGCACAATTTTGCCTTCCTCCCCAGTCTTTTAATGTCTGAAAGGTTCCATTACCACGTGAATCGGGGGAGGGGAAATGAATCATTCCACAAGTGGCTAAGCTAGGCTTTTACCAAGATAAATACAGCCAGTTAATTTTCTACCACCCACAGTTAGATGTAAATCTCTACTTTCCCTCTGTACCAGCCATCAATTATAGAATTAGAAGCATTACGCAAAGTATTGATGTTTCATTTTCCAAGGTTGCTGTTCCAGAAATTTAACATGTTGCAAGCCGTGACATTTTAATTTGGAGATGGAGTGAATCTACTGTTGGGTTTAAGGTTGATAAATTTCCATGTGGCAAGTTGGTGCAAGAGTGATTGAAAGGTTACAGTCTGTTAACAGGGTAAGCAAAAGGAGAAGATTTGTAATCCCCATAAGATGATGGGAGTGGCTGGCGCTAGATGATAGTTGGGTGTTAGGTTCACACGTTCTTGGTGTAGAATTAGGCCATTCGGCCCATCTGGTCTATTCCACCATTCAATCATGGCTGATCGGCCTAAAGTTGAGGGTGTATTGTAAATCTTTCAATCGGCATCCGATTTATCCAAAACAATTTGGGCTGAACAGTTAGATTCCCTTTTCAGGAGAGGCTGGTTGGCAGTCGCTCTGTAAGCACAATACTAACATGAGTTTATGACTCGATGAAGTCAAGTCAAAGTCAAAAGAGTTTATTGTCATGTGTCCCTGACAGGACAATGAAAATCTTTCTTTGCATTGCACAACAGGACATAGAAGGCATTGACTACAATTCTATACATAAATACACCCATGAATTAATAAATTAATAAAGTGCAAATAACAGATGGAGGGATATTAATGATTAGAGTTCCGAGCCAGGTTTAATAGCCTGATGGCTGTGGGGAAGTAGCTATTCTTAAACCGGTTGTTGCAGTCTTCAGGCTCCTGTACCTTCTACCCGAAGGTAGCAGGGAGATGAGTGTGTGGCTAGAGTGGTGTGGGTCCTTGATGATGCTGCCAGCCTTTTTGAGGCAGCGACTGTGATAAATCCCCTCGATGGAAGGAAGGTCAGAGCCGATGATGGCCTGGGCAGTGTTTACTACTTTTTTGAGTCTTTTCCTCTCCAGGGCGCTCAAGTTGCCGAACCAAGCCACGATGCAACCAGTCAGCAAGCTCTCTACTGTACACCTGTAGATGTTAGAGAGAGTCCTCCTTGACAGACCAACTCTCCGTAATCTTCTCAGGAAGTAGAGGCGCTGATGAGCTTTCTTAATAATTGCATCTGTGTTCTCGGACCAGGAAAGATCTTCACAGATGTGCACGCCCAGGAATTTGAAGCTCTTGACCCTTTCCACCATCGACCCGTTGATATAAACAGGTCTGTGGGTCCCCATCCTACTCCTTCCAAAGTCCACAATCAGTTCCTTGGTTTTGCTGGTGTTGAGGGCCAGGTTGTTGTGCTGGCACCATATGGACAGTCGCTCGATCTCTCTTCTATACTCGGACTCATCCCCATCAGTGATACGTCCCACAACAGTGGTGTCGTCAGCGAACTTGATGATGGAGTTCGCGCTATGACCGGCTACGCAGTCATGAGTATAGAGTGAGTACAGCAGGGGGCTGAGCACGCAGCCCTGAGGTGCTCCCGTGCTGATTGTTATCGAGTCTGACACATTTCCACCAATACGAACAGACTGTGGTCTGTGGGTGAGGAAGTCGAGGATCCAATTGCAGAGGGATGTGCAAAGACCCAGTTCTGCGAGTTTGGTAACCAGCTTGGAGGGGATGATTGTGTTAAATGCCAAGCTGTAGTCAATAAATAGCAGCCTGACATGAGTTTTTGATGTCCAAGTGGTCCCGAGCGGAGTGGAGGGCCAGCGAGATCGCGTCCACCGTTGATCTGTTGTGGCCGTAAGCGAACTGCAGTGGGTCCAGGTTTTTGTCGAGGTAGGAGTTGATTTGCGCCATGATCAACCTCTCGAAGCACTTCATCACCACAGGCGTTAGTGCCACAGGTCGATAGTCATTGAGGCACGTCACCTTGCTCTTCTTGGGCACCGGTATTATTGATGCCCTTTTGAAGCAGGTGGGAACCTCAGACCTCAGAAGTGACAGGTTGAAAATGTCCGTAAAAACTCCAGCCAGTTGGTCCACACAGGTTTTTAGGACACAACCAGGTATACCATCAGGTCCAGACGCTTTTCGAGGGTTCACCCCACTGAAGGATTTCCTGACGTCGGCCTCTGTGACTGAGACTGAAATACCATCACAGCGAATAGGGGCTCGGAAAGGCACATCGGTGTTCTCCCTATCAAAGCGTGCGTAAAATGCATTGAGCTCATCAGGGAGTGATGTATCGCCGACATCTGAGCTGCCTCCTGGTTTCGCCTTGTAAGAGGTGATTGCATTCAGTCCCCGCCACAGCTGCCGAACATCTGTCTCATCCTCCAGCTTGGAGCAGAACTCCCTTTTGGCCTTTTTGATGGCCTTACCAAGGTCGTATCTGGACTTCTTATAGACCACTGTGTCATCAGACATGAATGCCCGGTGTCTGGCCTTCAGAAGAGTGCGGATCTCACAGTTCATCCAAGGTTTCTGATTGGGAAATACTCGGAAGGTTTTTATAGGGATGCAGTCCTCCACACATTTCTTTATGAAGTCTGTAACGACTGTGGCATATTCATTCAAGTCTGTTGCCGAGTCCTTGAACATAGCCCAGTCTACAGACTCCAAACAGTCTTGTAGTTGTTCTTCTGCCCCGCCGACCAGCTCTGTACTGTCCTCACCTCTGGGGGTGCACTCTTTAATTGCTGCCTGTAGGCAGGAAGAAGCAGCACCGCGGTATGGTCGGATTTACCGAAGTGAGGGCGAGGGATAGAGCGGTATGCATCCTTGATGGTGGTGTAGCAGTGGTCGAGGGTGTTTGGTCCTCTAGTGCAGCAGGAGACATGTTGGTGGAAGTTGGGGAGTGACTTCTTTAGGTTTGCCTTATTGAAGTCCCCAGCAATGGTGGTAAATGCCTCGGGGTAAGACGTCTGGTGTTTGTTGACCACGGCGTGCAGCTCCTCCAGTGCCAGACGGACGTCTGCCTGGGGTGGGATGTAGACCGCGGTCAGTATGATGGAGGTGAATTCCCTCGGTAGGTAGAAGGGACGGCACTTCACCGCCAGATGTTCGAAGTGTGGAGAGCAGGAGTTGGACAGGACTACTACGTCTGAGCACCACGCAGAGTTGACCATGAGGCAGACATCCCCTCCTCTCCATTTCCCTGATGCCAGTGTATGGTCCATACGGCGGATGGAGAACCCTTCAGGCTGGACTGCTGAGTCTGGGGAGCTGGGGGTGAGCCATGTCTCTGTGAAACAGAACACAGAGCATTCCCTCAGCTCCCTTTGATAAAGCAGCCTTGCCCTTAAATCCTCCACTTTATTTTCAAGGGACTGTACATTGGCCAGTAGGATAGTAGGGAGAGGGGGCCGAAGTCCCCTGCGCTTCATTCTGACCTGAAGTCCTGCCCGTCGGCCACGTTTCCGGACACAATGGAGGCTTCTCCTTTGTTTCCAGGTACTGTGTTTCCTGTACCTGCTGTTTCTGTGGACCAGCGCTGGAACGGGAATTCCCTCAGAATCAGCAGCTCCAGCTCCGTAACGAACAGGGGTTCCCTCAGAATCAGCAGCTCCAGCTTCATTTCTTCTGGGATATCCAGCCCGTCGGCTCTGGAGGTCATCCCGGGGTTT
The DNA here is from genome assembly GCA_963514005.1 of Raja brachyura. The sequence goes on from OY740789.1 coordinate 21,972,085, forward strand.
CCAGGTGCCATACCTGGGTTCTTCAGTCGGGTCGGGAGTTTCACAGCCAGCGTGGGAAAATTTAAAGTCCGGTGCTCCCGCAGCTGCGGGAGATCGCAAAATTGCCAGCACTTTCAGCTGCACAAGCAGCCTGTCTGAAACGGCACCGATTACTGCCGTTTCCCTGATGCAGGTAAGTTGATAGATGTTGTAGTTAAATCTTTTCTGTTCTGGTGCTCCGCAAAAGTCGCCGCAGGCAGGCGCCATCTTAACAGGATGGCGCCATCTTTTCAGGAGAGGCTGGTTGGCAGTCGCTCTGTAAGCACAATACTAACATGAGTTTGTGACTCGATGAACATATGTTTTCCAAGCTTCATGGAAGTCACTGATAAAACTGACACTAAAGAGTTAGCAAGCAATAAAAAATAAAATTATATATATATATATATATATATATATATACACATAGTGCATCTGTGGAGGGGAAAACAGATTTAATGTTTTAGTCAAATCAGGATTTCTCAAGACTGTAAAGTTCGGAGCAAACTTCATCAGAATTCGAGCTGGATTTGTAACTTCACTTTCTAAACTTGAGGTTTTCACTTGTGAATTAAACTGTGAAGCTCACCAGCAGTATGGTGTGTTCCTCTTATACAATGGGGGCTCAATGGACAAGAGTTTCAGGAAAACCAAAATAATTCTTCTTGTATATCAGCAGCTATACAGGATAGACAGGATTACAGGGGAAGAGGTTGCTCCCAATGAACAGGGTAAACAGGCAGAGGTCCAGAACAACCTGTTGCTAGCTGAGCTCCATGCCATTGGTCATCACATTTCCCCTTGAGATTTTGCCTCTGGCTTTTTCAGGAGTGTGCCAGGGATTTATACAAAATCTTGCTGGTGGCAGCGGAAACATGAGGCACATTGTTCGACACATTGTTCTCCAAGACAGCCAATAACCTCAATAGACAGTAATTTTGAGGACAGTCAGAATGAGAAACATTTGAGTTGGTGGCCTTGGGCAGCCCCTCATTGGGCCAGGATGCCCATTTACTATACAATGCAACAAGCACTCAATTTAACAACTCATGAATGTTCATAAACCTGAAGGGATTCAGGTACATCAACTTGCAGTGGGTCAATAATTGTAAGAACATATTTCTGCAAATTTCTGAATAGTTGCCATAACATATTCAGTTGGTCAGCTACTCTCCCTAATCTTATCAGCAGACTTACTGGCTTGAAGCTAAAAGATATCATCTTAAATAATTACTGAATGTACCCATGAGGAAGAAATGTGATTAATCTTGGGACAGATATAATTAAAGATAGCTATCAATGCGAAATCTAGCTGAACAAATCATTTGCATGCGTAGGTTCCACATCAAGTGCATACATATAAATTTTGAAACAAGATAACCTACACAGTTATAAGGACAGAAAGTACTGGAGATACTCAGCAGGACAAACGGCAACTTTGTGAGAGTTATGGGGTTAACATTCCAGGATGATGACTTTTCATCAAAGCAGTACAGTTACTATCTACATTTATTAAGTATGAATTTAGCAAGGAAAAGTGATCACAATTTTGGGGAACAAAATTATAGAAAATAATTGTGAATATGAGTAAATATTAACAATGTTGACACAGTGACTGTAGAGTTGTTGCCATACAGCGCCAAAGATCCAGTTTTGATCCTGACCTCGAGTCCTGTCTGTAAAGAGTTTGTACATTCTCCCTGTGACCATGTGGTTTTCTCCGGGTGTTCTGGATTCCTCCCACATTGCAAAGATGTGCAGGTGTGTAGGTTAATTGGCTTCTGTAAATTGTCCCTAGTGCATAGGATAGAACTAGTGTACAGGTGATTGTTTGTTGATGCATTCTCGGTGGGCCAGAAGGTCTGTTTCCATACAGTGTCTCTCATTTCAACTACAATGACAGTAGCTCTCCAGATTCACCTTTCTCCAATGTTTGTCTTTCCTTTTGTAAGATCCATGTTTTTACTTCAGTCACAAAAAAATAAATAGCAATATTATTTGCACGATTTTACCAAAAAAATTGTGAGAAAATCCATTTCTGCCTAATTGTTTTAATTGTGTTCTCATGAAAAGCTAATTCAAAGGAATTCATTCTTAGATTAATGCAATTGAATTTTGAATTTTATACCTGCAATCTAGTTCAATGGAATTCAGTGGAACCCAATTTTTAAACCTCAATTGGAACAATTAATTAATTAATATGGGCGATTAATTCTCTAATGACTGAGGAATAAAAATCTCGCACTATACGGACATTATCATTTGATCACCCATGTTAATTACTTGGAGATGTCCAGGAAGACCCAGTGTTTTACATGCAAAGGGGGAAAAATGGCAAATTAATTATCAATGTGAAATGTGTTTCTTGACTTCTTAATATTTTGTTTCTAAGAGATTCACTTCACATAATTTTGAAAGAGGACAAAAATACAAACGTTTTTCTGAAGTCAAATGTGCTTTATTACTTAAAAAGGAAGAAGGGGTGAAAAAATGAGCGACACCAGCAAAGCAAATTAAATAAAGTCAACAGGCTATGGGTATCACTTGTTTAACCTAATTACTGGAAATTTACCTTTCGATTAATTGCAGAAAATAATATTTTACACTGATAGTTGTAGTTGTTAAGATTTTGTTCTGTACACTGAATTCCCGTTGGTGACCTTCAAGTTCCACTACAATGGAATTGTTCTCAACGAAGCATTCAAGGCAATTTTTCAAATAAAAAAATAATACCTCAGTCCTTTCAGTGCAGGGTACAGTACATTTGTGTTGGAATTTTATGACTTCATCACCTTAAGGGTGATAACAATACATTTTATCTCTGATAATGTAATAAAAAGTATGCAGAAAAGTAGAAAAACATACTTCAATACACTAGTAGGAACCACTTTCCTTGGTGCATGTGTGCAGTCATGAGAATGTCCTCATTGATAATTACAAAACAAACGTTTTGGAAAAATATAATTATATTATGTCTTAATTACCATCGAAGATAAAATATAGGTTTCTATAAACTAATCACATGGATATTGCGGAGTAGTATTTCAATCTATTTCAAACTATGATAGACTATTTCCATACTGTTCTTTGTAGGGCACGGATAAAGAAATTATTCTTGTGTAGGCTAAAAAGTCATTTTATGCGATTCCAGTATTAAAAAGGATGTTTACAAAGCTGGAGCTCCTACATAAATGTATAGTGTACACTTTGAGATGACTATCGTGTTTTCAGTAATGAATCCAAATACAGTGCAAAGCCTGAACTGCTAAGGATTTTTCATAGCATAGAGACACTAAATAAATAAAAACAATGCACTTGTCTGTTGGCACTACTGTTTCAATCTAAATCTAAATCTTATTTAAATGCCTTTTTCTTTAAAAGTGTTTAAAAGTCTTCCCTTATAATCTAAAGCGATCAACAGCAAAGAGCTTGTACAAAATGTTCCTCTGTTTATTTTTGGAGCACTGAAGCCAAAATTTACATCTGTACTGCAAGATAACTAGAATCATTAATATCACACGCCAATTATTGTCCCTGGGGACTATTTGGTCAATGTGACTTCATGCTGCTTAATTTACACAATGGACTTTGTATAGATTTTAAAAAGCTTTGTGGTTTAATGTTGTGGTTAAATTAATACAATAATATTTTACTTGATTTGGTTTATTTATTGCAAAAAACAAAGAAATCTTCAAGTGATTATTTTATGCTTATGAATGCAATGTTAATGTTCAGGTTTTTGATTTATTGCATAATTTTATAGCTTCAATCTTACTTATATGGTGCATATTATATTCATAATTCCACTTGATTGTAATGCTTTCCTTCAGTATTAATACAGTAAAACATAAATTATATTACTTAAATACCAATAATACATTAACAAATCCACATTCCAGGTTTAAGACAGATAATACCTTTACCAAAAAACCTTCTGTAAAGGATAAATGTTGCCAGTTCCAAACTATGTGAAAGAACTGACATTTCACCCCTTTTATTGTATATCAAAGTTTGTTTATTTAACCTGGTACAGAATTGAATATATTCAGTCCCAGCTTCAATTTCCTTGCTGGATCAGACAAAAATCCAGACATGGCTCTACAAGGCGCTGGTCAGGCTGCATTTAAAATATTGCAAGCAATTTTGGGCACCATTTCTGAGGACGGATGTGCTGCCCCTGGAGAGGGTCCAGAGGTTTCCAAGAATGATCCCAGGAATGAGTGGGTTAACATATGATGAGCATTTGACAGCACTGGCCTGTACTCGCTGGAGTTTAGAAGAATGAGCTGGGACCTCATTGAAACGTACTGAATAGTAAAGGCTTGGATAGAGTAGATGTGGAGAGGAGGTTTCCACTGGTGGGAGAGTCTCGGACTAGAGGTCATAGCCTCAGAATAAAAGGACGGACCTTTAGAAAAGAGATGAGAAGGAATTTCTTTCATCAGAGGGTTGTGAATCTGTGGAATTCTTTGCCACAGAAGGCTGTGGAGGCCGTCAATGGATATTTTTATGGCAAGGATAGATAGATAGATTCTTGATTAGTATGGGTGTCAGGGGATATGGCGAGAAGGCAGGAGAATGGGGTTAGCAGAGAGAGCTAGGTCAGCTATGATTGTATGGCAGAGTCGGCTTGATGGGATGAGTGGCCTAATTCGGCTCCTATCACTTATGACATGAAGAAGAGGAAAATGGTGACAAAGATAATGAGTCAGGAAGCATTGCTGCAATCGAGGTACAAATTTTTATTTACACAAATCTTAATTTCTCATTTTCTCATTTTATGATCTGAATGATAATTATAGGACACTGTACAACTGGCAATATACTAAAAAGATCAATTTATTTTCTGTTTACACAGATGCTAACATTGATCCAAAATGTATTATTTACACAAGTAGCCTGGCAGAATACCAGCAGTTGAACCAGTAATTATTTCAGTATTATTGCAAAGTAGATTCTTCATATTGTTTTTCGGCAGTTAACACGATCCCAGAGACAGAATTGGAAGAGTAAATAGACTTTTTTGCTTGTGTACAGCCAAGGGTACGGTTCCAGCAAACATCAATACAAAAACAGTAACCATTTTCCAGTTGAGCTGTACTTATTCCAATTGCAGAATCTAACAGCAGGGCACTATATTAGATCTGACATTCCAGCCAGTAGGTAATCTTAGAGTACAGTGTTGACAGATACCAGAAAAAAACCCAGATGATGTGAGAGATCAAAAGGGATAGATAACACAATAATAGTTCAATGTTCAACCACACAATTGTTTTGGAAATATATACCTTAGATGCTGGTGAATGAGAATAATTAAAGCAACTGATGAAATACAAGATGTAAATTATATCTTTGTATTTGTAAATTAATATGTCATTCCATATAAAGAGCATGCAGCATATTTGATGTGCAAGATTGAAAGAGTACTGTTATATTCTTATTAAATTACAAAATATTCTATTAAAAACCATTTCATTGGAATATTTGTGCACAGATTTCTACCTTATAAATTAAACCTCTTGCTGCTCGTAGAGAAAAGGATGATTAATCTACTGAGGCTATTTTGTTGGTGACTTGCACCCGATGTTTTAGCAGCGTAATAGGAGTGGACAAGAGATGCGACTGCTTCAAATCCAGGATAAGAAAGAAACTTTAGAGTGGATAAAATTGAGATGCCGCTTCTGATGACTGTATTTCCACCTGAGCCATTTTGAACTGAGCACACTGTAACCACTTGCGGAGTACCGACAGGCTTGTGCTCATCTGCCCAGACCCATGGAATGACTGCAAAATGTGATGGTTGACATTGTTCTGAATTGACTGAAGGCGTAGTTGGAGACCTGCAGACAGATGCTGGCGATCAGAGAGCATGTGAAAAATTAGAAGGGAGTTAGTCACAATTATAACTATTACAGCATGAGGCCACATTATAACTTTGAGAGAAACAACAGCACCAACCTTCAAATTTGACTGAATCATCGGTAACCACATGGGTATAAGCTGTTTAAAGAAGAGAAGTTATAAATTGTGGTTGCTCCAGCATTGAAATAAAACTTTTTTAATTGCAGTATAGTTTCCTTCCTCATGCGCAGCTACATTATTCCAATGATATTATTTATATTCATGAGTGCCCATGAAGACTTGAAATGTAATTAACAGTAATCAAAGGCTAACTTCATTAGGCTGCTGTAGATTCTTTAATGCAATTTACATTGATTTCATAATGATGACCTGAACTATATGATTGCATAATGTAGTTATCAATTTCAAATTAACAAATAGCCCAAAATCAAATGTCATCTATGGAAGAGAGCTTTAACTTTATACTGCTCTCTGCATGCACAAGTGATTTCTAACTTTACTCCAGAGACTCAGATCTAATTTCTAGATTATGTCTCTTAATTCTAGATTCCCTAACCAGCAATTTCTCTCTATATACCCATCAGCCCCCTTAAGTATAATCAAAATAAGTGCAGTCTCTGGCATTAATACCTTTCATCCAGAAAGGAAAATAAAATATTTCTCAATTGCAAACATTAAACATTTACAGACCAGTTAGTCTAACATCGGCAGTGGGGAAACTGCTAGAGTCAGTTATTAAAGATGGGATAGCAGCACATATGGAAAGTGGTGAAATCATTGGACAAAGTCAGCATGGATTTACGAAAGGCAAATCATGTCTGACGAATCTTATGGAATTTTTTTAGAATGTAGCTAGTAGAGTGGATAAGGGTGAAGCAGTGGATGTGTTATATCTGGACTTTCAGAAGGCTTTCGACAAGGTCCCACATAAGAGATTATGGCTGAAGGGATCAGGGGGTATGGAGAGAAGGCAGGTACGGGATACTGAGTTGGATGATCAGCCATGATCATATTGAATGGCGGTGCAGACTCGAAGGTCCGAATGGCCTACTCCTGCACTTATTTTCTATGAAACAAGGAACTGAAGATACTGGTTTGCCAAGGAAAGAAACAAAATTCTGGATTTACTCTGTAGAACATGGATAGGTCAATATATTGGGTTGTCAACCAATATATTGAGTTGTGGTTGTGTGCGGTACTCTGCTTCTGGAATGCAGCTCCATTGTTCTATTGATTCCAATGAACTCAACAAGAATAATAAGAAAGAGGAACAAAAGTATGTTATTTGCTTTCTTGGGCCTTCTCCACTATTCAGTAAGATTATCACTGACCTTTTACGTCACAGCCATGTTATTAGACTATCAGATGTCCATTGATATCCTTGATATCCAACAAGTGTTGATCTTGCTCTTGGATAACTCATTGACTGTGCTTCTACATTCCTTTTGGGTGGAGAATTCCAAATACTCTCTACTCTGAATTTTTCATTCTCACCTCAGTCCTAAATGGTTAACCCTTTATTGCGATCCAGAAAAACATTTTCCCTGCATTTGCCCCATCAATCACTTTTAGTTTTTGTTTTATATTTCAAAAATATTGCCCCCCTAATCTCACAAGTTATCTTCTTAATCACCTGCGTTAATTCAGTCATGTGTAAAACCTCCTTCCCCTGCTCCTACCTTCAGGGAGCCTATGGAGACCAGATCTACGCACAATATTCCGGGGACAGTAAGAATGGAACTGAATTTTGGAGGTGGAGCGCAACATGGCACTATTACTGAATTATGCCTCTAGCACGTGTGACCAAGAGTAATTTTTACATCTCCCACTCAGTACTTCTTCTAACCAAGTCCATACTTTCTCCTCAGTTTCATGAGGTTCAGATTTTAGCATGGGTTTCTTTGAGGAACTTTATCAAATGCCTTCTGAATGTCAATGTGAATAACATCATGTGTTTGCCTCTTGACTACTTCAATCAAGTTTTCACACAAAGAATATCAGCCACCACTTTACATATCTACCCTTGTATTCTCCAGTAATCTGAAGATGCAAGGTAATCACTACATCCCTCATAATAATCACCAGAAATTCCTCGAAAAATGATATTAAGCTAACCATTCTACAAATCCTTCTCTCTTAAACATCCAATTTCCAAAGGGTTATGTATAATCTTATAATCTAATAGACCAGACTACGAAGTGTAATATCTTTGCAAAGCGTGTGTTCTTCCAAATTAGTGGGGAACTAACCTTTCAGAGTTAGCAAAATGTACGAATATCAAATTAAGAAAAAATAAATGTGTGGAAAGGAACTGCAGAGGCTGGTTTACACCGAAGATAAACACAAAATGCTGGAGTAACTCAGCGGGACATGCAGCATCTCTGGAGAGAAGCAATGGGTGGTGTTTCGGGTCAAGACATTTCTTCAGAAAGCCACCCATTCCTTCTCTCCAGAGATGCTGCTCGGCTCGCTGAGTTACTCCAGCATTTTGTGTCTATCCAAGAGAAAATAAATGTGCGAGCAGAATTACATTGTAATTTTTAAATCTCTTTCCTGCTAGGGTTGGACCACTTCAGCAGACTGAACTGTATCTTCAATGATGCAAAGGCCAGATGGATGTCTAATTTATGAACTAACTACATTATGGATCAAGATTATCTGGAGCCAGGAATTAAGTTACCAATTTACGAGACTGCTTGAATGTAATTTAATTATGGACATTTCTAAAATGGATCACCAGTTATCAAACTCTGAACATAACAAATCAATAAACCTGCATTATAATATCACATTAGTCAATATCAAGATGAAATAGGAAAGTATTGATTAACATTACAAATAACTGGGTTATTAATTGAAATTACCCTGGGCTACATCAAGCTCATCCTCTGTACAATTCCTGTTGATGAACATGTGTTTCCATTCCCCTGGCCCAATAAGGTCTAGTGGTCCTTGAGGTGCAACTTTATTCTCAGATTAGGATCATGAGGCCTTGCCTTCAAATGGTGGTAAGTATGTCAGTAGTGAATAGGTGGTGGAGCTGCCAGAGGAGGGCGTTGAGGCAGGTAATGTAACAGCATGTAAAAGACATGGACAGATATATGAAAAGGAAGGGTTTAGAGGGATATGGGCCAAATGCAGGCAAATGGGACTTTTTAGATGGGACATCTTGGTCGGCATGGACGAGTTGGGCCGAAGGACCTGTTTCCATGCTGCATGACTATGACTCCAAATGCCTGATGCCCATTTCACAGGTAATTTCTTTAATTGGCCTTTGAACTGCTCTTAGGAGTATCTGGTGTGAGAGATTCAAACATGGTTCAAAAGATTTAAATTATGTCAAAATAATGGTAATACATTCACTTATAAATACTTCCTAGTGCGAAAAAGTAATTAAAATATTAAGTAAAATAAAGGGAATTTTTTAAAATCTCTACAGCCATAATCAATGATTCCATTCAAATGAATGGATCAGTCTAATGTGTTGAGTCATGGGGCCAGAATTGATGTGCATCAACTCCATCACCTCAGGACATTGATCCTCTGCCCCTGGATTCAATTCTAAGTCCAGCAGCACCATTTTTCACAAATACAGTAAATTATGAAAATAATTATATTTTAAATAATAGTGACCAATTTCTGGACCAAGTGACCGAGAATAAGACCATTGGCAATATGAATATTGCACATTTATTTTGAATTGATATGAATTGAAGCATGGATCTGATTAAATCGAACTAAACTTAAAATTGTTCCAATTACAAAATTTTCAAAGTACCATTGCACTCAGAGATCAAAAATATATTGCTTCTACTTTCAAGATCAGGATTTTGTTTTTGTATTCCAACATTAAAGTTTCCATTACAAATGTATGAATGCATTATTTATCTTGTCTTCCTTAAAAAGGGAAATGAGTATCACTGTTTGCATTGGATATTTTGAAATTTCTGCACAAAAGCTGTAACGCAGAATATTTTCATCCCTCTAGCTTCACAATTTGCAACTCTTCAATCATGTCTCATACCTTCTGCTTTTATCTCTGACCTTTGATCCAACCATCTGCCTATCACCCTCCTCAGCTGCATTCACTTATTACCTGTCATGCTTTGTCCTGCCTCTCCACTCTTCCAGCTTTCTTCTCTCCCAAACAATCAGTCTGAAGAAGGGTCTCGACACAAAACGTCTTCTATACATGTTCACCATAGATTCTGCCTGACCTGCTGAATTAGTTCAGCACTTTGTGTCATTCTGTGTGTTAAGCAGCATCGGCAGGTCCTTTTATATATATATATATATATATATAGAGTCGGCAGATCAGAAATATAATCACCTTCACGAAGATGGCTGAATTGCATTCTTGTAGAGCTTCCATCAAGTTGATAACATGCAAGCAAACCATTTCCACCATCTGCAACAGAGTGAAGAAAATTTCATTTGATAAAAAGGGGTTGAGAAAAAATGTTTGAAAAGTTAGTTTTGGAGCACTGTACAATATATTTCAACAAATAAAAAGAGCATGGATGGTGGAAATAAGAATTATGAATAGAAAAGTTGTAAATACTTGGAGAATCATAACTGACTCTTTGGTTTCATAACCTTTTATGATGAGCAAAGGGTGAATTTGTCTGACAAAGTGGCTTTGGTCTAAAACATCAATTCTCTGCCCCTTTCCATAGATTGGGACTAACCAAGTATTCCCAATGCCTTCTGAATTTATTTTTGAATGATTCACTTTTGCAAGTCCTTTTACATATGCTGAATACTTACAATATTTTCTGACTTTATTTGCTTCAACTTCGACCATTTACTTTTAGTTATATTCTATTAAATATCTAATCAACCATACTCTAACTGCAACTCACTATTTTATTGTGAACCATCAGCTGTAAAATACCAGGTGTCACTCGACTCCAGAATTCAAGGGCAGTTAGAATGGCTGTAGAGACATATTCATTCTGGCTCTGTGGAGGAGGAGTAGAAGCTGCTTGTTCACAGTAGACAGTCCACAGCTGGGCAAATATAAATGCATGGAATAGAGAACACATGTGCAATACAGATGTCTGTAAAACAGAAAGCAAAATTCACTGCATTATGATAGTTACATCTTGTCATCATCCAGCACACTACTTATTTTGTATTGTCATATTCTTGCAGTGCATAGCAGTTAAATATAAAAATATTACATCTTGTGCACTTATTGTATTCTGCAATCATAAACATTTATAAAAACACAAAAGACTGATGGTAAAACTACTGCATTAGAAAAAATAAATTACTCTATTTCAGTGTACTATGCTTCAAACACACACAAAATATGAGAAATTATTTGAATTGAGCCATTTTATCTTTTAGATTGTGTCTGAGTCAAGAAGATAATGAATTTTATCTCATCCCATTGATTTACTGGACAAACTTATTTTTCTTAAGAATAGTAATGCTGAGAGAATGGAGCGGCTGGGCTTGTATCCTCTGGAGTTTAGAAGGATGAGAGGGGATCTTATTGAAACATATAAGATTATTAAGGGTTTGGACACGCTTGAGGCAAGAAACATGTTCCCGATTTTGGAGGAGTCCAGAACCAGGGGCCACAGTTTCAGAATAATGGGTAAGCCATTTAGAACGGAGATGAGGAAACACTTTTTCTAACAGAGAGTTGTGAGTCTGTGGAATTCTCTGCCTCAGAGGGCGGTGGAGGTCAGTTCTCTGGATACTTTCAAGAGAGAGCTAGATAGGGCTCTTAATAATAGCGGAGTCAGGGGATATGGGGAGAAGGCAGGAACGTGGTACTGATTGGGGAAGATCAGCCATGATCACATTAAATGGCTCAAAGGACTCGAATGGCCTACTCCTGCACCTATTGTCTATTGCAACCGTAATGTCTTATATACCAAGATAAACACTGAATCATGGAATTAGATAAACACATATCGCTGAATGTGGCCAATCCATTCTGTAAATATTCCCAGCATTCATTCAATTTAGTTTAGTTTAGAGATACAGTGCGGAAAAAGGCCATTTGCCCACTGAGTCCACACCGACCAGCGATCCCCGCATATTGACACTACCCTACATGCACTAGGGACAATTTTACATTTTACACCAAGCCAATTGACCTATAAACCTGTACATCTTTGAAATGTGGGAGGAAACCGCAGATCTCGGAGAAAATCCCTCGCAGGGCACCGGGAGAATGTACGAACTCCGTACAGACAAGCACCTATGATCTTATCTGGGTCTCTGGTGCTGTAAGGTAGTAGCTCTACCACTGTGCCACCGTGCTGCCCTAATTTCTTTTTCGTCATGTATTTACTCAATTCGCTTACAAAATAATATTTTTTAATCTTTAATCACCACTCCAAATTCTAACCGCCAGTTGCTTGTGTTAACTTTGGCCAGTCACCTGAAATGGGTTCCTGCTGATTATCATCCTTAAGCAATTAGAAATAAGTCCTTCAAGAGTTAACTGTGTCTGTTTGTCATATGGACTGGAACAAATAACTTCTTATATGCTGCTGCTTTACAACCACATGTAAGAAGTTAATTGTTATGGTTCATATCTGATGCGTATGGAAAACTAGGTATGATATATGAAACTTATACAAAGACATGGAATTGTAGTGAAGACCTTTACACGATTGAAGATAAATACTGTGATATGCACAGGCTAGGGGTGGAAGATTGCAACCTTCACGTGGTCCGCCCTGTTTTGACTAATGCAATCAATTCGACGTGCACACACAGAAGATCAAATAGAACAAGTTGTCCTACAACTTTAGGCTGTGCATGCCACACGAAAGAAGAAGCACAGGCTACAGAATTATTCCAATTATAAATGACTTTTAGATAAATAGCTGCACTGATAACAAATAATTTAATAGTAAACAATAATTACCTGAAAGCTATTGTTATCATGAAATTAACTGACATTTGAATAAAAACATTTTGTGATATGTCAAAAAGGTTTGCATGTGTGAAAGATCTCATGTGCACACAATAGCCTGGAGTGATGTATTCCAGAACCTTCAAACTTAGCCAGCATGGAATAACACATCAGAAATAGGTTCCAGATACAATGGAATGATTTGCAGTAGATGCTTGGGAAGATAGTTTCCACAGCACAGATTCTCTTAACTGTCTACCATATTGTAGACAGAGGATTGTCAGATGTTCTGAAGAAATGTCATATAGCCTTTCATTTTAGTGGTTTGCATTACTTTTCTGGGTTACAAGCAAAGCATGGGAATTCAGGGCATTCAGTTCCACCTTGTCAGGTAGTGCGAGTTTGCAATTTTAAAAAAAAACAGAACTTCATTTTCTAAATACTTAAGGTTAAAATTGAAATTTGTGAAACATTCATATTACCTTGGATTGCTCAGGAAATCCAAGCAAGATAACTATAAGATGATCTGCAACATGGGAACCGGCATCCAAAGGGATAGGCATGCATGAAGTGGATCCTGAACACACAACACTATGGGTAAGAGACCCGAGTAGCAGCCATGACATAAGACGAACATGGGAAACACACTCAATAAATTCTTTTGGACTGTAACGGTTGGAGGAGGAAAAACAAGGGGAAAAAAAATGACAATTAGGCATTTACACAGATTGATATGTATTTAATATTAAATTCACACAATTCTCTCTCGCCTTTTGTCACTTATTTCCTTCAATGTATTAATTTAACTGCCTTGGTAACAGAGATAAAAGCTTAATCAAAATATTTAGAACATCAGGATAATAATTTAAAATGCCTTAATTATGTTATTTGATATACATTAAAAAGAGATAGCTTTGATTTCTAGAGACAAAGTATACATTTATTGAACAATGTTAGTTTATAAGTTCATGTGTTATAGGAGCAGAATTAGGCCATTCGGCACATCAAGTCCACTCCGCCACTCAATCCTGGCTGATCTATATTTCCCCTCAATCCCATACTCCTGCCTTCTCCCCATGACCTCCAACACCCGAACAGAGTGTTCTCCATGTTACTTACCCTTGTTGCATTGCAGAGGGAGGATGATACAACCAAGGCAAGTAGCGAACAACAGCTTTGTTATCGCGATGATTTCCTTTGGATATTTCCATTGCTGCTATCTGTGCTAATCCTACTTTGAGATGGCCACCAAATGTATCTTCATGCAAAGGCTGAGAACAACTTTTCATGTGACTCTGGAAAGACAGTTATTAAATTATATTAAATGACAAATATTTCAGCACAATGACGGGTGTCAGGGGTTATCGGGAGGAGGCAGGAGGATGGGGTTATGGGAGAGAGATGGATCAGCCATGATTGAATGACTGAGTAGACTAGATGTGCCGAAAGGCCTAATTATGCTGCCATCACCTATGACCTTATAGTGACCATACTCAGTGCCCTTAGACTGCTAAGCAGTAAGATGGGTTGTGAATCAGCCAAAATTAATTTCCTCTTTTTTTTTTTTTTGTTTATTTTTGTTAGAAGTAAGTACAATAGTGTGGTACTTGAGTACCTAATACATACATACATATTTCCATTCTTGTACAACTTCGTATTTTTGATTTAATAATAAAAGAACAGTGGAAGAAAAAAAGAAATAAAGAGTGTCAGAATAGATAGACAAGCGAGTAGAAACAGATAGCAAAAGAAATAAAGGACATAGAAGAGAAGCTGAAAAGATTGAAATAGAAGGAGAAAGTAAAGAAAAGAGAGATTAGGAGAGGTCTACCTATTTCGTATTTTTTCCCATCCGTCACGTTAATTTCCTCCTTAATCTCAATTATGTTTTTGTGATTTACATTGCAATGCTCAAGGTTGAATACGTGGATGTCCTTGTGGTAAGGCTGGTGTGTCTCATGCAACCAAACAATTGCCAATCTTCAACCCACCATTTCACTCACATTCAGTCCTTCCTCGCTCTAATGTAGCACCTAATGTACAAAAGTACTAAAGTACATATTCACACAAGTTATTTCTTTTCATTAGGATCATCAGATAAAATGAAACTCTTTCTGGTTTAGTAGGGAGATAACAAATATGAAAAAACGTCCTCCAACTATAAACTTTGCACAGCCAGTCCCAAAGGATTAATTTAATTAAAGTAATGTAGTAAAGTAAAGTAATGTATTTTCCACCAGAGACTGCATTTGTGAAAATTAGATTTTGTGTAATCATGCAAAGAAAACAGGCATTGGACAAGAATCCATTTTATCAATAACCTTCATATGCTAAATGGTGCTGGAGATCTACCTTTTGCAGACAACATATAGGAGAACAGTATACAGATGCAATAGATGAGGTTGAGGTTGGTGCAAGTGAACCTCTGCCTCAACTGAAAGGACTGTTGGGGACCCAGGATGGATTCGATGGAGGAGGTATAAGGACAGGTGTCACATCTATTGCAGTTGCAAGACAATACAATACCGTTTATTGTCATTTGAACCTCAAATGAAGTTCAAATGAAATTTGGTTTCTGCAGTTATACAACAAGAAAAGAACCAAGACACACAACCAACACAGTTCACACAAACATCCATCACAGTGAATCTCCTCCTCACTTTGATGGAAGGCAAAGTCTTGTCTCTCCCCTGCTCTCCATTCTTTTCCCGATGTCAAAGTCAAAGCCCCCGGCGGGCGATGGTAAATCCCGCGGCCATTAAGGCTGCGCCGGGCGATGCAAGGCCACGCTCCGGGTCCTGACGTTGGAGCCCCTGGCAGGCACTAGCAAGTCCCATGCCAGGCGGTGTAAGGCCCTGCTCCGGGTCTTGATGTTGGAGCCCCCGGCTGGCGCTAGCAAGTCCTGCGGCCGTTAAAGCCGCGCGGGGCGATGTGAGGCCCCGCCCCAGGTCATTTTCAACCCTGCAACTCGGGTGGGAGAAGTTGCCGTTGTAGAAGCTCCGAAAAGCAGACTCCCACCAGGGACCCGCGAGCTCCCGATGTCACCGTCCACCGACCTGCAGCTGGAGCCTCCGAGCTCCGGAGTCAGGTCGCAGACGCGCGCCTCCACAGCTCCTCCCATTCCGAAGCCGGCCAGCTCCACGATGATAGGTCCGCAGGCTCCGCGACTGGAGCCCCAGGTCGTTCCGGTCGGAGGCCGCTCCACGGTGCTAGGCCCCAACGACAAAGGAGACCCGACAGGTCGGGTCTCCGGTGCAGGGAAGAGATTTAAAGAGATTTAAGAGTTGCAGAGGGAACGATCTTTGACAAAGCAGAAAGGGGTGGAGATGGGAGGATGTGACTAGTGGTGGAATCCCATTGGAGATGGTAAAATGTTGGAGGATGATATGTTCCATGCAACGGCTGATGGGGTGAAAGGTGAAACCTATCTGCATTGTTCTGTTCTATGTTCTATATCCTATGTCATTTTGCAGATTAAAAATCTCAAACTGCATAAAAAGGTTGCACTGTATAAAATAATTTCTATTCCATCATCATTGTTGTATTTCTTCACACCGAACGGGACCAATGTAATCTGCAAAGAAGTTTCTCTGAAAAACACCTTTACTGAAGAGCATCTAATTAAAATACATGACTATTATAGTTTATATTATCCAAATATTTACATGAAGAATGTTAAAAGTAAGAACTTCAGCACAAGGATCAGAGATTGCATACCTTTAGTTTGGACAGTGTGTGCATATCAGCTATAAAGTCCAGCAATTCACCTATGTACTGTCGCATGCACTCCATTGCTGCAGTTGTGTACTGCAAGAATAAAGAAAATCAATAAAGAACATGCAGTGTTACACTCAGTAAGTTCTATAAGGAAATAATTACTTGATGTTCAAGGTGAAGTTTTGAGAATTATTTGTTTTATTTACAGTTAGATAAATTAAGATCTAATTCAAATCAAACATCTTAAAAGCCACGTCATTTGCTGAACACTAATAGTGAAGCTATTGTATATAAACTTTAATAAAAAACATATTTCCATGATACCATGCATGTAGGAATAGTGCTCAACCCAACATCTATCCAGAGCCCATATTCCTATTTGTTTATGCAAACTTTCAATGCAATATGTATTGCCTTTCCTTACATTATAGTCATCAAGTCTACCTAATCGGCTGTGAATTGCTATGTTGTACCACAAAAGAAACATTCTGCTTGTATTTTATTTGCTTTCTGCTCCTTACTATAGTGCTACAAGGCCACATCGCCCTCCTTCAGTTTATGTGTAGGAGTACTTTATAAAAGCTTTCTCGACAGCAACACCAAGGTCACTGCACAGCAGATGACAACATTGATATATTCAGTAGGAAAGACTTGCAGTGCAGCCACGAAAAGAAGCAATGCAATCATGTGTTTCTAGCCTCAAATATATTTCAAAAATTGTGATTAGAAAACACATTTTTATTCACAGTATTTTAACACAAAATAAACAGCAACTATATCTTAAAGAACTAATTGTTCGTCCCATTAATAAATTGAAAATTACAAAAACATATCAATAATGATTTGCCAATATACTGTTGAATATAGTAAAATATATTGTCCATTAATTATGAAAAATGCATATTCTTTAACATTTAAAATCAATTGGTGGAATAATGGTGTAATTTGCAGACTTACGACGGACTGCAACTCATTTATGATGATTTGATAATGTGCTCAAGCTCTGCTCTTTCAGAGGTTAAGACCTTGCAACATATAGAAACAATCTAATTGGATTACAGTCTGAAGTATAACATTCATTAAAAATACTTTTTGCACACTATTATTTATAATCCTACTGACTACTTCTCTCCGAGACACTGGCAGCATTTAAAACAGAGAACAATGCAAGATAGGAACAGGTCATATGTCTGGGCTGAACATGCCAAATTAAACTGAACTCCTCTGTCTGCATTGGATCCATATTATTCCATCTCTGCATATTCACGTTTCTATCTAACAGCTTCTTAACTACCACTATCATGTCTGATATAGAGATATACCCTCTAATCCAGGCAGCATACTGGTAAACCTCATCTGCACCCTGACTAATGCTTCCACATCCTTTCTGTGATGAGGCAACCAGGACTGTACACAATACTCCAAATGTGGCCTCACCGAAGTTCTATAAAACTGCATTATGACTCTTATATCCTGAATCTTATATTCATTCACCAATCCTAAATGGCCTACCTCCTATTCTTAAACTGTGACTATTGATTCTGGGCTCCCCCAACATCAGGGACATTCTTCCACATTTTGCCTATCCAATCCCTTAAGAATTTTGTATGTTAGAAGATAATATGTGGATAAGACACTATTTTTCCTATTGTATGGCCCGTCTTTATTTCCAAATGGAAAAATAAAACTGAAATCTTTATAATGAAGGAACAAAAAACTGTTTGAAAAACTTTATAGATTATTGAAAAGACAAAGGCAGGTGAGGCAGATTATTGTGACATCAATTTCTATTTTGTGTCACGTTGGATGAAATGGAACCAGAAGCTTCACAAATATTCTTAACTGACATATCGTTAACTCTCACTTTTCAAGATGGAGTGTTTGCACCAGCCTTTAAATCAGCCATGTCACCTCACTCCCAGCAAATGTTTGGTATGTTTGGTAGAAAGTGCCAAACACCTGCAGAATTAAGGCAGTAAGCAGTTGTCATCAATCAGCAACTCAGCGGAAAGTTTATGATTCCTTTAAACCACAGCAGTGTTGGAAGAGTGAAATGTGGTCGTTTTGGGCAGTGAAGGGGAATCTATCCTGCTGAGTGGATTTAAGAGAGCTGAAACATTAAGCTCCAAATGGAAACACCATGTAAGTAAATGTTGGACAAATGACCCCATTTTGGAACTAATCTAAATAAGCATGCCATCGAATCACGTTTTGTGAGATAGTACTTCAACTAATTAAAACAAAATACTAATGAGAATATACGTAACATATAAATGGCAGCATCTCACCCGCTGGGTTTCTCCAGCAATTTTGTCTACCCACGTTATTTAGTCATTTGTACCCGTCATTTAGGGACGTTATATGAATTTTTTTTAAATAAGTTTATGCACGTTTTGCTGTACACTTCATACTGTAGAACACACCATAATACACTCAGAGTGATTTAATGGGGTTAGATTTTTTTTTAATCGGTTGTCTAGAATTAATCGATACCCACCCTATGTACCTTATTTCAAATTTAATTCGGAATTCCGATTTTTTGGTTTTCCTATTTGTCAATTTTCTGTGCCCGATTATTTGGCGGCCAATCAACCGCTGTCTCTAAGGGGGTTGCATCCAATCACCGACCAGCTTCTCTTAAAATTCCCGTCCAATCAACCGCTGTCTCCAAGCGCATTGTGTCCAATCACATAATGCGCTGGTCACTCCACGGCCAATCAGATGCAGTCCCCGAGGGGCATTGCGACCAATCACTGACCAGCTTCCCTTACTGAGATACCTATCTTTATTTGACTGAGTTACTGATACAATGTGTATGTAATCATCATACCCAGTGCATATAGGCTCAAGATGTCCTTGAAATTTACCTTATTACAAAAAAATTCTCACGGGGGGCTTGAAGCGCCTACCCCCCCTTCCTTCCCAACCTCAGCCTCAGCCTCACAGACCTTAGCATACCCCTTGTTCCTAAAACCCATTTCCACCACTGATTCTTCCTTGCTCCTGTGATCAAACCCACTGATAATAAATATCAATATGCCAAATCCTTTCCGAATCTTTTAAAATAACCAAAAATAATTTGAATAGCAATCACCCTTTGCAGAAATTCTTTCTTCAGCAACAGCTATCACAACCTAAATTTACAGATCAATGTTAAATATATCAATACAAAATGATTAATTTTACTCCATCTCATTTCAATACCTCCTGTGTTTACTCCTAATAAAAGAAAAACAAGTTGGGAAAAGGGGAAGTACAACGAGATCTGGGGGTCCTTGTACACCAGTCTATGAAAGTAAGCATGCAGACTCTGGAGAGCTTGTACCCTCTGGAGTTTAGAAGGATGAGGTTTGGACACGCTAGAGGCAGGAAACATGTTCCCGATGTTGGGGGAGTCCAGAACCAGGGGCCACAGTTAAAGAATAAGGAGTAAGCCATTTTTAGAACGGAGACGAGGAAACACTTTTTCTCACAGAGAGTGGTAGGTCTGTGGAATTTTCTGCGTCAGAGGACGATGGAGGCAGGTTCTCTGAATGCTTTCAAGAGAGAGCTAGATAGGGCTCTTAAAAATAGCGGAGTCAGGGGATATGGGGAGTAGGCAGGAACGGGGTACTGATTGGGGATGATCAGCCATGATCACATTGAATGGCGGTGCTGGCTCGAAGGGCCGAATGGCCTACCCCTGCACCTATTGTCTATTGTCTAAATCAATAAAATCAGAAATTATTTTATAAAGGTAAATGGAGTGTGTTCATCAGCTGTAATAACCTTTGGAACCTGCAAACATACACTCCATCCATATCAAGTATTCTAACTGCAGTATGTAACATTTCACCAAAACTTCTATACACCGCCAACAACACCATCTTTAACATCTAAAATACGGGCTGCATGCTCTTGGGACGCCGCTGCCTGCTTCCTTCCAAGTCCAGTCACATAACTCCCTATTTAACTCTATTCTGTGAACACCATACTGCAGCTTTTCAAAGCAGCAGTTCACCACTCAAGTGTAATTGAGTTATAAAACAGAGCTTGCCAGAAACAAACACATCCTCAGAAGGAAGAATTAAATATAGGTCTTTCATCCAAAATCATAGTAAACTGCAATATAATGAACAAAACAGAAGAGGATTGCTCGTGGAATGTGCAATGACTCACTGGGTCTAGGTGTAATACTTACTCCAGGAACAGAAGCAATCAGGTGTTTCTGCATAATCGTTGATTCCGCTATTTTTGTTCCAGCATCTGCGCAAACAAACTTGTAAGGACAAGAGAGGTCCATTTGTTTTTACATCGGCATTCAAACTATTTATTAGTCCACTTCCATTATTCTATAACTACAACCTTCATCTGATAGTAATCATTGATCAATACTGCACAACAAGTCCACTTGCATATTCAGTTGCAAAACAGGCCAATCATAAAACATATTCAATCATTCTTATCAATATTAATCAACATTTTTCATTAAGCATGACGATATATATGCTCAATGATCATTAATAATTAATGAATAATATTTCAAGAAACTGATTCAAAGAGTGTTCAATTTAGGTTAATTTTCTGTCAGATATCAGTATTATTCCATGCTTTTTTTTGTAGATAAAGAAGTGTCGGTACGCATATCAATCCTTGGTTTTGGTTTCCATTGTAGATTGCAGTCCTTGTAGCTGTTTAAGCGTTTTAAGGGCCTGCATGCCTAATTGAAATAATATATTATTTTTTAAACTTCGAAAAAAATTGTAAATTTAAATTCTAGTTTTAAACGTTTTGGAAATGCCAATGCACCATAGTGGCAGGGAACATCACAAAAAAAGCACTGTTATTAATCTAACTCTAGTCCAATGAAGTATTTCTGCCAAGAAGTACTCCCCAGTCAGAACTCTAAAGGCACCATGTGGTCAGAACAATGCTTCATGTACTTCATATACAAACCAACGTTTGGTTCCATTGGCTTAAATGTAATTGATTTTGCAAATATTATATGCCACTACGACCAAAGAGCACTTTTCTTTTATGTTACCAACTAGAAATGAATTTCCAGACAAGGATTTGTGATTATAGAATCATTAAAAGGACAGAAAAAGGCAAGTCAGTCGATTGAGCCTCTACTAGTCAAAAAAAGATTTATCTGGCCTAATCCTGTTTCACCACAAGGTTATAGCTCTTCCGTACACGTGCAGGTTATACCTCTTCCGTACACATCCGAATACTCTTATAAAGGGAGAGGGTTTCTGCATATACTGGCTGACAAGATATAATTGTTCTCCCCTCTAACGTTTCTACCAATGACCTTTTTTGACCTCCCTGCGAAGGGAAAAAGCTCCTATTTTATGACACCTCCTCTTCTCTCTTTGCACCTCAATTAAGTTTCCCTTCAGCCTTTCCTGTTGTAAAGAAAATAATTTGCTCTTGTCCCATCATCCCCATAGCTACAATTGTCCAGTCAGGAAAACATCCATCTAAATCGGTTTTGCATCCTCTACTGTGCAAGCCCATCTTTCCTGCACTGTGATGTGGAGAACTGGACACATTAGACTTCAGAGATACAGTGCCGAAACAGGCCCTTCGACCCACCGAGTCTGCCCCGACCAGCGATCACCCCATACAGTAGCACTATTCTGCACACTAGGGGCAATTTACAATTTTTACCAAAGCCAGTTAACCTAAAAACCTGTATGCTTTTGGAGTGTGGGAGGAAACCAGAGCACCCAGAGAAAACCCACGCAGTCACAGGGAGAACATATAAATTTCATACAGACAACACCCACAGTCAGGATCGAACCCGGGTCACTGTAAGGCAGCAAATCTACTTCCGCACCACTGTGCCGGCCCAAATTACCTTATGTAATTTAATTATATAGATAATTCTAGCATGACATCCCTGTTCTTGCATTTTATGAGCAAGCATCTTTTTAATCACCTATTGCTATATTTAAGAATTCACGCGCATGAACTTCAAAGTCATTCTTTCTCCACACCACTCATTATATTCCCGTTTATTATATATTCACTTGTCTCGGTGTAACTTACCAAACTTTGCCAAAACTAACTCTCTTCAATTATCATATACTAGAATTTGAAGACAACTCACAATTAAATAGAGACTATCTCAACAATTTGAACAAAGATTTACCTGTACCAGCAGCAAAAGGTTGGTATCTGGTAATGGAGATTTTAATTTCAGTGCTTGTAATAATTCCAACACAACACATCGAGAGAGATAGAATTTATCCCGTTCCTGCAAAATACAAGCACAAAGCACAAACAGAATTTAACAGAAAGCACCTAACAGAATTGAAAACTACTTCCAAATCAGTCCAAGTACACACTGTATCATTACACTGCCTGGTACAGAAGCATTGATGAAATTGCTGCAATTTGTTTTACAAACACCCAATAATGAAATAACTGTTCATGTTCACCCCTCCAATCTATAAACATGAAATGCACAAAGACAGCTAGGTGGGCCAAGTGCCTGTTCCTGTGCTGTTGTTCCATATTCTGTGTTATAGTTTATTTTAATTTCTTCATCACAAGTTTATTTCTTCAGCATAATTTATTGTTGAAGATTAGAAAAAGGAAATAAAGATTAGAGTTTGTTATAACCATTGTTTGTGTCTTCTTTCTCCTCTCTTTTTCACACAGGAAACACTTTTTCACACAGAGAGTTGTGAGTCTGTCGAATTCTCAGCCTCAGAGGGCAGTGGCGGCCGGTTCTCTGGATAATTTCAAGAGAGAGCTAGATAGGTCTCTTAACAATAGCGGAGTCAGGGGATTTGGGGAGAAGACAGGAATGGGGTACAGATTTATAATGATCAGTCATGATCACATTGAATGGCTGTGCTGGCTTGAAGGGCCGAATGGCCTACTCCTGCACATATTCTCTATTGTCTATTATCTCTTAATGTTGCAAATTCGTTTTCATGGCGTGTTTCTTCCTGCTCTATGCCATTGAAATTCAATTCGTCTAAAAGCGAGGTACGATAGCCATTCCCTGACACTTCAAAAATTCAACCAGCCATTTTCTGTCATAAATCACCCTTGCAACTCTATCATGTTCGCTTGGGAGCAGGTATTGTGCGCAAATTGCCCTCATCCTTAAAACAGCCTTCTCACAATTTTTCAGGTGGCAGTAGACAATCTATATAAATAAAAGTCTAATCTTGACCACTTCCTGTTTGTGTTGTATATTGATTTTGGAAAAAAGGCTACCACTTACGCCTGTGATTTTTGGCCATCTAACTCATAGTCCCCCTCCGCTCATCAAGTGCAGAGGATTTTTCTCATCGATGAAAAATAAAAGAGTTATTAGTGTTTAAAAAATGTTGAAATTCTCTCTCCTGTCAATCACTGCCATGAATGCCATGCCCCTTCTAGGGGTGGGGGGAGGAGCTATAAAACCCAGAAGTCTGAACGAGGCTTTGTTGCTGCAAGATGGCGAGTGAGAGGTCACGATTCTCAGTCTGAGCTGTGAATTTACAGAACACTGAACTTACAGAATTTACTGAACTGTGAGTGCCCTTTATGTGTTTATAAACTGTGCCTTTTGCAATGTGTGCCTTTTGCAATGTGTGCCTTTTGCAATGTGTGGCCATTGAAACTGTGTGGCCATGGAAACTGTGTGGCCATGGAAACCGTGTGGCCATGGAAACCGTGTGGCCATGGAAACTGTGTGGCCATGGAAACCGTGTGGCTATTCAAATGTGTGGCTATTCAAACGTGCAGCTATTGCAACGGTGCGGCTATTGCAACGTGCGGCTATTGCAGCTGTGCGGCTATTGCAACTGTGTGGCTATTGAAACGGTGTGCCTTTTGAAACTGTGTGCCTTTTGCAACTGTGCCTTTTGCAACTGTGCGGCCATGGAAACTGTGTGGCCATGGAAACTGTGCGGCCATGGAAACCGTGCGGCCATGGAAACCGTGCGGCCATGGAATCCATGTGGCCATGGAAACCGTGTGGCTATTCAAACGTGTGGCTATTGCAACGTGCGGCTATTGCAACGTGCGGCTATTGCAACATGCGGCTATTGCAACTGTGCGGCTATTGCAACTGTGCGGCTATCGCAACTGTGCGGCTAACGCAACTGTGCGGCTATCGAAACTGTGCGGCTATCGAAACTGTGCGGCTATCGAAACTGTGCGGCTATCGAAACTGTGCGGCTATCGAAACTGCAGTTATTAAAATCTGTGCCTTTTACAACTGTGCCTTTTGCAACTGTGCCTATTGCAATGTGTAGCTATTGCAATTGTGTGGCTATTGAAATTGTGCGGCAATTGAAACTGTGTGGCTATTGCAACTGTGTGGCTATTACAACTTTGTGGCTATTGCAACTGTGCCTTTTACAACTGTGCCTATTGAAATGTGTGGCTATTGCAACTGTGTGGCTAATGCAACTGTGCCTTTTGCAACTGTGCATTTTGCAGCTGTGCATATTGAAATGTGTGGCTATTGCAACTTTGTGGCTATTGCAACTGTGTGGCTATTAAAATGTGTGCCTTTTGCAACTGTGCCTATTGAAATGTGTAGTCATTGAAATTGTGTGGCTATTGAAACTGTGGCTATTGAAACTGTGTGGCTACTGCAACTGTGTGGCTACTGCAACTGTGTGGCTACTGCAACTGTGTGGCTACTGCAACTGTGTGGCTACTGCAACTGTGTGGCTACTGCAACTGTGTGGCTGTTGCAACTGTGTGGCTGTTGCAACTGTGTGGCTGTTGCAACTGTGTGGCTGTTGCAACTGTGTGGCTGTTGCAACTGTGTGGCTGTTGCAAATGTGTGCCTTTTGCAACTGTGCCTTTTGCAAC
Organism: Raja brachyura; assembly: GCA_963514005.1. Next base: position 21,997,370 of record OY740789.1, read on the forward strand.
TGTGCCTTTTGCAATGTGTGACTATTGAAATAACCATATCACCATATAACCATATAACAATTACAGCACGGAAACAGGCCTTCTCGGCCCTTCCAGTCTGTGCCAATCGTTTATTTTCCCCTAGTCCCATCTACCTGCACTCAGACCATACCCCTCCATTCCCTTCCCATCCATATACCTATCCACTTTACTTTTAAATGTTAAAATTGAACCTGCCTCCACCACTTCTGCAGGAAGATCATTCCACACAGCCACCACTCTCTGAGTAAAGAATGTGTGGATATTGCAATTGTGCGGCTATTGAAATTGTATGGCTATTAAAGATGTGTGGCTATTGAAATTGTGCGGCTATTGAAATTGTGTGGCTATTGAAACAGTGTGCCTTTTGCAATGTGTGCTTATTGAAACGTGTGGCTATTGAAACGTGTGGCTTTTGAAACGTGTGACAATAGAAATGTGTGGCTATTGAAATGTGTGGCTATTGCAACTGTGTGGCTATTGCAACTGTGTGGCTATTGCAAATCTGTCCCTTTTGCAACTGTGTGCCTTTTGCAACTGTGCCTTTTGCAACTGTGCGGCTATTGAAACTGTGTGGTTATTGCAACTGTGTGGTTATTGCAACTGTGCGGCTATTGCAACTGTGCGGCTATTGAAATCTGTGCCTTTTGCAACTGTGCCTTTTGCAACTGTGCCTATTGAAATGTGTGCCTATTGAAATGTGTGACTATTGAAACTGTGTGGTATTGAAACTGTGCGGCTATTAAAATGTGTTCCTTTTGCAACTGTGCAGGTATTGCAAATGTGCGGCTATTGCAACTTTGCGGCTATTGCAACTGTGCGGCTATTGCAACTGTGCGGCTATTGCAACTGTGCCTTTTGAAACTGTACCTATTCAAATGAGTGGATATTGCAACTGTGTGGATATTGCAATTGTGTGGCTATTGCAACTGTGTGGCTTTTGCAACTGTGCAGATAGTGCAACTGCGGATATTGCAACTCTGCGGCTATTGCAACTGTGCGGCTATTGCTATTGTGCGGCTATTGCTTCTGTGGGGCTATTGCTCCTGTGCGGATATTGGTACTGTGCGGCTATTGCTATTGTGCGGCTATTGCTTCTGTGGGGCTATTGCTTCTGTGCGGCTATTGCTCCTGTGCGGATATTGGTACTGTGCGGCTATTGCTACTGTGTGGCTTTTGAAAGTTTGCGACTATTGAAAGTGTGCAGCTATTATATTTGTGCTTTTTGCAACTGTGCCTATTGAAATGTGTGGCTATTGAAATGTGTGGCTATTGAAATTATGTGGCTATTGCAACTGTGTGCCTATTGCAACTGTGTGGCTATTGCAACTGTGTGGCTATTGCAACTGTGTGGCTATTGCAACTGTGTGGCTATTGCAACTGTGCCTTTTGCAACTGTGCCTTTTGCAACTGTGCCTTTTGCAACTGTGCCCTTTGCAACTGTGCCCTTTGCAACTGTGCCTATTGAAATGTGTGGATATTGCAACTGTGTGGATATTGCTACAGTGCAGATATTCCTACTGTGCGGATATTGCTACTGTGTGGCTATTGCTACTGTGCAGCTATTGTTACTGTGCGGATATTGAAAGTGTGCGGCTATTGAAAGTGTTCGGCTATTTAAAGTTTGCGGCTATTGAAAGTGTGCGGCTATTGAAAGTGTGCGGCTATTGAAAGTGTGCGGCTATTGAAACAGAGTGCCTTTTGCAACTGTGTCTTTTGAAATTGTGCCTATTGAAATGTGTGGCTATTGAAATTATGTGGCTATTGAAATTGTGTGGCTATTGAAACTGTGTGGCTATTAAAATGTGTGCCTTTTGCACTGAGCCTTTTGCAATGTGTGGCTATTGAAACATATGGCTATTGAAACGTTTGGCTATTGAAATGTGTGGCTATTGCAACTGTGTGGCTATTGCAACTGTGCGGCTATTGCAACTGTGCGGCTATTGCTACTGTGCGGCTATTGCAAGTGTGCAGCTATTATATTTGTGCCTTTTGCAACTGTGCCTTTTGCAACTGTGCGTATTGAAAAGTGTGGCTATTTAAATTGTGTGGCTATTGAAACTGTGGCTATTAAAATGTGTGCCTTTTGCACTGAGCCTTTTGCAATGTGTGGCTATTGAAACGTGTGGCTATTGAAACGTGGCTATTGCAACTGTGTGGCTATTGCAACTGTGTGGCTATTGAAACTGTGTGGCTATTGAAACTGTGCGGATATTGAAACTGTGCGGTTAATGAAATCTGTGCCTTAAGCAACTGTGCCTTTTGCACTGAGCCTTTTGCAATGTGTGGCTATTGAAACGTGTGGCTATTGAAATTGTCTGGCTATTGAAATTGTGTGGCTACTGTGTGGCTATTGAAATCTGGGCCTTTTGCAACTGCTCCTATTGAGCCACTGTGTGGCTCTTGCAACTGTGTGGCTCTTGCAACTGTGTGGCTCTTGCAACTGTGCCTATTGAAATTTGTGGCTATTTAAATGTGTGGCTATGGCATTTGTGTGGCTATTGAAAATGTGTGGCTATTGAAATAGTGTGGCTGTTAAAATTGTGTGGCTGTTGAAATTGTGTGGCAATTGAAATTGTGTGGCGATTGAAATTGTGTGGCTATTGAAGCTGTGGCTATTAAAATGTGTGCCTTTTGCACTGAGCCTTTTGCAATGTGTGGCTGTTGAAACGTGTGGCTATAGAAACGTGTGGCTTTTGAAACGGGTGGCTATAGCAACGGTGTGGCTATTGCAACTGTGCGGCTATTGCAACTGTGCGGCTATTGCAACTGTGCGGCTATTGCAACTGTGCGGCTATTGCAACCGTGCGGCTATTGAAACTGTGCGGCTATTGAAACTGGGGCTATTAAAATGTGTGCCTTTTGTAACTGTGCCTTTTGCAATGTATGCCTTCTGCAATGTTAGGTTATTGGAACATGTGGCTATTGAAACATGTGGCTTTTGAAATGTGTGGCTATTGAAACGTGTGGCTATTGAAACATGTGGCTATTGAAACGTGTGGCTATTGCAACAATGTGCCTTTTGCAACTGTGCCTATTTAAATGTGTGGCTATTGAAATGTGTGGCTATTGAAATGTGTGGCTATTGAAATGTGTGGCTATTATAATGTGTGCCTTTTACAACTGTGCCTATTGAATTGTGTAGCTGTTGCAATTGTGTGCCTATTGCAACGGTGTGGCTATTGCAACTCTGTGCCTTTTGCAACTGTGCCTTTTGCAACTGTATGGATATTGCAACTGTGTGGCTATTTTAACTGTGTGGCTATTGCACCTGTGTGGCTATTAAAATGTGTGCCTTTTGCAACTGTGCAGCTATTGCAACTGTGCGACTATTGCAACAGTGCAGCTATTGCAACTGTGTGGCTATTAAAATGTGTGCCTTTTGCAACTGTGCCTTTTGCAATGTGTGCCTTTTGCAATGTGTGGCTATTGGAACGTGTGGCTATTGAAACGGGTGGCTTTTGAAACGGGTGGCTTTTGAAACACATTGCAGTAGCCACACATTAGCAATAGCCACAGTTGCAAAAGGCACAGTTGCAAAAGGCACACATTTCAATAGGCACAGTGCAAAAGGCACACATTTCTATTGCCACACAGTTGCAAGAGCCACACAGTTGCAATATCCACTCATTCGAATAGGCACAGTTTCAAAAGGCACAGTTGCAATAGCCGCACAGTTGCAATAGCCACACGTTGCAAAAGGCACACGTTGCAAAAGGCACACGTTGCAAAAGGCACACGTTGCAAAAGGCACACATTGCAAAAGGCACAGATTTCAATAGCTGCACAGTTTCAATAGCCGCACAGGCTAATGCAACTGTGCGGCTATTGCAACTGGGTGGCTATTGAATCTGTACGGCTATTGAAATCTGTGCCTTTTGCAACTGTGCCTTTTGCAACTGCACCTATTGAAATGTGTGGCTATTGAAACTGTGTGGATATTGAAACTGTGCGGCTATTGCAACTGTGTGCGGCTATTGCAACTGTGTGCGGCTATTGAAACTGTGTGCGGCTATTGAAACTGTGGCTATTGCAACTGTGTGGCTATTGCAACTGGGCGGCTATTGAAACTTTACGGCTATTGAAATCTGTGCCTTTTGCAACTGTGCCTTTTGTAACTGTGCCTTTTCAAACTGTGCCTATTCAAATGAGTGGATATTGCAACTGTGTGGATATTGCAACTGTGTCGCTATTGCAACTGTGGCTATTAAAATGTGTGCCTTTTGCAACTGTGCGGCTATTGCTACTGTGTGGCTATTAAAAGTGTGTGGCTATTGCAATTGTAGCTATCGAAACTGTGTGGCTATTAAAATGTGTGCCTTTTGCAACTATGCCTATTGAGTGTGTAGCTATTGTAATTGTATGTCTATTGCAACTGTGTGGCTATTGCAACTGTGCCTTTTGCAACTGTGCCTATTGCAACTGTGTGGCTATATTAACTGGGTGGCTATTGCAACTGTGTGGCTATTAAAATGTGTGCCTTTTGCAACTGTGCAGCTATTGCAACTGTGAGGCTATTGCAACTGCGTGGCTATTAAAATATGTGCCTTTTGCAACTGTGCCTTTTGCAATGTGTGCCTTTTGCAATGTGTAGCTATTGAAATGTGCGGCTATTGCAACTGTGCGGCTATTGAAATGTGTGGCTATTGAAATGTGTGGCTATTGAAATGTGTGGCTTTTGAAATTGTGTGGCGATTGAAACTGTGTGGCTATCGAAACTGTGGCTATCGAAACTGTGTGGCTATCGAAACTGTGTGGCTATCGAAACTGTGTGGCTATTAAAATGTGTGCCTTTTGCAACTGTGCCTATTGAAATGTGCAGATATTGCAACTGTGTGGCTATTGCAACTGTGTGGCTATTAAAATGTGTGCCTTTTGCAACTGTGCGGCTATTGCAACTGTGCGGCTATTGCTACTGTGCGGATATTGAAACTTGTGTTGATATTGAAACTGTGCGGCTATTGAAAGTGTGTGGCTATTAAAATGTGTGCCTTTTGCAACTTGTCCTTTTGCAATGTGTGGCAATTGAAATGTGTGGCTATTGAAACATGTGGCTATTGAAACGTGTGACTATTGAAACGTGTGGCTATTGAAATTGTGTGGCTATTGAAATTGTGTGGCTATTGAAATTGTGTGGCTATTGAAACTTGTGGCTATTGAAACTTGTGGCTATTGAAACTGTGTGGCTATTGCAACTGTGTGGTTATTGCAACTGTGTGGCTATTACAACTGTGTGGCTATTGCAAATGTGCGGCTATTGCAAATGTGCGGCTATTGAAATGTGCGGCTATTGAAATGTGCGGTGATTGAAATGTGCGGTGATTGCAACTGTGCGGCGATTGTAACTGTGCGGCGATTGCAACTGTGCGGCGATTGCAACTGTGTGGCTATTGCAACTGTGCCTTTTGAAATGTGTAGCTATTGCAATTGTGTGGCTATTGAAATGTGTGGCTATAGAAACTGTGCTGCTATTGCAACTGTGCGGCTATTGCAACTGTGCGGCTATTGTGTGTGGGCTCACTCTGGCAATGGAGGAGGGCGGGGAGAGAAAAGTCAGTAAGGGATTGGGAAGGAAAGATAAAATGGTTGGAATTCAGGAGAATAAGCAGGCCTTGGTGGACCGAGCGCAATTGCTCGATGAAATGGTCGCCTAGTTCATGGTTGGTCTCGCCGATGTAAAGGAGGCCACAGCAGGAACACCAAATGCAGGAGATGAGGTCAGAGGAAGTGTATGTGAACCTTTGCCGACTTAGTTTGGTCTTCTACTTCCCCTAACTCACACCGTTTCACATGAAGAATGCCTGTAATGGAGCCCTCATTCTTTCCTCCGACACAAGTCTCTAGTCCCTTGAGCTTTGGACAAAACTGAAATTTGATGCAGTGGGCATGTTACCAAAACAATCCACATCTCCACCATTCTGACACACCCAACAATTAATATTGTAAAGTTAGCAGAGATGGAAAGCAACATGGCAAGGTCCTTGAATTCAATTTAATTCTATCAAAACTTGAATTCATCATTTCACATGAAGCAATTAAACAATGCGGATGCTGAAAAATGTAAGGAATGACAACGCCTACGCAAAGAGGAAAACATTTCAGGTCAATAAAATTTAATCACAATTGAATAATGGGAGAAATAATAGGCTCAAACGCGAGGGAAGAGAAATCCCATGAGTTGAGGCAGCTGGAAAGGCAGGATTGATTAAAAATAAAAGGAATGAAAGTGCAACTCTTAGGGTTGGTAATGTAATAAGAAAGAAAATATCTTTCCAGAGGGGGTGGGGGTGATTAAGCAAACGGAGGGGCTAATGGGCAAGTGGGGGTTTTGATAAGCAAATCTCAAAGGAAGGACAAGCAGGGAGAAGTTCATGAAAATGGGAATGATGAAGAGCTGAAGTGTGTTTACTTCAAATGCAAAGAGTATTGCGTGTAAAGCTGATGACCTTAGAGCCAGGATCAGTGCTTGGAATTATGATGTTGTGGCCATTAGGAAAACCTGGTTGCGAGAGGGACACGATTGGCAGCTCAATATGTCTGGATTTCAGATAAAATAGAGAGGAGGGTAAAAGTGTTGGAGGAGTTGCTTTGTCAATCTAGGAGAATGGAAGAAGACCAATGAATAAAGTATCTTAGATTGAAAGTTGGAAATTCCACTGCAGGAAAACCATTTCCCATGTCAGAGGTAGACAGAATCAGAGGACATAGATTTAGAATAAAAGGTAATAGGTTAAGATTGGAACAGAGGAAGACTCTTTACACCCAGACAGTGATGAGTACCATGAATGTTCCGTCGGGGAGACTGATTGATGCAGTTACTTAAACGTTTAATAAGTGTCTGGATAAGCACTTAAATGTCCTAAGCAGAGAAGCTTATGGGCCTAGTGTTGGGATTAATATAGATGGCTGTCCACTTGCTGGTATGGAGGTGGTTGGCAGAACAACCTGCTCCTATGCTGTATGATTCCATGGCTACACAATTGTCTGTGTGTAAAATCTCTTGAAATGATCAGCCATTTAATATCTTCAACCCACTCTCACTCTTTCTCTTTCCATAAATTTGCTGGACTGATATTCCCAGCACTTTTCTTACTTATTATTTTGCAGAAATTCAACCTGCTGTTCATCATAAGTGTATCTGATTTCAATTTCAGATTCTAGCATATGCAATTTTTCGTTCATTTTTGTTTCCATCTTTTTAATGCTTCATTTTCAACTATACAATGGTGCAGATTTTGTCGAGTAATGCATGAATGCCAAAATTAATTAGCAACCTGGAGGTAAGGAAGAGACATTCAATAAATTGTGTTCATCGCAAGCTGCTGGACAATCTGCACTCCTCTGCCATTAGCTTGTGTTGACTGCATTACAAGCTTAGCATCTCGGTGGTATTCAGGAAATTGGTGCATTTGCACATTAACTCTCCATTAAACTTGCCACAGAAAGTTAAATGATTAATAGCATAATCATTCTTCAAGAATATTACAATTATTACTGTTTGCCAGTCATCCACTCTTGCTCTGTACTTGATCACTAACATGGTGCAAATATTGTTAATTTTAAAAGAGGTTAATTTTAATTCTATTCTTGCTTTTCTTTTGTTTATCTATCAGGCTAATATGTCATTAAGGCAAATTTACTATCCTTGTCATTCCTTTGTCTGTTTATTGTTCAATTCTTTAATCTGATATAATACATGTCCCATTGATCACCAGGATTCTAGGTGATCTTCACTAAATCATTATGAGATAGCATGTAGTGGGCAAAATACTTCTGAAGTCTAACTGTGTATGAAGATAACTAATCGGCTAAGTCATGAGATGACCCACTTCAGCAAAATCTTGCCATAACTGCAAGTCAGCGGTAATCAGTTATAGATCAGTTACTAATAACATGTTATCTGAATCATGTTACTTAAATCTCACACAAAAAAGCATTTAATTTAGAGATACAGCGCGGAAACAGGCCCTGCGGCCAACCGGGTCTGCGCCGACCAGCAATCCCGGCACATTAACAATATCCTACACACAGTAGGGACAATTTTTACATTTACCAAACCAATTAACCTACAAACCTGTACGTCTTTGGAGTGTGGCAGGAAACTGAAGATCTCGGAGAAAACTCATGCAGGTCATGGGGAGAACGTACAAACTCCGAACAGACAGCACCCATAATTGGGATCGAACCCGGGTCTCCGGTGCTGCATTCGCTGTAAGGCAGCAACTCTACCCCTGCGCCACTGTGACTGCATTTATTATAAGAAAGCCTTAAAACTATTTTGATTTCGCAAAACGGATAAAATGTAGTAGTACTAAAATGAATATTTTACCTTATTGAAAGCTCGATAACACAATCCACATAATTCAACAAGGTACGCAAGACTGAAGACTCCATTCTGAATCACAAAGCTCAGTAATTTGGAAAATGGCTCCAAAAGGCTCTAAATGCAAGATAATTGAAATATAGGAACTACCATTAATTAAAAGGAAAAAAATAAGAGATTTCCCATCGGAACACACACAGAAAAAGACCACAATCAGTTGAATTCTGGTTTACAGTATATTACAAATGGTAAATTCAGAGTATATAGAATCTGCACAACATTTAGAAAGCCTCACAACTTTCCCTTCATGAACAACAAACTTAATTTACTACCAATTATATTGGGAACTGACAGGTCTGTCTCCACAAATTCCCTGCTAATTTCTCAATCTTTACTGTTCCACAGCATCAACAGATGCCGGATGCTACACCAAGGAAGGAGATTTATTTCAAGATTGTCTGGTGTGCCAATTCATCCACTACTTTGGAATAATATGGGCAAAGTCATTTCCAAACCATTCCATCTTTGCAGCTGAAATTCTTTAAGTATGAAAGTTGGAATGATTCCAAGGATAGTATGGTACAACACAATGTTGGAGTTAAATCTAATTACGGGTTGGGTGATTGGTGGGGAGGGATGAGAGGCAGGTATATCATCACTTCTCTTTTTCTTTCCTTTTTGTCTTTTTATTTCTCTACTCCTTCCTTATTTCTTTTACTCACTCACTCTTTGGCTACACCACCTTGGTAGTCTAGGGGTTCTATCCTTGCACATTCCACTTTTTCTCTCTTGCTTTTTCTCCCCTCTTTTCTCTTAACTACAGCTAAAAGTCAAAATTGAAGCTGTACAATAACTGTATTATGTCATATGTCGTTGGATATATTTCTGTACACTTGCTTCTAATAAATTAAAAAAATTAAAAATTAAAAAGTTGGAATGAAATAAATATATCCAGAGAAGGGGAATATTCAAAGTAATTAGTAATTTAAAAAAAGAAACAGAGACATATCTAGGAAGGGTATATCAAATGAAAAATGAGCTGTGAGGCAAAGAAATGAAAGGAAGACCCTCCACAAAGTTGCCCACAGTCTAAACATAAATTCATCACAGGTATAATGGAAATTATTTAAGGTTATCTCTCCAGAAGGGTTTTGGCAATAAAGCAGAAGCAATTCTAACGAGATCTCAACCAAGATTAAAAAAGAAACAAGTTTGATAATGGACAGATTAAATCGCGGTAACCTAAATAAAATATATAATAGGTGAAGTGAGGAAAGCAGAACAATAAATCTCGCAAAAACAGAAAATAACTAATAACCAAGTCTAAAGGTCAATGCATACTGTAGAACAACAAAACCAAAGTTACTGAGGAACAAATTAAAATTAATCCAAAATTTAAAAAAAAAACAAATTACGGAATTTTTGGAGGATGCTTAAAATCAAGTTCATTCCTCAGGGATAAAGGGCATTGAAAAAAATATCTTTAGCTCACCCGTGATGCACTTGCAGTAGGTATCTTAAGAAGACAGATCATGATTGCCAAACTGGAATCCAAACAGCACTGCAGACAAAATGAACTGACCATGATTTGGGCACTTGCAATGTTCATAACTGACAAGTACAATTTGAAAGTTTCAGTACATCCAAATAAATATGATAATAATAATAATCTTTTATTGGCATTACACATAAGTGCAACGAGATTTGGTATGCAACTTCCATCCGATGTCACAACTTAATCGACAAATAAAATTTAGGTTTAAATACCCCGAGAACAAGGTTTGTAAAAACGAACATTTGACCAGAAACATCAATTTATATATGAGTATGATGAGTAATATGAGATTTCATGTCTAGGTAAAATGATCTACAGTATTTCCAACACCTCAGAAATATCTAGTTATTGTTTACAAAACATAAAGAAGTAGGGGCAGGAGTAGACATTCTGCCCCTCATACCCGCTCAGCATATCAGTAAGATCACGGCTAACCTTGATCACGTCGACTGTGGTGAACTAGGCCCACATTTGTTAATTCTCTTGATATCTTAAAACCTTCTGATCTCTGTTGGGAATATAACAACTCTACCTCCACTGTTCTCTTTAGCAGAGAATTTTAGAATGGAAAAAATTTTACATCCGAGTTTTGAATGGCCAAAGCTTTATTTTGAGAATGTGACCACTGGTTCTAGACACTGCAGCCAGGGGGAAATATAATGACCGATAAGAATTTTGTATGTTTCAATGGGATCCCATCTCATCATCCTAAACTCTACAGTGTATGGAAGCACACCGTGTAATCTCGAGAATAGGGCAATCCCAGTAATCTATCTAATGAATCTTTCTGGTACTCCCTCTATTGAAAGTATATTCTTACTTGGGTAAGGAGACGTAAAGTCATAGAGAGATTACGCATGAAAACAGGCCCTTTGCCCACTGAGTCCATGCCAACAATCAACCACCTGCTTAGGCTCATCCTAAATTAAGCACATTTATTATTCTCTCCACATTCTCATCAACCCCCCGCCACCCCCAGCCACCAGCACACTCGGTACAATTTACAGTGTCCAATTAGCCTAAGAATCCACCTGCATTGGGGATGAGGAAGGAAACTGGTCCACTCATAGGAAATTTGTATGATTATAGGGAGAATGTGCAAAATTCCACTTAGCATGCAAGTTCAGGATTGAACTAGTTGTGCCACTGCACTGTGCTACACAATTATTCATCAGGTCCAACATTTGGAGCACTATTTTTGCATTTAAATTTGCATGTAATAAAATCCAATATACTGATAGCATTCTTAACATTAGCATTATAAAAATATTTTGCTTTTCTATTTTTTAAACACTAAAGTAAATAACTTCATATTCTCCATAGTACATGTACTATTTCTCATACCCTTGTCTATTCACTGAAGCTGTTCTGCATCCTAATCATTTTGCCACTTATTTACTTTATTCTTTTGTGGTGAATTCTGCTCGATGTTGTTTGGCATCGCTGTTGACTTTCTTGGTAAGTTAAATGAGGACAGTAGTTGCATAATTAATGACAGGGCCATTTGAGAGTGCTGTAGAGCAAAGAGACTGAGGGATACAATTACATGATTCCCTGAAAGCGGCAGTGCAGGTAGAAGGAGGTTTTTGGCACGCTTGCATTCATCCGTCAAGGCATTGAGTACAAGTTATAAATGTATGTGCAAAACTACAGCTATTGGAAGTCAATTTGGGTTCATGCCTGTAGCAATGTTACAAAATTTTGAGATTTAAAAAATCAAGTCTGCAATTTATCCCATTAGATAAAGCATAAAAATAAGTTTAATTTGACAGCTAATTCACTTTCATATCTTCAGTATTAAAAAAGTTATGGCCATTTTCATACTCGGAAATTAGCATCTTGTTCCCCGTTGCCTTTCCATTGACTTAACTCAAAAGCTGTGATCTGGAACAGTTAAAAGCCCATGACTTCCTTAAAAATTAAGAGAACTCAATGAAAAATTCAGTTATTATAGATTGAAGCATTCTGAAACAAATATGAAACAATCTTACTTGGATGACCTGAAATTAAAGCATATAATTAGTTAGATACCTAATTGTAGCTAATTACAAAATTCAATTACTAGATCTAAACATCTATCTATTTCTTAAGAAATGATAAACATTTTTAAAATGCCTAAATGTCCAAATAACATTCACACTATAATCCACAGTATAACATGATTTTTAAATCTCATTTTCATGAATTTATAGGCCAAATTGAAGGAATTTAGTGTTTAATTCCTGTAAATTAATGGCCATTTAAATCAACGTGAGTGGGTTTTAGTGGAACGCGGCGGACTGGAACGTTGCGGTTTGCGGTGAATTTAACCCACAGTCGGCAGGGAAAATACAGCCGGTTCATTTCTTTTGTCCCCTTTTTGCATGGTGAAAATTTGATTAAAGGCTTCCCAAGAAGCACGTTTTTATGTAAAAATAAACTGTGTAGCTTCTTTTATCGCCTACATTAGGTCCGTTCCGCTGTCGGCGTTCACGGCTTTAGAAGATTATTTTTAAACTACTCTAGCTAATAAATGATCTAGCGTAGTTTAAAAATACTTTCATAAAACAAATGTCAGAGCGATTTCTCTTTAGCAACAAAATCGCCTGAGATTGATCGATTTGGACTGCCTGGGGAAAAACGGCATTTTAAACCCGCCCCCCTCTGAAAGTCACCAAAGTCGCGCACACGGGGAGTGGCAGAACTGCAGCACCGCTAAAGGTAGGTATTGTAACATGCCTGCAGATAATATTTGATGATCCAACAGAGACCTTTTAAATTACATGTGCTTCCTAACTAGTCATGTGGTTTGCTCCACGTTTGAATGCAAATGAGCAAGAATTATTGGTCAAAACTTTGCGATCCAATTTATGTCTGTTGTATATGTACACTACACACATTGATGGCATAATCCCATGCACAAATGAGATTGTGACATTTTTTAAATATGCAACAAATTTTTTTATGTGAGACTTTTCTGAATGTTCTTGCTGTAACTCTGACTGCATTACTAAACTGGAGCACTGGAGCAAGGTGCCTCTTGTTTGCTTGGAATCATGCTTTGAACTGATTTGTAGCATTCTAAAAAGTTTAGGATACACTTAAAATATGCAAACGTTTCATTTCTGCAGCAAGATAAAGCCCATATAGTCCTGTTTAGTGATTTAATGTGTTGCAGCAATCAACAGAATTTAAAGATAGATTTATTAAAAAAAGATAACATTTATATTTTCTCCCAAATGGCAGAAAATCTGGAATTTGTTTCCTACCTTCAGAGGTAATATGCATGGCAGCTTGGCTAAAAATGCTTGAAAGTGATTACAGATTGTAGTCCAGAGGTTACTCGGTAAATCCATTGGTAAAGCTTCCATGTAAGTAGCTATGTTATCTAAACAACGAAGCATAGCTCCTCCTGCTGGTAAGTTCTTCTTATTGTTTAAACCCTGTGTCATATTTGGATCACAAATTTGAGTGTAACACATCAAGGTATTAAGAAATACATTAATTACCGTCTTTCACATTTAACTTGGCATAAATATGTATTTTACTGATTACATTTATTTCACGTCCACAAGTTAGGCCATTCAGCCCATCGAGTCAAGTCTGCCATTCAATCATGGCTGATCACTGCCTCCTAATCCCATTTTCCTGCCTTCACCCCATAACCCTTGACACCCGTTCTAATCAAGAATTTGTCTATCTTTGCCTTAAAAATATCCACTGACTTGGCCTCCACAGCCCTCTGTGGCAATGAGTTCCGCAGATGAACAACCCTCTGACTAAAGAAGTTCCTCCTCACCTCCTTTCTTAATTCTGAGGACCTCTGGTCCTCGACTCTCCCACCAGTGGAAACAACCTTTCCACATCCACTCTATCTATGCCTTTCATTATTCTGTAAGTTTCAATGAGATCCCCCCTCAACCTTCTAAACTCTAATGAGTAGAGGCCCAGTGCTGTCAAGCGCTCATCATATGCGAACCCACTCATTCCAACTATTTCTGTTACAGAGCATTATCAAAAAGCACTCAGAATGTGCCAGCTCTTTCTACAGACTCCAGTACCTCCAGGAGTTGATTCAGCGCAGCCACAGAACTTAGCTCGTTGAAGTCCATCAATGACGATGCCATAGTTCGAAGGAAGCTTCCGTCTAAATGTGAAAAAGTTTTGTTATTTCTGAGTTTAAGGAACCGTAAATGCCAGGATTTATTATTTATATATTATTGAAGTTACATCTCTTACAAGTTATATCTAACCTTTGATGTTGCTTTGAAATAGTTGTGGAAGAATGCCATTGGGAGCTAGCTGATGAAAAATACAGCGTAGAAATTGCTTCGCCACACCAGCAGCATTGCCAGGAATCAACATGCTTAAAAAAAAGAAAATGCAGAAATATTTCATATTGTTAAACATTTATTCAAATGTATGGAATGAAATGTCATCAATGAAAATATATGTAATTGAAACTGTCAAATATTAAGATACCAACATCATAATATTAAAACCATAGTTGTAAAAGGAATCACAACAGCATTTTACTGGAAAGCAAAGATCCCAGTTTCTCCGAACTGCACGTAGGAAATATAGAACAGATTGGCCTTCATCATTTATGCTGTTAACTGATAGTGCCAGAAGAAGTGCCATGAGGAGCCCAGCAACTTGGATTTGAAACATGAAAGTCACAGCTCCCAGAACTGATCAGTAATTTGCATTGGGATTGTGGTGGTGGGAGGGGTAGGAGGAGGAGGAGGGAGGGGAGGAGAGGGGAGGGTGAGGGGGGGAGGAAAAGGAAAGAAAGGAAAGAAAAAGTCCTAGGAAAAAAATATATAAACTCATCCGTGCTGAATTTTGTGGAAAGCTCAAGAGGTTGAGCAGCAATAATGTACCATGGTTAAGTTAGAGAATGCATTACTAGCTTTGATTAGAGCTGTTTCAGAGCAGTTGATGTGGGAATCCAATTTCACATAGAATGATTAGATAAATTCTAGGATTCAGGGGGAAAAAAGTTCGGCAAGGACAATGTATTAATTTGGGGATGCTTAAGGTAGGATATTTGAAATGTTACAAATACTTAGTGGACGTATGTGGATTAAACAATAGAAATTAAATCATAAAATCACAAATCACAGGATTTCCAGTTCACATAATGACTTGGATGTAGATTTGATTGTGAAATACAAGTATAGCTTTCTGCATAACAGGAATACTTGAGTGGCAACAGAACTGCTGGAGATGCAAGAGACACCACAAATTCCAAGCAATTGCAAAAACAGGCAAAGTGTTAACAGAGCTGTCAGTCTTCCTGTGGAGCAGGTCCCTTTGGTTCTGGCACAGCAGAACACCAGGCAGTTCCTCACCCTTCCTACACCTTGGCCAAATTAAAAGTTAAAATGAACAGCTACTATCCTGCAACTATCAAGTACTTCAACCGACCTGCACAACCCTAAATCTATCTTGACAACGGAATAAAACAGTTAATCTCTTGCACTACCAAGGACTTGTTTTTGTTCGACAGCAAAACACATGGACAGGCAACATTTCGGCTCAGAACCCTTTTTCAGATGCTGAAACATGTCAAAACATCACATCTCATGTCCTCCAGAGATGGTGCCTGACCTGCTGTGTTACTCTAACACTTTGTGTTCCACTCACGATTCCAGCATCTGCAGGTTTTTGTTTCTCTGTTTTATTTTTTAATTTTTATTTTTTTGCACTAATGTTTTGTTATTTTGCACAGTCTCCTAACTTTTAGACATTTTATGTATAATTTGTGTAAAGGTTTGCGTTAGTCTGAATCCATGTGCCTGTGATGTTACTGCAAACAAGATCTTCATTGTACTCTGTCCCACCAAACTCGTGCATAGGGCAATAAACATAACTCAATTCAAATCAAAACTAAATCTAATAGCTTTCTGGATACTTTGGTGCTTTTTATTTGACAATGACATTCAATATTTATTAAAACTGAATGGAAAACTCATGCTGCCTGTTCGAATCCAAATCTTGAGGAATTGTAAAGGCCCAATACGAGTTTTATTTTAAAACAGGCCTATGTGATAATTATACCAGGCAAAGTAGCTATCATTCCTCTGAAAACACAAATTAATTTGCAATTGCTGACCAGCTGTTTCTCCCACAAAAAAATGGACAACCACCACCTGAAATTATTCCCTGTAAGAGTTCAACCTAAATCTTTATTTAGTAAAGGGTATATTTAGATGTGTGACAAAAATGGAAAATAACCAACATCAAAAAAAGTCTAGTGCAGAAAGACACAAAAAGCTGGAGTAACTTAGCGGGACAGGCAGCATCTCTGGAGAGAAGGAATGAGTGACGTTTTGGGTCGAGGCCCTTCTTCACACAGATAGTGAGTTCCTGCTCTCATTGGCAGGCCAGATGTCCTTGCACTGATGGAGGTATTTTCATTTTACATTATGGCTGATTCGGGCATAACTGAAAACCAATTATCACAATCTGGCCTATTCCCTCAGCTCTCAGAGATATATAGAACCTGATAAAGATACAAAATAAATAGAAGAAATTAAACAACCCACATGAAGAATAACGGTTTCAAGATGGTAAACGTTACACACAATAAAAACTTGACTGAATTGTCTTTGCAAAATTACCATAATAGCAAATAGCATAAATACCTTTCTGCCTGACCTGCAAAAAGGGTGCTTGATGCCAGTCTGAAATAAAAAAAAGATTTGAAGTTACTTAACTTAAACAAGTCGACGGTAGACAAAAATGCTGGAGAAACACAGCGGGTGAGGCTGTATCTATGGAGCGAAGGAATAGGCAACGTTTTGGGTCAAGACCCTTCTTCAGACTGATGTCGGGGGGGGGTGGGGAGTGGGAGGAAAAGGAAAGGAAGAGACGAAGACAGTAGGCTTAGGGGAGAGCTGGGAAGGGGAGGGGAACGAGGGAGAAAGAGAAGGACTACCTGAAATTGGAGAAGTCAATGTTCATACCGCTGGGGTGTAAACTACCCAAGTGAAATACAAGGTGCTGTTCCTCCAATTTGTACTGGCCCTCACTCTGGCAAGGCAGAGGCCCAGGACAGAAACGTCCGATTCAGAATGGGAGGGGGAGTTGAAGTGCTAAGATCAGGTTGATTATTGCGAACTGAGCGGAGGTGTTGGGCGAAGTGATCGCCAAGCCAGCACTTGGTCTCACTGATGTCCTTGCTTTCTCCTTCCTTCTCCTCCCCTTCGCAGCTCTCCCCCAAGCCTACTGTCTCCACCTCTTCCTTTCCTTTTCCCCACCCCTCCCGATATCAGTCTGAAGAAGGATCTCGACCCGAAACATCGCCTATTCCGTCGCTCCATAGATGCTGCCTCAACAGCTGAGTTTCTCCAGCATTTTTGTCCACCGTCGATTTTTCCAGCATCTGCAGTTCCTTCTTAAACAAGTTATTTTTCTCTAGAAAACATGCCTTCAAATGTATAGCTAGTAAAATACCAACCGTGCAATCGTGCTAAAAATGTTGGCGAAGGCAGCTGGCATTCAATGTACAGACAATACTTTCAATCCATTTTAAATGAAGTAGATAACCAAAGGTTCAAAGATTCTTTATTTGTCACATACATCAATTGGTGTGGTGAAATGTGGATTGTCATTGCAGCACATTAAAAAAGAATGGAGACATCATCATGGTTACCTTCCAACTGATTGCATTATATCAAGCAGTAAAGGGGCTGCCATGTCTGGACTCAAGTGAATAAATGTTGAAAGAACTACTATAGCCAGTCCCAATGTTTCTTCATCATATTCTTCAAGGATAGCTCCACAGTCAAGACATCTGCATAAATGAATGAAAAGTTAAAATAGTTCACAGGTGTAAATGCAAACATTTTGTATTTTCAACTCTATTGATTGTAAATTCAAGAAGAAATCTGTAAGACTCACTAAACTGGAATCAGAAATGTTGAACTCATTCACAGTGCACATAATGGCATGCCTCAAAATCAAACCTACTGTTAATATTGACTACATTAGAGTTATTATAAAATGGAGGATCATTGCTTTTGCAAGGCCTGCTTGGCCTCTGTCTGTGAAAAGCTACAGGCTGTGAGTTGGCGCCAGCTAGTCTGAACCTTAGATTGATATGCAGGATGGGGAAAGGTCCAGATGTCCTCTAATTGACAAGCCAAATACAGCTCAGTTCAACACACTAAATTCACAAATTTTAGTTAAAGGTTTTTTAGTTTAGTTTAGTTTAGAGATACTGCACGGAAACATAGAAACATAGAAATTAGGTGCAGGAGTAGGCCATTCGGCCCTTCGAGCCTGCACCGCCATTCAATATGATCATGGCTGATCATCCAACTCAGTATCCTGTACCTGCCTTCTCTCCATACCCTCTGATCCCCTTAGCCACAAGGGCCACATCTAACTCTCTCTTAAATATAGCCAATGAACTGGCGTCAACTACCCTCTGTGGCAGAGAGTTCCAGAGACCCACCACCCTCTGTGTGAAAAAAGTCCTTCTCATCTCGGTCCTAAAGGATTTCCCCCTTATCCTTAAGCTGTGACCCCTTGTCCTGGACCTCCCCAACATCGGGAACAATCTTCCTGCATCTAGCCTGTCCAACCCCTTAAGAATTTTGTTAGTTTCTATAAGATCGCCTCTCAATCTCCTAAATTCTAGAGAGTATAAACCGTCTATGCAGTCTTTGTTCATAAGACAGTCCTGACATCCCAGGAATCAGTCTGGTGCACCTTCTCTGTACTCCCTCTATAGCAATAATGTCCTTCCTCAGATTTGGAGACCAGAACTGCACGCAATACTCCAGGTGTGATCTCACCAAGACCCTATACAACTGAAGTAGAACCTCCCTGCTCCTATACTCAAATCCTTTTGCTATGAAAGCTAACATACCATTCGCTTTCTTCACTGCCTGCTGCACCTGCATGCCTACTTTCAATGACTGGTGTACCATGACACCCAGGTCACGCTGCATCTCCCCTTTTCCTAATCGGCCACCATTTAGATAATAGTCTGCTTTCCTATTTTTGCCACCAAAGTGGATAACCTCACATTTATTCACATTATACTGCATCTGCCAAACATTTGCCCACTCACCCAACCTATCCAAGTCACCTTGCAGTCTCCTAGCATGCTCCTCACAGCTAACACTGCCTCCCAGCTTAGTGTCATCCGCAAACTTGGAGATATTGCCTTCAATTCCCTCATCCAAATCATTAATGTATATTGTAAATAGCTGGGGTCCCAGCACTGAGCCTTGCGGTACCCCACTAGTCACTGCCTGCCATTGTGAAAACGACCCGTTTACTCCTACTCTTTGCTTCCTGTTTGCCAGCCAGTTCTCTATCCACATCAATACTGAACCCCCAATGCTGAAACAGGCCCTTCAGCCCACCGAGTCTGCACTGACCAGCAATCCCCGCACATTACCCTACACACACTAGGGAGAATTATTTTGCATTTTTATGCCAAACCATTTAACCTGCAAACTTGTACGTCTTTTGGAGTGTGGGAGGAAACTAAAGTTCTCGGTGAAAACCCACGTAGTCATGCAGAGAACGTACAAACTCCGTACAGACAGCACTCGTAATCGGGATGCTCTTTGGTGCTGTAATGGCTGCAAGGCAGCAACTCTGACCGCTGCGACACCATGCCACCAGCAACAGCAATTTGCTTACACATTACAATGAAAATTGTTGGATTGGCAGAGAAGTAAAATAAATTCATTCTTGTCCACTTTCATTGCAGTATTTTTGTCTAAGCAGAGTTAAACCTAAAATCATTAAAACATGCTTGCCAATCCTTCATGTCCTACATTTATACCATTTTGCTAGAATCTCAATTTTAACATGTCATAATTGTTTTCCAATTCCCCCATTTTCTTTCCTATCCCTGTAACTGTAATTTCCTTTGTACATCCGCTAGCACATCCCTGCTCTTAAAGGCTTCATCACTCTCAGACATGCCTTCAACCGCAAACCTTCATCCATGCCTTCTTCCTTCATTAGATATCTTTAAACCCACCTTCAGCTGCCTTAACAGTCCTCTATGCTTCAAGATCAATATCTAACTTGTTAAAGAAGGAACTGCAGATGCTGTAGAATCGAGGGTACACAAAAGGCTGGAGAAACTCAGCGGGTGCAGCAGCATCTTAGGAGCGAAGGAGATAGGCGACGTTTCGGGTCAAGACCCTTCTTCAGACTATCAATATCTAACTTGGTTTGTTAAAACACTGTGCGGTACCTTGAGATACATTATTACATTAAAAGAACTACACAAAGACAAATTGTTGTTTCGTTGCTGATATATTTCATTGATTATTTTCATTTTTTGTTCCAACTTAGTAAGTGTTCAATTTGTAGGGCTTTTATTTTGCACTGATTCAGTTTAGTGTAGTTAAATAATTGCAAACACTTGGGATGTAATTTCCAAGTATGTGCTGATGGATGGGGCATTTACCAAATTTCTAGATTGCAGTAACTGAGTAAACCTCTTCACATCTAGCACTCCCTCTTCTCATGGAGCAATTTATCAATGCATCTGCATAACTTACGTCTGGCATAACACAGTGCCAACTTATTTATCTGGTAATTGAAAGTTATAGTTATTTATGCTAATAGGGCTTGAATTGTCTGGATGTACATAGGTATAAAATGACAACTATCTAATTTGCATTAATTTAATCCACATTATTAATTACAAGGGAAATGTTGGTAAAAATTAAAAAAAACTGTTGTCTCATGGTTAGGGTTCAATCTATATGCCTACCTGTCTGACATAAGTGTTGGTTGATCATCTGTAAATTCCTCTGGTGCAGGGACAAACATGCTGACTATGCTCTGTGCGGACAGCAAACTTGATTTCGTAGCACCTATGAAAATAATTGACAATAGGAGATATCAGTCATAAACGTAAGATATTGAAATATTAAAATCTGCTCAAAGTATTTATTTCACCCAGTTTTCAATGGGGTTTCTAGGTGGCAAACATCAATTAAATGTCAAGGGCTGCTTTACACCACACTGAAAACATTAAAATTAGTCTGTCAGATAGCCTGTTGTAACATTTTACTAGTCTTGTGTTGATGATACAGGGTAGTGGTGGGGAATGGGGGTAGGAGTAGGTGCAATTTCATTCAGAAAGTAATTGTTGCACAATAGGTTTTATGCAGTCTGGTTACCTAATTTAGTTCTGCTGTAAACTTGAGCAGTGCAAAAATCACAAAGGAAATTGTCTAAATGTAACAAAGTATAGGGGGGGTTGCACGTAAGGTCATCAGGTCAAAGGGCGTGACGCACGGAGAAGCTCAATCCATGTTGGAGGACATGGCGACCTCGGCACACATTGTTAACGCGTACCTTCTTACCTGTTAAAAACCGCCGATAGTGTCATTTTTTGAGCTATAAATATTTGTGGGTACTGTCATTGAAAGCAGGAAGGTATCAGTATCTTTGCTCTGAACCCGACCACCAAGGTGTAAGTGGCCGAAGAAGCGCATCCCTCGAGACAGCCCCCACTCTCCTCCTGGGATCAGCGCTGTCCGGCCACATCCGCCCTCCGCCCCGTCTCCCTCTGTGGGCCGCACTGTCAAGGCTATGGATCGGCAGCGCCCACACACGGGGCCGGGTGGAGCATGGCCGGGGGGAGCGGGGCCGGGGCCAGCGGGGCGGGCGGGAGCGGGGCTGGGGTGGGCGGGAGTGGGGTGGAGTGGGGCCGGGGGAGCGGGGCTGGGGTGGGCGGGAGTGGGGTGGAGTGGGGCCGGGGGAGAGGAGCTGGGGCGGGCGGAGCGGAGCCGGCAGGAGTGGGGCAGGCGGGAGCGGGGTGGAGTGGGGCCGGGGGAGAAGGGCTGGGGCGGGCGGAGTGGGGCCGGCGGGAGTGGGGTGGAGCGGGGCCGGGGGAGCGGGGCTGGGGCGGGCGGGAGTGGGGCAGGCGGGAGTGGGGTGGAGCGGGGCCGGGGGAGAGGGGCTGGGGCGGGCGGAGTGGGGGCGGCGGGAGTGGGACGGGCGGGAGCGGGGCCGGGGGAGAGGGGCTGGGGGCTGGGGCGGGCGGAGCGGGGCTGGGGCGGGCGGAGCGGGGCCGGCGGGAGTGGGGCAGGCGGGAGTGGGGTGGAGCGGGGCCGGGGGAGAGGGGCTGGGGCGGGCGGAGCGGGGCCGGCGGGAGCGGGGTCGGGTGAGGTGGAGCCGCGGCTCTGGGCAACGTCACCTGTAGCAGAGTTGGGGACGGTCTGCTCCCTCCGCCCACCCAGAGTCGCTAACTGCACCAACACCCTGACCTCTTCCTTCCCCCCCACGCCTTGACCACCTCCTCCTCCCACCCCCGAACGTGGGATAGACGGCCCGGGGTCCGAGAGTGTGCAACCAGTCCGGATGCTGGGCGAGAAGAAGGGCCCGCTGTGCTGCCAGCCATAGTAAATGCTTACCTGCAGTTCACCGCATGTACTCCAGTTGGTGTTGCGTGGCAACAGTACGGGTCACGGATCATGACCTCGACAGCGAGCAACCTCCCTAAGCAGCTTAATTTGAGAGATTCAAAATCTTGAAGTCGGTTTCAAATGACTGGACTGAGATTTAACTTGCGTGTGATTAATATTTCCTGAATGAGACATCTTTTTTGGTTTGAATGCAAAAGTTAGTAAAAAGTTGCACAAGTGATGCAATTGGAAATCCACACTGTTTACTGGAAGAAACAACTGCAATTCAAGTGTATGCGTTATAGCACAGTGCTAATACCCCATTTTATAAATTGCACGTGTGTCAAAGTCGTCATATCTGAAATGCCAAAGAAGTTTCCAATACTTCTGATCAATGTTTTTCCTGAAATTCCTCACAATTAAGGATATTTCTACTTTTTGCTTCTGGGACTTAAAATTTATGAAATCAAAATACTCAATGCGTGCAAGAACATTTCTTGAACTTGAGTGCAATGTCCAACTTAACTACGGGCATACCAAATGTGTAGGAAAGAACTGCAGATGCTGGTTTAAATCGAAGGTAGACACAAAATGCTGGAGTAAATGCTAGAGTAACTAAGAATGAAGAAGGGTCTCGACCCGAAACGTCACCCATTCCTTCTCTCCAGAGATGCTGCATGTCCCGCTGAGTTACTCCAGCATTTTGTGTCTACCTCCGATGGACATACCAACACATGTTCTTGTGTGGCAAATAACAGTCCCAAAGCTACTAGGTTACCAGATTTTCCAAGGTCGGTCAACTGGAAGAACCAGTAAGAAGACATGTTTTGCTGAATATTGGCCTTATCCAGTAATTGTTGCATTATTCCTGCCACTATACTTGCCAATGACTTCAGCCAACACAAATTGAAACAGAAAACCAGTTTCAAAGTTAATTCTCTTACCCATACGATTGGCAGGATAAATCAGTACTCAGATAAATCTGTACTCAGTTTTACAATATTGACAAGTGAAGGACAGGCAGTTTCTGCGTGAGTTGTCACAAATCTGAGCAAGTGAGATGACTCCAGCAGAACTGAATAGAAGAATCAATGAAGAATTTCTTTATCACTTTCTGCTTTGTTCACAGTTACAAGCCTATGCATAATCCGAATAATATGCAGCTTTGAAATGTTGAACTGGATATTTTAATAGGCTCATATTCCATGCACCATTTCATTGCTTGCATGAAAACTATTTTCACACAAATATATAAATTGTGATGCACTGCATGTTTCATTCGGGGAGAAAAATATTTCCTCTTGTTTGAATGACCTTGCCATCCCGAAATACATACAAAGAAAACCATACAGCTAATTATGAATAGTTACCGCCAGATGATCTTTATCATGACTTTTTATATAATGTATTTTCTCACAATTGTTTGATTTAGTTTAGAGGTCCAGCGCGGAAACAGGCTCTTTGGCCCACCAAGTCTGGGCCGACCAGCAATCCCCACGCACTAACGCTATCCTACACACACGACACGATTTACAATTATATCAAGCCAATTAGGCAACAAACCTTTACGTCTTTGGAATGTGGGAAGGAACTGGAGATCCCGGAGAAAACCCACACAGATCATGGGAGAACATACGAACTCCATACAGACAAACCCATGTTCAGATCGAACCCGGGTCTCTGGCGCTGTAAGGCAGTAACTCTACCGCTGCACCACCCTGCTGCCTTTCACTTTGACCTCACATAAACTTGCCCGATTCATTAAATGTAAATCTTCCCATTTCCCAACCATATACTCACATAAACCGTGCAAGCACATTGTAAAAGGAAATAATGAACAAAACCTCACTTTCAATACATTTTTAATACAGGTTCAGGTGAAGTAGAGAGGGAGGGGGCTAATCTGAAGGCTCTTACAACACGGTAGTTTGTCCAAATGATCTGACTCCTTAATCCAACTGGGAGGTAGATGTAAATTTAAGATGATCTTAAAGGCAGCCACCACAATAATCAGTACCCTCTCAGTGCGACATGGAACTGGCAACTGAAAAACACCTCAACTTATTGTACTAACAACAGCTAGCAGGAAAACACAATGTATTTGACAATGAAATGCCATGTTTAAAGAGCAAAATTACTGAAAAAGGCTGTTTTTCATCACACAGAAAAATATATATTCAAAAATGTTCTTGACTGCAACTGCATTCCAAACCACATTTAAATATTTGTTACTGTATTTGATCTTTAGCACAAAGTTCCTGGGGGTGCAGATCACTAACAGTCTGACCTGGTCGACTAACATCTCATCAACTGTTAAGAGAGCGCAGCAGCGGTTGCACTTTCTGCGCCGGATGAGAAGAGCTTATCTCCCCCATCCCATCCTCACTACTTTCTACAGGGGCACCATAGAGAGTATTCTGACCAGCTGTATCTCTGTCTGGTTTGGGGACTGTAGAGCCTCCGACTGGAAGTCTGTGCAGAGAGTGGTGAGGACAGCGGAAAAAATCATCGGGACCTATCTCCCCTCAATCGGGGATATTGCGACCAAACGCTGTGTGTCTAAGGCCAGCAGTATCATAAAGGACCCCACACATCTCCATCACGGACTGTTCACTCTGCTGCCCTCGGGAAAAAGATACCGCAGCATAAGGAGCAGAACATCAAGGTTCCGCAACAGCTTCTTCCCACGAGCCATCAGACTCCTGAATGCCATGTAAATGGGCTGCCACTATTGTCTATTTATCCTTTTCATACATACCTATCCTTCGGTTAATTTATTGTGTTGCACAGGGAGCCAAACGCAACGTAATTTTGTTTGGAAATGCATATATCAATGTATTTCTAAATGACAATAAAGTTTGTTTGACTTGACTTTGACTTGACTTGACTTTTGAAGTTATAAATTAAAATTAAAACATTTCCTACTTTGGAAACAACAGAATGCTAGGTAAAGAAGAATTAAAGTGCTCATCATGGACGAGCAGGGAAAAGAGGGGTATGGTCACGTGCAGGCAAATTAAATTAGTTTATCCAGTCATCATGTTTGGCATAGACATTGTGGACTAAAAGCCCTGTTCCTGTGGTGTACTGTTCTATTTACTAAGTTCTAAATTAGAACTCAGGAATCTACAAATGGACACAACTGCACTGATGGAAACTCGGAATTAGGTGGTAAAATAACCCTTTCTTCACTATCTCAAATGACACGTCATAGTCATAGAGTCTTACAACATGGAAAAAGGGTGGAAGATTGCAAACTTCACGTGGTCCGCCCTGTTTCAACTAATGCAATCAACTCGACGTGCACAAACGGAAGATCGAATAGAACAAGTTGTCCTATAACTTTAGGCTATGCACGCCACACGAAAGAAGAAGAAGACAATATGGAAACAGGCCCTTCAGCCCAACATGCCCACACCGGCCAACATGTCCCATCTACAATAGTCCCAACAGCCTGCGTTTAGCCTATATCCCTCTAAACCTGTCCTCATCGTGTACCTATCTAAATGCTTCTGAAACTTTGTGATAGTTCCTGCCTCAACTATCTTCTCTGGTAGCTCGTTCCATACACCCACCACTCTTTGTGTGAAAGGTTGTCCCTCAGATTCCTATTAAACCCCCCCCCCCCCCCCCCACCACCCCCCTCACATTAAACCCATGTCTTCTGGTTCTCAATTCCCCTACTCTGGGCAAGAGACTCTGTACGCCTACCCGGTCTATTCCTCTCATGATTTTGTACACCTTTATATTGTACAATTCCATAAGATCAACATGTCTACATATCACAAATCCCAATTGCATCAAAGGTCCTAAAACATTCAATAGCAGAGGCAATTTTCTTCTCCCTTGCAAATAGGTTCTTTGTGGATATTTTTGTTAATTAAAATAGTTACTTCAAAAATAAAATGTTTCCATTTTCTTCAGGTTCTATGATCAATCCTGATTAAAATCCCAAAAGTGTTCCAATCCTGGTCTGACAAGGAGGAATGTTTGAAAGTTGAGAAACTAGGGACTCAACCACTTCCCTGGCCACATTATGCCAATAAAATAACTTTGGTCCTGAATAGAGTGAAGTGAAAAAATATAATTAAAAAGGTAAGCAGTTAACCTAATCTGAAACTGTTCAATTGACTCAAGCACAGATATGGCAGTTACAGTTTTTTTGTTGCATGAATAAATTTCAATGCAACTTTAAAAAACAGATTATGTTGCGATCTTCTGAGATCTGGGATCTTTCATTTAATGTAGGCCTTCAGTTTATCAATGGCAATATCAGTGTTCAGAGAACATTTATATGGAGCACTTATTACTTAGCGTCAGATTTTCAAACAATGTTCAAGATATGTTCAGCACAATCAACCAAAGTAAACCAAAGGACTCTCGATGGACAACAAATGGGTTCCATGGTTCGTAGACTACACAAACATCCATCAATATGGTAACCAAACTTCTGCAGTATTGCAACGAATGGCATCAGCAGAACAAGAAAGAGAGAAACAAATAAATGCACAAAATTGAGAGAGGAAATTCAAGAAGTTGAGAGGAATAATAACATTATGGGAACATTATGTTGGGCTATTCATGTCAGGTGTTCATCTCCTGGAGTTGGCTTTGCCAATTAAAAAACATTCTGGAAACTTAAATATTTGTCTTTAAAGAATGTAAGGCTAACAGAATACAGATACAAAATAGAATCACCCTTTCAAAAATAGATTACCAAAAAAACAGGAATTTCACTTATGGAAGAGAAAAGGTGCGAATTGAATATAGTTGTTAATAAATAATCACTGTGAAAGTGCTTAAGAAAGAACTGCAGATGCTGGAAAAATCGAAGGTAGATAAAAATGCTGAAGAAACTTAGCAGGTGAGGCAACATCTACGGAGCGAAGGAATAGGTGACGATTCGGGTCGAGACCCTTCTTCAGTCTGATGTGGGGGCGTGGTGGATGGCGGGAAGAAGAAAGGAAGATGTGGAGACAGTAGGCTGTGGGAGAGCTGGGAAGGTGAGGGTGAGGGGAAGGCGGGAGAAAGCAAGGACTACCTGAAATTGGAGGTCAATGTTCATACGGCTGGGGTGTAAATTACCCAAGTGAAATATGAGGTGCTGCTCCTCCAAGTGGGGCTCACCCTGGCCATGGAGGAGGCCCATGACACAAAGGTCGGATTCGGAATGGGAGGGGTAGTTGATGTGTTGAGCCATCAGGTGATCAGGTTGGTTAATGCGAACTGAGCGGAGGTGTTGGGCGAAGCGATCGCCAAACCTGCGCTTGGTCTCACCGATGTAGAGCAGTTGACACCTAGAACAGGGGATACAATAGATGAGGTTGGAGGAGGTGCAGGTGAACCTCTGCCTCACCTGGAAAGACTGCTTGGGTCCTTGGATGGAGTCGAGGGGGGTGGTAAAGCGACAAGTGTAGCATTTCCTGCGCTTGCAAGGGGAAGTACCAGGGGAGGGGGTGGTTTGAATGGGAAGGGACGAATTGACCAAGGAGTTACGGAGGGAGCGGTCTCTGCGGAAAGACGAAAGTGGAGATGGGAAGATGTGGCCAGGGGTGGGATCCTGTCAGAGGTGGCCAAAATGTCGGAGGATTATTTGTTGTATATGACGGCTGGTAAAGTGGAAGGTGAGGACAAGGGGGACTCTGTCCTTGTTACGAGTGGAGGGATGGGGAGTGAGAGCGGAGCTACGGATATAGAGGAGACCCTGGTGAGAGCCTCATCTATAGTAGAAGAGGGGAACCCCCGTTCCCTAAAGAATGAGGACATCTTCGATGACCTGGTATGGAACACCTCATCCTGGTTGCAGATGTGGCGTAGACGGAGGAATTGGGAGTAGGGAATAGAGTCCTTACAGGAAGCAGGGTGGGAAGAAGTGTAGTCAAGATAGCCATGGGAGTCAGTAGGTTTGTAGTAGATGTCGGTCAGTAGTCTGTTGCCTGCGATGGAGATAGTGAGGTCTAGAAACGTTAGGGAGATGTCAAAAATGGTCCAGGTGAATTTGAGTGCCGGATGGAAGTTAGTGGTGAAATGGATGAAGTCAGTGAGTTCTGCATGGGTGCCGGAGGTGGCACCAATGCAGTCGTCAATGTAGAGGAGGTAGAGTTCGGAGATAGGGCCAAGGTACACCTCGAACAAGGATTGTTCAACGTACCCTACAAAGAGGCAGGCATAGCTGGGGCCCATGCGAGTGCCCATTGCTACGCCTTGGATTTGGAGGAAATGGGAGGAATCAAATGAAAAGTTGTTGAGGGTAAGGACCAGCTCCGCTAGGCGGAGGAGAGTATTAGTAGACGGGGATTGGTTGGTTCTGCGGCCTGTAACTGTGAAAGTGCTCTTTGTTATTTCATAATGCCTGTTTAATACATAAAGTATTTTGTAAAAAACTTCAGTACATCTATAGTTTTTCCTGATTCATATGAAGTCCATTGGACTAAGTAAAAGATCTGATACCTGACATAGAAACAAAGAAACATAGAAAATAGGTGCAGGAGTAGGCCATTCGGCCCTTCGAGCCTGCACCGCCATTCAATATGATCATGGCTGATAATCCAACTCAGTATCCTGTACCTTTCTTCTCTCCATACCCCCTGATCCCTTTAGCCACAAGGGCCACATCTAACTCCCTCTTAAATATAGCCAATGAACTGGCCTCAACTACCTTCTGTGGCAGAGAATTCCACGGATTCACCACTCTCTGTGTGAAAAATGATTTTCTCATCTCGGTCCTAAAAGACTCCCCCCTTATCTTTAAACCGTGACTCCTTGTTCTGGACTTCCCCAACATCGGGAACAATCTTCCTGCATCTAGCCTGGCCAACCCCTTAAGAATTTTGTAAGTCTCTATAAGATCCCCCCTCAATCTTCTAAATTCCAGCGAGTACAAGCTGAGTCTATCGAGTCTTTCTTCATATGGAAGTCCTGCCATCCCATGAATCAGTCTGGTAAACCTTTCTGTACTCCCTCTATGGCAAGAATGTCATTCCTCAGATTTTGAGACCAAAACTGTATGCAATATTCCAGGTGTGGCCTCACCAAGACCCTGTACAACTGCAGTAGAACCTCCCTGCTCTTGTACTCAAATCCTTTTGCTATGAATGCCAACATAGTCGACTTGGCCAGCATTGATAATCTTCACACATTTTCAATAGTAAGTTTTGACTCTGCGTATATTATAACGTAGAACATACTAACCAGTGTCCCAGTTACTGATGCTGTGAGGTACACTAGACTGGTGTTCCCGTTGTTTCTTCATCAACTGGTTCAATGTCAGAGTCCCCAGAAATCCCCTTTTCATTTGCCTATATTGAGCTAAACGTGGCATAAAAAACAAATACGGAAACAGGTGGAATGGGTGGAAAATAAATGGAACTCAGTGCGAATCTAAATGGTAATGTGGTGGTCAATCATTTGTTTTCAATTAATTACGAATTGTGCTTTGCAGCAAGGATTACACTTAATGGAGTCTGAGATGAAAATGCTGCAATTATATATCCAACAATCAGCAATCATCAAAATGCATAAAGGTAGGCACCTATCCCAAATCAGAGCACCTAAAGAAAATATCAAAAGTATTGTACTTTTAACAACTGGCATTTGGACCTGAACACTTTTAAGTGCCACAATTCAAGTCAATTCTCCAGGATGTTTTACAATAACCTAATCACTCAGTTAATTGCCTCATTAAACAAATGTTGTTAGGCAACATAACTCCAAACATACACATTAACAACTACAGATATGGATGTATTTGTGTGTTTAATGTGTTTAAATTGACATCTGTTAACCAAATGAAGCACTCTCTGAAGAAATTGACAAGCTCATGTGAAACAACAATTTTACATGCAACCCAGTTCCCACTACTCCTGATTTTACCCTTCACTGAAACTTTAGGAGACCAATATTTGTAGCGGGCTGAATCAGCATTCGACTCAATCTCATGGGTTTATCATTCTGATTGGTCTCTATTGGTCTCTAAAGTCCCAACAAATCATAGAGAGAACCCTGCTTTAAAACAGTGCTAAATGCTCTGCTAAATGTAATAAAAAGTTGATTTATTAGGCTAAAAGATAGGCATCTTATTATTTTCCAGAAACATTACTGAGGGGACATTTTGTAACCGAATTGGGAGTTGATTTGGAACAGTTAGTTATGGGGAAAATGCCAAATTTATGTTACGGCAAATTGAACCTCTAGGTTCAAATTGAGTACATCAGTTAAAATTAATAACAAAAACACTGATGACACATAACTACACACTGCCAGATAGGGTTATGGTGGTGACAAAAAGGGACAACATATAACAGATACCAAGATTCACAGTGACTTGGACGTATGGATTCAGAACTGGCTTCTTCGTAGAAGATTGAGGGTTGTGGTGGAAGGAAGATATTCTGGCTGTAGGTCTGTGACCAGTGGACATCTGCAGGGATCTGTGCTGGGATCTCTGCTGTTTGATATATAAATAAATGACTTGGACATAAATGTAAATTGGTTGGCGAATACGTTTTGATGACGACACCAAAATTGGAGGAGTTGCAGACAGTGAGGAAGACTGTCAAAAGACACCATGGGATATTGAACAGCTGCAGAAATAGGCGGTAAAATGACAGATGGAGTTTTTAATCTGAACAAGTGTGAGGTGTTGCATTTTGAGAGGTTGACTGGGGTGGAAGATTGCAACCTTCACGTGGTCCGCCCTGTTTCGACTAATGCAATCAACTCGATGTGCACAAACAGAAGATAAAATAGAACAAGTTGTCCAACAACGTTAGGCTGTGCACGCCACACAAAAGAAGAAGAAGAAGAGGTTGACTGTAAGGGGAGAATATACAATAAATGGCAAGGCCCTTAACAGCATTGATGTATAGAGGGATCGGAGTCCAAATTCATACCTCACTGAAGGTTGCTACACAAGGGGAAAGATAGGGTAGACAGTCAGAATATTTTTCCCAGGGTGGAAATGTCCAACTCTAGAGGTCATAGCTACAAGGTGAAAGGGGAAAAGTTCAATGGAGAGGTGTGGGGCCCATTTCTTTTCACACAGAGAGTGGTGGGGGCCTGGAACGCATTGCCAGGGGTGATGGAGGAGGCAGATATGATAGTAGCAATTATAAGATTTTTGGATAGGCACATCGAAGTGCAAGGATTAGGGGGATATGGATCATGCAGATGAGATCAGTTTAACTTGGCATCATGTTCAGCACTAATATTGTGGGCCGAAGGGCCAGTTCATGCATTGTACCGTTCTATGTTCTGCGAGTATAATTTTCTTCAGAACAATAATGGCGCATTTAATTTTATTAGTACTTGATACTGGATTAAACATGGCACTTACAAATTAACCTAAAATGGCCTGCATATGATTACAATGGCTTCTCAATTCATTTTAGGCATTACCAGCCGCGCAGTACTCAACCGAGGAGACACTCAGCGCTCATCTGGGGAGACACATAGTTTTTGAAGGAGACCCATGGAGTGGTCAGATACAGGGATTTTAAATAATGGCCTTGCTATTGGCATTTTGAGGCAAAAAAAAACCTTTCCAAATGTGGAACTGATAAGCATCTTGTACGCAGTATTTTAATTAGTTTACTTGATATGGAAGAAAGACTACTTGTCTCTGCTACAGCTGTTTCTAGTACTGGAGCAGATGTAGACTGACTTTTAACAGACTGATCTGGAAAAAAAATTGGAACCATGAATATAACGTTTTGAATTTCAAAACTGCAAACCACTGTGACCAACTGTACTAGAATTATCAGTACATACTGATATTTTAAACCAAGCTAATAAGTTCTTGTTAATATTTTATTATGAAACATAGTTTGTTTGTAATCCATGCTTTCATAATTATTATTTAAAACAATCTCCACTCAATAAGATTAAAATGTCAAATGAAAGTTTTAATCCATCCAATAAAATGGTGGCTATATAAAAACATTAACATGGTAATGTTTGATGAAAACATTATTTAGAATCAATTAACACTTTAATAACATTGGCGAGAAGAGAAACCTTCCTGATTTGAGTTTAATATGGCAAATGGGAAACAAGGAAACAAGGAGAACAGTTAAACATAGAAACATAGAAACATAGAAAATAGGTGCAGGAGTAGGCCATTCGGCCCTTCGAGCCTGCACCGCCATTCAATATGATCATGGCTGATCATCCAACTCAGTATCCCTTACCTGCCTTCGCTCCATACCCCCTGATCCCTTTAGCCACAAGGGTCACATCTAACTCCCTCTTAAATATAGCCAATGAACTGGTCTCAACTACCTTCTGTGGCAGAGAATTCCAGAGATTCACCACTCTCTTTGTGAAAAATGTTTTTCTCATCTCGGTCCTAAAAGATTTCCTCCTTATCCTTAAACTGTGACCCCTTGTCCTGGACTTCCCCAACATCGGGAACAATCTTCCTGCAAAACTAGTAGTTTGGTTCTGTCTTCACTAAGGAAGACACAAACAATCTCCCAGAAATACTTGAGGACTGAGGATCTAGTGGAAGGGAGGAACTGAAGGGAATCCACATTAGTCAGAAAATAATTTTAGGTAAACTGTTAAGACTGAAGGCAGATAAATCCCCAGGGCCTGATGGTCTGCATCCCAGAGTACTCAAGGAGGTGGCTAGAAATCGTGGATGCATAGGTGATAATTTTCCAATGTTCTCTCGACTCTGGATCAGTTCCTGTGGACTGGAGAGTAGCCAATGTAACCCCACTTTTTAAGAAAGGAAGGAGAGCTAAAACAGGGAATTATAGACCAGTTCGCCTTACATCGATAGTGGGGAAGATGCTTGAGTCGACTGTTAAAGATGTTATAGCTGCGCATTTGGAAAGCAATGACGGAATCGGTCAAAGTCAGCATGGATTTATGAAGGGGAAATCATGCTTGACTAATCTTCTGTAATTTGTTGAGGATGTAACAAATAGAATGGATAAGGGAGAGCCAGTGGATGTCGTGTATCTGGACTTTCAAAAAGCCTTTGACCAAATGTCACACAAGAGATTAGTGTGCAAAATTAGAGCACATGGTATTGAGATGGATAGAAAACTGGTTGGCAGGCAGGAAGCAAAGAATAGGAATTAACAGGTTATTTTCAGAAGGGCAGAGAGTGACTAGTGGGGTGCTGCAAGGCTCGGTGCTGGGACCCCTGTTATTTACAATATTTATTAATAATTTAGATGACGGAATTAAATATGACATCTCCAAGTTTGCGGATATTACAAAGCTGGGTGTAAGTGTGAGCTGCAATGAGGCTGCAGGGTGACTTGGATAGGTTGGGTGAGTGGGCAGATGCATGGCAGACGGAAATGTGAGGTTATCCACATTGGTGACAAAAACAGATTATTACCTGAATGTTGTCAGATTTGGAAAAAGGAAGGTGTAACGAGACCTGGGTGTGCTTGTACATCTGTCACTGAAAGTAAGCATGCAGGTACAGCAGGCAGTAAAGAAAGCTAATGGCATGTTGGCCTTCATTTCAAGAGGATTTGAGTTTAGGAACAAGGATATCCTACTGCAGTTGTACAGGGCCCTAGTGAGACCGCACCTGGAGTATTCTGTGCAACTTTGGTCTCCTATTTTGAGGAAGAACACTATTATTATTGAGGGAGTGCAGCATAGTTTCACCAGGTTAATTCCCGGGATGGTGGGACTGACATATGATGAACAAATGGGTTGACTGGGCTTGTATTCACTGGAATTTAGAAGGATGAGAGGGGATGTTATATATGAATATAAAATTCTTAGAGGATTAGACAGGCTAGATGCAGGAAAAATGTTCCTGGTGTTGGGGGAGTCCAAAACCAGGGGTCACAGTTTAAGAATACAGGGTAGGCCATTAAGGACTGAGATGAGGAAAAACTCTGAGGGTGAACTCTTCTCACCCAGAGAGTTGCGAATCTGTGGAATTCTCTGCCACAGAAGGCAGTGGAGGCCAATTCACTGGATATTTCCAGAGAGAGTTAGATTTAGCTCTTCGGGCTAAGGGAGTCAAGGGATACGGGGAAAAAGCAGGAACGGGATACTGATTTTAGATGATCAGCCATGGTCATATTGAATGGCAATGCTGGCTCGAAGAGCCGAATTGCCTACTCCTGCACCTATTTTTCTATGTTTCTATGTTTCTAATATGGAATTAATAAATAACCAATTAGTGCTTGTGGTGTAGAACAACAAACCAAATTTGTCATTCTTAAATCAATATATAAAATCAATAAATAATATTGGAAACAAGGTCTCTTGCACATAATTACATTTTGCCAGCTTGTCTTTGTAGGAACTGGAGCTTTGGAAATAAATTTTAAATGAGAATTCCATCTGAAGCGTAATTTATTTTACCCATTCAGATGCTGACTGATTTTTTGAACTTTTTGTTACCAGTTTCTTAATTTTCCTTACATCGTAACCACTTCTTAGTGTTGATGCTAAGATTGCACTAACGAGAAGTAGTCGGCTCCATTATGCAGACCACAAGATTCACATGCTTGCTGCCTGACTCGCAAAACAAACTGTCCTTTCTGAGCCTTGTCACATGACGAGATGACCACACAGGCAGAAGAAAAGATTCAAGGAGATACTCAAAGTTTTCTTTCAAACATCCCCAGTGATTATTGCAGAGCCCTGACCTATGATCACACAAAGCCATGAAAGAACATTCAGAATGGTGTAGAGAACCTCTATGTGATGCATCAGGAACATACAGAAGCTTCGCAAAAATTGCAAATGGAGCAGACAGCCTCAGAAATTACCAATCTGTGAAAGGGTCTGTTGCTCCTGTTTTGGCTTTAACAGTCACCTTCAGAACACACTAAACCATGACTGGAAGCACGTCATCCTGGATCCTGAATGTTGCCCAAGAAGAACTATTAAGAGCTTTCCGCCATGTTACTTTAACAGGATAAATATTTACCTCAAACGGAGTTGGGGCAAACTAACAGCGGCCAATGTTTAACAATAATTGCTATTTTTTCTCAAACTCCTTCACAATTGAAATACAGCTTACCCCAGACAATCACACTTATGCATATACATGTACCTGGAAATGTGAGGTTCCTTTGTATCAAATTTGTAGAGACCGTTATTAGTCTGTTATTATTCTGTTTCTTCTTGCCAAAAGGACAACAGCATGATAATCATAAAACAAAAAGCAATTGTAGTACAGGACTAGGTAATGTCATGTCGGATTTTGCCACAGGCAACTTATAACCATATAACCATATAAAAATTACAGCACGGAAACAGGCCCCCTTGGCCCTTCCAGTCCGTGCCGGCCATTTATTTTCCCCTAGTCCCATCCACCTGCACTCAGACCATACCCCTCCATTCCCTTCCCGTCCATATACCTATCCACTTTACTTTTAAATGTTAAAATCGATCCTGCCTCCACCACTTCTGCTGGAAGCTCATTCCACACAGCCACCACTCTCTGAGTAAAGACGTTCCCCCTCATGTTACCCCTAAACTTCTGTCCCTTAATTCTCATGTCATGCCCTCTTGTTTGAATCTTCCCTACCCTCAATGGGAAAAGCTTATCCACGTCAACTCTCTATCCCTTTCATCATTTTAAAGACCTCAATCAAGTCTCCCCTTAACTTTCTGCGCTCCAAAGAATAAAGACCTAACTTGTTCAACCTTTCTCTGTAACTTAGTTGCTGGAACCCAGGCAACATTCTAGTAAATCTCCTCTGTGCTCTCTCTATTTTGTTGACATCCTTTCGATAATTAGGCGACCAAAATTGTACACCATACTCCAGAATTGGTCTTACCAATGCCTTGTACACTTAACATTACTTCCCTACTCCTATATTCAATGCTCTGATTTATAAAGGTCAGCACACCAAAAGCTTTCTTTACCACCCTATCTACATGCGATTCCACCTTCAGGGAACTATGCACAGTTATTCCTAGATCCCTCTGTTCCACAGCATTCCTCAATTCCCTACCATTTACCATGTAAATGGTAGGGAACTTAAAAAAATATTGATAATAACCACTGTATTTAAATAGATGTCCTTATACTTTTAGACTTTAAAGAGGACAAACAAACATGTGACATTAAGCATGGAAAGAGTTCAACAGTCAATTACTGGCTGTGTTACAAACAGCCTAAATTATAAAAGTTAAGGTTTGCATTGGCATTACACTGATGCCATTGCTAAACATATTTATCCAAATATCAATTTCTTTAAAAACAATTAGGTTAACTGTATTTTGTAAATATCAGTACTTTTAGAGTGAGCTTGATAGGTTTAAAACTGTAACTATTTTAGAATTAGTCAAACCATCTGATGTGCCATGTATTCAGCTATTTAATCATGTTACAAAATTGGAAAACATACAAAATTTAGCCTTATTGGGCTTGCAAAATGATTGCTCTTTAATGCATTCATAAGAGTTTTGGTTGCAAAACAAAATTCAATGTTGTACGAGGAATAACGCATTTGCCAGCTGCACCTTTTAAGAAGTTTCATTAATTCCAGAAAAGGGGACAAGACCAGGCTCCATATGGCATGGGGTAAAAGTGGACCAACAGTTCGAAGCATAAATGAGGCTGGGGTGGGTGGAGGGAGGGGCTGTTGTCCATGGAGGAAAAGGAAAATTACAAGGTCAGGACATGGGTTGCTAGACTGAGGCCATCAGAGATGAGGGAACCAGTTGGGAGGGTCCAAGGCGAGCACATAGTTTAAACCATGATAGGGGGAACACTTGGGACAGATTGGGACAGCACCAAGGCAAATTCCTTGTATGTGAATACTTGGCCAATAAACTTATTCATTCATTCATTCCCAGTCTGGGCAGGAACTTGCTCGTGCAGCACCTATTTATACTGCCAAGCCAACAGTTTATGAAAACATGGCTACTTTGGGATCTCCCAACAAAGGACATTCCACAAAATTAGATATCCTCATTTCCCTGCATCACTCCAAAAGAGCAAGCCTGAGGAATCGTGTCATCCTGTGCACAGCTGGTGCGAGTCATGTCGGAAACACT
This sequence comes from Raja brachyura, assembly GCA_963514005.1. Next base: position 22,034,637 of record OY740789.1, read on the forward strand.
ACAATAATACATGGCCTCAGATGTCCAAAATGGCCTGATTTGATCTTGGAATTTCCTAACCAAATCCACACTGAAAATCAGTGACCTTCAGATAGGCAGTATTTTTTTTAAAGCATTATTGTATGTCCAAATTTCTCAGCTACCCTGTTTTGAAACACACTCCCTACACGGTATTCCAATTTGGGAGTGATGAATTCATGTCAAGTCCTTACCAGTGTCTCTTTGATCTCCAAGTCTGTCCAAAATATTGAAAGAGATATCAAGGTATTCCCTCTGAATAGCACTGACAGCAATCTTCCTTTGCTTCTTCTGCCTTGGAACAATCTGGATTTTAAATTCTGTTTCTTCACCACTTTCATCTTTTTGGTCGTTGCCTTTGTCAACAGAGAGCTCCGCTTCTGACTTTTCATTTTCTTCGGGTTCAGTAGGAAGTTTGAGGAGTACCGTTTTAACCAGGGGACTAGGTAAAGGACTATCAGATTTAGTCTGATCTTTATTCAACTCATCAATGTCATCCTGGGACATTTCCAGCACAGCAGATGACTTTCTGAGATTTTCTCTCTTTTGCTTAAGAGTAAGAGGGCTTTCACAACCAGAACACTTAGAATACTTTTGCAGTGTTAGACCTTCCAAGTCTTTTTGATCACTCAGAACAACTGACAAAACGTTCTCAGTGTCTAGCAAAGAAGTATTTGCGAAATCCAGACAATGAGAGTCTTTGGAACAATCTTCAACATTGACTTTCACAACGGGGGTAACATTCAAGCTAAGTGGTGAGGTTTTCTGAGATATCGTATTAGTTTTCCCATTTGGTTTATTGTTTGGTGTATTCTGAATTTCATATTCCTCATCACTCTCGACAATCCTCAGAGGTGGGAGAGCAACGAAAACTAGCGAGTCACTATCCGAACTTGAAAGAATCGACTGTTTATCAGGTGCAGATGATGAGTCAGAAGATAAGTCAATCAAATCAGTTTCCTCCTTCTGTAAGGATGTACATTTCTCAGGAGATCCATGTTTGACCTCATATATTTCTGTGCAATTGAGTCTGACTTCTGGTATTACTGGTCGCTTCCCTTCTTGAGAGCTTTCCGCAGCTGAAGACCTTTCCTGAAGCTCTCCAGTTACTGCGCTGACTGACAAATCCTGATCTGGTCCTCTATACATGCTTTCCATCTGATTATGATAGGAAGGACAACTTGGTTGTTTCTCGGACTGACATCGATCTAAACAAGATTTTCTACGTTGTTCATCTGAAGAATATAGAGCAGAATCGGCGTTTCCTATATCAAGCGACTGTTGCTTAATTGCATGCAACTTTTTCTTTTGACCAAAGCCTTCCTGTAATTGTGGAGATGTACCGCAGTGCATTATACTGTCTGGCAAAAGACTGGAATCTCTGTACTCTGACAGCTCTATCTCTGAACCTGAGAGAAAAAGAAGCAAGATTACAAATAGAATTTACGGGTGAAATTTTAAATTAGGCAAATTGAATTCAAAATATTAGTTAAGATACCTTCATTAGTTGGAAATTGACTGTACATTAATACTTTTCACCTCTTCTCATTAAATAATGCTGATTGGCCTGATATTATTAAATTCAAATGTTGCATGTGTTATGCAGCTACTTTAAAACTAAACTTCATGTCGTCATTAATTTGAATGCATTCAATATTAAGGATACAAATAAATATTAGAATAATAACAATTTTCATTAAAAAATGTTCACTTAAAATTTTCCGTAAACAACATTGCAATAAAAGGTGCTATATACGTATGTTAGCAAAATAAACAACACACATCTAAAAAAGGCAGCGGACCAAAGCTTGGAAAAACAGGCAAGTTTTAAAGATTGTCTTAAAGTAGCAGAGGACACATGTAATTAGGGCAATTCTAAGGCTTAGACCTTTGACAATTAGATTTAATTGCCAGAATAGAGTAATTAACTCTAATAGAACACCCATGGCATATGAAAAAGATGCTGAGTGGAAAGAATTCAGGAGAATCAGACACTTGCTGATAACCAGAGAAGCTGGAGAGATTGTACGTGAGGGAGGGCTAATACTTCCTCAGGCATTGGAATCATTTTAGGGGCAGCTAGGACATGTACAAGCCTGAGGTGCCCCCTCAATAGAACTGGGATCATATATCCGTGCCAAGATGGAGTTTGCTACCAGGAAGATGGCAGGGAGATGGGAATCTCCGAGGGAATTCAAGAAGAAAAGAGACAAAGCAGGAAGGACGTGTTAGAAAAATAATGTGAAATAAATAAATGCCAAAAACAAAATCAACAACAAAGAGGTGGTAGTTAAAGTTCAGAAAACTGCAAACTGCAAACGTAAAGGTGCTGTATATGAATGCTTACGCAAAGGAAGGTAAATTATTTAGTGGCACAAATAGAAGCAAGTAGAATATGTCATTAATGAAATACAACTGTAAAGTGAACAAATCTGGGAATTATGTAATCCAGGGAATTCAACATTTTGGAAGGATGACAAAGGACAAAGGACATTTATTGTCACATATACCAATTGGTGCAGTGAAATTTGAGTTACCATGCAGCACACAAATAAGATAAGCACAACACTTTAGAATTTAACATGAAACATAAAAAACATCCCCCCACAGCGGAATCAGCGTTTTCCACTGTGAGGGTAGGCACCAAAGTTCAGTCCTCTTCCTCTGTTCACCCGTGGTCGGGGCCTATTGTGGCCTCCGCAGTCGCCGCAACGACGGCCCGATGTTTCAGGCCCTCGAACGGAAGAACACTCTCAGTGGCCCGGAGCCTCTGAATCGGCCGCTTCCTACCAGCGACCGTGGCTCCCGAAGTCCACAGGCCGAGCTGGGCAGAGATTCAACACTGGCGACCTTGGCGAGAGATCCCAGGCTCCACGATGTCAAAGTCAGCGCCGCCCGCAGCTGGAAGCTCCACAGACCACGGCTCCACGGTGTTGAAGTCGGCAGTTGCAGCACTCCGGAGCTCCAATACAGCAATTCCCGGTAAGGCATCGCTCGCTCCGCGATGGAATCCAGTGCTGCGCCGCTGCTGAAGCTCTGGCCGGTCTCTGGTAGGAAAGGCCACGCCAATCCAGAAGGTACGCCGCGAGGAAGGGGCAAAGATGCGGCTCGAGGATAGAAGCAACCTCGACCAGAAAGTGACTAAGAAAAACAGTTTCCTCCCCAAAGGCCGCCCAAAAGAAGCTGAAATATTGGGTGCAGCATAAATCAGGAAATTATAAATGTGGGGAACAATGATATTACCATCATTTTATTAATATATATATATATAGCCATTGCCTGGCAGGTGATCGTGCGAGGCGAGTCTACATAGCGACAGACTCGCCTATCTGATGAGACTAATCCTGAATTATTCCAAAGCCACGTCAAGGTTTTATGTTTCTTGTGGAAGTAGAAAAACTTACTCTTCTGTGCATTCATCTCAACTGGTTGATACTTCACTGATTTGCTCCCGCCAATTCGCTTTAGTCTTGCAAAGAAGGTTTGAGATTCCTTGTTGCAAGCACCAGTTGGGGTATCATGTACATCTGATTCATCAAACACACTATCTTCTTCTGGCCAAGGGAGAAAGAAATAAAACATGAAAAAAAACAATGCAGACATATCTCGGTAATCACAAAGCATATTTATAAATTATTGGAATTACTTAAACTGCTGAACTGGGTATTGAACTGTCAAAGGCACTTGGCATGTAGCTTTACATATAATGCCATGTATAACAGTATTGGACATTGGAAATACATTAAGTACAATGTCATGTCAATATAATAGCTATACCGTGATTTTCAACATGATAAATTTCTTATAACTACCGGAGATAGTTCTTTTCTTTTACACAAAAGATAGAAAAAATGAAGGTAAATACAAATTATAAAAACATTATTTCAGGAAGTAATATTTGGGACACAGGGATGTGGAATCTGTAGTGACATGTAAATACTGTTTTTTATAAAGGGGGCAAAAATTAACTTTAGACCCAAGGTTCGCAAAAGATTCAACTACCAGGGCTTTTTTGTGCCATTTCTGGGACAGTGAATTATTAATGAAGTGTTTGATCGGTAATGATTAGTTAGCAAATTTATTACTATTGCATCCTGCAGTAACTATGATGCTAACATCAGATTTATTGTGGCAAACATTAAATTTTCAACATCCAGCAATCTCAACAACATTAAAATAGAACAATTTTTACCAAGTCTTTGAACAAGAGGAAAATATTACTCTGAAAAGTGTAGTGTTCAATACTGTCATCAGCAGGTTTTCATACAAAAACTGTAATGCCTTTAGAATTTAAACTTTAAAATTAATCAATACTAATAAATCTTCTATTTCCATCCAAAACAAAAATCATATTTACTCTCTAAAAGTTAGCCAAAAAGGAAGCCCATATGACATATTTGTATATCTTACCTTTCTCCTTCTCACTGTACTTGCTAATGTTACTATTATCACTGTAAAGGGGTCCGGCAGAGGGGTGGGGTTTACAGCTATGGTACTGTGCATTAAGGGTATTGATTGTGATATAGATCAGATGCAATACAATCTTGCTGACATCAGAGTCTCTGTATGGATACTAGAAGACAAACAATGATATTAGCATAAGTAGTGAAATAATGCCTCACCACTGAGTTTGAAACAAAATGCACAAAGCAACTCCAAGGTATAGACTTTCCCCCTTACAAACATTGTTCCTGACAGGCATCATTTAGTTTAGTTTAGTTTAGAGATACAGAATGGAAACATGGCCTTTGACCCACTAGTCCGCACCAACCAGCGATCCTTGCATATTAACACTATCCTACACACATTAAGGACAATTTAACATTGATACCAAGCCAATTAACCTACAAACCTGCACGTCTTTGGAGTGTGTGAGGAAACTGAAGATCTCAGAGAAAACCCATGCAGTAACGTGGAGAACGTACAAATTCCATATAGACAGTACCCGAGTCTCTGGCGCTGTTAGCGCAGTAAGGCAGCAACTCTACCGCTGCACCTGGAGTCTGCATTTCTACTGTCTGATGATGTTAACCCTGTTTCCCTCTCCAGTTGCTGCCTGGCCTGCTGAGCATTTCCTGTTTTTAAATCAACTCCAGGGATCTCAGGAATCCAGCATCAAAGGTGTCACTAAATATGCAGAACACCCAATCATAATGAAGAGCTTTCATAGTTAACAAATCCGCATGTAAAAAGCATAGCTATTAATTAGCATGTTAACTACATTACAGAACGTAAATGATTTAGAAGCTGAAGCAGCATAACAAACATGTGTTTAATAAATTAATTTAGTTTGGAAGTAACTACTTGAGAGAATTAGACAAATGGCCTTATCTAGGACTAGAGAAATTCTTGGACAATAATTATGGCATTAAAAAAATCATTTCACATGGTCAATGTATTTCATTCTGAGATTAGAAATATCACTGATATATGTCTTATGACATTTAAAGTTTATTCTATGTTTAGTCTTTAGAAGACTACTAAAATCTGCATTGTGTTAAGAATCAGAAGGTAATAGAGGTATCTGGATTTCCACATTTAGTTGCACATGCACTTTGTTAGTTCCATGGCATAATAAAGGTGAGTGGTAATAGTTTACCTGTCATCATGCAAAATCCCATCCATTATTAATCTATTTTACTCTTCATTGTTTTTATTACCTGTTCATAAAATTCCTCTCATCAAGTTGAAAGAGGTGGTATGGTGCGATGCAAATGCTTTCACTCCAAAGAACGGCAGTCAGAACAAATCTTTGTTTCTACGTTATATTTTGTGCGATTAGTTGAAACTTTAATTATTGGTTGAAGCGCGAGAGATTGAGAGACTCATTTGCACTTCTTCGGATAATTCCAGAAGGTATCAGAAGGCAGAACTTCGGTTTAATGTCTCAATCTATAGATGCACCTCTGGAGTGTTTTTTCAGTAAAATGTCCAATATGTTACATTTTATTAGCATAATATCAAACCTGCAGCTAAAGTGAATTCCTTCACTGAAACTTCTCTGTAATCATTTTCTGTAATACCCACATAGATAAAATAAAACAATGCTAATTTGAATTAGTGCGGTAAAGCTGATTCAGTTATATTTGTGCATCACGTTATGTTTACATACAGACAATTTTGATTTCCTCATGACAAATTCTATAAAGCAATCTCCAGGCATTAGTTTGCATTGGCATATCACTCAAGCCAATTCTGCACTTCTATTTTAAAAGAAGTAATTGTACCTTGTACAGAATCACAAGCAAAGATTTCAGCCACATCTGTCGCATGTGAGGTTTCAGAGTCCAAAGCGAACATCGAGGAGGTTGTTGATAGTAATGACGCAGCTGTGGACAGGTGCAATACTTAAGTACTTGCACCACCAGCGGAAGAAGTTGGTTTCCCAGGCTAATGTTATAATCCATGACCTACAAGAAATATAACAGAACCAGAAATTTAGTAATTATGTTTAACACAATTAAAAACAAGTTAGGAAACCAATGAAGTAGGCTATACATTGTATATCATTAAATGTGGCTCAGAGTCAAACAACAAATTACCAAATTAAGAGAGTGGTGCTCATTCATCATCCATCTCCAGCATAACACTAAAGGGATGGATGGTGAATGCATCAATACAGCTCAGTACTTCAGTAATCCATTGCTGAACAGAGATAATTCCCAAACTAGACCAAGAGGGCAGTGCACCATTTGCAGATGTGGTCAGTGAAGAAGATTGTCAATGGACACAGCATTGTAAATCAGTTTGAAATTTGGGCGGATAAATAGCAGATGGAGTTTAATTTGGACAAGTGTGGGGTGTTCCATTTGGGAGGTCAATTGAAAAAGGAAAGCACGGAGTTACTGCATGACCCTTTGGAACATTGATGTGCAGATGAATCTTGGGTCTGTCCAAAGTCCTAAAAGTGTCAACAAAAGGATAGGCTGGTAAAGAAGGCACATGGCATGCTTGGCTACGTCATTTGGGACGTTGTCTAAAAGTTTGTAAGCCATATTGCAACTATACAGACCATTGTCTATTTATCCTTTTATCCATTTATCCATTTTTATCCATTTTATCCTTCTGTTAATTATCGTGTTGCATGGGGAGCCAAATGCAATGGAATTTCATTTGGAATTGCATATATCGATGTATTTCTAAATAACAATAAAGTTTGTTTGACTTGACTTGACTGATTAACTAGGTAATATTTGAAGAATTATATGCAGTTCTGGTTGCCACCACATAGAAAGGGTGTTGAGGCTTTGGAGGGTGGGGGGGGGGGGGGGGGTAGAAGAGATTCACTGGAATGTTGGCTGAATTGAAGAGAATTAGGGGAGGGTGGACAAACTTGAATTGAATTGAAGGCTGAGGGGCAACCTGATAAAGTACATAAACTTATGAGAGGCATTGAAAGGATAGATAGAATCTTTTTCCCAGGATTAAGATGTCAAATATTAGAGGGCATACATTTAAGGAGAGAAGGGGGAAGTTTACAGGAGATGTGCAAGGCAATTTTTTATTTAAAACAAAGGGAGTGGGATGTGCCCATAATGCACTGCCAGCAGACATGGTAGAAGCAGATACATAGAAACATAGAAATTAGGTGCAGGGGTAGGCCATTCGGCCCTTCGAGCCTGCACCGCCATTCAATATGATCATGGCTGATCATCCAACTCAGTATCCCATACCTGCCTTCTCTCCATACCCTCTGATCCCCTTAGCCACAAGGGCCACATCTAACTCCCTCTTAAATATAGCCAATGAACTGGCCTCAACTACTCTCTGTGGCAGAGAGTTCCAGAGACCCACCACTCTCTGTGTGAAAAAAGTCCTTCTCATCTCGATCCTAATGGATTTCCCCCTTATCCTTAAGCTGTGACCCCTTGTCCTGGACCTCCCCAACATCGGGAACAATCTTCCTGCATCTAGCCTGTCCAGCCCCTTAAGAATTTTGTAAGTTTCTATAAGATCGCCACTCAATCTCCTAAATTCTAGAGAGTATAGACCGAGTCTATGCAGTCTTTGTTCATAAGACAGTCCTGACATCCCAGGAATCAGTCTGGTGAACCTTCTCTGCACTCCCTCTAAGGCAATAATGTCCTTCCTCAGATTTGGAGACCAGAACTGTATGCAATGTTTAAGGAAACGTAGCAATGTTTAAGGAAAATTTAGGCAGGCACATGAACAGGCTGAGAGTAGATGGATAAAGACCATGCGCAGCCAAATGGGATTATTTAGAATGGTATTATGATTGGCACAGCCATGGTGGGCTAAATGGTGTGTTCCTCCATTGCACTGTTCTATGTACTGTAGGAATTTGCTGTCCAATTTGAGTCAAAGATTAATTGAATACTGTTTAAAATAACAACATATTAAAATTATTATAACTGAATATTTAAGTAATAAACGGTAAAACAATTTACTGGCTTTATTTTAACTTTGTTCAGGGTAACAAGTAACAAATTTGAGTTTGTTTCTCACTGTCAAAGAGTGCCATCTGGTGGAGAATTCTGCTCAAGGACATTCCTTTCATCGTGAGAGAGCGAGTGATCATTTCAATCCACATAATGCTAAGCAGTGAGCTGCAGTATTCATATCAACAGAAGGAGGTACTTTACCGTGAAATTTAATTCATATAAAATATTGTGTAACATACTTGTCACATCAGTGTGAGATTGCAAAGTTAAAAGACCAATCACGCCAATTAAATAATAGACATAAAATGCTGGAGTAACTCAGCGGGACAGGCAGCATCTTTGGATGGAAGGAATGGGTGACATTTCCGGTCGAGACCCTTCTTCAGACTCAGGTCTCGACCCGAAATGTCACCCATTCCTTCTATACAGAGATGCTGCCTGTCCCGCTGAGTTACTCCAGCATTTTGTGTCTATCTTCGGTGTAAACCAGAATCTGCAGTTCCTTCCTACACAATGAAATCATAGTTCATCTTAAAACTAAACAATATTCAACAAATGCAACAGTACAAAAATAAAAGCTAACCTAGATTTTACACTTAAATAAAATCAGAGTGGAAGCTTTGCTGTGTGCAGCTTCCCAACACTTGAGGTAACTGGATTGACCCCAGATAGATACAAAATGCTGGAGTAACTCAGCGGGACAGGCAGCATCTCTGGATGGAAGGAATGGGTGACATTTTGGGACGAGAACTTTCTTCTGACTGAGACTTGACCCTGTTGTTGTTTCTTATAACAACCAAGTAACTGGAATGAGTTATTTGTACAAAGGATGTGACTGATAGAGGAGGAGTCCAGTGGGGACATGGGAATGAGCATGCTGAAGAAAGGATCAAAAGGTCCTGAAAACAAAACAGCAAAAATTAACCAGTACATACCTACACCCAATTACAATAAAACTAAAATAGCTTTTAAAGAATGTCAGTAAGATCTGCAAGTTGTAAAGCTGTTGCTGCGTGACGTCAGAGGCATTGACTAGATGTTGCTGTCTTAACCTTTTATATAACTCTTTTTATATGATTTCATAAAGTACTTCACAACAAATAAATATGTTTTGAAAAATACTGAATACTCTTTTGTAGGGTTCAAAAAAAGGAAACAAAAGGTTGGAGAGAACACTGCAGTATCAGCAGGTCTGAATGCTAATGATTGAATGTGATTGTAGATTTAACTGCAAGTTTTCTAAGGACCTCATTTAGTTCCTTAGGTAACAAGATCCTGACTTTGCAATATAACATTGTCAGAGACCCAAAATAAACCAATCTGCTTCTCAGCCATATTGTTTGTGAAATACTGAGCCACAAAAGACGCAAAAATTAACTTCAATTTTACATTGCCTTGTATTTCAAAATCTTACAAACTCTCGAGTTTGTTCCAACATATTCCAGCTATGTGAAGGGATTAGGCTATAGTGCGTTAAGTGAAATCTATAACATTAGATTGTTTAGGTTGTGAAGGATTACAATGAAAAAAGACATTTTGAATCAGATGGAGAATTATATTATGGTTGGCAAATAAGGTGGCAAAGGTTTAGCTGGAATTAATATCAAGATTAGTCTTTTTGGACGGTTGTAACAGAGAGGAGGTGTCATTATCTCCATACATCTTGGTACAGTGAAAATATTTATATTGCGTGCTATCCTCTCATTGAAAATACCATACATGGTTACAATCAAGCCATCCACAGTGAACTGTTAGAGGATAAATGGTATAATATTTAGTGCAAGATAAAGTCTGCTTAAAGACAGTTCAAAGATCTCCAATAAGGTAGTGGATTGCACGTTGGTGAGAGGATGGTTCAATAGCATAATAATACCTGGGTTACTCTCCCTCAATCTGGAGGCATGCATTTATTGTGCTAATGCTTATGACGACACAGAAAGTGGCCATTCAATCCATCAGCCCATGCTGGCACTCAGCAGAACAATCAAATCAGTGCATTAACCTTCTCATTGTTTCTCTGCAACTCATTATTTCCCTCATCAATTCCCAATACTGAGGGATAATTCACTGCAGTCAATTAACTTACCACCACAAATTTGGGATGTGGGAGAAAACCAGAGCTCCTAGGAATACAGACAGTACCCAAGGTCAGGAACCTGGGTACATGGAACTGTTACAGCCTGCCATCCTTTTGGGAACATACGGTTAGAGCATCTGAAGCCTTCCTATTATATAGCTCCAGTAGTCAAACATCTCATGCACAAGGCCAAAGATTCAAAATCTAAGCAGCCAATATACTCTGTGCATGCAATCCCTTTAATAAGATAATGAGATATGGTTTTCATCCAGTCATTAGTTTATCAAATCTGCTGGGGGGTTTTAAAGTAAAATAAAGTTTTTAACTTTGAGGGTACTCAGTATCCAATTTTAGATATTTTTCCAGATTTTGGGATGTTGCCAATACTGCATCCACACAATTTGTTTACACAATTTCCAGCAAAAAAATAAAGCTTCCATATATTGCCTCATTATAAGTATCTATTAATTATACATCAAGCACAGAGGAGGAAATCTTTCTCAAGAATGTGGTACATGTGAATCATTCTGAAATAAGGTGATTAAACAATTTTAAGTATCTATTATAGATATAGTGCGTATATAATTTTAGATATTGTAAAAAATGTTTACACATAGGTTGAAGCTCATCTTTAATCTGTAGATCTAACAGGGTGGAACAATGGTGCTGTAGTTAATGCTGATGTAGCAAAGTGCCAGTGATCAGGTTTCAGTCTTGACCTCAGGTGCTTTCAATCTGGAGTTTGCACATTTGCCCTATGTCTAAGTGGATTTTGCAAAGACTTGTTACCAGATCAATTAGATGCCGCACAATCCCCTAGAGTTTCTTTTTTTTTCTCTTTGACTTTTTATCTTTGTTTATTATTCAAACACAATCATTTTCTTTCTTTTTTTTTTTGATTTAAAGTCTATTCCTTTTTTCTTATTCTTTCTTTATTTCTAAAAAACAGAAGATAATAATAGCGAATATGATAGTTGTACATTTACTGAATTACGTTGGTATTTGTAAATTTGTTTTACTACTTGGAAATTACTATAACTAATAAAAATATTATTAACACAACAATCCCCCTAGAGTGGCAGAAGAAATTGGGAGATTTGCAGGGTTTTTGAGAGAGTAAATTGAGTCACATGCAGTGGTTAGAATTGCTCTGAGACTCAACTGTATGAATCACAACTGTCGGTATCAAAAATTACAAATATGAGAAAATAAACAACACAATAAAACTGATAACTGCTGTACTCATTTCCCATATTCTGTTGCATTAAAATTGGTGCAACCAAACATTGGAGGGGGTATAAAACAAGTTGCTGGTACAATTAGTGCTTCATAGTCAAGGTATACTCCCCTCTCTCCTCCTCCCCTAAACCGAGTGGACATTCAGCAAGTTCAAAAGACAAAACATTTGTAACAAATTACATAATATAATTAAATAAAGGAGAAGTAGGCCATTCGATCGCTCATGCCCGCTCTGCCATTTAATAAGGCCTTGGCTGATCTATTAGGAGATATCCCCCTCACACTCCTTAATTTCCAAACATCTATCCATCTCTCTTTGTGAATCGATTTAACGACTGAACCTCTACAGGCAGCTTACTTACATAACTACAAAGGTTTACCTCAGCCAGGTGAAACATTATATCTGTCAAGCCCCTTAAGAATATTGTATGTTTCAATAAGATCACTTCTCATTCTTTTAAAAGCCCAATCTTTATCATCTTTCTTCATTGGAACTCCATCCCCAAAATCAATATGGTGCGCCTCAGTAGCACTGTCTCTCGATCTTTATCATACCCTTCCTTGTGTAGGAAAACAGACCCACGAGCAATATTCCAGATACAGTCTCACCAAGGGCCTATATCATTGCAGTTAAATCAGAACCTCTTGCAATAAAGACCAACACACCATTTGCCTTCCCCATTAATGAAAATATATCAATATTATTTTCCTCAAAATCTATTAAAGTTCAAGTTCAAGTTACATTTATTGTCACATGCACCAATTGGCACAGTGAGATTTGAGTTACCATTCGGCATGGAGCTCCATACAGTATACCATTTCAGTTACCATACAGTATAAGTATGAAACTCAATAACAAAAACATTTATGTTAATGTCCTTATTATATTCAAAGAATCGCGATTTTATTTCATAAAGATATAAAGCAATCTAAAGAGCCTCGATAATAATGTGTATTACCTGCGCTATTCCAGCAATAAAAGCATTAAAACAAGTGGAAGTTCGCATTTTCTGAGGGGCAATCATGAAGCACCCCTCCTGCTGGTCGTAGCCAAGTAGCACATACAGATGTCGTTTTACTGTGTTGAATGCCTTGGCACTGCTGATATCAGCCTCAGCACTGCTTTTATCCTTTGCCATGAATTTCATCAGAACTGTGATTAGCTGATGAACTGTTTGGTGATCAATCCCAGCATCCTCTGGCAAGGGATCCTTTATAATTGCATCGTCCTCTGGATTAGTTTGACCTAAAAATAAATCAAGACACAATTGTTGGTCATGATCATGGCATATTTTATGAAAAACATCTACTTCTGATTCATTCATTAAACTAAAAGAAAATTGAAATGATTGTCGCATTGAACAGAATTTGACAATCAGCAAAACAGCTAAAATACATTAAAATGTACAGTGGCTTGCAAAAGTATTCATACCCCTTGAACGTTTCCACATTTTGTCACGTTACAACCACAAACGTAAATGTATTTTATTGGGATTTTATGTGATAGACCAACACAAAGTGGTGCGTAATTGTGAAGTGGAAGGAAAATGATACATGGTTTTCACATTTTTTTACAAATAAAAAACTGAAAAGTGTGACGTGCAAAAGTATTCAGCCCCCTTTACTCTGATACCCCTAAATACAATCCAGTGCAACCAATTGCCTTCAGAAGTCACCTAATTAGTAAATAGAGTCCACTTGGGTGTAATCTAATCTCAGTACAAATACAGCTGTTCTGTGAAGGCCTCAGAGGTTTGTTAGAGAACATTAGTGAACTAACAGCATCATGAAGCACAAGAAACACACCAGACAGGTCAGGGATAAAGTTGTGGAGAAGTTTAAATCCGGGTTAGGTTATAAAAAAATATCCCAAGCTTTGAACATCTCACGGAGCACTGTTCAATCCATCATCTGAAAATGGAAAGAGTATGGCACAACTACAAACCTACCAAGACATGGCCGTCCACCTAAACTGACAGGCCGGGCAAGAAGAGCATTGATCAGAGAAGCAGCCAAGAGGCCCATGGTAACTCTGGAGGAGCTGCAGAGATCCACAGCTCAGGTGGGAGAATCTGTCCACAGGACAACTATTAGTCGTGCACTCCACAAATCGGGCCTTTATGGAAGTGTGGCAAGAAGAAAGCCATTGTTGAAACAAAGCAATAAGAAGTCCCGTTTGCAGTTTGCCACAAGCCATGTGGGGGACAAAGCAGACATGTGGAGGAAGGTGCTCTGGTCTGATGAGACCAAAATTGAAAGTTTTTGGCCTAAATGCAAAACGCTATGTGTGACGGAAAACTAACACTGCACATCACCCTGAACACACCATCCCCACTGTGAAACATGGTGGCGGCAGCATCATGCTGTGGATATGCTTTTCATCAGCAGGGACAGGGAAGCTGGTCAGAGTTGATGGGAAGATGGATGGAGCCAAATACAGGGCAATCTTGGAAGAAAACCTGTGAAAGTCTGCAAAAGACTTGAGACTGGGGTGGAAGTTCACCTTCCAGCAGGACAACGACCCAGAGCTACAATGGAATGGTTTAGATCACAGCATATTCATGTGTTAGAATGGCCCAGTCAAAGGCCAGACCTAAATCCAATTGAGAATCTCTGGCAAGACTTGAAAATTGCTGTTCACAGACGCTCTCCATCCAATCTGACTGAGCTTGAGCTATTTTGCAATGAAGAATGGGCAAAAATTTCAGTCTCTAGATGTGCAAAGCTGGTAGAGACATACCACAAAAGACTTGCAGCTGTAATTGCAGCGAAAGGTGGTTCTACAAAGTATTGACTCAGGGGGGCTGAATACTTTTGCACGCCACACTTTTCAGTTTTTTATTTGTAATAAAATTTGGAAACCATGTATCATTTTCCTTCCACTTCACAATTATGCACCACTTTGTGTTGGTCTATCACATAAAATCCCAATAAAATACATTTACGTTTGTGGTTGTAACGTGACAAAATGTGGAAAAGTTCAAGGGGTATGAATACTTTTGCAAGCCACTGTATGTTCAGCTTAAACTATCAAACACTCCCAAAGGTGTTTTTTTTTTTTTAATTCAGTAATATTATAGATCGTTTAAAATTGTTAATGTTTTATTTTGCATCATATTGAATAGCTAGTTTTAATAATGTAAAACTTATTGCATTGATGGTCTTGCACAAGTAGCAAAAAACCTAGAGTACATCTTCCAGGAATTGACAATCTAAGATAATAATATAGACACAAAATGCTGGAGTAACTCAGCAGGACAGGCAACATCTCGGGAAAGAAGGAATGGGTGGCGTTTCAGGTCGAGACCCTTCTTCAGATAATGATGTGTTACTGAAACATGAAGTGTGTACTAGAATGCTGGCTGGATTGTTTGTCAGAATGCTGCCTTGATTAGAGAATATTAGGTACAAGGGCAGGATGGACAAATTTGGATTGTTTTCTCTGAATGGCTGGAGGCTGAGAGGAGACCTATATAGAAGTATATAAAATTAGGAGATGCAATCAGAATCTATTTCCCAGGGTGGAATTATCAAAGTCTGGGAGACATAGCTTTAAGATGAGAAGGACATAGTGTAAAGGAGATGTGCAGAACATTTTGTTTTAAACGGATTGGTGGAACATGCTGTCACGGGTGGCGGTGCAAGCAAATATGATAGTGGTATACAAGAGGCTTTTAGAATTTTAGAAAGGCATGTAAATATCCAGGGAATGAATGGATATGGATCACCTTCTGGCAGAGAGATTTGTTTAACTTGGCAACATATTCGAAACAGACATTATGGGTCGATGGGCTTGTTCCTGTTCTGTTTATCAAACAAATATGCTCAAAGTACCTCATATTTTAATCTAACCAACATTAAACATAAACATAATAATTAGTAATCTTTTTTACCTTGCATAACATGCTCCATCATTGCACCAAGAGTTGGAGCTGACTGCTCATGTCTGGTCAGTCGCAAAGCTGCAAAAATGGAGAACCAAGTAGGCTTTACAAAATGTGGAATGAAAATGTAAAAAATGGAGACTTATGGAATGCAATCAATGTATTTGGCATTTCTCCTTCTGTTCCCCTATTCCAGCCTTCCAGATTTCAAACTTGACTTTTGAAAAGACAATGGCCTGAAATGGGTTCATGCCATGAAACCCAGTGCTAATGACCAAATATTTGAAAATTGTGAGCTGTCATTTAATTTTTGTGTTCAGGGAGCTTTGATCCCTCTGTTTACCAGACTGATTCCTGGGATGTCAGGACTTTCATATGAGGAAAGACTGGATAGACTTGGCTTGTACTCGCTAGAATTTAGAAGACTGAGGGGGGATCTTCTAGAAACTTACAAAATTCTTAAGGGGTTGGACAGGCTAGATGCAGGAAGATTGTTCCCGATGTTGGAGAGGTCCAGAACAAGGGGTCACAGTCTAAGGATAAGGGGGAATTCCTTTAGGACTGAGATGAGGAAAACATTTTTCACACAGAGAGTGGCAAGTCTCTGTAATTCTCTGCCACAGAAGGTAGTTGAGGCCAGCTCATTGGCTATATTTAAGAGGGAGTTAGATGTGGCTAAAGGGATCAGGGGGTATGGAGAGAAGGCAGGTAAGGATACTGAGTTGCATGGTCAGATGATCAGCCATGATCATATTGAATGGCGGTGCAGGCTCGAAGGGCCGAATGGCCTACTCCTGCACCTATTTTCTATGTTTCTATGTTTCTATGTTACTGCAATAATTGAGTGTCATTACTGGAATCCCTGTTACTAAATAATTGGAACTACAACTCTTAAGAAAAAGGATGGGTGATGGTACTGCCGATATTAACTGCAGGAAACCATGATACAGGTTGGGAAAGTTCCCTGCCCTCATGTCAAACCAACAAAAGAGGTGGTTTATTAACTTTGTCCTTTGAAAATATTAGTGGAACAGGTAGATACAGGAAAGCAGGTCCTCCTTTGTTGGGCCCGGAAACTCCTAAGGTCTGAAGTGAAGTGGAGATTGGCATTGATTATGGAACCTGGTCACATTTTCTAAGATGTTTTGTGATCTCACATGCATAGTAAAGATTAGTAAAAGTGTCAACAAATTATATCCAATAATAAATGCATAATTGTACTCATGCCCTATTTTGCACACAAGTTCATCACTTAACACACAAAAGTAATTCTACTCACACGCTTCTCCAATATTCATAAGGCAGACTGAATAATTATTCATTCATGTGATACGAGCACTATTGGCTAGGTCCAACATTAATAACCTGTCCCTAATTGCTCTTTAAAGTGAATGGTCCATTCTCAATTTGAGAAGAAACAGCACCTCATATTTCGCTTGGGCAGTGGCATGAACATTGATTTCTCTAATTTCAAGTAATCCATGCATTCCCTCCCCCCCCACTCCCAGTTGTCATACTAGGTCCACTGTTTGCATTCCTGTATCTCTTTGTTATCATCGTGGCTATTCCTCGAGGTTGCTTATGAGTCCAATCCAAGCTTTGCATCTCACAGAACGAAGACACCTGTGGTGCGTTTGTTTAACATGTACTTAATGTTGCACTCCAAGAACCACACGGTCCTTCACAAATCAATCAACTAATTCCAATGGCAAGCGAACCAAGACGATTGGAGCTGATAGATCTGTTGCAGCCTTTATCCGCCTTCACAGCCATTGAGTTTAATATAATTTTGTCCGCCTTGTCCGCTGTTGACTTCTTGTAGGTTGGATCGTTCTTAGTCTGTTATCATCTTAGTCTGTTAGTTTGTTTTCACCTATTCCCCAGCTAACAATGTACCATTATGGGCTCCACCATTCCTTAGTCATCTGTCAGCAGATCTTATTTGTTGTGGCTTTTACGAACTTCTAGTTCCCTCACCCCCTCACCCTTTCAGTCTGAAGAAGGGTTCCGACACAAAACGTCACCCATCCTTTTACTCCAGAGATGCTGTCAGACCTGCTGATACCCCTGCATTTTGTGTCCATCTTCAAGAAAATTGATATTCTTTCGAATTAATCCTATTGTGCAGTATCAAGGGAATTGAAAATTACACATAATGATCTAATTATTTGCTTTGGAGGGTGGAAAGAAAAATATCACATTCACTTATATCCTTCACAATTATTCTGGCAGTCTACGAGGAAATTACACTTAATTGATTTTAAAACTGAAATTAAGTTACAACTGATGTCACTGTCTGTCATTTATTACATCTAAAGATTACAAAGCAGTCTAATTCTCAAAGAGCCACACATCACTGGCCCTTCACCCCACAAATCCATGCCAATCATCATGCATGCATTCACCCTAATCCTGAACAAATCCCTTTTTATTTTCCTAACATTCCCATCAAGATTCTCCCTAAATTCCACCACTTGTCTGTGGGGGCAACTTTACAGCGGCAACTAATCCACCAACGCATTTCTAAGGAGAATGGACAAATCAGGACTGGCCAAGGATCGCTGGATATGATGCAGCAGTTCTACCAGCTGTGTCACTGTACCACAATAATTCTCCCCTAATTTCAATCTATTTTTAAATATGTATAATTTAGATATCATACATGGCTAGGACCATAAGATAAAGTAGTAAAGTGGAAATGCAAGCATACACTGATAACATTTGAATACTTTGCAATGTAGTGGTTACTTTAAATACCATTCCACTGAAAGACCAGCTTTTAAAATGCAGCCAATAAAATTCACCAATGAGACTGCAATTTACAGTTAAAGGAAACTTACGCAGTTTAGTGCTTAGTGTTTCTGGAAGAGAAAGCGTTCTCTTTGATTCACCTGGTCCTTTAACACTGTCCCTAAGGGAACGCACACTTCTCTGCCGGTTCCGTGCAAAGCGAGCACGTTTGATTTTCCACATGGCAGCATCACTTAGGTTGGCAACATTTGTCCTTACAGCAGTTATAGCTGGAGAGAAAACAAACTCAAGCATGAAAAGGTATCTTGGTCAAATGGAGACATTTTAAAACAGGTATTTTACAAAATGTTCATGCCAAATAAATGTGTTTCAGATCAGATGTAAGCACACACAGGGATTCATTTCCGGAGGTCCTGGACTAAAAAGCAGAAGAGTTAAGGGCCTGTCCCACTTGGGCGTCATTTGTTACATTATTTACGCACTTGATATGAGCATGGCATGCATTACTCCCGCTTGGTGTGTGGTGACGTAGGCAGTGACGCGCGGTCATGAGTGGCGCCCCGGGATTTTGGGATTCACAAAATCTTCGCTCGCCACCTGCGTTACACGCAAATGACGCCTAAGTGGGACAGGCCCTTTACATTTGACTTGAAAGAACCCTGATTAAAGTACAGGTATACTCCACTTCTAAAACGGATTATACTAACATTTAAGTATGACACAGATGATATCAGGGCTCAGACATTATAGCCATCAGAAAATGTTTTTAAAAAAAAGCTTTTACCAGAGAAAAACAAATACTATGACGTGATTAATAAAATATAAGTGAAAAATTCATGACGGGACAGAGGTAAGTTGGACAGGTACATGGATATGATAGGTTTGGAGAGACATGGGTTGAATGCAGGCAGGTGGGACTAGTGTAGATGGGCCATTTGGTCGGCTTGGGTAAATTGGGCTGCAGGGCCTGTATTCATGCTGTATGACCCTATGACTAAATCATTTCAACTCAAGTGGAATATCAAAAGTAAGGACGATGAACATAAAATACCAGTAAATACAAAAGAAAATGCAGGTTAAACTCACTAATATGGAAGTCGCCAATAAAAAGAATAGTTGAGGGGAAAAGCATAGATGAAGTGGATGCACGGAAACTTGCTGCAAAGGCATTGACCAGTTGAATCGAATAGTATGTTTATGAGCTGTCAAACTCTTGGTGCAACTCGATGCATATTCATTATTTTCATATAATTGTACCAGAGTGACAAGAATGAGGAAATACAAAAAAGCTTAACTTCCTATAATATTTATGAATTAACAGCATATAATCCTCCAACACTTTCGCCACCTCCAACGGGATCCCACTACTGGCCACATCTTCCCATCTCCACCCCTTTCTGCTTTCGGCAGAGAGCGTTCCCTCCTGAACTCCCTAGTCAACTTGTCCCTTCCCACCCAAACCACCACCTCCCTAGGTACTTTCCCCTGCAGAGATGGTGCAGGAGATGGGGCACCTGTCCCTTTACCTCCCCCCTCGACTCCATCCAAGGACCCCTACAGTCTTTCCAGGTGGGGCAGTGGTTCACTTGCACCTCCTCCAACCTCATCTACTGTATCCGCTGTTCCAGATGTCAACTTCCGTACATCGGTGAGACCAAGCACAGGCTCGGCGATCGTTTCGCTGAACACCTCCGCTCAGTCCGCCTAAAGCTACTTGCTCTCCCGGTTGCTCAGAACTTCAACTCCCCCTCCCATTCCCAATCTGACCTTTCTCCTCCATTGTTCATGTCAGGCAAATTAGAGGAACAGCACCTCATATCTCGCTTGGGTAGCTTACACCCCAGCGGTATGAACATTGACTTCTCCAACTTCAAATAGCCCTGCTTTTTCTTTCCCTCCATCTCCTCCCCTTTCCCAGTTCTCCCACCAGTCTTACTGCCTCTGACTACATTCTATCTTTATCCCGCCCACTCCCCTGACATCAGTCTGAAGAAAGGTCTTGACCAGAAACGTCGCTTATTCCTTCTCTCCAGAGATGCTGTCTGTCCCGAGTTACTCCAGCATTTTGTGTCTACCTTCGATTTAAACCAGCATCTGCAGTTCTTCCCCACACAAAGCTTAACTTCACATGGCAAGAAAAGGTAATTCTGAAAACTGGCTTGAAATTAAGTGCAACTAACAATACCAGACTTGGACTGCTTTGCTCTGCTACATTCTGCAGCATGTGGCAATAGCATTGCCAGTTTATGCACTATGTTAATTTGCCTAAGAACATTCTCACCTCCGGGTTAGAAGATTTTAAGCTTGAGATCACAAAGCAATTTTTCAGTGCTGAATCGAGGCCTTAATTCTGATTAATCCTTAATGCTGGTGATCTTCGGAGGGAACACCAAATCAAAACTTTTACAGATGGAATTTAGGACACCAATGGAAATATTCAGAGCCACAAGCTCTAGTTTCCTGGCAATATCTCATTCGATCACATACAATAGAAGATTAGCCATTTTATTGGTGTCTCTGCAATAATTCTGGAAGATTATGGCTATTGCTTCCAGACTACTTGTTCAGAGTCCTTTGAAATGTAAGACATGAGAAAGCACCTTATAACTAAAATTATGATAACAACCACAGAAAAGATAGCTCCAGAAAACTATAAATCTCCAGCTACACTTAAATGTTATTTTTAATTTCTGCACATGATCTTCATGTGTTCTGCTGTGCACGCAAGCCAATTCTTAATGGCAAGACAATGAAATTGATATTCTACTCCTAGGTCTTTCCCACTAATGTAGATTCCAATCTTTTGACTGATGACAGTGCACCAGCAAAGTTTATCTTATCTTTTGCTCTTACTGAGAATCTTCCGATTTTTGTGCAAGCAACAACATTAAAAAACGCTCAGCAAAACCTAGCAGTTGCCATAAGGCGTCAATGCTATGCAACAAGAAGAGATCTCATGGCGTTAGACCTAAAACAGAAGGAAAAACATAGTCATAATCAAATCAGTAATTTTTTTACTTACTTGTAGGAAAGGGAAATTCCTTATTGCAATCCAAATGAAGTTGAGCTTCCAAAGATAAAGTGTCAAACCTGTTGACGAAGAACTCCCAGCTTAAAGCGGGAATGTCTTGCTTTAAGAAGTGCAGCAGGAATAACTTACTAAGAATTGTTGGCCTATCCTTCACCACAGTGTCGAACTGAAAGTCGAGACAAAGACAGAGGCCCTACATGACAGTAAATAAAAACTGAAGATTAATCACAAAGACATATCCACATTTGTAAACGCAATGAATTAAAGGCCCTCTGAAAATGCTAGTTTGAGGAGTTTACAAACCCTAAAAGGAACAGCAATAGTGGCATACATTTCTATCAATGAAATTGGCAGGAAGTATTCCCGAAAGCACAGTTTGAGACTACTAGAGGTAGACATAGTTTGAGACCACTAGAGGTCTGAAGAAGGGTTTCGACCCGAAACGTTCTATTTCCTTCGCTCCATAGATGCTGCCTCACCCGCTGCGTTTCTCCAGCATTTTTGTCTAACTTGAGACCACTAGACATCTCTTTAGTCAGAATTTAACACAGTAGTATAATTATTTTATACACCAAACAATGTCTTCATAATGAGGGTGCCTTGGTCTTAACAAGGATTGTTCAGTGATTTATTCCACTCACTGTGGATAGATAATTTGAAGGGAGGGAGTGGGGGTCAATAGGTGACTTTCTTATGGTTGTTCTATCCATATGTTACAAGCTTAATCTGTCAGTTAAAGCCTGCAAGAGTCAGAGAGCTTGAAAATATGAACCAATTACATAGAAACATAGAAAATAGGTGCAGGAGGAGGCCATTCGGCCCTTCGAGCCTGCACCGCCATTCAATATGATCATGGCTGATCATCCAACTCAGTATCCTGTACCTGCCTTCACTCCATACCCCCTGATCCCCTTAGCCACAAGGGAGAAAAGGTGACTTTTCGCGTCAAGACCCTTCTTCTCACATACACATAGACATAAATATATAGACACACAGGCACAGACAGTCACAGATACACACACAGACACACATGTACACACACACGCACACGCAGACTCACCCACACATGTACACTCAAAGATACACAGACACCTCCAGCAACCACCCACAGCGGGAGTTGGGCCGCAACAGTCTCCGTGTTTCCGGGTGCGAGGTGTGGGCACTCGGTGACCTTTCACAGAGACGCCCGGACACGGGCAGCGTCTAATGAACCGCTCGCTCTTCACAATCCCACCTTGATTGGTGGATTTTGACAGTCCATTGCCAGTATACTATACTTTTGTTTCACTCATATCTTCATCCAGTCTTTGCTTAACATCAAGGAGTATTAATTTATTATTTAGCTGGAGAGCAGGGATTTCCTTGACTTTGTTTACATTAAAACTATGAGCTTTTGTGGGTCCCAGGGTTAATGCTAAAAACTATCAAGACAAAAAAGTAAAAATATAATAGTGGTAGGGAATTTCAACTTCCTCAGTATTCATTAGAATGATGTTAATGTGAAAGGCTTAGAGGAAGTAAAGTTTTTTAAAGTGCGTCCAAGTGAGTTTTTTGAGCCAGTACATAGATGGTCCTCAGATAGACACAAAAAGCAGGAGTAACTCAGCGGGACAGGCGGCATCTCTGGAGAGAAAGAATGGGTAACATTTCGGGTCGAGACCTTTCTTCAGAGCCGACCCGAAACGTCACCCATTCCTTCTCTCCAGAGATGCTGCCTCTCCTGCTGAGTTACTCCAGCTTTTTGTGTCTATCTTCGGTTTAAACCAACATCTGCAGTTCCTTCTTACACATAGATAGTCCTACCAGAAATGGGTGGTCCTAATGGAAATTTAACCTGGCTAGAAGATGGTGTGTCAGCGGGACAGCATCCTGGAGACATTGATCATTGAAAAGCCTTTTAATGGATCTGAATGAAAGGTACTCTGGAAGATTAGATTGCATAGGATCCAGGACGAACTAGCAGACTGGATGGAGAATTGGAAGGGGGTAGTGGTGTAAGGTCATTTTTTGGACGTCTGTTACTAATGGTGTACCTCAGTGATCAGTGCTGTTTGTATTAGAACATACAAGGCATAATTAGAAATTTTGCAGATGAAACATAGGAGGTATCATAGACATTAAAGGTGGTTATCAAAAATTACAGCAGGATCTTCATCTTCTGGGCAAGTGGGCCAAGGAATAGCAAATTAAGTTTAAATTCAGTTATTTGTAAGGTGTGCATTTTGGGAAGTTAAAGGAGGGTTGAGCATTCACAGTGAATGGAACAGCCCTGGATACTTTTGTTATGGATACTGGATATGGCCCTGGATACATCTGGATCCACTGTTGTTTGTCATGTATATCAATGATCTGGATGATGGGGTGGAAAATTGGATAAGTAAGTATGCAGATGATACTAAGATAGGTGGTGTTGTGGATGATGAAGTAGATTTTCAAAGTCTACAGAGAGATTTGGGCCATTTGGAAGAGTGGGCTGAAAGATGGCAGATGGAGTTTAATGCTGATAAGTGTGAGGTACTAAATCTTGGCAGGACAAATCAAAATAGGACGTACATGGTAAATGGTAGGGAATTGAGGAATGCTGTGGAACAGAGGGATCTAGGAATAACTGTGCATAGTTCCCTGAAGGTGGAATTGCATGTAGATAGGGTGGTAAATAAAGCTTTTGGTGTGCTGGCCTTTATAAATCAGAACATTGAATAAAGGAGTAGGGAAGTAATGTTAAAATTGTACAAGGCATTGGTGAGACCAATTCTGGAGTATAGTGTGCAACTTTGGTCACCTAATTAGAGGAAGGATGTCAACAAAATAGAGAGAGTACAGAGGAGATTTACTAGAATGTTGCCTGGGTTCCAGCAACTAAGTTACAGAGAAAGGTTGAACAAGTTAGGTCTTTATTCTTTGGAGCGCAGAAGGTTAAGGGGGGACTTGATTGAGGTCTTTAAAATGATGAAAGGGATAGACAGAGTTGACGTGGATAAGCTTTTCCCATTGAGGGTATGGAAGATTCAAACAAGAGGGCATGACATGAGAATTAAGGGACAGAAGTTTAGGGGTAACATGAGGGGGAACTTCTTTACTCAGAGAGTGGTGGCTGTGTGGAATGAGCTTCCAGCAGAAGTGGTGGAGGCAGGATCGATTTTAACATTTAAAAGTAAAGTGGATAGGTATATGGATGGGAAGGGAATGGAGGGGTATGGTCTGAGTGCAGGCAGATGGGACTAGGGGAAAATAAATGTTCGGCACGGACTGTAAGGGCCGAGAGGGCCTGTTTCCGTGCTGTAATTGTTATATGGCTATATGGTTATATGGTTACTTTTGTAGAGCAGAAGGAGCTACAAGTACAAGTATCTTGATCCCTGAAAGTGCATCCATGGTAGAAGGTGAAGAAGAAGGCTTCTGGCATGTTGTACTCATCAGTTAGGAAATTGAGTATAGAAGTTGAGAAGTTCTGCTACAGTTATATAAGACATTGGTGAGGGTGCACTTGGAATGTTTTGTTCAGTTTGGATCACCCTGCTGCAGGAAACATGCCATTAAGATGGAAACACTGTAGAAACCATTTATGAGGATATTGCCAGGACTCAAGGGCCCGAGTTATAGAAAGAGGTTGGTCAGGCTAGGACTTGATTGATTGAAGCGTAGGAGGCTGAGAGGTGATCTTATAAAGATGTATGAAATAATGAGGCACATAGATGGGGGAAATAAAGAACTTGAGGGCATAGTTTTGTAGTGAGAGGGGGAATTTTTAAAAGGAACCTGAGGGGCAACATTTTTCACACAAAGAGGGTATGTGGAACAAGTAGTTACAGGAAGTAGTTACAGGAAGTAGCCACAGGAAGTAGTTAAGGCAAATACAATTACAACTTTTAAAATACATTTACACGGGTAAATGGAGAGGAAAGTTTCAGAGGGTTAATAGACCAAGTGCAGTGCTCCCCAATATATGGGCTAAACGAAGGTTAATGGGACAGGCTTAGATGGGGCATCTTGGTAAGCATGGACGAGTTAGGCTGAAGGGCGCATTTCCATACTCCGTGACTACAACAGGTAGCTAATGCTCATTTAACAATTGCAGCAAAAGACATTTTCATTCCTCTGTGAACACTATTAGCTTGACCATTGTAACAACCAGAAATTAAAGAATATAAAAAGAAAGCATGAAACACCGCAATATTTTTATTTTAACTGACTTGTAAAGCTGGCCTTTTGATGGAATCAAGCAGAAGCCTGGCTCTTGTTGCCACTGCTGGATTAACATCTTCGACTGCAGCCAGGAAACAGCAGAAGGCATGAGCTAGAGAGTACTTCAGCACGTGGTTCTTTGAGACTGATTGAATGTCCAGAAATCTGCATAGAACCACCACTTTCTCCACTATATATTAAAAAAAAAGCATAACATTGAATTGGTACCAAAAACAGTAGAAACGTCAAAACTAAACAACGATATATTATGTTACAAAAAAAACATTTAATAATAAGCACCAATGCTCTAACAATATTTGTGATTTAATATGCAATGATATATACATAAAAAAGATGGCGGAATCTTCAGCCAATTCAATTCATTGCATATCATATAAAGAAACAGCCAAGTTCAATGGATAGTTTGGGACCAAGCAATATTCTGAGCAGAGTACTGAATACATGAACCGTAATTACAACACTGGAAATGTGGGAAATTGTCTAAGTATCTCCTGTCGACATAAAACTCTTAATCTTCATCAAAATGACAAAATATATTGCCATTATTTCATGATTGATTTATTATTGTCACATGTACCAATGAACAGTGAAATACTCTGTTATACATGCTATCGAAGCACATCATACCATACGCGAGTACATCAGGAAGTGCGAGAGAGAAAATGAACAGTGTAGAATCTAGTGTAACTGCTGTAGTGAAAGTGCGGGTAAAAGGTTTAAAGGCAGCAATGAGGTAGAAAGTCTCATTCAAGAGTCTGATAAAAGCAGGGAAAAAGCAGTTCTTGATTCAGGTGGATTGTACTTTCCAGCCTTTGTATGTTCTGCTCAATGGGCAAGGGGAGAAGAGAGAATGACTGGGATGTGAGTGGACCTTGATTCTGTTGGCTGTTTTCCTGAGGCAACATGAGGTAGAGATGAAGTCGAGGGGAGGCTGCATTCACACTGCTGCACTCTATGTTTCTATGAAACCTTAGTTCAAAATCTGATAACTGCAGTCAATGACATCAAGAAGAAGATATCCCAATAATTTTAAGAGTCAAATCTCTTACAAAGTTTGTGATAGTTGGAGGTCCACCAGGTCAGTTCAATTAATTAAATTAGCTGAAAACATACTTCTATGATGAAGGAAACCTGAAAAGGTGGTTTGAACAAATTGATTACAAAGCATGTCGTACAGCATTACAAACTTTGCCATATTAATATTTCCTTTTGTACAGCTGATGCTCCAAGTTTGCCCATCTATATTTTTCATTAAATTGGAACGTGTCCACCGGATTAACATAGATAATAATGGTGAGAGATTTTCCAGGATCACAAGGTTGCAGATTATGCTGGAATACAATTCAACTGCTGAAGATTTGTTGCGGATAAATCCCATTTAACACAACGGTAGTGCCACTCAACACGATAGAAGTATCCTCAATGTAAAGACGCAACTTTGCCTCTTCAAGGATTGAGAATAGTAACTACCATCATAACCGTCAAATGGGCAGCCACAGTGGTGCAGCATAGTGGCATAGCTGCCTTACAGCGCTTGCAGCGCCGGAGACCCGGGTTCGATCCCAACTTCAAGTGCTGTCTGAACGGAATTTGCACATTCTCCCCATGATCGCGTGGATTTTCTCCGAGATCTTCGGTTTCTTCCCACATTCCAAAGACGTACAGGTATGTAGGTTAATTGACTTGGTGTATGTGTAAATTGGCCCTCGTGTGTGTAGGATAGTGTTAATGTGCGGGAATCACTGGTTAGCACGGACTCGGTGGGCCAAAGGGCCTGTTTCCACGCTGTATCTCTAAATAGTAACTACCATCATAACTGTCACAGACATGTACCTTCCACGTTCATTTTTAAGTAATGATTACCCTGTCATGTAGGTTTACCCCTTGTGTTGGTTCATTCATTTCCTATCACAAACTCAGTTTAGGAGCTATATCTTCAAGATACAATCTTGTTCACTGTTGGTCATTGAAGTGTCCAATCATCTACTGTGCCCTATTGACAGTGCTCCTAAGTGTCATCCAAGTGTGCAGAACAACTGCGTCGCCGACGACCGAAGACTGGAACGCGATCCGTTCGGCTCGACTCGCCTCACAGGGAACTATGGTGAACCTGGTAGGCGAGGACTTTCTGGGCCGATGGAGCCTCAACAATGGCGGCGATGGGAGTATCAGCGTCGACGGTGGCAGCGGTAGACTCGGTGGCGACAGTGGGTGCCTCGGCAGCAACTTGGGCCTCAGGGCCAACTTGGTGGCAACGTGGGCCTCGGCGGCAATCGGAGCCTCGTGGCGGTGGGGCCTCACGCTCAATGGGCATGAGTGGGGAGGGGAAGACAATGGGGACCCGGCGTGGGGGGACTGCCGTGAGGGACGGTGGGAGAACAAATGGGGACATGGTGTGGGGGGGGGGGGGGGGCACTCTAGTTTAGAATCCTCTGCCCAGGGGATAAGTCTGTGTTTGTTCATTTGTTCCGGTGAAGGCGTTGTACACACGCAGCCGGCCAACAATCGCTTGTCTTTTTCTTTTTGTTTTCACTTTTATTTTCAAGTTTTTGTGTACCTTGTGTGTTGTGACTCTTGGCAGACCAATTTCCCTCCGGGGATGAATAAAGTTTTATCGTATAATATCGTATCGCATTGTAGAAGTGCTGATATATGGTCATTAGGGGAAGTTTTATTTTACCCCTAGTTTACCCAATGTCAAGAGACATCTGTTTGAGCAATGGCCATGTCACCACTTAAGATGATTTGTCCTGATGGGATACTATGACTGCAATAGAGGAGCCTTCAACAATGGGTAAGAGTATGATTCTGTTGCCGAACTAGTCTGAGGCACACTTCTCCCAATTTGGACAACAGTCCTTAATTATTGATGAGGAAAACATTACAAGATCTTCTCTGCTGGAAGCAACATCGCAATATTTGAATCCAATGCTTAAATTAATGCTGAGTGGTTTACCTCCAGTTAGGCCATTTCTGGGAGCTATTAGAGTTAACCGCATAATGGACAAACAGGAAAAGGAAGGCAGATACTTTTTAAAAATCAACAATCGAGGAGTAGTTTGCCATTATTGTTGATAGTTGCACTTATTTACAATGTGTGCGAGTTATTCAACTGAATTTTAATTTCTCACCTGCCAAAGTGGGTGAGGCGGGAGTAGATCAAAAATTATTCAGTTTACCATTGTTTTTTATAATATTACAGTACTGACTCAATATTGTATTGGATTATTATTATGGAAATCAGAATAAGTCACCAGGGTGGTTTGAACCTATAAGATAAAGTACTAAATTGATTGGAAAGTGCAATTGTAGAATAGAAGTGTATCCAGAAGTACTGGTTAATGCAAACAAATGTAAGTGCTTCTGAATTCACTCACATCTTTATTTTAAATCAAATTTGCAGTTTATAAATACTTTGCCAATTACACTTTAATATTATAACATGAAATTAAAATCAATTTGATTTTAATTTCATGCCATATTGTTAAAGAATGTTACTTTGCAGCTACAAGTTTGAGAAAGGTTTTTGACAAAAGTTGTCAAAGTTCATTAAATTATTGTGGACAATGGACAATAGGTGCAGGAGTAGGCCATTCGGCCCTTTGAGCCAGCACCGTCATCTAATGTGATCAGGCCTAAAAATACACCATCACCAAATTGCTGTATAGTTGCAGCTTATAAATATTTTGCCAATTACACTTTAATATTATAACATGAAATTAAGTGTCAATTAATATTATAACATGAATTATACAGTGTTATGTATAATGTATGCAATATGGAAAGTGGCTTCAGGCTACACACATTTAAATGCAGGTTGTGTTGCATTTCCAAGCATTTGTAATGAAAGTCAATCTTATGGGAATGCATCACTTAACTCAGAATATTGTTATTTATAATAGGTATGTTACAAAACTTACCTTTAGCGGTGCTGCAGTTCTGCAGCTGGTCGTGTGCGCGACTTTGGCGCCTTTAAGGGGGGGGGCGGGGTTAAAATGCGGTTTTCACCTTGCCATCCAGAATAATATTTTGTTGGAGTGCGATCTATTTCTGGAGATTCGTTCCGACTATCGGTAAGTTAATATTTTTTTGTTTTTAATCGCCCGACTATTTCTGCGCTGCAGTAAAATAAAAATTAGCTCCTAATGCCGTGAACACCGACAATGGGGACCGATTTTACGTAGGGGACAGGTAAGTGGAAGCTGTTTATTTTTACATATAAACTTGCTTGTTTAGGGGACTTTAATCAACATTTCATGTTGCGAAATGGTGATTTAGTCCACATATGAACCGGCAGAATTTCTCCTGCCGATATTGGGTTTAAATTCACCGCAACCACAACGTTCCAATATTTCGCGTTCCAGAAACTCCCACTCGCAAGCTGTTTAAAATGCCCATTAATTTGTGGGCAATAAACACAAAATTCCTTCAATTTGGCCTATAAATTAATGACAATTAGATTTAAAAATTATGTTATATTGTGAATTCTTGTGTGAATGTTATTTGGACACTTAGGCTTTAATAAAAATGTTAATACTTTCTTAAGAAATGGATAGATGTTTAGATCTAGTAATTGAATTTTGTAATTAGCTACAATTGGGTAACTAACTAATTATATGCTTTAATTTCGGGTCATCCAAGTAAGATTGCTTCATATTAGTTTCAGAATGCTTCAATCTATAATAACTGTATATTTCTTTCAGTTCTCTTAATTTTTAAGAAAGTTATGGGTTTTTGACTCCTCGATCACAACTTTTGTGTTAAGTCAATGGAAAGGCAATGGGGAACAAGATGCTAATTTCCGAGTATGAAAATGGCCATAACGTTTTTAATACTGAAGATATGAAAGTGAATTAGGTGTCAAATTAAACTTCTTTGTATGCTTTATCTGATGGGATAAACTGCAGACTTGATTTTTTAAATCTCAAAATTTTGTAACATTGCTATTTATAAAGTGTATAAAAATGGCATTCGAGCAAAGTAGAAATGTCCATAATGTTAAGTAGGAGAAATGCAGTTCCACTGATAAATATAGACTTCAATGGCATTAATCCCAAATTGCTCTTAACGCAAGTCTGGGTCCTGGTCCAGGTAATGCTAGAGCTTCAGCGAGATATTTGGCGCCAGCAGCCTTCTTATCAGTCAATTCACTGCAAAGTTAATGTATTTTCCCGACCACTCATTGATTAATTTTATCATAGACCATGAGAAAGCAAAATAAGTCTTCCTGTTGCAGATGTCTCTGACTCACTGGAGCTTTCTGAAAGAAAGCTAAAATCATGAGCTTTGCAAACCCCATGGCAACATTAAATTTAATTGTGACAACTCGTTTCTGTAATATAGCTTTTAAAATAATTCTAAACATGTTTAATCTTATCGTTCTTTTGTAGTTAAAAAGGTTATGATTTCTACATGAATTTTTTAAAGTTTATAATGCTACAAACTCTGTTGTACATTTTACATCTTCAACTCACCAGCTTCAAATCGCATCTTCCAGTCTTTGCTGTTAAAATTGCTGTCGATGATGCCCCAAAATACATCAGCACCATGAGAAAGAGAAAGGGCATGGAGAAACAATGGCACTGCCACAGACGTAAGCTGTGAGAACTCAGACTTAAGTACTTTCCACAAGCTGCAATAATCAAAAGCAGAAATCAATTTAGCATAGAATGTTCATTTTTTAAAATATATCAACACAAGATAATGCATTCGTTTTCTTCCCTGTGTTAGAGATAATTTAGTTACTTTGGAACTCAATCTGTTTAGTTTAGTTTAGTTTAGAGATACAGCACTGAAACGGACCCTGTGGCCCACCGAGTCCGCACCAACCCGTGATTCCAGAAAACTGGCATTATCCTACAGACTAGGGACAAATTACAATTTTTACCAAAGCCAAATTAACCTACACATCTGTATATCTTTGAAACGTGGGTGAAAACAAGGGCACGATTTGTATTTTGTCATTTTGCGATTGTCTTTTGTGTGTCCCGTTGTTTTGCCTGTATGTGTATTTTGTTATGTCAATAAACGTGGAGTTCAAAAAAAGAAAAGAAAACAAGGGCACCAAGGGAAAACCCATGCAGTCACAGAGAGAATATACAAATTCTGTATAGACAGCATCCGTAGTCAGGATCAAACCCGGGTCTCTGGCGCTGTAAGGCAGCAACTCTATCGCTCCTTAATCTCCAACATCTGTACATCCATTTAACAAAAATATGTGGATTTCTTGGTTTAATCAACCATTAGTATCTTATTGAACATTTTAGATAATATTAATATATGCAAATGTGATAGGCATGAAGTTTACACACTTGTTCTAAATAAAATCATATGCCTATCTATAAAATAGTAAAGATCTCAAATGTTCATGTGTTTTCTAACTTAAATTAAGACCATGCCTCGAAATGGAGATAAGGCCATAAAATAATCATGACAAATTTATATTTGTAACTTCCAATGACAGGAAGTAAGGTGTGTGGCTTTAATATGTGATCTGGTCCATTTAACACAGCATTCAAATCCATCTACACCTGGAATTGTACACTGAGTTGTTCACTGTAGTAAACGATCAAAAAGGAATGAAAACATCTTAAATCATGCTGTCAACTATAACCATTATAAATTCCTATGTGCAATTATAATGAAAATTACCCACATAAACCAGTCACAATGTAGTTACCATCATTGCCAATGGTGGCACTGCATCATATGTTTTAGAATCTTATAAAGAGAAATGTTACAACACAGGGAATCATTTGGCCCATTGAGTCTGTGAACTCCTATCCTAATTCCACCATCATCCTTCAAATCTTGGTGCTTCAAGCACAAATCAGTTCAAGTTTATCTACTCATGTCACATGACCTGCTGAGAATCTCTAACTTTTTTAAACTTCAGATTTCAAACACCCGCAGATTATTTCTGATATTTAATTACTGTTCAATCTTGATGAAAGGTTATCATTAATTTTGTGAAACATTAATTGGTTTGTCCTATACCGGACCGCCCTTGCCCGTATTTGACTGTTACTACTCAGGTCGAGGGGACTGGCGGGCCGGAGCGCTGTGTTCGGCCGCGCCTTACCATCCCGACGTAGTGCTACCCATGGAGTGCAGCAGCAGCGCTTTGCCTGTGGGCCCCGTCGGTCGGCAGCCGTGCACAAAGTCCGGCACCGGGCCAAAACGCCGCAGCTATTTTTA
Organism: Raja brachyura; assembly: GCA_963514005.1. The sequence continues at coordinate 22,067,442 of OY740789.1, forward strand.
AGTAATTGAATCATCCTACCACAACCAGAGAGCAGTGCTGAACTACTATGTACCTTTTTTATAGACACTCCCAGATTCATCTAACATCACCGCAGAGATGACCTTTGGTCTTGACACTCCATATGCTATACCAATATTTTAGATAAAAAGTGTAATGTACAATTTTGGAAGTGCAACCATTTAAATATCATTCAAAAAAATTATGAGCATGCAGAAAAAAACTATTTCTAAACATAAACAGAAATAATAATGCAAATTATATATTCTAGCAGTTAATGATAATGCACATTTTACTCATTTTACCTTGAAATCAACATATTGTCTTGAATATAAGCAAGAAACTTTGGGTATTCTTTTCTTGCAAGATACAAACATTCCCCATGAAGGCAAAGCATTTTTAAACAATTGAGCATGTTGAAAAGAATGTCTGGCTCCTCACATTTTGACATCTCCTGTTGATGCAAACAAATTAAGCAAGGTCAGAGAATGACAAGACATCAGGGTTGAAACATGAATTTAGAATAATTGATTAGTTAAAAAATGATTACCTGTAATATTGTATGAATTAGCTTCATTGTAACAGGTAGTTGCTCGTAATTAAATGTTTGCTCTACATCATGTTTTGCTTCTATTAAATAAAAAACATAAAAAATGTTAACCACTTAAATCAAATCACTGCTTTTGTGAGGAATCAACATTATTTATTAATTAAATTAAAATTCTATTTATGAACTAATTAAACATTGTGTTCATATTAGTTTAGAGCCAATTTTAAATTATGTTTTTTGTTTTTTTCATTGGATGTCCAACAAGTAGTCTTTGAATAATTATTGCAGAGATATCCCCCAAGATACTTGGAGTAAAAAAATCAAGGCTGCTTTGAATCTTGTAATGAAACACTATGTCGCAAATGGAAGATTGCATCCAATCCGGATCATCCTCTTTATGAAGGAATGACCTTGGAGCTCTTTGCCCAGAACGTCCTAAAACGGAGGGAAATAGATTTATTGGAACAGTAATAAGATTGAGGGATTTCAGCATTCTGTATATGGTAAATTTGTTCTTGTTAGATCAAACGAGAGTAAAAGGCATCCTTGATGATACTTCTAGCCTTCCTGGTGCTAAGCAACATGAAGATGGGTTGGATGATATGAAGTGATGAGCCTATGATGGACTGGGCTGTGTTCACCACTCTCTGCATGTGGTCAGGAGCAATTGCCATACCAGGCTGAGATGCACTCCGTCAAAATATTTTCATATTATTGGTAATGTTGTGGAATCCTGCCCAACCCCCATCTTTGATTCACTTTGTAAACATTGAATTTGTCTATTATAACTTCAGAACATAAAAAATATATATTATTTCACAATGTCTTTTCAATGCCTTTTCAGGTCTTTTCTCCAAAATTACATCGGACAATAGAGAGAAATTCACTCATGTTGTCACACCTTGATGTAACTCTATATATGATACACCACAATTTCAGCATAATAATTTGCTTTATTTTTGCATTGTCTATGAATTACTTGGTGTCACTGCAAACATGGGAAGTGAAGTAATGCTATAAACAGAATGTTCTTTATTGTCATTTTTTCTTACGGTGTACAAATAGGTAATTTGGCCAATGAAACCCAGTTCTCAGAACAACCATATTCTTCTTATTATTTATTTGTCACCTATTTTCACACTCATGCTTTTTTAGACTCACCACCGCCCCTACCATGAAACCTTCTCACCGTTGCTTGTATCAGGGAGCATATCATTATGGTGTGGAAGGAAACCAGAGCACTGGGGAGGAACTCTACAGGGTCACTAGAACATGCAAACTTCACACAGAATAGCATTGCAAGTCAGAATCCAACCCGAGTTATTGAAGATGCAAATCCACTGTACTACCTGCATCACCAATGTGCCACCACTATATATTGCAGCAACCCTCAACTGGTGCAAACGTGTCTGTACGATATATCAATATTCAGTTCATAAATTAACCCTAATGTTTATATACATTTTTCATTTATCAATTTCCTTCAAGGTAAAACCATTGCAGTGCCTTTTTAACTCTACTAATGACTTTTCAAAGTCTAATACCATTATAACAATTCGATAATTATTTGCATTTTAAAATAACCTGTGATGTCTCAATACGCTTCCCCTTTATTTACTTTTTGACCCACAACCACTACTCATAATTGATTAAACTTTAGAAACTTACAAACAATGGCATTTTAAATTAAAATAATCATAAACATGGGTGGAAGATTGCAAACTTCACGTGTTCATTTCTGTTTCGACGAATGCAATCAATCCGGCATGCACAATCAAATAAGATCAAATAGAACTAGTTGTCCTACAACTTTAGGCTGTGCACGCCATACGCAAGAAGAATAAGATCAGAAAAATCACATACCAAGATTTTCTTTACATCCTTTATTGAAAATTAGATTTTCATCTTCTTTTGAATTGCCATCTTCTCCTTCAAAACCGATAGTGAATTCAGGCCTAGTAAATAGCATACTTTCTTCAAAGCTGTCAGTGGGTTCCTGATGTAAAGCAAATACATGCTGACTTGTAAGCTACACAACAAGTGATATTTTTCAATCATTAAGCAGAATCAAACTGAAGAAGGTCTGACAAGTCATTATTGGAAAGATAAGTACGAATATTTCGTAACATTTCGTAATTCTGAAGGGCAACAAGGATAGTGAAGGACATACAGTCTTGCAACAATATAGTAGCAGGGCCAAGCTAGAAGAGTGACATTGATTTGGAAATGATTAAAGATCTACCTACACTGGAGGAAATATACTTAAATGTAGTGATTGCAAATGAATGCTACATAGTTGGCAAATTTAGTCGGAAATGGGTCAGAAGAACAGTTTTAGTTTTGTGAATTAGTAGAAAATAAGTGGGGTAGTGCAACCAAGGTAGAAGGGTGGTATTAAGGTGGAAAGTTAGAAATAGGTTTGAACTATTTGGCATATGAGTATAGTGGGAAAGCACCAGAGCCAAATGGCTTCTAACGGATGATTCAGTCATCTATAATTTCTTAACATTTGTAAAGACATGAAAGGCAGTTATAGGGATCAAGCAGAGCTTTGAGAGAAAATAAAACATGGGCCATCTTTGGATGATCGTGTGCTAGTGAGTGGTTTTGGTAGGCAAGAACGAGACCCAACACCAGATATGCCCATGTATGCTCCCCAACAACTTGAGTGAGTTATCATTGTGGTTATACCAGAAGGAATAATTTGTACTGGGAAAGATTGTGGATGAGAGCAAGAGGAACCAAAACTAATCATGGCATCATCATCAGGAATTTAATGGAATAATGAATAATGAATAAAACAACTGCAACACATTAAAAATAATAAAGGTTATGGAATAGTCTAATTTTTTTTAAGAATTGCCAAAATCATATTTTAGTCTACCCCATCCCTTTCCTTACCACCAATTTGATTTCTTCTTTTGGTGTCAGTTGCTCCAGCAGTTCACAGGCTAATTGATAGCACAAAATGCTGGACTGACAAAGATTGCATTGAACAGCTTTTTCATCTTTATGGCAAGTGTGAGACTCTCCCCAGGGTGCCTGAAATACATTGTTGAGAATGGAAATGATGTCCTTGGATGTTCCATGATCAAGATCCAGGACCATACCATCATCTTGCAATTCCATCTGTTAGTATTGAGATAAAAGAGTTAATTGGTTTTGGTTTGGACATTGATGTTCATAATTTTGCTAATATATGCTTTCAGTAACATGATGATGACAACATTGAGTATCTTGTCTTAGAAGTGCTAACATACACACCAATACAATTGCGATAATCAAATATTACAGATTCAATCATAGCATTGAAAAGCAAACCGAATAAGTACTTTAAAGCAAATATTAACAGTACAAATATTTACAGTGGGAGAGGGCAAGGAACTGGAAGTAACTGGATTTCACTTGTAAAGGATTTACACAAAACAATGTGGGTTGAATGCCTCTTTCTGTGCAGTAGGTTTTCTGTGATCCTGTGATACATGGCTCACAAAATGATCTGTGATCTGTAGGTATACATACACCATTTCAAGAGATGAAGTAACAAAATCATTACCTGTTTCAATATCAGATCAAACATCATTATAAAGCAAGGCAAGTTCATCTCATCATCATCAGAGTCAAAGTCCATGTTTCTTCCTCCAGCGGTGCCGAAATTCTTAAAACAACTGCGGAATGGACTGCGCACTGGGCTACGGAATGGGCTCCTAAAGGGGCTCAGAAATGGGCTGAGTGTAACATGCTGGCCTCGGCGACCAGGATCTGAAACAACGCTGACCTAAAGGAGAAAAATGTATTCATTAAGATAACGATATAAAGAAAGAATGAGTTTAAAATGCACATTTCTCATTTCAACATGCTCGACTACAGCCTGTCTGTCATTTTTTAACTTTTTGTCTTGTTAAATGTATGTCTTGAGTCTCGTGTTTTTTTTTTTTTTTAGCTGTGTATATATGGGGGGTGGGGTGGGGGAGGGGGGTGTGGGGGAAACCGTTAGTCTCTTCCCCATTCGGGGACCTGACTTTTTCCCTGTCGGGTCTCCGGTGTCGTTGGGCCTAACATCGTGGAGCTGGCGGCAGCCTCCGGCCGGGACCAGCCTGAGGGCTCCAGTCGCGGAGCCTGCGGACCTGACATCGCGGAGCTGGCCGTCTTCGGAACGGGAAGATCTGTGGCGACTTCGGAGCTTCGGAGGCTCTGGCCGCAGGCCCGGTGGACAGTAACATCGGGAGCTCGCAGGTCCCTGGTGAGAGACCGCTTCTCGGAGCTCCCGCAACGGCAATTTCTCCCACTAGAATCGCGGGGTTTAAAGGACACGGAGCCGGAGCCTAACATCGCCCCGCGTGGATTAAACGGCCACAGCACTTACCATCGCCCGCCAGGGGCTTTAACATCGGGAGCCCCAGTTCGCCTCGACGCTGCAGTTGGACTGCTGGACCGCGGGAGAAGAACAAAGGGAAGAGATAAGACTTTGCCTTCCATCACAGTGAGGAGGTGTTGGAGATCCACTGTGATAGATGCTTATGTAAACTGTGTCAAGTGTGGGTCTTGGGTTTTTTTGTAATGTAAGACTGTAGAAAATGCAATTTTGTTCAAACCAAGCTGTTTGAATGGCAATAAAAGGCATTCTATTCTAGTTTCCTTCATTTATGGAGATAATATTCCACTAATTGTATTTCTGTTCCCCAGCTTCTCGAAGGCCAAATGTTATACCTTTAAATGTTATACTTGTTATTCCTAAGGAATGGTCAACAAGTTGTCAAGTTTTATAAATGCTACTTTAAATCAGCTGCTAAAAGACATGCCAAAATGCCTGAAGGAGAAGTCCAACTCTAATACTCAAGCTGCATGGAGAGGCATTGGATTTTCGTCAGCACCCCAAGCAACGGTGATAATCGCTGAATATCACAGATGCCATCAAACCTATTTCAAACAACTGCATATCATTTGCTATTGTGGGAAAAGGACCTCACAGCAATCTTGCAATAGTCATCACGCCATATGGAAAACTATGTGATTAAGTGGTTTTCAATGTTATCCAAATATGTAACGGGATTACCAGAACAGTAACATTTTTTTTGCCTTTTGTTGCACAATAGAGGTATAGAACTGAACCTGCAGAAGGAACACCTGCAGGTTTTTGACATGTTTTCCCACTGAACTACAATTGGTACTTCAATGCATTGCACTTCCTACATATTGAAATCCCACTATTGACCAGGCAGCAGTACTTAGATACTAAATTTAGCCAACCAGGAAAATAACTCCGTTTTAAAATTGAAATAGGGAGAGAATACAGCCCCTTAAAGATCAATGAGGTTGTCTATTTGTGGAGCCACAGGATGGGCGAGCTCCGAAACATCTAGGTGTCCTCTTGTTTACTGTGGTGAAAGGCGTGGGTGGTAGGGAACTCAGGGAAGAAAACAGTGATGTCTTGAGTCTATGTTACAGAAGAGGAGGTACTAGAGGTCTTAAAAGGCGTAAAACTAGATAAACCCCCAGGACCTGATCAAGTGTGTCCAAGAACATTGTGGAATGGGAAGAAATTCCAAGGTAATTGAGAGATATTTGTATCTTCAATAGCCATGGATTATGTGCCAGAAGACTGGAGAGTGGCCAATGCTGTATCTTGATTTAAGAAAGGAAAAGTCTGTGATCTGCAGTCCAGTGAGCCTAACACCAGTTGTTGGTAAGTTATTGAAGGGGATTCTGAGATACAGGATCTAATGGCCTTTGAACTTCAAGGACTGATTAGGGATTGCTTTGTGCATATTCATGATTTATATTCATCATTTGCACAATAATGTAATTGGCATGTTTAGCAAGTTTGCAGATAAAATTGGTAGTATAGTGGAGAGTGATGGATACCTCAGATTGCAACAGGATCTTGATCAACTAAAGGGCCTGTCTCACTTACGTGTCCTTTGCACGCAAATTTCGCGACCTCGTGGCCGTGTTGAGGAGCACGGGCATCGTATGGCCGCGCGGGGCTGGTCCCACTTAAAAGCGCGGAGGGGTATGTAGTTGTCCGTGACATCACGCGGGGCTCCGAAATTTTTGTAGCGAACAAAATCTTCGCGCGCCAACAGCCTGTTGCGGAACTGACGGCCAAAGTGGGACAGGCCCAAGACCCTGGCGCGACGCAACGTCTCACCTTCAACTGCAGCAGAAGCAGGCAAACGATCGCCAAACTCGGTCTGGGGCTCACGGCCGTTGCGGTCCGGATCGCCCCCACTTCTACTCCCAGAGCAGGGCCAAGAAAATTGAAGATAGACACAAAATGCAGGAGTAACTCAGCAGGACCGGCAGCATCTCTGGAGAGAAGCAATGGGAGACGTTTCGGGTCAAGACCCTTCTTTTCAGACTGAAGAGTCTCGACACGAAACGTCACCCATTGCTTCTCTCCAGAGATGCTGCTGGTCCCGCTGAGTTACTCCAGATTTGTGTCCATCTTCAAATGACGTCACGTGCTGCAGATGACTGAGCGTACGCATGTAATCGCGCCCGACCTTCGCCGGACCATCGCGGTCAATGCGACCATGAGGTCGCGTAATTTGCGTGCCAAGGACACGTAAGTGGGACAGGCCCTTAACCCAATGGGCTGAGGAGTTCAGATAAATGCAAGCTGTTGCATGTTGGCGAGACATACTAGGGCAAGGCTTGTATGGTATTTGGTAGGTTTCTGGGGAGTGTTGTAGACAGAAAAACCGAGGGATACAAGTACATGGTTCCACAAAAGTGCCGACACAGGTAGATAGAGTGAAGAAGGTGGTACTTGGCACGCTTGCCTTTGTCAATCAGTGAATTGAGTACAGGGATTGAGTGGGCCTGCAGCAGTTATACAAGACTGGTCAGGGAACATTTTGAGTACCATGTACTCGAAAGCTCTGGTCGCCCTGTTACGGGAAGAATGTCATTAAACTGGAAAGGGTGCAAAAAAGATTTAGAAGGGTGTTACTGGGACTGGAGAGCTTGAGTTATAAGGAAAGGCTAGTTAGTCTGCAACTTTTATCCTCAAAGCATAGGAGGCTGAGGGGTGATCTTACAGAGGTTTATAAAATCATGAGGGATATAGACATGGTGACAGCCACAATCTTTACCCTTGGGTCAGGCAGTCTACAATTTAGGGTATAGGTTTAATTGAGAGGGGAAATATTAAATAGGAACCCCAGCGGCAGCTTTTGTTTCCACACAGTGGGACAAGCATATATATGGAATGAGCTGTCCGAGGAACTGGCAGAGGTGGGTATAATTACAACTTTTACAGAGACCAAACGCAGGCAAGTGGGACTAGCTCAGTTAGACAACTTGGCAGGCATGAACGAGTTGGACTGATGGGGGATTCCATGCTGTATAGCTCTGTGATTCTAACTCCAAGCCAAATGTCTGCAAGGATTTACAGTATATTTGGATGAGGAAGGGAAAATTCGCTGAGGCAGCTCATGTCACTAGTAGTAGCAAATACAAAATCTTTAGAGTTAATGGGAAACGACTGTTTGAAACATTACCCTTCGAGCAGTTAGGTTTCCTGGCTGTTCACTGCCTCTTGTATTTCTTTGGTTAGTTAGTTCCTTGACTGAGTTCACTCCATCAGAAAACATACTGATCAACAGCTGTAGAGGAACTGTTATATCCAGTTCTGACAACACCTAAGCAAAAAAACAACCACGTTTAAGAGAAGCAAGCTGAATATGTGAATGAGCAAAATATTTTTTAGATTTTTGAACTACAAATAATTTAAGGATCCTCTTAAAGAAGGAGCTTGATCATCTTTCTTAAACTCTCAGATGTGCTATAATTTCTGATGTTGTCTGGTTTTCGTTAAAAGCATATAATTGTGATCATGCTTTATTCAATAACAAAAAATCTCATTTGAAAATAGTGTCAAAGAGAATCAGCCTGATCAAATTCATTTATACATAATTGTATCATTCAGAATTATAAACAAGGGATAATGGGAGCATTAAATGTTTCTTTTATTACTTTTTATATTGGTTTTTAACTGCAATTTATAAAGCTGTATTTTAGATTATGTTTACACTTTTCATTTCTGTTTATTTGCAACTCAAATTGCAAGTGGCAAATGCAAGGGTAAAAAATACTGAAACATCTGATCGGGTTAACCTTGATCATTAACTCTGTATAGGAAGGAACTGCAGCTGATTTTTTCCTATTACAAATTTCAAATTGTTGAGTACCGAGGCAAATAAATAAATGATGGGTCTTTGTCCCAAACATTATGGAGGGCATTGTAGATGCATCACGGCTTGTTTATAGAATTAAGTTCATTTCAAGGTGACAGTAATGCACCAAAGTGAGTCAGTGCATTGTACAGTAAATGTTGGGAGCCTCAATTCTCAACGTCTTAAATCTTATGCAGTAAGTAGCACAGCAACACTCAAAAAGTTTATAGGGTATTGGAATACAACAGGTTCTTTTTTTTAATAGCAGAAGCATGCAGAAATAGGGCAATCCAGGACTAGTGAAACAGAACCAGCATTAATACTAAGTTTTCAACTTGGAGCTCTTTTACAAGAAAATAAACTTACATGAAGCCAAAGTAAGGCTTGTTCCTGTTCTGAAGCCGGGTAGCCAGTGAATCTACAGCTAATAAAACCAAACATTTCTTCCAAGGAAAATGGCAATGGGCAGAGTTCAATGTCAAACATTTTGCTGAAATAGATTAACATGATCTTCCAATCAGAATAACAACAATATAGACATGTTAAATACTTAAATGCACATACATTTTTTAAATGCTTTTTCCTTTGCATATTTTAATGGAGTACGCGCTGAGAAAAGGAAAAATAATTTCTTTTTTTTTGTTAATATTTTTTATTAGAAGTTAATGCATATTGATACATATTAAGACAATTTAAAATGTAAGAAAAAAAAGAGAAACAAAAGAATTTACTATTCATCACATACATTCTTAATATTTATAAAATTTACAGTCATTCTTGTTTATACTTCTACATATTTTTTTATTTTTTTAATAAAGAAGGAAATTAATAGAAAGAAATAATAAAAGAAATTAAAATAATAATAAAAATAGAAAATCAATAATATGAGTGGAGTTTTAAACATTCTATTCTACATTGGAGATATATCAGTGATCTATTATATATAATTCTTCATCCATTCCCCGTCCAGGTTTCAGTCAGGCCCTCGAACCGAGCCCATTTGTCCCTTTAGATAATCAATTTCAATTTCAATTAAGTTTTCCCTCTACAACAGGCTGTTAATCTCACCAGTACGAAACTAAATGAAAATCCAGTATTTTCAAATATTAAAAAAAGATCAATGCCAGTTCTCTTCTGACAAATATCAGCTCTCACTTTGAGAATAGAGTCAAATGTTGTTTAGAAAAGAGGGACACAAAGCTCCTTGAAATAATCATATTGGAAAATTTGTTCCAGTATCTCATTATGAAATGATCATTGAATCATGTGAAAGCACAGCACAGAAACAGGCCCTGTCAGTCCCTCTTATCTATGCTGTCTGTGATGCCCATTTACACTAATTCAATTTGCCCACATCTGGTCCATATTCCTCTTTTATTTTCCTACCCAGTACCTGTGCAAATGCCTTTTAAACATTGTAGTGACATCAGCCTTCACGACTTGCTCTGGCAGTTTCAAATATTCACCACACTTTGTGGGAAAACTTGCCCCACAGAACTCCCATACGTTTCTTCCCTGTCTCCTGTTTATGCGCTTCTGGACCTGTCAGAAGGTAACCAATCAATTTCTTACATGGACCTCTCTTTCCAAGTGGACGCTATTCTTATGCCTCTGTTAGTAGGTAGATGATCCATTACTCACCAAAAACTTATATTCTAAAGACATACTAAAGTGCAGATACACATCTGGCACCCGCTTTCAGCTATCTCCATGGTTGCCTCCTCAAAAACTCCATCAGATTTATAAAACATGATCTCCCCTACTCTCAACTATGCAGACTGCTCTTAATCAGTCCTTGCCTTTCCAAGTGAGCAGAAATCCTGCCCAACAACTTCCCTACCCCTAATGTGAGGCTCTCTGGCCTGTAATTTCCAGGCTTATTCCTAATGCCCTTTTTGAACATGGGGACCATATTAGCTATCCTTCAGCGTTTAGTCCCTGTGGATGTGAGCTGTGGAAAAATCTTTGTCAGAACTTCAACCATCTCCTCCCTTTGTTCTCTTGGTACCCTGGGATCGTTAAATCAGGCCCTGCAGATTTATCCATCTTAATGTGTTCCAATATTTCTAGCACATCCTCCTTCCTGAAAAAGATGTTCTCCAGGATATCAGCATATGTCTCCATTAAATCTGATGCCCGCATGTCCTGGTGAATTGTGATGAGAACCATTCTTTTCGGATCTTGGTCATATCACTTGGCCTCATGCATTGATTATATCCCAAATCCCTGAGGGGACTTATTCCTTCCTTAGCTGTCTCTCTTGCTTCCAATATCTTTATTGAAAAGTTTTAGGATTCTCATAAATCCTACTTGTCAAGGTCATTTCATTGCCCTATTTTTACCCTCTTAATTTCTAAAGTTTTCTCCTTTATCCTCTGTAGATCCCTGTGGCTCTTCTTAAAACAATTTAAAACTATATCTGACATACACTTCCTTCTTATCCCCGATCAAACCTGTAAGGTCTAGAAATATTGACCGAGATTCTCTAAATTTACCATCTTTGCCTCTTGCCCTTTACAGGGGCATTCAGACTTCGAACTCTTACTATCTTGCTTCAGAACACCTTCCACTGATTAACACCATAACGATGTTCTAAAAGTTACTATCTCAAGCAGGAGACCTGGACGAATGATCCAGAAACACGTTCAAATCCCCGAAAGGCAGATTTGCTGGCAGCACTAGTATCTCTGTCACTGAAGAAAAATCAAAGCTATGAAGGGAAAAGGGTACAACTGAAACATTTGAATACACAGTACATACCTTAAGACCTCCTTAAACTCTTTTAATTGGGTATCTGGCACCTCAGTTCGGATGGATTCCAACCACTCTGGCATAATGCTTTCCCACACCGCCTGATTTATTACATTGTATGGAATGAGGCATAGGATTCGATTCAAGCCTTCTTTTAGTTGTGTCACAGTACTGCAACACTTATCCCAATAACCTCCAACCTGAAAACAAACTCATTGTATCAGTCCAAAAGCTTGCATACATGTTGCATCTCATACATAGGAAATGTTCCAACTTTATTCACAGAAATCTACTCTGGCAAAATTACCTATGTCATGGTGAGAACTATTGGTGAGGTAATTAAAAATGTTGCTAACATTTAGTTTAAAAGGGATTGCTGGAACAGACAGCAGTTGACAGACATGAGTTTGGGAAGGAATTTCAAAAGCAAAAGGTCGACAGCTGAAGATACGAGGCAAAGGGAGCAGAAATAAAGGGAACAAATGCTCTTAATATTGAAGATAATTCAGGGGAGGGCAGATTAGATTGGGACATGGTGATTCACTTCAACTCATTTATCATAGTAATTCACAAAATCTTAAATAAAATCAAGAATCCAGAATTAGTTAATGTGCATGCTGTCCCTGAGACTTGTATAATTTGATTAAGCCATTTGTTATCCTGCAGGGGATTTTAATTTACAGAAAGATACAACAAACCTTAAATCCTGGTGGATGTAAAATTGATAAGATGTTCTTAACTGTTTCTCAATCACTTGGGGAATTTACTCACCTTTGCTCAGAGATTAAGAATGTTATTGCAGTCCACAATAACAATAGAAACCACATGTTTTTCAGTCAAAGCACAGGGAAGTGGTACACTTCGTTAGTGATATGGATTGGGACATAAAATCAGGCTGTCTGCTAATGGCCAGAGGCAAAGAACTGCACATGTGGTTCACATTCAGATGTTAGGCTGAGTGGAATCAGGGCTGCTGGGCTCAGTCAATGGCAGGTGAACAACAAGTTTACTTTCCCCATAGATCTTGAAGATAACACAATAATGCATTATTCATAACAAATCTAAATACATTTTAAGGAACAACTGCATCGAATTAGAATATTGTTTACTGAGTTCAGAGACATGAGCTCAAGCACTAACAGCTACTATCTTACGTTCTTTGACGACTATTAGTGGTTCAACTTTACAATGTAACTCACAAATCAACGCTGTTCTCAATGCAAGTGCACACACTGCAAAATCTGCTTTTAACCTTGGGACTAGTTAGAAAAATTCTCTGAACAGTTACATTATTAAAAATATTCCAAACACCTCTCACAATTTACAGTTCTGGCGGTTTGTGTAATAATAATAAGTCAATTGTCTTGCTTGACTGTCTTGGTTATATTACAGTCGCAATAACACACAATACATTAATTACAATGTAATAGAGAGATAACATGTTCTTTCTTCTTGTCTACACAAGAATACTTTTTGTCATTTTGTCCCAGTAGGCCAGAACCATATTACCAACCAATTACAAAGTCATAGTGATTTAATATTACTTCATTCGCCCCATGACGTCACTCTATCACAGAAATTCTTTCTAGTCCACCCATCACCCTCGCCCATCCTCGCTGATAGCTGGGCTAACTTGTTTCTCTTTTCCTCAGATCTGATAAACGGTTTATCACATAAATCGTCAACTATTAAATCTTTCCACAGAAGCGGCAAGACATGCTGAGATGTTCCAGCATTTTCTATTTTCTGTATTTATATAATCATAACTCAGTTTTCCTTATCCTACTTCTATAATTCTGGCCTGCTGTGCAGGTCACACAACCTTACCCATAAAAACACATTTCAGACTACGAAGCTTACTGTGCTAGTAACCACCACCACTAAGCCATTTCAACTCGCCCTATAACAGACATTCCATCTAATCTACACATCCCTTTCCATCTTTCTCATTTACAATTTTGAATGCTTCTCTTTCTGGAGCTACTGCCTGATCTGCTGATGGGTTTTTTTTTCCCAGCATTCCGTGTTTTCATAACACACAATAAAGGTTTTAGATGCCATATTTTGAAAATTGAGTTTTTAAAACATATATCCCTGCAACGCATCCACTTCTTGCAAGCATTTACTACATGTCTGTGCATTACCATTTTCAAGCTTAGAAAACCACAACTAATTATAGCGTAGCTATTATTTAAATTACGTTTTATTTCAACAAAACAAAATAACCATTCAGTGACTTTGATTTCAGAAAGACTGTACATTGCAAAGTTAACTTTTTATAATGATTTATCATTTTTGTTACTCATTCTCAGAATGTGAATCCGTTGGGAAAACTGGCATTTATTGCCTATCCCCAGCTGCCTCAGGAATGTGAGAATAGGTCTTCTTTTTGTACAGCAGCTGCATTCACTCAGGATACAGCAAATGGTTGGTTCCACATTTTGGACTCAGGAACTAAACAGAACCACGAAAGATCGACTGACCATGAAAGATCTGTAAGGTGTATGACGTGGAATATCATGAACAGTTGCCTGCCTTCAGGTTAGCAGAGGCTAGAGAAACTTTAACAAAAAGCTTCAGTGCATTCTGTAGATAACATACAGTACAGCCGTGGGGAGTGGGAGAGAAGAGGAGGAAAATGATGTTAAATGAAATGGATACCAATCAAGTAGAATGCTTTACACTCAAAGGTGTTGTGTTGTGTTTCCTGGGCATTGTTTGGGTGGGTGCTGACCTAACAAATGGTCAATTAACCAATACTCCTAACTTGGGCCTTGCAGCGTCAGCAGGTGAGATGGATATCCAGAATTTGATTCCTGAATCATTTTAACATTTAGATAACGAGTCCAAAACAGCGTCTTGTGAATGGTGACCCAGATGGTCCATGTGTTCTTTAAAATGGAGATAACAGTTGGTAATGCATTAAAAGTCATTGATACATGGCTATGAACTATGGTGTTAGAGATTAGTATTACCTGACATTCATGTGACACAAACAGCACATTATTAGTTAAAACCTCGAGCCAGGGAGTTGTCCAGATCCAGAAGCTCAATTACATGATGAATCACAAATGGAATAGAATATTTTTAACCTTATGGGGAAGGAGATTTTATGACTATGTTGACGTTTTTGGACATAACTAAGCTGTTTACCAAACTGTTAGATTTAAAAAAAAACTTACTCTTGCAAACTCCATAGGTTTTGGAAGAAGACACATGACCATCACATCAAATCGAACATCGCAAACAGTCTTCAACCATTTGGTAACAAACTGAGGTTTCAGCTTTTCCACCAGGCTTCCAACTTCATCATCGAGCATGTATGCAGTGGAATGAAACCACTGGAACATCATGCTAACCAATCTGGCTAAACTTTCTGTGGGTGTGTTTTCACTTGGAGTGCAAAGACTGACCTGTACAGTAAATAAAACAAGCACAGAAATTTGGGATGAATAATTTGGAATGAGTTTGAGCAAAATTTTCATCTTTGCTGCATTATTGATAATCTTAATTAAATTGGTCACCATCTTCAGAATTTACCAACATTTATTTCAATTTATTTTCTACTAGGTTACCATCCATAGCATAGAGATAGGAATTTGCTCAAACAGTACAAAAGCAAAAATATTCTAGGTGAATACAGAGATTATAAAACCCAGTTTCTCTTGGTTTTCTCATCGTTTTTAAATGATTTACAATTTATGACTGTGCTTAGAAACAAAGCACTTAGGAGCGATTGGGGAGAGCAAAGCTATCTTAGTCATTAATTATGCCAACAGAGGTGAAAGAGCCTCTTGCCAACTATTCATGTAAATACAAACTGAAACCTCCCCTCATTCGCTTTGAATGCAAATGAAATTACTTAAAGATAATATAGTTAACTGCACAGTGGCTCAAATATAATTACACCAGAAGCCAATCCATCGGCCTCTCTCCCATGAGCTTGTTGTCAAATAGAAGCTAATTTATGTGAAATCAGCAGCTCAGCTACAGATGTCTCAGCACTCCAAAGGGTCTGTCTCACTTTTAGGCTATTCTTTAGGTGACTAGGCTGTCGCCACATGGTCACCGGGGTGTCGCCTGTATGGTCGTGAGTAGTCTCCTCAGTCGCCCAAAGAGTTGTAGCTTCTTTCTGGTCACCACTGGATTTTCAACATGTTGAAACATTTTCAGAGACAGTCGGCAACAGTGGGTTTGACGCCAATGAGCGTAGCTTGACTTCTCCTGACGTAGGTGCTGTCGTAGTTGTCGCCAGGTTAACGCAAGTTGGTGCCAGGTGTCGCTGGTGCCGACTTCGGGTTTTTTGTTGTTGTTAAAGTAAAGATCCTATTTCAAATTTTATGTCAAAGGGGGGGGTCTAGTCACCAGTTTTACAGCAACCTGCTATGACTGTAACAGTCACTGGCAAGCGCCTAAAAATAGCCTAAGTGGAACAGGCCCTTAACTTTGCAAGCGATTGTGTCAGAACAACTGCATTTAAAACAGGAAACTAAGCTTGGGATTATGATCATTGCACTTGAAAAAAAAAATTCCTGAACTCCTGAACATTTACTTAGAAATTAATTCCCCGATAATAGTTCTAATTGGGCTGATGTCACATTAGCACATTATAGACTGCCTCCAAAATTAACTTTGATGGGGCGGCACGGTGGCGCAGCGGTAGAGTTGCTGCCTCGCGGCGCCAGAGACCCGGGTTCGATCCCGATTATGGGTGCTGTCTGTACGGAGTTTGTACATTCTTCCTGTGATAGCGTGGGTTTTCCCCAGATTCTCTGGTTTCCTCCTACATTCCAAAGACACACTGATTTGTAGGTTAATAGGTTACTGTAAATTATAAATTGTCCCTAGTGTATAGCATAGTGCTGGTGTACGAGGTAGTTGTGGACCTAGTGAGCCGAAGAACCTACTTCCACGCTGTTTCTCTAAAGTCTAAAATCTAAAATATGACATTTGGTGCCAGTGACTTGACGTATTATGCTACTGGCAGTGACTTGGCATTTAATGCTACCGGCAGGCATGTTTTTCTGGCCAGTGACCTTCAAATCCACTTATCTACTATGTTCCAGTTCATTCTTAATAAATGGTATAACTTTCACATTAAAATCATAATTTCATTTATTTACCAAAACCCAGATTCCAAACTGGCTCAATAAGCGTTGATCATTTTTATCATCGTCCTTGTTATCGTACTCTAAATTGTCCAAGGAATGATGAGATAAGGATATGCCCATTTGGCGTCTTCGATTTAATTCAAACTCCCGCTGCTCTGCGTGATATTCAGCTTCCTTCAGCAAGCTAAAGTAAAAACAAGCAAAGCTCAAAATGCTTAAACAAAAATCTATTTTTGAGAATAATACAACCATAACTAAATAAAGAAAAATGCAAAATGAATCCCTCCAACATTGTCATTTCAATCCCAGCATACATTTTCTGGGTTGTAAAATTAAACTTTGAATCAGTATTATGGGAATTTTAAGATAGTCTCATGCTCTATAAGGTTATTACATTCTGAGATAATGACAAACAAATAAATATCTTTCCCCGGCTAGTGAGTCAACTGGAGGCGTAGAGCAATTGCTGGTAAACATTAACAGAAAGAAAATAACTAACATATGTCACTGAAATACACGTCAACAAAAGAAGACACTCAAAAATTGTGGTCTAATTTTGTGAATTAGGTTTGCCCTTCAGTTTAGCTTTGCGACACTGATGCGAGGCACTAAATTCCCGAAGGACGGGCTACCAAAGTGCCCCACAAAATTTAACAGGGCAGTCACGGTGACGCAGCTGTAGAGTTGCTGCCTTACAGTGAATGCAGCGCCGGAGACCCGGGTTCGATTCCAACTATGGGTGCTGTCTGTACGGAGTTTGTACGTTCTCCGCGTGACCTGCGCGGATTTTCTCCGAGATTTTCTGTTTCCTCCCACATTCCAAAGACGTACAGGTTTGTAGGTTAATTGACTTGGTAAATGTAAAAATTGTCCCTAGCGGGTGTGGGATAGTGTTGATGTGCGGGGATCGCTGGTTGGCGCGGACCCGGTGGGCTGAAGTGCCTGTTTCCGTGCTGTATCTCTAAAACATAAAACTAAAACTAACAGCAGAGCCCCATCAAGTAGGATTCCTGTGCAATCCCAAGCAGTATCTTGGTGCATAATAAAAATGAAGTGGGATTGTGGATTGTGGATCCCCTTTGGATTGTGTAGGGAAATTCTAATTGCGATGAAGCTCAAATGTTGAACAGAAAGAGCAGAAGTCAGGCTGGAGAAAAGGAATTGATGGTAGTTAAGGCAAGGGGGGTGAAGGTGGGAGAAGGAAATGGTGGTCAAGGAATTCAGCAATGCTTAAGGTCGGTAGACAGGATAAGGGGACGTGTTCTGGGGATGTAGTTCAGCACCATTGTTAACGGGCATGGAGGAAATATTCCTTCTTTCGCTGGCCAATCACAATGTTTGCTTCTTGAATTCAGCCCACCTCACTTTTTGTCAGCTGCCAGGTCTCCCATGACTTTGAAAATTTAGCGGCCTTTGGTTAAAAATAGGATCATTGTTGAATTTGAGACAGATTATTTGTAATGTTTAAATAATCAATTTGCTTCCCAAAAGCGCTTGGCCACCCACTTCTATTAAAACAGGAAACAGTGAGATTGAAGACAGGTTTCCAGAGATTCTAAGAATTTAACCTTGAACACAAACCCAATCCGCCATCTTAAAGTTAAAATTTGTTCTTACGAATGTTCAAGATTTAATAATGGATTTTGAATAGAGTAATAACATTTTCAGCTAATTAAATTCAGAAATAACTACCTTTCAAAGATTTGTTAAATACCAATGAGTTTTAACTATCATTTGTAAACAATAAACATTGGTAAACAGCTGAATATTTGTAATTAAACAACACTGATTCAAAATAATTTGAATTCTGATTCAAAATAATTAACCATTGATTTGCCCTGAATTCTTTGTTGACAAATGGAAAAAAATACAATAATTAGACAATAGCACCTTTTTAAATTTAAGTTTTTAATTTAGTGAAACAACTGAAGACTGTTTAGCCTCAAAGCCATGTGAGGTCACATGGCCAAAAGCTTGTGGCCAAAAGCCGTTGTGACGGGGTAAAAAGATGGCAGTCTGAAATTGTGCAAAGGCCGCGCTGAGGACCAGTGAGGTGTCCATTGTAATGCCTGTCAAGGCACGCTGTGGACCTGTGGGGTGTTCTTTGTGATGCCTGTCAAGCAAAGATGGCATATAGAGATAAGTTTTTGGCCACCTTATCTCTGATCTCTGGAATTCCTTCCCTAATCCTTGCTACCATTCTACTTTTCCTTGCCTCCCCTTCTGAGGTGCCTTTAAAACTTAAGACACCTGAGAAGGGGGGGGCAAGGAAAAGTAGAATGGTAGCAAGGATTAGAGAAGGAATCCTAGAGATCAGAGATAAGGTGGACAAAAACTAAACATCTCTATCTCTATCTTACTAAAACTCTCATCTTGTTTGTTTGTCCGTTTGTTTACCTGGTTTGTATTTGCGCAAAAAACGGTACATGATAGCGCCACAATTTTGGCCCACCTTACCATTGTCCTGTGATGTAAATTAAACAAGTTTCATTCAGACTGATGAAATATTTTACAAGTTATTGACGTTTAAACATTTTTAAAATAAAACAGCGCCCCCACTTGCCGTCTTTACTTGACAGGCGTCACAAAGAACACCAGAAGGGTCCACAGCACGCCTTGACAGGCATTACAATGGACACCTCACTGGTCCTCTGCGCGGCCTTTGCACAATTTCAGACTGCCATCTTTTTTTCCCGTCACAACGGTGACCTGACAATTACACAGGTAAGTGTCCTTCCATTTTAATTTTTGCCCCCCCGCGCCCAGGGCTGGGTTTGGAGCCAGCGCGGGGACCAGGGGCAGGGAGAAGCCACGCCGGGTACCCTCGGACTCCCCATCCCCCACTTCCAGGATGCTTACCCCCCTCCCCCCCGACAGCCTCCGCCTCAAGCCCCCTCCCCCCCCCCCCCCCCGGCTCCAGAATGCTCGTTCCCCCCCCCCCGACAGCCCCTGCCTCAAGCCCTCCCCCAGCTGCAGGACACTTGCCCCCCCGACAACGCCCGCCTCAAGCCCTCCCCCAGCTCCAGGACACTCACCTCCCCCACCTCTGACAGCCCCTGCCTCAAGCCCTCCCCCTCCCCCAAGACGCTTGCCCCCTCCCCCAAGACGCTTGCCTCCACCCCGCCAGCCCCGCCTCAAGCCCTCCCCAGCTCCAGGATGCTCACCCCCACGTCAGCCCCCGACTCAAGCCCTCCCCCTTCCCCGACTCCAGGACGCTCGTGCCCCACCCCCCCCCCAACAGCCCCAGCCTCATGTACAACTTCATTGCCGCTCTGCTGGAGAAAACAGGGCCGGCGGTGGTTAGACAAGGGGGATTGAGGGAGAGGAGGGGGTAGGGAGGGAGAGGGAGGGGAAAGTGGGGGCGGTGAGGAGGGAGAGTGGGGGAGGGGATAGAGGGAGAGGCGGGGGGTAGGGAGGGGAGAGTGGTTATGGTGGGAGGGAGGGAGTGACTGAGGGTAGGGGAAAGGAGAGGAAGGGAGAGGTGAGGGAGGGAGTGGGGGAGGGGAAAGGACAGGGGAAAGAAGGGGGAGGGTGAAGAGGAGGGGGAGGGAGTGCTGGGGATGAGGGGGAATGAGGGAGGATAGTGGTAGGAAGAGGGGTAGTGAGGCGCAGTTGGGGGAGGGTTGACGTGACTCGCGTCACAATGGGAATCTCTGATGTCACAACGGGAACCCCTCAGCTGCACCTGCACAGTTGGGGGCTATGGATGAGTGCTGGAATATTGCGTTGGGGGAACGGGACTCAAAGGGTCCCACTTGGTCTAGTATCAAATAAATACAATCAGCAAATAAACACAAAATGCTGGAGTAACTCAGCGGGACAGGTGTAAAAAAGGAATGGGTGACGATTCGGGTCTCGAACCTTCTCTCCAGAGATGCTGCCTGTCCCACTGAGTTACTCCAGCATTTTGTGTCTATCTTCGGTTTCAGCCAGCATCTGCAGTTCCTTCCTATACAAATACTACCATCAAAACTCTGTTAAATACATGGAGTACATCTCCAACTGGAGTTATGCCTATTATGACAATTGTATGCTAAAGATGTAACATAATTCATAAACAATCAATACGGTATAACTTCAGGAAGTTCTCTTTAGGACTAATGTTATTGTTTACCTGACTACTGATTCCACAGTACAAACTAATTCCTCTGCACCACATTCTCTGGTGTTCATGGGAGGCGGTGAAGTCTGATAAAGATGAGTCTCTGATCCAGCACCAATCTCACTGCTATGATAGTTGTAGTGACATCTTTTGCAGTAGCGCACAGGCCTGTTTCCATGACGACCACAGCATCCTGCTGAGAAGCAAGTCACAACGGCTCTCCTAACATGTGAGCTGCAATTCTATTAAGGAGCAAAACCTTTGTTTTAATTAAATAAACACAATCTCTCATACCTAGTACTGGTTAACATTTCTAGGTTAATGTGCCTAAAACAACTGCATGGGACAGATCATGATGCAATGACTCCTATCTCTGGTTGAGTTCTTGTTTTGTAATCTCTTCTTTGCTGTTAAAGAAGCGTGATGGACAACCTTAACAAAATTAATATCTGATTATTGACTTTTAATTCACATGAGCTCAGTTATACTTTCAAGATGTCCAGCCTGTTAGTAACCCATCCAAATATTTAGTCCAGTTATTGTATGCAAGAAGGCAGAAAAGAAGAACTGGAAATATTCAGTATCTTACCCAGCACCAACCAAATGAGAACGAGTTGATGTTTCAGAACAAGACTTTGAGTCATTGACATGATGAATTTTACACCTACTGATGAATTCCATTTAAAGAAAGCTGTTACAGTGCCAGAAAACATGGGAAACTTAGCATACATAGAACATAGAAAATAGGTACGGGAGGAGGCCATTCAGCCCTTCAAGCCAGCACCGCTATTCATTGCGATCATTGCTGATCGTCCCCAATCAATAACCCATAGAAAACATCGAAAATAGAGGTGAAGTTACAAGAGGTGAAGTTAATTGCAGGACTCCCTTCAGTATGGGTGTCCTTTACTTATAGCCATGATCATATTGAATGGTGGTGCAGGCTCGAAGGGCCGAATGGCCTACTCCTGCACCAATTTTCTATGTTTCTATGTTTACAGACAGGATGCCTGCTTCACAAGACTGCAATAATAAAAGAACAGTGAGAGAAAAAAGAAATAAAGATTGTCGGAATAGATAGACAAGCGAGTAGAAACAGATAGCAAAAGAAATAAAGGACATAGAAGAGAGGCTGAAAAGATTGAAATAGAAGGAGAAAGTAAAGAAAAGAGAGATTAGGAGATCTACCTATTTCGTATTTTTGCCCATCCGTCTGCCGGTTCTAAACCATTTAATTTCTAAGGTTATGTTATGTTGCACCATATGCTTGTAAAAAGTTGATAAAAGGAGACCAAGTCTTTGAGAATTGGTCTACTTTGCCTAGAAGGAGAAATCTCATTTCTTCAAGAAGCATTTCAGACATATTTGACATCCACATTTTGAATGTTGGCGTGGTTGCATTTTTTCAAAATTTGAGTATAAGTTTTTTTGCTGTTATTAGACCGTAATTAAGAAAAGCTTCTTGGAATATAGTTTGTTTACTTCCCTCTTCCATTGATCCAAAGATAATCAGTTCTGTATTGGGGTTCAATTTTGTGTTAAATAGTTTTGTAAAACTTCCAAAAATTTCATTCCAAAATTTATACAGTTTTATACAAGAGACAAAGGAATGTGCTACAGTGGCATTTTGAGTTAGACATTTGTCACAGATGAGAGAAATATTTGAGAATATTTTATTCAGTCTAGTTTTCGAATAATATAATCTATATAAAATTCCTATATATATATATATTTATGACATAAATGTCCATATCATATTCTGCCAACATCAAAATCAGTAAGGGGCATTTTCAGGTTGTGCTAGGTTCCTGTTCCAGAACATTTGTAATTTTACCCATAAAATTACCTCAATTCAATTGTTACAAAGTTATGATTCTGTTTCCCACTGCCTAATCTGTTGACTTTTTCCAGGACTTGTAGTTCTTATTTCAGATTTCCAGAAACAGAGCTCCGCTGTTTCTGAGCTAAGTGCTTGATAGCTCAGGTTAGTTACCAGCTCAGTCTATCTACCCTTCATCAAGTGAAAATTAAAAACCTTTATATTTGGTGCCAGGTTTGGAATCTACATGCAAATTAATGCCATAAACACAACTCACCACCTGAACTAAAAAGCTAAATAATGAAAAATTAAGTTATTTGTCAGTTTTATATTTAAAACATCAATTAAAGAAATAAATTCTAAACGCAAGATACTGACCTTTTCCTTACTTTTTGCTAAGGTATCAAATGTTAAAGGATATTTAATTTTTAATGCAAATTCACGACATATTTCACCAAGCGCAAATTAGCTGTCATGTAAGATAGTAAAGGGGCTGTCCCACTTGGGCGACCTAATTGGCGAGTTTAGAAGAGTTTAGGAGAGTTTGAAACTAAAATGTCATGTTGAAGGCTTCCTTCAACTATGTAGAAGACCTCCTTCGACCTCCTTCGACTATGTTGAAGACTAGCTTCGACTAGCTACGACTAACTTCGGGAAAATTCGACACCAAATTGTGGAGAGTGAAGACGACCTCCTTCAATCTCCCTTCGAGTCTGATGAAGACTATCTACGACTATCCTCGACAACCTTCGATTAGGTTCGACTACCCTCGATTACCTAGACTAACATGCCGACCTACTACAACCTACTTTTCCATGGTGACCTTTTTTTACTCGCAGGCATTTTCAACATGTTGAAAAATACGCCGCGACTTAGCTGAGGCCTCGAGTACACGGGGACTACTCTCGAGCATGAAGGAGAGTTACAAAGACCTCCTACAACCTCATGTCGACCATGCTGCGAGTATGAGTCAAGGGCAAACTCGCCAGAACTCACGGATTAGGTCGCTGAACTGGGACTAACCCTTAAGAGAAACCTCCAAAAAGGGAAGAATTATTTTCACCATTCACAATCGTGTAAGGAGATCATTAACATTTTAATCTTTCCTATCCCTCTGGTAACTGGCTGCAAGGTATCCCACATAAAAACAGCAGGACATATCTAATTTCTGACGTGAGTCCGTCTGACGCATTGCGCAACGACTGGCTGGCGGGAGCGTCGCTCCTTCCAGCGGGTAAGTTGAAAGGCTCAAGTAAGTGTTTAAAACTTAGCTGAAGTCGTTGCACCCGGTCCGGAGTGTGTTTGCTTACCGTTTTTTCATCTTCGGATTGCGGGAGATATGTCTAAGGTGAAGAGGCGAGCCACGACCAAATCGGCTACGGAAGACCGCGGGACTGCGGGCAGCGTGCGGTCGCTGAATTCACCTACAGGGCCGCTGGCAGAGCAGCCAGCAGCTACAGACTTGATGCTGCCAGAAAGCACCTTGGCTACTCCATGGGGGAGAAAAGCCACTAAAAAGTCTGTGAGGCCCCTCCTGAGTCGGGCCTAGGGTGGAAAATTCCCATCCTTCTATGGGCAGCGTTTTTGGCAGGCTGGCCCACATGGAGAGCCTAGTGGAGAGGTTACTCCAGCACGATATGCTCCAAAGGGCGGAGCTATCGGAGCCTGGGGAGTATAGAGCACCCGAGGCAGCAGCACCTGTGTCAGGGCTGCATAATATCTCCTTATCAGATGAAGGGGGCGTACGAGGCAGGCACGTGCCGTGAGTAATTACTCTGGGTAGGCACTCAGTCCGCTTTAAAAAAAAATGTAAACCGCGTATGCGCAGATTGTTCTCCCCGTTAAATAAATAAATAAAAACTGTGACTTATCACAAAGTGCTGGAATCTTCACTCCCTCACCGCTGCCGCAGCTCTCCGGGTGCGAAGCCACGCACTGTAGCTGGGGATAGAAGCAGCTCGGGGAGCGGACACCGGGACCCGACAGCTGAACTGGCCACCACTTCAGCGCCTTCTGCCGGCCCGCTCACCTTTGGCAGTGCTCTCCATCGGAACACCTGTCACCTGCCGTTCGCCGACTTCGCTCATGTCAGCGAGTTCCTGCAAATCCTTGAATTCCCACAGCCGAGTAACCTCAATCGCGCTGTCGGAATTTAAGGACATGAGTGAGGCCAGCGATCGGCAGGAGAGAGGTTTTTAGATTGGAGAGCTGCCAGAGGTGGGCGGGTGGTTCTGGAGCTAAGGTGGCGGCTGGTTCCGCTGTCCGGCCCGGCGGCCGCTTGAGCTACTTCTCTCTCTCTCTCTCCCCCCCCCCCCCCCCCACCGGCCTCAGAGCGGTGGCATTTCATGCCCCCTTGCAAGGAGCGTCGCAAGTGGATGCCCCCGACCCCTCATTCATAACATTTGTGCCCTCCCCGCAACGTTACCCCGGGCCAGACTCCCCAAACGCTGTGAAAGGAGCTCTCTCCCCACTCCGACTCCCACACCCGCCCACACCCCGGCAAATACGGTATTAAAAAAAAAAATCACAAAATCTACTTACCACATCATTGGGACACGACAAACCATGGTTGAAAACCCCGCCAATAAACTTGCGCTGCGCATGTACAGTAGACTGATGCGCATGCGCAGTGCTACAAAGGCAGGATTTCTGCTGCCTTCAGCCCTGGTTAAAATTGACGGCTTCAGGCAGCGCTGACGGCACGGGGGCTGCATAGAGCTTCCCGTGTCACAAGCGCTGCGGGTGAAAGGCACAGGGAATTATGCCTACCTAAGAGATCAGCCTCTTACATAGGCATAATTCTCCCATGCCATTACTATTTATATTTAAGAATTCCCATTTCATAATTTTAGTCAGGGTAGGCAGTGCCTACCTTGCCTACCCTGACGGCACGTGCCTGGTACGAGGTCAGTGCTATACTGACCCAGAGTACAGAGGCACAGTTGGGCAAGAAGGAACATCGGGTGTACCATCTATGGCATCCAGATTTGGGGTCCCTGCCCTCACAGGTGAGCCATTGGACGAAGAGATCGCAATGACTATTAATTATCTGGCTTCCCATCCCCTTCAAGAACAAACGATGGAGGAGACAACTGTCAGGTATAACACTGCATTAAACTGTGCCTCACTTAGTGTCCCAGTTGTTAACCAATCCATTTGGGGACACATTGGTGTGGGCGTCAGAGACCAAGAGGTTAAAATCCAAAGAGTACTCAGGCTACTTGCCTCGGGCATCACAGCCTTTGCTAGGTCAGTGGATGGGGCGCCCCTCTCGGATACACAGCAGGACGCGATGGCATTAATGTGCAATGCACATTTTGAAATCAATCGCATTAGAAAGAATGCCATCCGTCCTGCTCTAAATCCTAAATTTGCTGGGCTGTGCAAGCCGGAGAATGTACAACCCCCTAACCTCCTGTTCGGAGAGGACCTGTCCAAACAGGTAAAAGAGCTCGATGAGGAGGCAAAGACTCTTGGCCTCATGAAGGCACCTCCGAAGGTATCATCTTTCTGGAGACTGTACCCCTATCCTCATACCAAACGATTCACTGGATATGGCGGATGTGATGCCGAACCACAAGCACAACGGCTTTTTTAGATGCGGCTCCCTCCAACGACCCCCCCCCAGATCTAGGGGGCAGAAGCAGGGACCTTACGCCGGTAACTTCTAAGGTAAGTGAGCCTGCGATGGATACATTACAAGTTGGGGGGAGATTGCAATTTTTCTTACATGAATGGCAGTGGATAACATCTAACCCGTTTATACTGCATAGTATTCAAGCTTTCCAAATTGAGTTCATTTCTGACTTGCCTCCACCCACTCAGCATACACCTGGCCGTACTTTTGTGTTTTCACAACAGGAGTGTATGACTGCACAAAGAGAACTTGACTCTTTGTTCAAGAAAGGGGAAATTGAGAGGGTGAGTCGTGAGTCTCATCAGTTTGTGTCCAACATATTCACTAGGCAAAAGAAGGAAGGAAGATGTCGAATTATCCTTGATTTGGCAAAGCTTAACACCTTTGTGCAGTATAAACACTTTAAAATGGAAACTTTTGTCACTGCTACACAACTGCTTTCCAAGGGATGTTATATGGCAAGCATTGACCTCAAAGATACTTAGTATTCAGTGGCCATTCATGAAAATCACAGGAGATTTTTGAAGTTTAACTGGATGGATCAGTTGTGGCGGTTTAAAGCATTGCCTAATGGATTGACCTCAGCTCCCAGACTATTCATAAAATTGCTAAAACCAGTCCAGGGGTTACTAAGGGCACAGAATCATATTGTCATGGCATATTTGGACGACATTTTAGTCATTGGGAAGACTTTCGAATTAGCTGAATTATCTGTGTCAGCTACAAAACTTATTTTTGAAAAATCAAGGTTTCTTAATCCATCCAGTTAAGTCTAAATTGGTGCCATCTATGATAATTGACTATTTGGGATTCACCATTAACTCAGTACACATGTCAGTGACTCTGCCTCGTGGCAAGCAATTAGAGTTAATTGAAGCCTGCAGGAAACTCATTGTGGATAATCTCCCTTCTATTAGACATGTGGCTCGTATATTGGGAAATTAGTGGCAGCGTTCCCAGCTGCTCAGTTCGGGGCTTTGCACTGCCAAAACTTACAGCGTGCAAAGGAACAGGCACTTAAGCTTCAGAGAGGTCGTTTCGATAGACCCATGCAGTAGCCAGCTGAGGCTCTGGCTGAGTTACAATGGTGGATTGCCAAATTCAATGTTGCTCTAGTACCATTTCAGTCAATACTCCATCAGTTATCCTGCAGACTAATGCCAGTGCACTAGGATGGGGTCTTACTGATACCGTCTCCAGCTGCGGTGGCAGATGGGATCTGCAGGAAGCATCCATGCTTCAGTCACACGGTATTAACTATTTAGAGTTGTTGGGAACACTCTATGGGTTAAAGGCTTTTTGTGCCAACATGCATCATGTACATGTCCAACTTCAGATCGACAACACCACTGCAGTAGCGTACATTAATCACATGGGTGGCAGTAAATCTGTATCCTGTGATAGATTGTCTAATCTCATTTGGCACTGGTGTATTGCAAGAAACATCTGGGTTTCAGCTATCTATTTGCGAGGTAAATATAACACAGTGGCAGACACCAGATCACGAGAGTTCAATGATAACAAAGAATGGATGTTCAATCACGAAGTGTTTAATGATATTGTCCTTCGTCATGGTGCACCGGACATTGATCTGTTTGCTTTTTGGATTAAACAGGTTCTGCTGTGTGCAGGAGTGGACACTGACATTTTTAAACCTCATTCCACCAGGGTTGCATCGACGTCAGCAGCAAGGGATATGGACCTCCCTCTTGACCACATTCTAGCGGCTGCGGGATGGTCAAATGAGAGGACGTACCAGAGGTTTTATAATAAGCCTATCGCCAGACCCGGGACTTTTGCTGATTCTGTTTTAAGTTCTGTTTCACAGTTTCCCCCTGGGTGAGAGGGGTCACTGTTTATTATCTTTCGTGTTATTAAAGCATTAGTATTGTTAAACATGTCATGTTTTGAATGCATTAATTTCTCACTCGTCCTGGTCAATTGATGCAGCTGTGACGCATTGACTCGTTCCCCGGCATGAAATCACAGACCTTCAAAATCTTCACGTAGTCACTCACGTGACTCCGAAGTAAAATAATAAGATTAAACGAGAACTTACCAGTTTGAAGTTTGATCGTTTTTTTATGAGGAGTTGCGTTGAGGGATTACGTGCCCTTCGCTCCCTACCCTTGTAACATAATGATCTTTCTGTAAGTTCTAGTCAACTATAGTCTTACTATTTTAGTTCAACAACTTTTCTGTGACTTCACACCGCTGCTTTGAAGATTGACGCGCATGAGTGGGGACGGCCTTCTTCACGTAATCCCTCAACGTAACTCCTCATAAAATAACGATCAAACTTCAAACTGGTAAGTTCTCGTTTAATCTTACTATTATGCAAAAGGAAATTTAACAAAATGAACTTTGGAAATAACTGTTGGACTGATTAAAAATGTATAAATAAAGTCAATAACAATTATTATACTATCCTACTCAAATAATGATTCTTTGTAAGCATCCTATAGAACATGCAACTTACAGTAGATCAGTATAGCACAGGAACAGATCCTTCTGCCCACAATGCCTGTGCTGAACCTGATGCCAAGTTAAATGAATGTCCTCTGCCTGCATACGATATACTCTCCCTGCATATCTATGCATGGCACCCAATCCAGGCGACTATTTGCATGCTAGTCACAAACTAAACTAAAAGCTTCTCTAATGCCACTTTCGTATCTGTCTGCACCACTATCCTTGGCAGGACATTCCAAGCACCCTACACTCTCTGTGTAAAAAAACATGCCCCGCACACCTCCTTTGTACTTTGCTCCTATCACCTTAAAGCTATGCTCTACAGTCTTTAATAGGGAAAACGTTTCTGACTCTTTACCCTACCTATCCTTCTCATAATTTCATACAATTCTATCAGGTCGCCCCTTAACCACCGATGTTCCAGAGAGAGTCATAAAGGATGACTTAATAGTATTGAGACTTTAAGAAACTAAATCTAAAAGAATCCACTGTTCATAACATAATACAAAATTTAAATGCTGTGGCAATAGTACAGTATCGGCTATTTTTGATAATTCACAGAAGCTTATAAATCTACAACACATAAGAGCATTTTGCTGAACATTCAAAGCTATCTAACAAAGAGCTACTTAGCCTAAGTCCACCTCTACTTAATACATGGGCAAGACTCTTTAAAGCTTTTAAGTGGTGACACAGTGGTGCAGCGGTAGTGTTGCTGCCGACAGCGCCAGACACCCGGGTTTGATCCTGACTACGGGTGCTGACTGTACGAAGTTTGCACATTCTCCTTGCGACTGCATGAGTTTTCTCCAGGTGCTCTTGTTTCCTCCAACATCACAAAGATGTGCAGGTTTGTAGGTTAATAGGCCTCTGTAAATTCTCCCTAGTGTGTAGGATAGAATGAGTGTATCGGTGATTGTTGGTCGGTGTGGACTCAGTGGGTCTGTTTCCACACTATATCTCAAAACTAAACTAAGGACTAATCAAGGAAATTCTTTAATTTGTCATGAGATTCTGCTCCCACTGCCCTTACAGAAGAAACAATGGTAACCCAATCTCTTTACACCTGGCCACGTCTTTGTAATTTTCGTCTTACCGTCATCAATGATCATAATGTCCTTCCTGCATTGTAACGATAAAAACTGTACACAGTACACTGAATGTGCATACATTACCAGCACCATCTCCTCACTCTTAGACTGCATATCTTATCCGATAAGACATATTCTGGATATGCAAATATTAAAACACAATACTTCAAAGGTAAAGACTATGGTAAATATTCAAAGCTCAACGACTTTCAATTGTTTTTTTTTAAAAAGCATAATTGCAGTTCCTCATCACTTTGATGACATTAAGCAGAAAGATGAGCATTGTGGCTAATGGTTCCGTACTCAAATGGTAAAATAAAAAATCTCATTTATAAACCTTTCCACAAAATAATATAAATCTGGTGGTCGCTTTAAATTTTGAGTTCTCGTGTAAATTAAAATCAAGTTTATGCTTTCACTATGCTTTCACTTCATTGCAGTTTTTCCTCAAGCATTTACACAAAATTGATCTTTGTTTCGTATGCCAACGAAAACTTTTTTTAAATCCATAACTTACATTTCTAACAACAGTGATGGAAAGTTTGCGCAGTGGAGGAAAATTTGATCGTGAAAACGTTTACAGTGCCCTTTTAAGCCAAGGACACTTTTTTTTTTGTTTCCTGGATCCATTTCCTCTCTGTCCAAACTGTTATTTATCCATTTTTCTGCATCTACTTAACCTCTCAAGAATGTTGTTGTCATTATATTGAATTACATTACAGAACAAATGACTGCTTCATAAAACAGACCAAATCTGCATAAAGGTAACATAAAAAACAGATAACATTTCTATTCATCATTTTGTTTTCTTGGTCAAAGTCATGAATGACATACAGCTCATAACATCGACATGGTTAAAGAGTGAATTTCCAATTTACAAGACAATCTGCAATACAAGATATTGTATGTGAAAGCAAAGCAAGATTTGGTCAATATACGAAAGAATGCACATCCAACATCTTCCGCATGCATAATATATATACTCTCAGTTAAGATGCAAGTACAATTATATTTTTAAATGTGGTTTCTGACTCTGCAAATTATCACAAGCCTATTTCCCCACCATATTTCTAGACTAAAAATGCATCGAATGTTTTAAAATATATTACTAATTAATAACCTGCATGTAGTGTAACTTTATTTTGCTGAATAAAGTAACAGAATAGTATCTTGGGCATGGCGTCTATCCTGTGCATGTGGAATAGACTTAGATAGAGCTCTAGGGGCTGGTGGAATCAAGGGATATGGGGAGAAGGCAGGCACGGGTTATTGATTGGGGACAATCAGCCATGATCACAATGAATGGCAGTGCTGCCTCGAAGAATCGAATGGCCTCCTCCTGCACCTATTTTCTATGTCTATGTTTGTATGAATAAATTTTAGTCTAGTGTTCACTTCCATTCCATTAACTCAAAAATGTTGATTGAATTTGTAATCATTGGATTTTTTACCAATGTAGTTGCCTGAAACACTGGCAAACACATGAGCACATATTATAATGTAAGTGCAGTCTGTAACTTGGCAATCAAACAAAAATGACTGCATCTTGGAATAAGCTGGCAGAAACATGACAATGAGTCACAAGATGAAAACCACAACCAAAGGCACTTCTTAGCTGAACTCCAAACTTTTCTTACCTTCTTCTGACAAATAGCAGAAATTTCAGCTGCAAAGGTGAAGAAATACAAACAAATTAACTCATATAAACAAATCACAATCATTGTACGATTCAGCATCAAGAGGCAGATGACCAATTTTGCACAATAAAATTCTGCCAATGCTTTAATCAAACAGCTATAAATAAGTAAACATATGGAAATAATCGTTTAATAACTGCAGGTTCTCTGGAGAACCCAATATGGAGGGAACATGATTTACAAAGTCACATTGATATTCAGCAAGAAAGAAAGGCCTTCCAGCCCACCACATTCATGCTTACCATCAAAAAATACATGTATATACTATTCCATATCGAAACAATTGGCATGGCCTCTAAACTTTGTTGAATAAAGATAAAGCAGTCCTCAAGTTATGTAAGGAATCCATTCCTGAGAACTGTCCGAAAACGGATTAGGAATGAAGGCCACATTTGAGCACTGTGTACAGTTCTGGTCACCTTGCTGTAGAAAGGGTGCAAAAGGGATTTACAAGTATGTTACAAGTATGATCTGGAGGGTATGATCTGGAGGGACTCAAATAGCTTCGATTTGAGTTATTTAGCTGAGTGCTTCCCTTCTCTGCATTAGCTTGGAGGATGTGGAATCGATATGGGTAGAGCTGTGAAACTCTAAGGGGCAGAAAACGCTAGTGGGAGTTGTGTACAGGCCACCTAACAGTAGTAGTGGAGTTGGGGATGGCATCAAACAGGAAATTAGAAATGTGTGCAACAAGGGTAAAACAGTTATAATGGGTGACTTCAAACTACTTATAGATTGGGTGAATAAAATGGGCAGGGGTGCTGAGGAAGAGGATTTCTTGGAATGTATGCGGGATCGTTTTCTAAACCAACATGTAGAGGAACCAACGAGAGAGCAGGCTATTCTAGACTGGGTATTGAGTAATGAGGAAGGGTTAGTTAGCAGTCTTGTTGTGCGGGACCCCTTGGGCAAGAGTGACCATAATATGGTTGAGTTCTTCATTAGGATGAAGAGTGACATAATTAAGTCAGAAACAAAGGTTCTGAACTTAAACAAAGGTAACTTTGAAGGTATGAGAAGTGAATTGGCCAAGATAGACTGGCAAGTGATTCTTAAAGGGTTGGCAGTGGATGTGCAATGGAAGATATTTAAAGACTGCATGGATGAACTACAACAATTGTTCATCCCAGTTTGGCAAAAGAATAAATCAGGGCAGGTAGTGCATCCGTGGATAACAAGGGAAATCAGGGATAGTATAAAAACAAAAGATGAAGCATACAAATTAGCCAGAAAAAGCAGCCTACCAGAGGACTGGGAGAAATTCAGAGTTCAGCAGAGGAGGACAAAGGGCTTAATTAGGAAAGGGAAAATAGATTATGAAAGAAAACTGGCAGGGAATATAAAAACTGACTGCAAAAGTTTTTATATATATGTGAAGAGAAAGAGATTAGTTAAAACAAATGTAGGTCCCTTGCAGTCAGAAACAGGTGAATTGATCATGGGGAACAAGGACATGGCAGACCAATTGAATAACTACTTTGGTTCTGTCTTCACTAAGGAAGACATAAATAATCTGCCGGAAATAGCAGGGGACTGGCGGTCAAAAAAGGTGGAAGAACTGAGTGAAATCCAGGTTAGCCGAGGAGTGGTGTTGGGTAAATTGAATGGATTAAAGGCCGATAAATCCCCTGGGCCAGATAGTCTGCATCACAGAGTACTCAAGGAAGTAGTCACAGAAATAGTGGATGCATTAGTGATAATTTTTAAAAACTCCTTAGATTCTGGAGTAGTTCCTGAGGATTGGAGGGTAACTAATGTAACCCCACTTTTTAAAAAAGGAGGGAGAGAAAACGGGGAATTACAGACCAGTTAGTCTAACATCAGTAGTGGGGAAACTGCTAGAGTCGGTTATTAAAGATGGGATAGCAGTACATTTGTAAAGTGGTGAAATCATTAGGCAGTCAGCATGGATTTACGAAACGTAAATCATGTCTGACGAATCTTATAGAATGTTTCGTGGATACAACTAGCAGAGTTGATAAGGGAGAACCAGTGGATGTGTTATATCTAGACTTTCAGAAGACTTTCGACAAGGTCCCACATAAGAGATTAGTATACAAACTTAAAGCACACGGTATTGGGGGTTCAGTATTGATGTGGATAGAGAACTGGCTGGCAGACAGGAAGCAAAGGGTAGGAGTAAACGAGTTTGCGGATGATACTGAGCTGGGGGGCAGTGTTAGGTGTGAGGAGGATGCTAGGAGGCTGCAAGGTGACTTGGATAGGCTGGGTGAGTGGGCAAATGCATGGCAGATGAAGTATAATGTGGATAAGTGTGAGGTTATCCACTTTGGTGGCAAAAACAGGAGGATAGACTATTATCTTAATGGTGGCAAATTAGGAAAAGGGGAGATACAACAAGACCTGGGTGTCATGGTATACCAATCATTGAAAGTAGGCATGCAGGTGCAGCAGGCAGTGAAGAAAGCAAATGGTATGTTAGCATTCATAGCGAAAGCATTTGAGTATAGGAGCAGGGAGGTTCTACTGCAGTTGTACAGGGTTTTGGTGAGACCACATCTGGAGTATTGCATACAGTTTTGGTCTCCAAATCTGAGAAAATACATTCTTACCATAGAGGGGGTACAGAGAAGGTTCACCAGACTGATTCCTGGGACGTCAGGACTTTCATATGAGGAAATTCGGATAGACTTGGCTTGTACTCGCTAGAATTTAGAAGACTGAGGGGGGATCTTATAGAAACTTACAAAATTGTTAAGGTGTTGGATAGGCTAGATGTAGGAAGATTGTTCCCGATGTTGGGGAGGTCCAGAACAAGGGGTCACAGTCTAAGGATAAGGGGGTATTCCTTTAGGACCGAGATGAGGAAAACATTTTTCACACAGAGTGTGGTGAGTCTCTGGAATTATCTGCCACAGAAGGTAGTAGAGGCCAGTTCATTGGCTATAATTAAGAGGGAGTTAGATGTGGCCCTTGCGGCTAAAGGGATCAGGGGGTATGGAGAGAAGGATAGTACAGGATACCGAGTTGGATGATCAGCCATGATCATATTGAATGGCAGTGCAGGCTCGAAGGGCCGAATGGCCTACTCCTGCACCTATTTTCTATGTTTCTATGTATGAGCTATGAGGGGTGGCTGGAAAGTCTGGGTCTTTTTCCCCTGGATTGTAGAAGTCTGATGGGTGATCTTATAGAAATATGTAGAATCATGAAGGGGATAAATAAGGTGATTAGCCTCAGTATTTTTCCCTAAGGTAAGGGATTCAAAAAAGTGCAAGGCATTAGTTTAGGTTGAAAGGGGAGAGGCAACCTTCTCACACAAAGAATGGTGCACGCATGGAATGAGCTGCCAAAGGAAGTGGTAGAAGCGTGTACAATTACGACAAAGATAGGCAGGTAGATGGATAAAAAAGATTGAGGGATACGGGCCAGGTCCAGGAATGCTTTGTTATTCCACTTGGTTAGCATGGACCAGTTGGGCCAAAGGGCCTGTTTCCATGCTTTAGAGCCTCAATAAAGTATCAGTGGGAATGATTTCCTGGTCAGATTCCAAAGCGAATCTCTTTAGTGGCCACCTACTATGAACCAGAAAACTGCGTTCTTAAAGACAAGGTATCTCGCTATTTGCTTCTGGGAGGCTGCGTGTAAACTATTTTTTTTACAACTGATTACCTTTTGAATTAACTAGTTGATACCCCTTTTGTATAACCCCTGAAGATGTGTGCATTTATGTGACTAATTTTCCCTTTTTGAAAAATCCTTTTAAAACATTATGGGAGAATTTACGCAAATTACGATTTCCAAAATTCAGGTCTTCCCTAACCCAGGGAGCCCCTGCATTCATTTAGATACGATTAACTGTTGAGAGTATGCCTGTATCCACTAGGCAGTGCATTCCTTATTCCGACCACTCACTGGATGAACAGTGCTCCCTTAGATTCCAAAACCTTTTATGCCTTATGCCAAATCTATGCTGTCTAGTTTTAGATATCTCTGCCTCGGGGAATGTTTCCAACTATCTATTTGATCTATGCCACTCACTACACAGTGTGCATGTCATTCGAATGGTCGTTCAAACCATTGTTGAAGAATTGGTGTTAGAACCATTGCTAACATTGGTCGCAACCTAACATTTAATCCATTATAGGTCCCATGGCTGACCGCAGCACAGACCACGCATGTTGATAGACACAAAAAGCTGGAGTAACTCAGCGTGTCAGACAGCTTCTCTGGATAAAAGGAATAGATGATGTTTCAGGTTGAGACGTTTCAGTCCAAAGAAGGGTCTCGGCCCAAAATGTCACGTATTCCTTTTCTCCAGAGATGCTGCTTGACCCGCTGAGTTACTCCAGCTTTTTCTGTCTGTCTTCAGTGTAACTAGCATCTGCAGTTCCTCCTTACATACCATGCATGGTAATGTCATCTCTGTCGGAAATATGCCAGCTAAATCAATGATTCATAAAGGAGCCACAGCAGGCTGCCTCGTGAAAAACAAATTTAACCTTATCTTTACTTAACAGAATGTTATTAATTCATTGGCCACTGACAGCTTTCTTTCTCCACCACCAGACCCAAACTGGATCACCAGTAGACCTCAGCAACCAGCCAATCTTACAGTTCTATGCCTCAAATCTAATTTGGCATATACGGCATGCATTTAATTTGGAGGCCTTTCAATTTACTGGATTAATATGTCTACATAACTTAGAAATGGAGCATTTAAGATTTTTTTTAATGTGTGTTTAAAAAGAATAACGTATTTAAACAATATCTTTCAAATTCACAAGATATCTCACAAAGCTTTAAACCCATTGCTTCACTATTGTCTTGCCATTCCATATTGGAAGCAATAGATTGGCACAACAAAACTCAAAGCTGTTTTTCACTGTAGCTCAGTACATGTGATAATAATAAACCAATGCCACTACCAGAAGAAATCAAAACAATCTTTATTGTTGTATTTGTTCTTCAGATGGAGAATCAGCTACTAAATTGCTGCTGACATCTCTGGTCAGTCTCCAATACTTCAAAAGAAATTAATATTAAAATAGACTTTAAAAAGATGTGTTTCTAATCAGGAAAGCTCTTCAAAACAAATGACCTTGTCCAAACAAAATACTAATTATTGAGTTAATGCACATTAAAGAATCACTAAAACAAATCTAATCAAACAAGTGGCAGGATAGAACCTTAATGGCCAGTCCACAATTCATCAATTGCAGATGATTTTGGAACCACAGACAATCCTACATTTATGCCAATTCCCAGGCTGACTTGAAGGACTAACAATAATAAAAGTCTAGTAAACAACAGTGAGATGCTCCTTTTATTGCAGTGGAAATTTGCGAAGACGAAATGAAGAATTCGTTTTTTTTTTAAATCACATACAAGCCTGCTTGTTGATGCAATCATCTAGGTACTGCTGTATCCTTAAGGCAGTACAGTAAAACCTTGATTTAACGCACCTCTTTATAACGGATTTCAATTATAGCGAATAGACCTACCGACCTTCTAGGCCGGGCTGCCAATGCCACCCCCAGGCCAGGCCAGGCCAGGCCGACTAATGGCACTCTTTCTTGCTTTTGCTCTCTCCCCATCCCACCCCTTCCCAGTTCTCTGGCCAGTCTGACAGTTCCTGATTACATTTTATCTGTGTTTGCTTCATTGTTACCTTCTCCAAGCTACAGTGATCTATTCAACATTTTCCTTGATCACCAACCCCCTTGATGTCCCATTCTCACACCTTATACTTCCTTATCTCTGTATCTCCCCTCCCTTGACTCTCAGTCTGAAGAAGGATCTCGACCTGAAACGTCACCCATTCCTTCCCCCCAGAGATGCTGCCTGTCCTGCTCAGTTACTCCAGCATTTTGTGTCTATCTTTGATTTAAACCAGCACCTCCAGTTCCTTCCTACACACCACCTACTGCTGCCACCCCCGCCCACAATGCCTCCCTGACCTCTTCCAGACTGTGCCTGCTGCCACCGCCGCCCGACCTTGCCTGCACTCTGGCCTCCTGCGGGCCGCAACCAATGACTCCACCGATCCTCACCTCTCCCCAGCAAATAGGCTGGGGCCTTCAACGCACCTGGAACCCAGTTCCGGACTGAGAGTCTGAAGAAGGGTCCCGACCCGAAACGTCATCTATCCCCACTGCCTGACCTACTGTGTTGCTCCAGCACTTTGTGTCCTTTTGTGTCTTGACCTGCAACTATAGTTTGTTTCTAGTACTTCTAGTACTACTTGTATCTTGTATCTTGTATCTTGTATCTTCTGCAATAATAATCCCTTACTTCGTTATAACTGGAGCCAGGATGTTTAGGCACTAAAAAACTCTGAAATAGGCAGGCAAGAAGGCATAATAAAATTACAAAAAGGCACGAAAAAGGCATTTATTGACAAAAAAAGTCATAAAAAGGCATTTATTTCCACCATCCAAATGTGATGATAAATTATAACATAAGGGTATACTACATTAGATGACAAAAGTTGCCTGGTTGCACATAATTACTAGCATTCTTTTCAAATTATCTGGTTAGAATATTACCCCTCTTTGTTTGTTTGATCCAGGTTTAGTTCCTTTGTTAGTGAAAAATAAATAATTTTTCCATTTGACCCTGGTGTTGTGTTATGTTATTGGCCTCTGAGGTATTTGATTTTGGCGGCCATAACATAATTGGTGCATACCCGAAACAAGCTACAGACTATATTCATATCGATATATTGTGCATTACAACTACCCTTGCGAACTTTAGCTATGTTTTCTATTTCTTGTTTGTTCTTTATAAGTCTTTACCTCCATCGCCAGGAACTTTAAGAATATTGTCAGTTACTTTGTTGAAAACCTGCAAGTTATTCATTAATGTTTCACCACGTTTCTCAAGGGAAGTGATAGTTTGTGGGAAGTTTGCTAAATTGGAAGCAATAAACGCAACATCGCGGTGGAGGGACTTTTTCTGCATGATTTCACAGACGATCCTGACTGCAGAAGATTCCTCTTCTTCAAAACAGTTAACGATTTATTTTATCTTTTCAAAATTTGCTGCATAGTAGAGTACAGCAGAGAGCCATGTACCCCACCTAGTCAAAACAGGCTAAGGAGGTAGCGGACTCTTGGGGGGCATTTCCTTGAACAACTGCACACATGACGGTTCTTTGAGGAAGATTTTCTTGACATTGGAAACTAGGCGATCGACATTTGGAAACAAGCTGCGTCTGTGCTTGGCAATTCTATGAAGTCCTTCAGCTACGTATGTCAAGTGCAACATTTTGGGGAATAAAAATTTAAATCACAAAAAGAAGTACATTCTCGTGTTTTATACCTTCTGGCCAATGTAAAGCAAGTGAAGATGTAAACAACTGAGCAATAATTGAGCTGTTTAACTTCTCCAATACTTCCGACGTCAACAAATACTCTTTTGATGGTTGACCTGCCTCCAGTGTACCGATGACCACATTGGCAACATATCTCCCCACAGCATCGGTTGTCTCGTCTATTGAGATCCATATTTTGTTGCATGAAACTTCATCTCTAATTTTCTGCACAACAATGTTGAAGATGCTGCCAACATAATTTTTCCATAATGATGTCTCGCTTGGTATATGTTCCTCTGTGCATTTCTCTAAAAAACCTCTGAGATATTTGTTTTCCAATTTCCACAGTGGAATTCCAGCATCAATAAATGCCTTGCACAGATGACTCAAAAACTCAGATTTGTGACTGGAGCCAGCAGTAAATGTAGTGAGGAGACAAGCTTGGGTATTTTGCTTGGGTAGTCTACACCCCAGCGGTATCAACATTGACTTCTCTAATTTTAGATAGCCCTTGTCTTCTCCCTTGTCCCCCTTCCCAGCTCTCTTTCTAGTCCTACTGTCTCTGCCTCTTCATTTCTTCCCCCCCCCCCCCACACATCGGTCTGAAGAAGGGTCTTGGCCCGAAACGTCGCCTATTCCTTCTCTCCATAGATGCTCCCTCACCCGTTGAGTTTCTCCAGCATTTATTGTCTACCTTCGATTTCTCCATTTGCAGTTCTTTCTTAAATAGATCTTGGAGAAGACTGAACCAGCAGGCAGCGGCACGAATGAATGAATGACCGACGGTGACGCCCGTGGTTTCGCCCAGTGGTGGAAGTTTTCTTGTAATTTATACTGTTAACATGTTAATAATAACATTAATATTAACGTGTTAACATAGAAAACGTCATAGTAATCACGGTACAACTAGAGAAAGTAGCACAACCTTTTTGCAAAATGGCAAAAAAAAACTGATTGGGGAAAAAGGCATTATCCTCGTGAAATCATCAAAAAAAGGCATGAAAAGGCACAGGGCATTTATGGCAAAATCCTAGCTCTAGTTATTACAGACAATCAGCAAGAAAGGCATCATTCTCCCCCCCTCCTATGGTCTGTTATAAAGAGGGTTTACTGTAATTTTACTTTCCACTACAATGCATTCAATTTTTAAAGGGACAGCTAACAGGTTTTTATGAGATAGACACAAAATGCAGGAGTATCTCAGCGGATCAGGTGGCATCTCTGGACAAAAGGAATAGGTGACATTTCGAGTCGAGACCATTCTTCAGACTTCATGAGGTTTCGCTATTGAAAGGTTATATTGGTTAAAGTTAAAGTTAATCAATGGATGGAGAATGTTAAACTATGTTTCTCAAACAATGGATGCCGTCGGACCTGATGAATGTTTCTGCTATTTTGTTGACTCCCAAAATAATTTGAAACATGAGCAGATGAAGCATTCAAAGGCATATTGATTTTTACTTGCCATGGAAACCTAAAACAATGGCTATTAAAGGGATTGTCAGAGCCCTCAAACAATTATACCAAGTTTTTAAAAGGGAAAATTATGGCATCCTTGTGACACCTTGCACTCTTCCACAAGATTATTTCCTCCTCAACATCATTTAACTTATTTCCTCTGGAATATGTTCCTCCATTTCTGTTCATTATTGAATGATTGCATTACTGGAATAGCTGTTACATTAAAAAACAATCAGACCAAACTGTTCCTCTGCATCAGAAGTATTAAATCTTTTTTTTGTGTGCATTTTTATATTAAGAAATAAAATATTATGCCATTTTTTTCTGTTTGATCATCTTTTAGATTTGTCCTAAAATAAAATGCGCAAATAAATGAAGTGATAGACTGAACCACACTGAAAGCCATTAGAAGTACCATCAATTCAGAACTCACCCTGTGGAAGCAAAACATCAATTAACCATTCAGACTGGACCCTGAAAAAGAACAACAATAATTCAAAGAGAAGCAGCAAATCCTGGAAATAAACGGCAAATTTTCAACATTGAAAATAGACAGGATGAGTTCACAAAGTGTAAAGAGTGCTTATCTGAATGGAAAATAGCATTTATTTTGATTTCTTTGAATCAAATTAATGAAAGATGTAATTAAATGTGCTCACCGATAATTCTAACCATTTCCAAAGAAGGATTGGTTGGTCTGAATTTTATTCTACTTGTTTTGAAGCCAATTATTATTTTTCCCCAAGTGTGTAGCCCAGAGCAAATCTCCAAAATTGAATTATCTTAATTGTCGCCTAGATTAACTTAGATATGTGCTGTTTTACAAAATTAGGAATGCCAGAAATGCTTTATTAAAAATTGTGTGATGTCAAAGCGTTTTAACACATTTCAAGTTTTCATAATAATTTAAACTATTGTGTACAATATTATATTAACATTTGTCTTATTAACTCACCCTGCAATCCGTTGGCTACATTCTTCACACAAGTATAATGGGGGTGGCTTCTCGCCTACTGCCACAGAAATGGATGGATCTATGCACATCTTCAGAAGAGAACATTTACCAATTAGCACCAACAATTAAAACTCACGAATTGGTCAGTAATTGCTCTGAAAAGTGGCCACCCCAGTAATGATGACAAAACTGAAGCCAAAAATGAAAAAAAAATCCAAAATACCTTCACAGCAGGTTTGTTGATTGCATTCTGACATTCAATGTGTTGACAGTGAATCGGATTCCATGCTGAAGGAAGGTGAAAACAATGAGGTGCAAATTTTCTCATCTCACCACTGTGATTAAGTTCTATTTTGCTGATTTTTTTTTAAAATAACGTTTGTTTTTCTCACAAAACATCCAGACCTTCTTAACATATCAAGTTAATATGTGCATTTGATTACAAAAATGTGTTACACTTGCAATTAAAAAAAAAAATAATAATAATAGCTTTTCTTGAACCTCTTTGTCTCTGTGGTGGTCCTAGTGTTCCAGGATCAAATCTTGTCCATGGAGGGTACATTAATAGACAATGTAGAATTAATTTAGGTTGGCGATTAGATTAACTAAGAACATTGCATTTTAAATGTTTGTCAAAAGCTAGTGGAAAAGCTTTATTGACTCAAACCCCTGTC
Organism: Raja brachyura; assembly: GCA_963514005.1. The sequence continues at coordinate 22,109,216 of OY740789.1, forward strand.
AAATATGTTGATAAGAAAGGTTTTCGAACCCTCTGAATTGTATAACCAACGGTTTATATTGTGTTAATGTACAAATTAATGTTTGTAATGGGCAGTCTATGTTTCCATGCATGATATACTTTATTCACCTTTTACAAATTACAAGAATATTTGATGTTGCCATCTCTCATAATCAACTTTTCCTCTTCCTCTATAATTTTATGATAGAGCAAAATCAACTTCTTATTTTTGGATTATGTCTACTAGTTTTAATATCAACAGTCCTTAACTCTGCATATTTTTTGTAATGCTTTATTATATAAAATGATTTCTTCATTTTATGTATGCTATTGAGCTTGCATTTATTTCCAAGTTGAATTAAATATTTGAATCTGTGTATAATTAAATGATAGCTGTTGCAACACATTTAAATCAGGTGAGACAAAATGAGTAGAGGAACATGAGAAGTTCTCTTTAATGCACTCTTCCCAAAAAGGGTGGTGAACTTCACAATTGTGTTACCCCGAGGATTATGGAGGCTAGATCTAATGGGGTATTTAAAGAGAAATTAAATACATTTTTGAAAGATCAGGGAATTGAGATCTGGCACAGAAGAGAGAATGTTTTTATGTACTATTTCTTCTGTGGGAAGATATGTGTTTCAGTTCATATTTCAATTGCTACTTCCCCACAGCCATCAGGCTATTAAACTTGGTTCGGAACTCTGAACATTAATATCCCTCCATCTGTTATTTGCACTTTATTAATTTATTAATTCACGTGTGTATTTACGTATATAATTGTAGTCAATGCCTACTATGTTCCGTTGTGCTATGCAAAGAAAGATTTTCATTGTCCTGTCAGGGACACATGACAATAAACTCTTTTGACTTTGACTTGACTTGAATTGTAAAATCCAGTGTGGTTGATTTTGCATTGGTGGTTATGTGCCGTGACCACAGAAGTATTAAGGGTGTTTTGGGTTGGGTAAATAAGCAAAAATCTTACACCTCTTATTTCTGGTGCTCTTTTCAGTTGAGTTTAAGAATTTCAAAATTAAAAAAAAGCAAAACCAAATTACATCTTGCTTAAATTAAGAACGTTTTTTTCAGGAATTACTTCAAATTATATTACATAGATTTGTGTTCAAGTGTGCATTATCTATGAAAATCTCATACCTGTGTACTGAAGTCCCCTGTATTCACAAATAGCACCTGGTGGCTTTAAATTGGGCCAATAGTGGAAAAGCATTTGAACAGCCGGAGGCTTAACTTGAGAAGGACCATACGCTATCACATACAACAAATCCTAAAACAACACAAGAATACATGTTTATATTTTGTTAACCAATAATGTAATTATTAACATGCAAGCAATCCAGGTTAAACTTAGGCAGTGAATCCATATGTAGTGCAGATTTTGTGTCCCGTTATAATTTATTTTCCAACCATCTGTTTTGTTCTTTTTAGTATCCAACCTTTTAATTATATCCATAATTTTATGATTGTTAGCTCAAAGTTAATTTCCCCCTTCCCGTTTAGTTTTGTCCAGTACATACAATCTTTTCACACGTATCCAATACATAACTAACTAACCATCTTCCATCTCAAAATCTGGGCAGTGATACAGGTTTATTACAAGCATGTGTTGGACAAACGTAATTAAAATTAACACTCAGGAGGCGAGCAGCAATATGATGTTCGCTATCAGGGTTGCTGGTTGAGAAAGCACATGCCTCATAATGCACTGCAGGAACATTGACAAATGTGAAGCAGGAAGAAAGTCATGCAACCAGTGTTCTCCGGAAGATAAGAATCTCTTTATTAGCAATGAGTTGTATCCATTCTTAAAATTTCAATAATTAAAATCACATTTATTTTGTGATAAAATTTGAAATAGCTCATAGCCACATCCATAACCATCAATGAACACATTAACATTTGGTGCAGTGACCACAAGAATATTTTATAAACTGAATATTTATGAGTGCAAACCATTAATTTGCAATGGAGCTCTCTATAGGCTTTTAAAGCGATGGTTTGCTGAGACTCAAAAAATAAACATCATTAGAATAGATTTATAATCTGATCTATTTAGACATTCTCTTAAAACAAGCAAGATTATAAAAATAATTACCCCCAAGTAGCCCTGCAAATCTAGCTAAGTTCTATTTGGGACATATGACAATAAAACACTCTTGCTTCGTGACTGAGTTGCACATAATTTGAATGGCAGTAATTGCTGACACACCGAGATAACAGTCTACTCATATTAATTTAGCTCCCACATAAGAACTGTCCAGGTTACAATTGTCAGTATTCATCAATTAAATAATATAATAATATAAAAAGACAAGAATGACATTATGATCAATTGAATTTTAAAAAGTACTTGGACATATTTACAGCAAAAACAGTGTATTCCAACTGCTTGCAGCCTTCACAGAGAGGTTAACATCAGCAGAATCAGATGGCTGGGTTTTCTGAAACAGCAATACTTAAGAGCTAGCTACACCAATGCAGAGCACTGAATTGCCTGTGACCCAGATGGATCAGCAGCGTATAAACAAACAGACTACTGGGTTTTTAAATCCGAGTTTTCATTAATTTAAATGTAAATGTACTATTAGAGCTACATATCAGATCTTAGCTACACAGCAAGATTAATGCTGGATGCAACAGCTCACCACAATAATAAGGGATACAATGGCATCAGGGCTGTATGCTACTGCATAAAAGATTGCAGGGAAAGCTACTAGTTGTGCTCCAAATTATAAAATGAGATTGAGGAGCAGCAACTGATAAGTTAATTAACATTAGAATGTGAAGCAATAATAAGGAAGAATTAATTGTGAATAAGATGTAAAACTAGAAGGGATAGGTAGGTTTAGGCAAAGTTTCCCCACACACAGGAGAGCTTAAATAACCATGTGGAGCAAATGAAAGAATTTCAGTTATAAATGTTTTTAATTAGTTAGACAATTGAAGGAAATTGAGAGAAAAGGGAAATAGGATTAGAAATGTCAGCTGGTTGTGAAGGAGGCAAAATGGTCTGAGGTGACCTTTCATATTCCTGATTTTACAGCTTGTAGTATTGACATTAGATCAGAAACTACTGGGACACCTGCCCTAGCTGTTCTTCTCATAAAAACAGGTTTTAACTAGATATAATCTATATTATGGTTTCGCTCAATTGATTAAAATTGCTTATTATTTTGCTGAAATAAAGCTATTTATTGTTCAAAATTGAGATTTTTCTAGTGATGTTTAATGGTCTTGCTGTTAATATTATGCGCAGAATACCATCTGAACTTATTTCCTCTTCCCTTAGCAACAGCCAGCATTCTATTCAATCAGCTGAGTTACAAGTGAATGCAGAAGCCAATTTCTTGTTCCGGCATCAACAAAGAAACAAACATTGAAGGAAAGATGGGCATTTTGCCAGCAGCAGATTTCAACTGCAATATTAGATTTCCTGACATAAAATTCTGATTGACATAAACAAATTACCATTCATTAAAAATTATAAAATGTTTCTTAATTCTTCACTGCAATGTTAGCATCACAGCAGGGTGATAATTTATTTCCATAATTAACTGCCCCACCAAGTGATTGCATATTGTAACAGTTTGCATACTAAAGGTCTTCTCATGGTGCTGTTAGGTGAAAGAATTTCAGTATTGTGCTCCTGCGACTTTGAAGTATCACCAAAACAATTCCAAGTCAAGTTGGTGTGGAATTTTCTTGCGTTTAATTTGCCCAAACCTGAATGTTGTCCAATTCCTGTTATATGCAAGCTTAATGTGTCTTATTAAATGCGAATGGAGTAGAATCAGTGAACATTCCCATTGTGAACTTTACATCTGGGTGTAAGTCAGTAATGAAGCAGACAAAGATATTGTGTGAGGTCTTTTTCCAGTGTACTTTTAATGATCTTCATTAAGTTACACATATTGACCAAGTCACCAGTAATACACCAGTGGATAGGAAATGTTTAGAGGTATATGGTAAACAGAGGCAAATGGGACTAGCTTAGAGGGGGCATTTTGGTCCTTGCCATGCACGGGTTGGGCCGAAGGGCCTGTTTCACTATGATATATGATCAATAATTTTTCTAGATATTGACTTGGTGAACGAGTCTATGTTTAATAATGAATCTGAAAGATGGCACCTCAGACAGTAAAACACTCACTTAATTAATGAGTCCCAACCTTGATTTTATTTATTTAGTTTTCTGGACAGCAGCTTAAAGGCTCACCCTACTGACTCAGAGGTGTGAGTGCTACCAACTGAGCCATGGGTGACATCCCTCCAAGTTAGACAGCTTCAATAATATTACAGTGAGCACATTTTGTATCCAATTCCTACTTGGAATTTTGTCATCACTTGTCACAAACATTACTGCCATGCATTCCAATATTGATATTCTGCTTCGTGTAGCAATACTTACTTTCCAGACTTCTTGCTTATACTTCATAAGACTTTCCAATAGCTGACAATGGTACACTATTAAACATATTTTAAGTACATCATTAAAATCAACATTTAATCTATAGTTGAGCGACAATTTCATTGAACTAAACTATTAAATTATTCACAACAAAGTTTAATTTGTCTATATTTAGAATTATTAAATTTATTCAAGGTGCAATATGACACAATGTTCACTGTATCTATTCAATGTGGCGCAAAAGTCTTTGCTCATTTGTTATTTGAAGTGTGAGTTGTTGCATTTTGGGACGTTGAACAAGGGCAGAACCTAGACAGTAAATGGTAAGCCTCTGGGTAGTGTTGTAGAGCAGATGGATCTAGGAGTACAGGTGCATGGTTCCTTAAAGGTTGAGTCACAGGTGCATAAGGTGGTCATAAAGGCTTTTGGCACTTTGGCCTTCATCAGCAGAGTATTGAGTATAGAAGTTGGGAGTTCATGTTGCATTTGTATAAGACGTTGGTGAGACCGCATTTAGAATATTGTGTTCAGTTCTGGGCACCATGTTATAGGAGATATTGTCAAGCTTGAGAGGGTTCAGAAAAGATTTATGAGGATGTTGCCTGGACTAGAGGGTGTGAACTATAGGGAGAGGTTGAGTAGGCTGGGTCCCTTTTCCATCGAGCGCAGAAGGTTGAAGGGAGATCTTATAGAGGTCTACAAAATCAGGAGAAGAATAGATCGGGTAGATGCACAGTCTCTAGCCCAGAGTAGGGGAATCAAGGACCAGGGGGCATTGGTTCAAGGTGAATGTGAAAAGATTTAATAGGAATCTTTTTAGGTTTTTCACACAAAGGGTCGTGGGTGTATGGAACAAACTGCCAGAAGAGGTAGTTGAGGCTGGGACTATCCCATCGTTTAAGAAACAGTTAGACAGGTACATGGATAGGACAGGTTTGGAGGGGTATGGACCAAGCGCAGGCAAGTGGGACTAGTGTAGCTGGGGCATTGTTGGCCAGTGTGGGCAAGTTGGGTCGAAGGGCGTTTCCACACTGTATCACTCTGTGACTCTATTAGTCATGTCCACACCAACTGAGCGACTACACAGTTAAAGATAGACATTAAGTGTTGGAGTAACTCAGCAGGTCGGACACCATATCTGGAGTACAAGGACGGATGACATTTTGGGTCGGGACTCTTCTTCAAACTATACTGATTACTTTGTGTAAAGAAATTATGGAATGAAATACTAAATTAAAATGTCAATAGACATAGCACCAACATATTTAATTTTTAAACATGCTATGTAGGACTGAGGATCCTGCTGTCCACCTCTATCTTCAAGAAAAAACAATGGATTCAGAGGTTGGTGTGAGGGCATTGCCAGCTTTGTCAGCAATTAATAATGGTGTGTATTGAAAACATTTTAATATACAAAGTTGTGGCTAGATATGTCTCAAAATGTCATGAACAACATTGATCAAAGAAGAAAATGTTATAAGGGTAACTAAAGTATCTTAGAGAAGTACCAAGAGGAAAGAGAAGTGGAAAATCTGAGGGAAGCTTTTCCAGAGTTTATAGCCTATACAGGTGGAGGTCAGCTTTTAATTTTCAAATATTAATTTTTAAATCAGAGTTCGGTGCTGGAGTAATAACTGGAGATAGATAATAATATACGGTAATTATAATAGTTACAGTAGCATTTCAAGTTTTGATCCTCTCTATATATCAATCCTTTTTGGAAGGTAACCTGGAATGTACAAAGGGTGTGAACAGCAGTAATATCCAAGAATAGTTTTCAATCTGCGAATACTAATCCCAATCTAATACAGTTTCACAGCTTGGTGACAAAAGAGCTTACTTCAAAATTTACGTTAAACTGTAAATTAAAAAAATGATAGTAACTTTTCCATATCACACACGAAAAGAGGAAAAATAAATGGGAATGTATATTTTGGGCCCTGCATCAAAGCACAGCAATCACAGTTTATGATAAGCTATTTTGCATATATATTATTAAATATTGATTGTGATTTTATTAGGTAAAATGTTACAGCCGAAATGCTTCGGTGACAATACTTCGATGACAATACTGCAGACAATACTGCAGGTGACAATATTGAGACACGGTTCGTATGTTTTGACATTAGATAAAACATTAAAAAAGGGAAATATAATTTTGAAATATAATTTTGAAATATATATTAACATTAGTAAACTTCTTCATTTTTTTTAGTTTAGTTTAGAGAAATATCGAGGTAACATGCCCTTTGACCCACCAGGTCCGCGCCGACCTGCGATCCCCCGCACATTAACACTATCCTACACACACTAGGGACAATTTTTCATTTACCAAGTCAATTAACCTACAAACCTGTAAATCTTTGGAGTGTGGGAGGAAACCGAAGATCTCGGAGAAAACCCACACAGGTCACGGGGAGAACATACAAACACCGTACAGACAGCATCTGTAGTCGGGATCGAACCCGGGTCTCCAGCGCTGCATTTGCTGAAAGGCAGCAACACTACCGCTGCGCCACCGCAACCACCCCATTCAAATTTATTTTAATATTCACCATACCAAACCCCAACTGGCTCACAATAATCCTTAGGACCTCATACATTGTTTTACACCTACCTGGATTTGTTGTGTACTGCATTGCAATCATTAGCATTGATGATGCCGAATAATTCACATAAGGTGGTACGCCTTCTCGTTTAGATGAACCCACTAGACAAAGCATTTGGTACAAAGTTTTAGTTGAAAAGTTTTTGTGTAATGTGTGTTTTTGTTGTAAACAGAATTGATTATCTCATTTTGCAGTCCCAGCCAATATCTCACAAATCTTGGCCTAGATGATCTCCATTTACTCATGATTTGAATAGTTCCCTGCACTCCACAGCTTAATTACCCCACAGCTCTCCTTTCAGCTGACCCCCTTCAAATGATGTCAAGTCACAAGTGAAATTGAATACCCATGTTTGCACCACTCCAGCTCAAACACCTAACAATAACCATAAATGAGGCCCTGCCACAATTTTTCCACTGGACTCTGGATCCATCCCCATAACATTATACAGGCTAACTAAGCAATCTTTACGAATGGAAACCCAGTCATTGGGAATGGCGATGGAAAACAGGAGTAATATGGCTAAATGACAACAAATGCAATGAATGAGGTACTAACTGTTTTGGATGTTGTTCTTGATGCTCACCAGAGCATTTAAGGATATTTGCATGACATTTTTAATTTTCTCAGAGAGATTATTCCACTTGTATTGTTTCACCTCTTATGTTTATAAATTTAGAATTTTACAATAAATCTAATTTGGAGGAAATTCTTTTTTTTCCTGCTGACATCATCACTTTGTATATAATTCAATCATTGCTAAATAACTATTTTTTCTTTTTTTTTCGTTGTCCACTTCCAGACCACAAGCTAATTTTCTTATTCCATTTCAGCCAAGCATTAATCCATCCTCTCTGCCAAGGTTACTATTTGTTCCCTTATTCAAAATCTGGATTTCTATCCCCATTTGCTATTTATGCAATGGAAGATCAGCTAATTAGTTAAGAAAATACAAAGTCAGCAGCACAAATCAGTAGTACAGCAGAAATGTCATTCATAACACTGAAAAGAAAGAAAAACATTTCTAATTAATCCAATCGTTTCACTTATGCAACTGACACAAGCAAAATTAACATAGTGCTAAAACGAAGAAAATCACACATACACCGAAAAAAAAAAAAAGGAGAAAGAGATAGAATAACATTTGCAAGTCGATATATCAGATATGCTAAAATAAACTTACATATAACCATTGGAAGGAAAGAAGTGCTCAGATATTCAATGATATCCTTGTGAAGAAATGGAGGGAATGTTGCTAAAGTGGAAATCATGGTGTAGGGTAAAGTACTCAGGATGTCATCACTGAGAAATGGCAGCAAGCACGTTGTAGTATAAAATATGGACTGTCCTAAGTCTGTTTAAAAGAAAGAAAGAATAGTAAGTACAATGAAATCCTTACAAACAGTACCTTTCCAGAAATTAAAACAGACCTGAAACAGGATATCAATTTTATTAATTATTTTACTACTTTTGCTTATTCAATTGGTAGCGTTGCAAACACCAAATATTTCAATAGACAATAGACAATAGACAATAGGTGCAGGAGTAGGCCATTTGGCCCTTCGAGCCCGCCATTCAATGTGATCATGGCTGATCATCCCCAATCAGTACCCCATTCCTGCCTTCTCCCCATATCCCCTGACTCTGCTATTTTTAAGAGCCCTATCTAGCTCTCTCTTGAAAGCATCCAGGGAACCTGCCTCCACAGCCCTCTGAGGCAGAGAATTTCACAGACTCACCACTCTCGGTGAGAAAAAGTGTTTCCTTGTCTCCGTTCTAAATGGCTTACTCCTTATTCTTAAACTGTGCCCCCTGGTTCTGGACTCCCCCAACATCGGGAACATGTTTCCTGCCTCTAGTGTGTCCAAGCCCTTAACAATCTTATATGTTTCATTGAGATACCCTCTTATCCTTCTAAACTCCAGAGTGTACAAGCCCAGCTGCTCCATTCTCTCAGCATATGACAGTCCTGCCATCCCAGGAATTAACCTTGCAAACCTACGCTGCACTCCCTCAATAGCAAGAATGTCCTTCCTCAAATTAGGGAACCAGAACAATACTCCAGGTGTGGTCTCACTAGGGCTCTGTACAACTGCACAATCAAAATGTGATTTTGCAGAAGTGTATACACGTAACATGGAAAACAACCAACAACCGGTATACCAAATAATAGAAGAATTTATTGAAGAACATTAACATTTGAAGTATGGAAATATTGTTCTTTAATTGGAATAAGTATCGTAGTTACACACTGATAAATTTATTGGACAGAGTTTGCTCTAGAAACACGAGTTTGAATCTAGGGCAGCTGGGGAATTTAAATTTTTGCTGGAATGAATTTGGGATTTTTAAAAAGGATGGTCTTGATGCAGATGACCCCTAGTTACAACTGCTTGGGTTATGGAAATTCGCCCTTCCCGAATTCACAAGTCACTAGAATTTTAGATACAGAATAAAATTTGCTCTAATGCAATTTATGTGAAAAAATGTAAATAAATAAACACAAATTCTTTTTCACAATTAGCACTTCTTGAAGCGTGCGCAGATGACGTGGCTTTAGGTTACAGGGTCTTCAGTAGTAACATTCATGCAATTACAGGATTGTCCTAAGAATTTATCTAGCTCAGTAATCTAACTAGCTACAATCCTTATGTTGACTTTTGTCTTTTCAAGTGAGGGCAATTAGTGAAGGACAATAATGCCGGAAACATTCTCATCCCATAAACAATTTTTAAAAAATCCATGCAAGAAGTCAAAATTGATGAATTTGGTTTATTTTAGTTCAATATTTGAGTTAAATGGAAATACCACAAAATAATCAATGGTGCTAATTTTCCCATAAAACTACAGTGCTAACACAATATATAATTAAGGGAAAATCGGACAGCAATCAGAGATGCATAATTAACACTGAAAATTAAAGTTATCATCTGAGATTTAATGGTCCTCCATAATCTGCGCCAAAGCATCTAATTATCTGTGACACCCCATCAAAATGCATCCATAAGCTAATATTCTGATATAATTGATTTGGACTTATCTGTACGGTTTATTCACTTCAATGTAAATCTTTAGTACTTGAATGGGAAAAAAGAAAGCTGAAACAATGCAAATACCCAAGCTACTGTAATCAATTAAGCTCAGATAGCCACACAATATAACTGATCAGTATCTACTGTTTAGGTGCAAATTGATTGCATTATATAGTGACCAAACATACATGTGTCTCTAATGCAAAACACATCAATTGTCATATTGGGAAGTATTAATCTATATGACCTAACTGCCCAAATTGTTTTGATCAGTTAACATTTCTTGATTCAAGACATTTCTAAAATGTCACCATTTACAGAGCATAAAGTGCCCACAACTGCAGGACTTTGCCTTACTTCAAGGCTTCTGTAATAATCATTTACTCCCAAATGTGGCCCTTCAAATGTAGCAAAATGGCAAGAATGAGTATTGATCATGCAGCAAAACACAAAGTGCTGGAGTTACTCAGCAGGTCAGGCAGCATCTCTGGAGGACATGGATAGGTGACATTTCAGGCGGGACTCTTCTTCAGAATGAGTATGGCGAGCAGGATAAGCTCTCAGAGGAGGAAGAGTAGGATTAGGATGAAAAAATACTTGCAACATGGTTTCCTATCCATTGATGGGGGGAGGCCACAGATACTTCCTGTGGCATGATAACATCATACATTTCCTTCTCTTGACAGTGTCAAGCAGGGACATGACATTGATTGCACGTACATCACTTTGCAGGCATCAGGTTCTGTGATACAGCACAAGTAGGACTCCTGTTATAACCAGCTGGTACCCAGCAGGTCCATGGTCAGTATCCTAGCAGCAGTCACTTTGCTGGCATTCTGTGACAATCAGTTGTCATTTATATTTCAGGCATCCGATAAACCAATCTGTAGCAAACATGTGAACTTAGACTTCCCACTGATTACATATCACTTGCTTCCTTATGCACAACACCAGCACTTTTGACAAGTGCATGCATTAAAAGTCATAATGACATGCACAAAGTGATTGCTCTGACAATAATTTTGTTCCCTGGGCCTCAATGAAAAAATGCAGCCGAGCAGAAGCTTTCAGAGTTCAACGTCGTGTGCCATGTGTAGTACACACTTTGCTTTTTAATACTTATTTTCACTGACTTTGGATGCATGACTGGGCTAACATTTATTGGTCCTCTTTTATTGTCTCTTAACTTGGTGACTTTTTAGATAATTTCAGATCACATTTAAGGATAATAATCCGCAATGCTCTAGGCCCAGAATCAGGCCAGTGAAAGAAGTCAAATTTCCTAACTAGAGGCTTTTTCTGAAGCTGGTTGTAAGAAATCGATCCTTGACATCTGTTATCTGTTATCTGAAGAGGATGATGAGAAAGAGAAGGAGAGAGCCAAGCTAGAAAGTGCCTTTCTGCTCAGCTGTTTAGTATCAATGTAATACCTGTGTCTATCTGGGATGTGTTCCAAATAAATCTGTACAAGATGCTGCAAAATACCAAAATAATGGAAACACACACTTCTATTTTCACAAGAGGCAGTTTCACCACCATGCTTACCATGTTGACCATGTTGTAACAAAGGAACCAGGTCAAGTAGAGTCACCAGTGTCACATAGAGTCCTTGATAGTCCAATGAAGGGTATTCTGAAAGCTGTGCATCACGACTTTGCTGATTACGCTCAGAGGGAGCATCACGGAGGACGCTGTAAAGGAGGGAGCGAGTAACAGTAGGGTTGATGGAACTGACTTGTGGTCTTAGGGATGGGGTGAGTGGGAATGGCACAGGAAAAAGACACATAGTCATGGGCACTGTCAAATTGGAGCCATCCTGGTTGTCCTTCCTCCCTATGCGGGACAAAATGCTGTTTTGGAACAAAGAAAAAAAAGAGACAACAAAGACACAAAGAACAGCACATTACATTAAAATGACACTACAGACAACATAATAAAATACCAGATCAAAAGAGCACATAGGATCCAACCCCAAAAGAATAAAATCAATTATGTTATGAATATACACCAGTAACTTTCTGATATGCACATTTGGAATGGAATCAAAAGTACTTAATTATTGCATCCTATGTGCTATCTGGTAAAAAGGAGCAAATAAATATAATGACATGTTCTACATGCCACCTCCATGTAAAGTTTCTGCTTTTTGGCTTTCAAATAAAAAGCAATATAATTACCATAAACAATGCAGGTGGTATTGTACTTGAGAACAGCCATTTACAGAGCAATAACTAGGATTAGGTGTTTTTAAAAGGTGCACTCTTGATAATTAGGAAAAAATAAACAAAAATTTCAATTTGATTTATAAACTCAATCCTGCATGTTCACTCTGATCCAAAAGTTCTCATTAATTCATTCAACTACATTTTCAGAGAATATTAATAACATATTTGGCCAAAATAAAGATTGTATTTTTATTTTAATCCTTAAATCAAACAATCAAAATCTAATTTTCAAAAATCAAATCATGATGTTTTTAGTTGCCTTATTTGACTCAATATAAAATAATTTCAATTGCAATTCTGCCACTATCATAAAGCATGAAGTGCTTTGCGAATTCTAAAATATCAAAGATAGTTTCTGTGTCTTGCTTAGTCCTTTCGTGATGCAGTCCATTTCATTTCTCATTAAATAAAGCAGATTTCTGCCTCAAATGTGCACAGGAATGGTCTGCGATAATCTTTACTCTAAATTTCCGTTTTCATATGTAACTCAGTTCCACTCACTATGGCCTGGACAATGAAGTTGATTTAACACCAATGCTTTTTGACACTGGAAAGCTGGTCTGTGTCTTCCTCGCCCCCTCCCCCACCCCCTTTGCCACCCACCCCCCTTCCTTCGCCCCCCCTTCCCCTCCCCTTGCCCCTCTCCCTCCCCCCCCCCCCCCCCCCCCCACCAACGCAGTGTCGTCTAGAACTGGATGGCATCGTTTAAGGTGGGAGGGGAGAAATTTAAAGGAGATCTGATAGGTACTTTTTCTTTCACACGGTGGGTAACTATCTGGAATGAATTGACAGAGGAACTGTAGAAGCGGATACAATTGCAATGTTCAAAAAGCGTTTGGACAGATACTTTGGAAAGGCATAGAGCAATATGAGCCTCATGCAGGCAAATGGCATTTGATGTAGGCATTATAGTCAGCATGGGTAAGAGCGGGGGAGGGGGAGTGAAGGGAGGCGGTGTAAGTTGTCATTCATAACTTGAGGAGTATCTATACTTATAATAGCATTTATCTCATGGTTTTCAGCCCTTCCCACCCAGATTTCACAACCTGGATGACTAGTTTGAAATAGATTGATCACTGAAACAAGGGATAGTCAGTTCATTATATTAAATGATCACTTTCTGCCTACAAGCAAGCCAGCTGTGGATACCAACCTGCTTTTATTGCAATGGGAAATGAGACTAGCTTGGTTTCTCTTTCAGACATTTTGATTTCATAATCTTTTGTGCACATCACAACTAAACATTTTCGAAATACTCATTCTACCTAATTTGTGCATCTACAACTCTGTAAGTATTTTCTAGCCACAGGTATTTTCGAGGATTAATCAGGTGCAATAAAAAAAATAATTTACTTCTATGCTACCATCATGTATGTCACATTGCAATAAACCCTCAAATTGTACTAGAAAAAGAAAAGTTTAAAAAATGTACAGGTCGTACCAGCAAACAAAGGAAAGGAAAAACTTGGTAGGTAAATCACCTAGAGGTGCTCTCTTTTGATCAAAAGGAACTTTGTGAAACATCTGAGACCAGTTTACACAGCCATCAGACAAGCCATGGAGAAAATAAAAGACTAATATCGTAAGTATTTTTCTAATTACTTCAATTGTACGGGGAACATAAAAAATATTAATATCAGAACTTCATTATCAAATGTTTACCTTCACTAAATTTATGCTAGGTATTTATACAAAAGCCATCTTTAGAACAGTTTATGCACATGGGGGTGGCACATATGGAACATGTTTTAAGGAGAAGAATAAACATGTGTGTTTGGTATAGAAGTCTGTAAACAGCACATGTTTATTACACCAAAATAATGTCTGTATGTAAATTATGATACTGTGACAGTATCATTAACGGTAATGAATTTTAACAGGAATGTGATTTAGTAAACAAAATAAGAATTCTAAGATGTAATTAAGCTATATTTGTAAGAATCATAAAAATAATATGCTAAAGATCATGACTGATAGCATATGTTTATGAACTAATGGTAATGGCATTTATGTATGCTATTCATTGTTCCATAAGTTTTATTTTCTGTAATACAAACACTATTTTGTTCTCTCTAAATAAGGCAGTCTTTTATAAGTTCAGCAGTAACGAGGCAAAAGGTTGTGCACATTTGGCTATTGAAATGCGGCTAATTTAAAAACAATTATGAACATCAGAATTGCAGAACCCTCTCAAATCTCATAGCAAATTCTTTGCCGTGGTAATAGTAAAAAATCACCAATGACAAATACAAGAATTTGTTTATCATGCTTGATTTGTAAAATCCTGAGATTCCTGCAATACAGTGGAGTAACATGTTTCGCCAAGTAATTATTTCTGAATTATTTTCAATTACAAAAATACTGTACTTTTTTAATTGGACCAACACTTAAGACAAACAAGATGCATATAGCAGACTTTCTTAACTTAAAAAAAATGTGGAATGAAACTTTGCATTGCTATCATGTTGCTCAGACTTTGCATCAGTCTGAAAGTACTTAATTAAAATTGTTGGCCCAATATTCATCAGTTATCCTGTCCACACTGTTTTGCATGGACAACTTATTCTACAGACATTTTGGAAATTTACCAGAGCTTGAAGTCATTCATTAATGATCTATTTACATGCATGACAGAAAATAGTAATATCAATAAGTTTTTAACCTTTTATTTTAAAAAAAATGTCATAAAAGAAAACCATGTATTTAGGAGTCGATGCACAACCTTTTGCCCTCATATGCTTTAAAACACAGTAATAGTAGATAATAAACATCTCTATTATTTCAAGCACTACAGTCCTTTAATGAATTTACTTGTTAAATTAAACCCATGATACAAGTCAGTCTTGTTATAGCTATAGAATCACATATTTTAAATTTCAATATGACTCGTTAAAAGAATGAATATCTGAAATTATATTTAATAAATTAATTAAATCTTGTTAAGTTCTAAATCATTATTGATTGCAGATGTTTATCAGAAAAGAGATCTTTTAAATGTTGGATATTTTTGCCTTTTTAGTTAATTCCTTCAATTCACAGTACCTTAATACGAACAACTTTATTTCAAGGGTTGACATAATGCAACCAAGGTTTCACTTGGGAAAGGAATAATTTGATTTTCAGATCTAGTAAGAGTTAATGTCCTGTCATTTTATTTTCAGGGTGTTTATTGAGGAGGTGACAAAGGAGGTTGATAAAGGTAGGTGAATTGAGGTTGTATACATTTTAGTAAGGCTTTCGATAAAGTCCCTTGAGGTAGGCTGATCCAGAAGATTAAGATGTGCACACTCACGATGACTTGGTTATATGGATTCAGAACTGGCTTATTCATAGAAGACAGAGGGTTGGGATGGAAGGTAGATATTCTGGCAGATGTCTGTGACCAATGGAGTTCCACATGGACATCTGGCACCTCTGCTGTCTGTGACATCTATATTACAAAAAGTCTGATCTTGTGGTATCCTGTTGTTCTGTATATTGATTTTAGAAAAACCGCTGCCACTTACGGCTGTGACATTTGGCCATCTTACTCAGTCCCCCTCCACTGCACAGGCCAAGAGGATTTGACCCATCGATGAAAAGTAAAAGAGTTATTAGTGTTAAAAAAATGTTGAAATTCTCTCTCAACACAACACAAAAGTGTTGAGTGCCTCAGTCAGTCTCTGCAAGATGGGGGAGCGAGAGGGTCACATCTCTCAGTCTGAGCTGTGAATAACACTGAACACATGTCTACTAAACTGTGAGTGGTTTTACTGACCTGTCAGTGCCCTTAATGTGGTTTGAAAATAGAGTTTGGAAATGCTAAAGCTGTGTTGCCTTTGGTTTGGAAATGCTAAAGCTGTGTTCCCTTTGGTTTGGAAATGCTAAAGCTGTGTTGCCTTTGGTTTGTAAATGCTAAAGCTGTGTTGCCTTTGGTTTGGAAATGCTAAAGTTGTGTTACCTTTGGTTTGGAAATGCTAAAGTTGTGTTGCCTTTGGTTTGGAAATGCTAAAGCTGTGCCTTATTAAAGTTGCTTTGCCTAATTAAAGTTGCCTTGCCTAATTAAAGTTGCCTTGCCTTCTATATAATTAAAAGTCTAATCTTGACCACTTCCTGGTTGCGCTTTATATTGATTTTAGAAAAAATGCTACCACGTACGGCTGTGATTTTTGGCCATCTTACTCAGTCCCCCTCCGCTCATCAAGTGCCTAGGGTTTTTCCCATCGATTAAAAATAAAAGAGTTATCAGTGTTTAAAAAATGTTGGGACTCTCTCTCCTGTCAATCACGCCATGAAGACCACGCCCTTTCTGGTGGGAGGGGGGAGGGACTATAAAACCCAGAAGTGCGGGTGTGGCTCAATCTCTGCAGCCTCTCTTAGTCTCAGTCTCTTCGAGGTCATAACTCGCTGTTTTTAGTGGCTTTGCACCTTGCTTGAAATGGTATAAAACTGCACTTGAATTTGGTGGCCTTACACCCTGCTTGAAGTGGTAATATCCTGCACTTGAATTTGGTTGCTTTGCACCCTGCTTGAAATGGAATTTAAAGGAATAGCCGTGAGTCAACTGCCAGCCCACCAGCACAACAGGTTTGAGTGACTGAGGCACCAGCCCAAGAATCCAATTGGCCCACAATGTCCATACTAGCCCTCTGGAAACCAGTCCCTTCAGCCCACAACACCCATATTAGCGCTCCAGAAAGCCCCCTCCCACTGGCCACCAATAATGGAACTGGTGGAGAGGTGGAATATTGCTTTGGGGGACCAGCCCTCCCGTGTGATGCTGGGACCCAACGAGTCCCACTTAGTCTAGTATCTATACATATATATGAGCTGAACATAAATGGAGATGGGTTGATGAGTAAGTTTGCTGACAAAACCAACATTGAATAAGTTGCAGACAGTGAGAAATGCTGTGAGAAGATATAGTTGGATATAGACCAGCTGCAGAAATAGGCGGGGAAATGGCAGATGGAGTTTAACCTGAGCAAGCGCGAGGTGATGTACTTTGGGAGGTTGAATTAAGGAGTATACAGTTAATGGCAAGACCCTTAACAGAAATGATGTGCAGAGGGATCTTGCAGTCTAAATTCATAGTCACTGGAGGTGGTAGAACAAACAGATAGGGTGGTTAAGAAGGTGATGAGCCGCTGAGAGGGTACTCCCGTCACCGGAGCACCATCACCCGGCGAACATAGAACATAGGCCCCCATAGCGGCAACTGTGGAGGCCTCAATAGGCCCGACTATGGGTGAACTGGGGATGGGATCTGGACTTTGTGCCTTCCCTCATAATGGGAACCATTGTGGGGGGATGTTTTTTATGTTTTATGGTAAATTCTTTAATGTTATGCCTTATCTTTATGTGCTGCATGGCAAGACAAATTTCACTACACCAATTGGTGTATGTGACAATAAATGTCCTTTGTCCTTTGTCCTTTGTATGAAATGCTTGACTTCATTGCCAGGGCCATTGAATATAAGAATGAGGAAGTCAAGATGTAGCTCTATGGGACTTTGGTTAGGTCACATTTGGAGTGTTGTGTATCACTCTGGTCGCCCCATAACAGGAAAGATGTGGAGGCTTTGGAGAGGGGGCAGAGGTGGTTTACCAGAATACAACATGGATTAGAGCGTTTCAGGTACAGGGAGAAGTTGGAGAGACTTGGATTGTTTTCTCTGGAATGTCAGAGGTTGAGGGAAGAATTTATTTTATTTTAATTTAGACTAGAGATACAGCACAGAAATAGGCTTTTGGCCCAATGAATCCACGTTGACCAGCAAACACCCGGTAAAATTATGAGAGACATAGATAGGGTGGACAGTCAGAACCTTTTTCCTATAGTGTAAATCACCAACACAAGAGGGCATAGCCATAAGGTGAGAGGGGGAATGTTTAATGAAGATGTGCCGGCAAATCTTTTCACACTGAGAGTAGTGAGGACAAAGAACGCGCGGGGTTGGTGGTGGAGGCAGATACGGTAGTGGCATTTAAGAGGCTTTTGTATAGGCACAATAGGCAAAGAACAAAGGAATATGGATCATGTCCAGGTGGATGAGATCAGTTTAACTGGGCATATGTTCAGCACAAACATTGTGGGACAAAGTGCACGTTCCTTTGCTGTACTGTTCTATGTTCTATAAACCAGTGTGTGCAAAAATTGCTGAGTTATTAGTAGACTTTGATTCAAATAGCGTTTCACAGGCCTTTATATAATACCCTGTAAGAAAAGAAGAACTTTAGCTTGGAGGATGTGGAATCGATATGAGTAGAGCTGCGAAACACTAAGGGGCAGAAAACGCTTGTGGGAGTTGTGTACAGACCACCTAAAGGCCACCTTAAAGACTGCATGGATGAAATACAACAATAATAATCCCAGTTTGGCAAAATAATAAATCAGGGAAGGTAGTGCATCCGTGGATAACAGGGAAATCAGGGATAGTATCAAAACAAAAATGAAGCATACAAATTAGCCAGAAAAAGCAACCTACCAGAGGACTGGGAGAAATTGTCTAGCAGAGGAGGATAAAGGGCTTAATTAGGAAAGGGAAAATAGATTATGAAACTGGCAGGGAACAAAAACTGCAAAAATTTGTATAGATATGTGAAGAGAAAAAGATGTTAAAACAAATGTAGGTCCCTTGCAGTCAGAAACAGGTGAATTGATCATGGGGAACGAGGACATGGCAGACCAACTGAATAACTACTTTGGTTCTGTCACCACTAAGGAAGACATAAATAATCTGCCGGAAATAGCAGGGGACCGGGGGTCAAATAAGATGGAGGAACTGAGTGAAATCCAGGTTAGCCGGGAAGTGATGTTAGATAAATGTAATGGATTAAAGGTCGATAAATCCCCTGGGCCAGATAGGCTGCATCCCAGAGTACGCAATGAAGTAGTCACAGAAATAGTGGATGCATTAGTGATAATTTTTCAAAACTCTTTAGATTCTGGAGTAGTTCCTGAGGATTGGAGGGTAGCTAATGTAAACCCACTTTTTAAAAAAGGAGGGAGAGAGAAAACGGGGAATTACACACCAGTTAGTCTAACACCGGTAGTGGGGAAACTGCTAGAGTCAGTTATTAAAGATGGGATAGCAGCACATTTGTAAAGTGGTGAAATTATTGGACAAAGTCAGCATGGATTTACGAAAGGTTAATCATGTCTGACGAATCTTATAGAATTTTTTGAGGATGTAACTAGTAGAATGGATAAGGAAGAACCAGTGGATGTGTTATATCTGGACTTTCAGAAGGCTTTCGACAATGTCCCACATAAGAGATTAGTATACAAACTTAAAGCACACAGTATTGGGGGTTCAGTATTGATGTGGATAGAGAACTGGCTGGCAGACAGGAAGCAAAGGGTAGGAGTAAACGGGTCTTTTTCAGAATGGCAGGCAGTGACTAGTGGGGTACCACAAGGCTCAGTGCTGGGACCCCAGCTATTTACAATATATATTAATGATTTGGACGAGGGAATTGAATGTAACATCTTCAAGTTTGCGGATGACACGAAGCTGGGGGGCAGTGTTAGGTGTGAGGAGGATGCTAGGAGGCTGCAAGGTGACTTGGATAGGCTGGGTGAGTGGGCAAATGCATGACAGATGCAGTATAATGTGGATAAATGTGAGGTTATTCACTTTGGTGACAAAAACAGGGGGGTAGACTATTATCTGAATGGTGGCCAATTAGGAAAAGGGGAGATGCAACAAGACCTGGGTGTCATGGTACACCAGTCTTTGAAAGTAGGCATGCAGGTGCAGCAGGCAGTGACGAAAGCGAATGGTATGTTAGCATTCATAGCAAAGGATTTGAGTATAGGAGCAGGGAGGTTCTACTGCAGTTGTACAGGGTTTTGGTGAGACCACACCTGGAGTATTGCGTACAGTTTTGATCTCCAAACCTGAGGAACGACATTCTTCCCACAGAAGGGGTACAGAGAAGGTTCACCAGACTGATTCCTGAGATGTCAGGTCTTTCATGTGAGGAAAGACTGGATAGACTTGGCTTGTACTCGCTAGAATTTAGAAGACTTGAGGGGGATCTTATAGAAACTTACAAAATTCTTAAGGGGTTGGACAGGCTAGATGCAGGAAGATTGTTCCAGATGTTGGGGAGGTCCAGAACAAGGGGTCAGAGTTCAAGGATAAGGGGGAATTCCTTTAGGACCGAGATGAGGAAAACATTTTTCACACAGAGAGTGGTGAGTCTCTGGAATTCTCTGCCACAGAAGGTAGTTGAGGCCAGTTCATTGGCTATATTTAAGAGGGAGTTAGATGTGGCCCTTGTGGCTAAAGGGATCAGGGGGTATGGAGAGAAGGCAGGTACAGGATACTGAGTTGAATGATCAGCCATGATCATATTGAATGGCGGTGCAGGCTCGAAGGGCTGAATGGCCTACTGTTGCACCTATTTTCTATGTTTCTCTGTTTCTATGGGTTGCTAAATCAATTATTTTGGGATTACATTTTCATGTTCATCAACATAATAACTGATTATGTTTAATCCATGCAATATTATACTATCACATCAAAGCTATACAATGATTCTCAGGACTTAAATTTACCATATCCCATTATTTTGTCAATATTATGTGCCGTTAGTTTAAGTTGATTGCACATTATAGTGAGCTACAAATTATTTAGGCAGATTGGCAATGATTAAAAAATATTACAACATAAAGGAATACAGCAGTGTATTGGAAACAAAATTGTTGTTATTTATATTTTTATTTTATTGGAAACAATGTCTGTAATTGGAATTATTAGCTGGTATCTTAACTTTATTTTACTGAAATTGTTGTTATACAACTGGAATTGATGTTTCTTTTAATTTTCAGTCAGGATTATCCTCAAGGAACTGTAAAATCTCAAATCGTTTTTTTCAAACTAAGTTACTCTGTAAAGAACTATACTTTCAAGACTTTCCCAACAATAAGTATCATTTTCGTAGTCTCATCATGATTTCTATGTTGTCCGCAACTGAGTTGACAATTTCTATAAAATCTATTTTGAATAATTTATGCCCTAAGCTGCTCTCTGAATCTCAGTTTGAAAGTACTAGGAAATTCAGCATTTTATATTCTGCAGCCAGTACCAAATCAACTTATCCTACACCAAACAAAACAATAGATTCCAACGTAAAGCTTCTTGCACATTGAACCAATTAGTTATTCAAAGTCTAGAATTACATTGGCAATCTGATTTCTCGAATAATCGTCCATTTTAATTTTCTTCCTGGCAAAAAATATTTTTTTGATCTTTTGTTGGATTGCAATGCATTCATTTGAAATTGGATGAAGACAGCCCAAACTCAAACATTCAAGAGCCTTTCAGTATCAGTAAACTGTGGCGTCAGCCTAAACACGGGCCACTTATGCTCGAACCCTCGCCAGGAGATACGAGGGCTGGCACGTGACGTCATGGGCTAGAGGGAGTGTCCTGGTATTTAAGGTCTCTTACCTCGAGACTTAAAGGAGTCAGCAGGTAGCTGAGCCCGAGAGTACAACTTCGCTCAGCTACAGCAACATTGTAATATGGTTAGCACACCAACTTAACGTGTCACCACTGAATAAACAACACTTTGAACCTGCCTGATGTCTCACCTTTATTCACCATGTATGGTGCCGCTACAAAACTACATTTAATGTTAGGAATTTGGCTTCAACTCATATTATAGAGGTGAAAGCATGCAGTCACATCATGCATCCTCTTGTTCAGTTATCCATCTCAAATATTGCAAACAATACATTTCCATTATTTCAATCCTCTGTCAACACTTCCTTAGAATTATCATCTCCCTCTTGTCACACACTGTTTTCTAAAAAAAGAATAAATATATCTCCTAAATACAGACTATATAACAACAGCCTTGAGAAATGGTCCTGTTAACCATCTCTGCTTGAGAGAAATCTGTACCATACAACTTCCTAACATTTTAATTAAGGTGAACAGAGACCCAAATGCTAAGCAAATATTATTTGCCATAAGAAATCTATGACTTACATTTTATAAATCTAGTTTTCTTTTCAGATTTTGCTTAATGTTATTTTATGCCTTATTTAATTTTAATGATATCTAACCAAGATCTGTTTGCTGTCTCCATGTTGTGAGTTGCTTAGCTGTTGCATTAAAGTACAATGCAATATTGTATTTTGATGTACATAAATTGCTTTCAATAATTTGTTCTTTGCACTACTTACATTTTTAGATTTAGAAAATAGGTGCAGGAGGAGGCCATTCGGCCCTTCGAGCCAGCAAGGGTTTTGATGGGTTTGGATCAGCAACAACTTTTAACTGTTGTAGACAGCATCTTTAATTGATTTATTTAATGTTATATAATGATCTTCAACTCTTTTAAATAAATAAGGTAACAAAGTGTGCTTTCTATCACCTCAGAAATATTGCTAAAGTACAGCCTTTCTTAACTCAACATGACGAAAAACGCATACATACTTGATTACTGTAATGCCTTATTTACTGGTCTGCCTTCAAAATCCACCAACAAGTTACAGCTCATTCAAAATGCCACAGCCTGGCTCTTAACAAATACCAAGAAAGGGGAACATATCACCCCAGTATTATACTCCCTCAATTGGCTCCCTGTGAGATCCAGGATAGACTATAAGGTCCTCCTTCTTGTCTATAAGCCCTAAATGGCTTAGGAGCAGCATACAGATTCCCTCCTTCCCTATGCCCCTACTCGAGCGGTCAGGTCTTCTGATGCTGGCCTGTTAGCCTCTCAATGCCGCAGCAATAAGAAGATTGGTGAAGCAGCCTTTGTCAATTACGTCCCAAAGCTGTGGAATACCCTACCCAGGGCTATGAGAGACACCCACTCAGATGACATTTGAAATGGCAGCTATAGACTTATCTTTTTAATCAAGCTTTTAACTGACTTTACTTCCTTTGTCCTTTCACACTCTCAATTTAATATTTTATATTTTTATATAAATTTGTGCTTTTTATGCTATTAACTGCCTATGTTCTTACTGTTTTAAATTGTATTTTTGTTTAGACCTGTGTCTATGTAGAAAGCACTTTGGGTTGCATTCAATTGTGTGAAAAGTGTTATACAAATAAAGTTATTATTATATTAACTGGCTGAAGTGCATGGAAAACCGATAGTCAATAAGCACGAAGAATGTATGTGATACAATGCATTCGTACAAAATCCCTTTGACGCCTATTTTAATGAAGGTTCTGGTAACTGGAGCATGACTTCAATCCATTTTTATTTTGTCATGAAAACCAGCCAGTCGAAGCTAAAGAGTGGAATATCACTATCTGATGACTATAGATCCATTCAGAGTAGTGAATGGCTATAAGCAGGAAGAACCAGCCACACCATTAACTGTTTTATTTCTTAACTAAATTTATTAAAATTGGTTATTGCAGTTGTTGAGTTAAGGTATTAATGTATTTTTGCTGCTGTATTACAATTTAAATATAATCAGAAATAACTTTATTTAATGATTTATATATACAGAATGAAAACATTTGACCAATACTCAATGCAATGCTATCAAATATTCTTTAAAATTATTATTATTTTTTAAACATGACTTACCTTAACAATGTCTGTGAAAAGTATTTCAGTGTATTTGCTATATCAGTTCCAGATGGGACAGGATAAATGTTATGAAGAACACGATTGTGGTATTCTTGTAAATAACGAACCTTAGATGCAACTGAATAAGTGAGAATTTTGGAAAATGTCAGTTCTCTTAATATACAGTATTAGTCACAAAATACTTTAAAAAGCTTCAAAAACTATAATTTGGGGCAAACATAAATAATATATTTTTTTTCTTTTAACTTTTTTTATGTAATCCTTTTCAGATATTTTCTGGATTATGGCGTCAGGAACATGGTCATCTTGTATCTAACTCAAGTATTTACACTTCACATGGCACTACCACCAAGATATTTTACAAAAGTGGTGCAATTATCTTTGTTCATGTCCAAACTCATACTTCCCCCACAATTAAAGGATAGCAATTAGGAATGACTATTGTCCATGCTTTCTCCTTTTTTCAAACAGTAGGCAAAATTATAATATAGCTCTGCAGCTGAGATTTGCAAACTCAGACTAGACTATGTTGCCCCAAGGATCTACCTTGTCTATACTACTCAACAGAACAGCAGATGGTGAGATGGGGTTACCTACTGAAAGATAGATACAGGCACAATATTTATTTGTGCTACCATGGTGTTAATGATCATTTTAAGGATGTTTTTAATTTGTGCCAATGTATCTAAAAAAAGTATATAGGTTTTACTTTACATCATTCAGTAAAGAAATAAAGTACACTGAAGATATAATGTACATGACAACAATTTTATCCACAATACATCAAGACCGCGTAACCATACCTCATCTCCCAAAGGTTCAGCTCATATGTTTTTTCCCCATGGAAATATAAACGCAAAATGAGATTGCAAGCAGTACCAAGGCATTAAGCATAAATTCTAAGTATCAACCTGTGAATGATTTACGCTAAAATGATTGTCTATCTAACGTTTGTTTACTGAATGTGTATTGTAGATTGAAACTCCTATGTCAATGTGTACCTATGAAATTTCACAGTGATCACATCTTCAGTCATGGACTTCCCATCACATTCACTGATTTGGCAAGTATCGTGAATGATAATCTTTCCCACAAATCATTAATAGTGTACAGAAATTAGGGGCTTTCACTTACTGGCAGCTTTTAACTGACATTGGCCAATTTATTCTGCCACAATACTGGCATCACCTAAGAATGTCAAAAATTACCTACTTTTGCCAATCTCATCATTGTTGAAAACATTAGCGACGCAATGATGCTGGTTTCCGAAGGGAACGATGACGGACTCACCACACATCTCTGTCCTCCATTTCCTGCGGACTTCCGCCGCTGGAAGTATAGGATTTTGGTGTGTGTGCTTTATCATCATTCCTTACAATGCTATGTACGACTGTGATCGCAACTTCTACTGAAGTGCGGATGGCCGTTGGCTCGCTAGAAGCTCATCTGCCCTTTGACAGGTCTTGTTTTTGTTCCGGCTGGGGGTCCACAGCCCCCTCCTCACCTGGCAAACCAGGTGGGGGAGGCGGTTTAGTGGCCGACTATCCAACCATGGGGCAGGTAGCACAGGATTACATGGTACCTGTGGCGGGGGGGAACTGCCTTGCCAAAAAGCATGATAAATCCAGACCAGCATATTCCCACTTCATTTCACTACTCCCAAGCATCAGGAAAACACCTGTAGGTTGTTGTTGTATACAAGGTGTTCAACAGAAAGATATTAACGAATAAACTGTTCAGCCAGCCTTCTGAAGAAGGGTCTCGACCCGATACGTCAACCAGTCCTTCCCTCCAGAGATGCTGCCTCCAGCTTTTTGTGTCTATCAACAACTTTAAGTTCCCCTCATGGCTCTTCAGATCAAGTCAGCATTTGGCAAAATGTGATAACAAGCAACCTCAATAAAACTGAAGCCAGGGATATCAGGGGAAAATTCTCCAGCGCTAAAATTATAGCTGGCACAATGGAACATGGCTGTTGTCTTTGGAGGTGAATCATCTCAACCCCAGCGTGTCAATATAAATTTACCTTTGTCTTTGACCACGTACTTTGTGGCAAATAAGTACAATATAGGCTCTTGGAATAGCATCTCTAAAAACTTTCAACACATCACAGACACAAATCACAGACCTCTGAACGCAACAAAAAAATCATCAAATATGTAAGAAGGAACTGCAGATGCTAGTTTAAATTGAAGATCGACACAAAAAGCTGTAGTAACACAGCGGGCCGGGCAGCATCTCTGAAGAGAAGGTAGGGGTGACATTTTGGGTCGAGACCCTTCTTCAAAATTAATCAAAATAGATAATAGCATTATCCAGTCTGAAGAAGGATTCCGACCCAAACCATCACCTATTCCTTTTCTCCAGAGATGCTGCATTACCCGCTGAGTTACCCCAGCTTTTTGTGTTTACTTTGGAATAAACCAGCATCTGCAGTTTGAACAAGAGTCTCGACCCGAAACGTCACCCATTCCTTCTATCCAAAGATGCTGCCTGTCCCGCTGAGTTACTCCAGCATTTTGTGTCTAGCTGTAGTTCCTTTCTATATAATGAGCTAGAATTGACCGGTTCTGAAGAAAAGTCATCAACCTGTAGCATAACTCAATTCCACTCGCTCCACAGAGAGCTGTATTTTCAGCAGTCTCTTTTATTTCAGATTTTCAGCAGCTGCATTATTCAGTATCTCACAATTTCAGCATTTTTTTTAGGTGAGGGATGGGATGATTTCTCACCACTTCATCCTCATACGACAATAAAGAAACTATTAATCAAGAGACTGTGTTTTGAAGATTTATCTTTGGACGGCTTTGAATCGTGGAGAACTCCCATGCGTAGAAGAGGCTATCTCCTTACCCCTTTGTCTTCAACATAGTGGCTAGAGGAGAAAATTCCTTGAACGATATAATAATCTGTCACTACACCTCTATTTCCAAGCAGATCAGCTACAATTAACAAGCCTACATCCCCACTCTCAGCTAATCTGAAATGCTAACTGTCTACTTCTCCACGAATGAAACACGTCTGCAAAGTATTTTCTGTTTTTCCTGTTTTTATATCAACTTCCAGCACGACTATCACCAGGTCTTGAACACCAAATGTTAGCCTTAATAACATTGCCTGCAACCTTAGAAGAATATTTCTTAAACATCTTTATGAATTACATCGAACAGTACCACACCAGAACAGGGTCTTTGGCCCATAATGCCTGTGCCAAACAAGATCATCTCTAATCAATTATATGTTTGTGAAAAATAAACCCCCTTCTCAAGATATTCTAAAGAATAAAGAAAGCAGAAAGCAACAAAGCAGTGTTAGATATCTTTTGGATGGAAAATTTACTAATTTTGGTTTATTTTACTTTATTTGAAAATTAACAACGGCCATTGTGCAAAACATGTCAAACCATTGTCAGCCACGTGATTCTTTCAGCATCACTGATCATAAAACACTTGTGAGCTTGGCATCTAAAGGTTGTACTGTTTGCTTCACTCGAGCTTTCTGTCACATTATACAAAGACTATCTGATTTTTTTTCTATTCACTTTCACAAAAGCACGAAGGTATGTAATTTATAATAAATACTCAAAACATTGCTTTAGTTGTCCCAATAGCTTTTATAATTCAAATATTAGAACATAGAACAGCACAGCACAGCTTCACGATGCCGTTAAACTAATCTCATCCACCTGAAAGTGATCCATGTCCCTCTATTACATGCATATCAGGTACATCTTCTGACTACAATTGTTGATGATCACTGCAGTGATGATCCAAGTAGGTGAATCGAGGACCAGAGGACATAGGGTGAAAGGGAAAAGATTTAATAGGAATCTAAGGGCTCACGTTTTCACACAAAGGGTGGTGGATGTATGGAACAAGCTGCCAGAGGAAGTAGTTAAGGCAGGGACTATCCCAACATTTAAGAAGCCGTTAGACAGGCACATGGGATATGGACTAAATGCTGGAAGGTGGGACTAGTGTAGCTGGGACATGTTGGACGGTGTGGGCAAGTTGGGCCAAAGGGCATGTTTCCACGCTGTATCACTCTATGACATTAATAGTTTCGAAATTAATTTCAAATAGTAGCATAGCAACAGGTTAATCCAAAAAAAAATTCCCAAAAAGAGAGCCATCTGTGTGAATGTTAAACAACTAGTACTAACACACATTATGACAGGCAATTTATACAATTTGAAAGAATTAGTTTATTTCTTTCTCTGTCATTAATTTGATTCTCGGCAATCATCTTTGTTGATCAAATGTGAAAAATAAATAGTTTGCTGGAGGCTTTTGCAGACATGCACCTTAATGCTGATCCCTTCTTTACACCTCACTGTTGAGGATTGCTGACCTTGGCAACCAAATCTGTTCTAGAACAGCTGAGGATGAGAATATTTGCCATCCTAATTATTCCTCTGCTTTCAAGATCAAGTACTATATTCAATATTATTCAACGTTTACTAATAATAAATTAAATATTATTTTCCTTTGATTGTTTAAATTCCTGGCGTGTTGTTCAAATAAAATTTAAGCTTTATACATGGGCAGGAGCGAGCCAGGCCCATTGGGTTTAAAGGGATGGCAGATTATGCAGCACAATTCTACCGTGAAGTCATTACAAGATCCCTCACTCACCTATAAGTGTTCTGCTGTTAGACACAAAAAGCCGAGACCCTTCTAAGGGTCTCGACCCGAAAAGTTACCTATTCCTTTCCTCCAGCGATGCTGTCTGACCCACTGAGTTACTCCAGAATTTTGTATCTATCTTCGGTTTAAACCGGCATCTGCAGTTCCTTCCTACACAGTGTCCTGATGTTACTGTGCAAGCTCTTATACTCACATTGCTCGGCCTTGGTGGACATGTTTTCCCTCTCTCAATGGCGCCTGGCACCAGCATTAAATGCGCCACAGAGCGAGCATCTTCCAGAGATGCGGGGCCCGGCGGCGGCAGCGCATGTGCGGGATACAGGGCTGGCTGCTCCGCCTGTGGACCAGGGCGCTGAGGCTGTGGCGGCGGCTGCTGCAGCCACAGCAACGTCCAATAACAAACACTATTAACAACACACATTACACTAGCACTACCTACAATCTTAATAATTCGTTTATTCCTTTCTCTTATCATTGATTTGGTTCTTTGCGATCATCTTTGTTGATTAAATGTGAAAAAAGAAACATTTTTTTTTTGAAATGCAAGGAACTGCAGATGCTGGTATAAACCGAAGATAGCGGCAAAAAGCTGGAGTAACTCAGCGGGACTGGCGAGAGGGATTTAGAGAGAAGGAATAAGTGACGTTTCGGACTGAGACCCTCCTTCAGACTGAAATGTCTGAAGACTGCTCCTAATTCCCTGCACTCACCATACTCCGCAACTTGCAGAGACCAACTGCAGAAATTAAACCAAACTGTGCAATCACACGTTACTTAGATTTATACGCTGCTTCAGTTGGACTATTGTGAGTCGGTTTACGCTATGGTTGGGAGTTTATATGGGGTTGTACTCCAGAGGTGCGGAATATTCATTATAAAATTTCATTCGGTCTGACCTTTAGATCTTTCTAGGAAGAGCGTTGTGCGTTCAGAAAACGGGGAGCATAAATTTCAGTCGAAGATAGACACAAAATGCTGGAGTAACAAGCAGCATCTCTGGTGGAAAGGAATGGGTGGCGTTTCGGGTCGAGCCCTTTCATTCCTACACATGAATTTTAATGTTTAAGAAGGAACTGCAGATGCTGGAAAATCGAAGGTACACAAAAATGCTGGAGAAACTCAGTGGGTGCAGCAGCATCTAAGGAGCGAAGGAAATAGGCGACGTTTGTCCGAAACCCTTCTTCGCCTTAGATTTTGAATCTGAAGAAGGGTTTCGACCCGAAACGTCGCCTATTTCCTTCGCTCCATAGATGCTGCTGCACCCGCTGAGTTTCTCCAGCATTGTTGTGTACCACATGAATTTTAATGATGTATTTTGTCTTCTCGGGACAGCCAATAGCAATCAGGGTAATCTGCACAAAGTATCTTTGAAGAAGGGTCCCGGTCCGAAGAGTTCTCTATCGTAAAGAAAGACACAAAATACTGGAGTAACTCAGCGGGTCAGGCACATCTCTGGAGAACATGGATAGGTGACATTTGGGGGTCGGGATCCTTCGTGTCCTCTAGCACTTTGTGGAGTTTTTGTTTGGTAAATCAGACTAGACCACAAGAACGGTGGCTGATTAATATACTGTCTGGTAGAGTTGACAAAGTAGCACAAATTGGGTAGAACACAAATACAGAGAACTCTATACTCTTTGGATAATTCTGTTAGATCTTGCCATCCATTTTAACAGGCTGGGGTGCCTTCAGTCTGAAGAAGTCTTGACCCAAAGCACCACCCTTCCCTTTTCTTCACAGATGCTGCCTGTAAAGGAGTTTACACGTACACAGTGTTCCTTTACCAAGTCTTTATTAATCACATATATCGATGCCCTAGTTGTACATGGTCTGCACGTTTTACTAGAGGAGGTACCAGGGATGGAGAGACAGTAATATACTTGGTGAAAGGGGAGTGGCTACACAACCTACAATTAAAGGGACATGCACTAAACATCTACATCCTTCCTCTTGCAAAAGAAAGGAACGTGACAGCCGACCATGTCTCATACACTAGAGCAACTGGAAAAGGATAGACAGCAAAATAGCAGCAATCAAATATAATCGCCATAACGGTCAGGCGCCCTTACAATCCGCCCCGAGCGGGTACGAACCCCGCTCACACCCTCTCCCCCCAAAGAAACGGGCACCGGGGGAGACCCCACGACAGGAGGACTACAATGTGGGGACTTGCGTGGTGACAAAGGGATTGGAGGCGAGCGACCTGGCGATGGGGAAGAGATGGCTGGAGACACGGGAACAGTCACAGGGAGAAGAACCGGGACAGGGCGAGCAGGCACAGGCTTAGCGACCGCTACAGGCGGGAGAGCGGACAGAGGGGGAGCATGGGGGTCAGCAGGAGGAGGAGGAGAGGGCTCGTTCACCAGGCGGAGGTGCCGCCTGGACCGACGGTAAACAGTACCATCGAGGTTCACCAGATAGGAGCGAGGTGAACCAGCCGTCCCAACAACAACCGCAAGGCCAGGGTGACCGGAGGTGGAATGCATGCGGACAACCTGACCAGGAGACAGAGGAGGCAGGGCACGGCAAGACCTGTCGTGGGATCGCTTTTGAATGGACCGCTTGGTAGCAATACGCTCACGGACCACGGCAGGTTTTACAACAGCTGGGGTAAGAGTCTGCTGGGCCACCGGAATGGGAGGTCGAGTAACCCGGGACATGAGGCGCTGCGCCGGGGATCCCAGAACACCGTCACGGGAAATGTTTCGCAGGTTGAGGAGGGCGAGGTAAATGTCAGACTTCGATGCGCGGCAGCGATTCAACAAGTCCTTTGCGCTGCGAACAGCACGCTCGGCCAGGCCATTGCTCTGAGGGTACTCAGGGCTACTAGTGTAATGCCGAAAGTTCCAGCGGTCAGCAAAGTCCTTGAACTCCGCACTGGTAAATTGACTGCCGTTGTCTGACTGCAGGCTCGCTGGTGATCCAAAGGTCGCGAAGTGGCGGCGCAGCTTCGTGATAACAGCAGAAGAGGAGAGAGAAAACAGCTGGTCGACCTCATACCAGTTGGAGTAAGAGTCGACAAGCACCAAGAAGTGCTTGCCGTGCCACTCAAAAATGTCCGTTGCCAGCGCCGACCATGGCAGGTCCGGTGCGGGCTGCTGCAGAAGGGGCAAACGCTGCTGCTGCGGGGCGAGACTGTTGCAGGTAGGGCAAGATGACACCCGGTCCCGAAAATACACAGCCATATCAGGCCAATAAAACTGGCTTTGGGCGATAGAGAGAGTGGCCTCGGCGCCAGGGTGACCCCGATGCGCGGTGTCAAAATACTGTTGGCGAAGAGCCTCAGGTACCACAACCTTGTGACCCTTAACGATAACTCCATCTCGTAGCACCAGCTCGTCACGGACCAGGAAGTAGGGCACTGCCGCGGCGGGCAGGGAAGAACGTCGCTCGGGCCAACCCCTTTGAATGACCGCAGCTAGCTGTTGGAGCGAGGCGTCAGCAGCAGTGTGTTTAACTAAGCACTGTAGTTGTTTTGAAGGAACAAAGTTGACGTTCAGGACAATCATACCTGAAGCCTCGTAAGGGTGACGGGTGGTCGAAGCCAGAGGAGCCCGAGACAGCGTGTCAGCAATAAACATGTCCTTGCCTCTACGGTACACTACGGAGAAGGTAAAACGCTGCAGCTGCAGCATCATCCGCTGCAGCCTGGAGGAGGCAGCGTGAATCGGCTTGCCGAGGATGGTGACCAGAGGCTGGTGGTCGGTCTCAATAGAGAATTCAGTTCCCAGGATATAGTCCTTAAATTTTGAACATGCAAACACAACAGCCAGCAGTTCCTTTTCGATCTGGGCATAGCGCTGCTCAGCTGGAGTCATCGTGCGAGACGCGAAGGACACGGGTAACTGGATCCCATCATGAACTTGCAAACAAGCAGCACCCAGCCCGAACTTTGAAGCATCGCACGTGAGGACAATAGGACGGTTCAAATCGAAATATTGCAGCGTCGGAGTGCAGACAAGCTTCGAACGCAGCATATCGAAAGCAGCCTGGTGTTGTGGGAACCAGGAC
This sequence comes from Raja brachyura, assembly GCA_963514005.1. Next base: position 22,141,717 of record OY740789.1, read on the forward strand.
CATGCAGTGTCTTTCTTCACCAAGTCCCTTAAAGGGGCACTCAACTCGCTCAGATCGGGGATGAATTTTCCCAAGTAATTTGCCATGCCAAGGAAACGCTGGAGGCTAGGCACATCCACAGGAGCAGGCATCTCCGAGATAGCAGCGGTCTTCTGTGGGTCGGGCTTCAGCCCGGACGCTGTGAAGACGTGTCCCACATAAGTGACCTCCGGGACACGGAACCGGCATTTACTAGGGTTGAGCTTTAGATTTACCTCCCGAGCTCGATCCAAAACTAGTCGGAGGTTGTGGTCGTGCTGTTCCACATCTTTACCATACACCAAGATGTCATCTACAATGATAGCGCACGGGAGCCCCGCAAACAGCTGTTCCATCGTCCTCTGGAAAACTTCACTGGCGGAGCTGATCCCGAACGGCATGCGCAGGAATCGGAACCTCCCAAAGGGAGTGGCAAAGGTCGTCAGGTAGGACGATTGTTCATCTAGCGGTATCTGCCAGAACGAGCTCTTAGCATCCAGCACCGAAAACACAGTGGCAGGGCCAACCTGTGCAGCAACATCTTCGACAGTACGCATGGGATAGTGCGGGCGCTTGATAGCCAGGTTCAAATCTTTGGGGTTGATGCAGATCCGTAGCTCACTCTTGTCCTTCTTGGCAGCAACCACCATGGTGGAGACCCACTGAGTGGGCTCGCTCACCTCTTTCAGAATGCCTGTAGCCACCATGTCCCGAAGGGTGGACTCGACCCTATCCTTCATCGCAAAGGAGACCCGGTGTGGAGGGCGTATAACTGGATCCACGTCAGGTTTTAGAGAGATCTCATAACTGCAGGGGAGCATCCCCAGCGCATTGTCAAACCGATCGGGGTACTCGGCTAACGGGTCCAAAGGTTGCTGAACTAAACGGATCTCCCGGTGAAAATTGACCAATCCGAGGTCTTGGCATGCCCGAACGCCGAGCAGTGTAACACATTTCTCGTTAACCAGGAAGAAGGAGAGGGGCCGAACGGTCTCTAGCACTTCACAGTTCAGGGTAGCCTTCCCCACAGGGACAAGCAACCCTCCCCCATAAGCACGAAGGACAGAGCGCTCAACAGTGACTCGCTCATTATTCCTTATCTTCTTGAAAAGGCTAGTAGACATAACGTTCGTGGCGGCCCCAGTATCGACCTTGGCAGAGAACGTAGAACCATTGACAGTAACTTGCACAGTAGGGTCTGTTATCCGAGCAGGTGCCTTCCTAACTGAAAACACGCTGAGCTCACTCTGAGAAGAGTCCGAATCAGACAGTGGGAGGTTGTCACGTTCCTTTCTTTTGCAAGAGGAAGGATGTAGATGTTTAGTGCATGTCCCTTTAATTGTAGGTTGTGTAGCCACTCCCCTTTCACCAAGTATATTACTGTCTCTCCATCCCTGGTACCTCCTCTAGTAAACGTGCAGACCATGTTCAATCAGCGTAGAAGTTGCCGACAGACTCACCGGGTTTCTGACGACGTCCAAAAAACTTAAAACGCTCCAGAATAGAGTTCGTGGGCACATCACACATCTCGTTGAACTTTCCCAGTAGACAGTCAAGGTCCTCGGGGTCCTCATCCGGCCCGTACTCAAACAATTCAGAGCGCTCCAGAGCCTCGGAGCCGGCTAGATTCAATAGCAGCGACGCTTTAATGGCAGAGGAAACTCCCGGGTGCACGATAGCCACATAATGCCGAAAATCCCGGCGGAACGCATTCCACCGGTGAGCGATGTCGTCGTCAAAGACAAGGGACTCAGGCTTGCGGCAGGAGGAAGCCATAACCTGGCAGGGAAGGGTAACTGGGGCAAAAAAAAAACTAAACCTGATAAACAGGAGGCGCGCAATTCGAAACGACTGACACCATGTAAAGATGTTAACACGTACACAGTGTTTCTTTACCAAGTCTTTATTAATCACATATATCGATGCCCTAGTTGTACATGGTCTGCACGTTTACTAGAGGAGGTACCAGGGATGGAGAGACAGTAATATACTTGGTGAAAGGGGAGTGGCTACACAACCTACAATTAAAGGGACATGCACTAAACATCTACACTGCCTGACCCACAGAGTTACTCTAGCACTTTGTGTCGATCTTTGGTGTAAACCAACATCTGCCGTTCTGCAGTTCTTTGTTTTTTTCAGAAGTGCCTTAGGTTTTGAATCGCAACCAGAAGGCTGCACTAAAAAACAAGGCATTTCTCCCCAGGGTCCCCTTTAATACAGCACAAGGCCAGAGCACATATAGAACACAGAGTCCTCGCATGATAGCATTATCACTGTCTAATTATTCCCACTCTTCTTCCCCCATGAAATTATTTTTCCTCATTTATTTATTTACATTGTTTTCTGAGTGTTAGGATTGAGTATCCTTCCACTGCCATTTCAGGCAGAGCAACCTGCCGTGCGTAAAACAAAAAGTTTCTTCATGCTGTTGCCTAACATCTTCTGTTCACCAATGGCTACGGTATTCTAAATAATTTATCTTAATTCAGTCATCTATTCATAACATAACTCTGTAAAATGAGTCGTTAGTGTTCTTCATTTTAGGGAGCTCTGATTCTCCAGACTACATAATCTCATCCCGTGTCTAGTCCGGAAATGTCTCCTTGCTCACCCAGCAAAGCCTTTACATCCTTCCTCAAGCATGATGTTCAGAATTGAATGCAATGCCACCAGTAACACTTAACTTGGGTTTTATAAAGGCTCAACATAATTTCCTTGCTTTTTTTTTAAGGAATCAGGTTAACCAACCAAGATGCTTTCAAATATGTTGCATATATGGCTGGAGTCCTCTGTTCCAACTCCCTTATATAAAGTTGTATTATTTAGTTAACATTCACATTTTGCCTATCATATTATTTATTATATTGCTAGATTAATCATGAATCCATAACCTCTAATGTAGAACCAGTGAGCCAATACTGTTATATATTTTGGGTGATGTAAAATGTAACATAGAATCTTCTTGTCTTAAATTGACCTAGTGACTTGGATATTTATCATCAGTCGTCCAACAAAACCCTTATCCCCACATAACCCACCCCACTTCCCTAACACCAACCCGTGTGTTGGTAACAAATTTTCTTTCCATCTATACAATGCTGTCACATTCTCCACCCCTCTCATCTTCAATTTGTGCAGATAGGAACTTTTCACTTGTCAATATGCTCCTCAATTCATACCATCATTTTCCAGCACCTCTGGCTTAGGGTCACACATAATATCCTTTCAGGGAACTTAAATCTATATACGCTTGGCTACACATACAGTACCTTTGTTGAATTACGATCTATGTAGGTTTTTGATTAACTACCTCTTTTTATAATGGATTATTGGGAATCCAGAACCAGTGGCCACAGCTTAATAATAAAGGGTAGGCCATTTAGAACAGAGGTGAGGAAAAACTTTTTCACACAGAGTTGTGAATCTGCGGAATTCTCTGCCTCAGAAGGCAGTGGAGGGCAATTCTCTGGATGCTTTCAAGATAGTTGGATAGAGCTGTTAAAGATAGCAGAGTCAAGAGATATGGGGAGAAGACAGGAACTGGGTACTGATTGTGGATGATCAGCCATGATCGCAGTGAATGGCGGTGCTGGCTCGAAGTGCCGAATAGCCTACTCCTGCACCTATCGTCTATTGTCTATTGTCCATCCAATGCTAGCAGCTATAACAACCATTACATTAAAAAGAGTTTTGAATGTAGAAATCTGTGTCAAGGTACTATTAAGAGCAGCTAAGATATATCACCATGTATTAAATATGAAGGGACTCAATGAAGAACCAGAAATAGGCATGGAATTAAATAACTGAATCAAGCAAATAAATGGCATGTTTGAGCTTTCAAACAAAGAATAACTAATAATGGAGAATGTGTTAAAGCTTATAATGTAATCTAAGATTTTATTTGATGTCATTAATAAAGCCATATTACACTAGGCAGGGCCTGACATGTTGTTTGTTATAATTTTCTATATTTTGATTTTGACATAATGACCTTCAGTTAACTAAGAAATAAAACTAGATTTTAAATGAGCACCTTAGAATACTAAAGCTTTTAGTAGACTAGAATTTTCCCAGTCGGTGCACATCTGTGTAGCCTTCAGCATATGACCTCCAAAAATATGAGTAAAATCTGTTTTTAAAATGTTAATCCTTGTTTATAAATACCTCCATGGTTTTTCTCTTCCCCTTTTCTGTAACCTTCAGCCCAACAATCATCTGAAAATTCTGCGATCCTGCAACACTGGTCTTCCTGGCTTTATTCACCACAGCTTTGGTGATTTTGCCTTCAGCTAAGCTCTCCATCTCATTACTTCTCTTTCCTTTTTGAAACTGCTCTTGAAGAACTATTTCTTGGATAAAGCCGTTGCTTATTTGCGATACTATCTGCTTGGAGACAATGATTTGTTTCATAATGTATAATGTCTGTGCAAACAGTTTTGAGACATTTTGCTTTACAAAAACAAGCTGTTGTTGAAATGTTATCAACATATATCTAACAGGATAATAAACATTCAATGTGTAGGATCTTCATTTTACAAAATTTGTAACTTAATAAACAATGTAAACAAACATATTGAGAATAACATAATGTTCATGAAGTGTAATGAAGTCAATAAGTGTAGAATACAATATTGTACATATAAAATGTATCAGTTTAGCTTAGTTGCAATTATAATTACATATGTTAATTAATATACATACTATAATATTAAATATTATTTCAATACACATTGAAATAATGTTTTTACATTACTTTGGAAGTAATTATGCTCCATATTGTTTATGCAGCTCTTGAACACAACTTTAATTTATTTTCAATCAAAAAAAAATTGCAAATGCAAGTTAGTTTTCGTATAACTAAAATGCTTCTAATATAAATACTGAAGATTATGAAAAAATAGATAGCAATAAATGAAAACATGGAAAATATTACAAGTAGTCAGCACAACAAATGCTTTCAATAGAAATTATATTAAACAAATTCTCTCGGCAGCTGCACAGCACGCATGAGATTGTGGGCAATGATTTCTTGTGCCTAGCTTCGTGGACAGCATTCATTAATTTTATTCCAAAAATTAATTAAACCTATTTAGAAGGGGATGCGTTTGTGGGTGTTTTATTTAAAAGTATGTTAATAAATATTTTTTTGTAATTAGATCTATTAAAGTGAACAATATACTGTACATAAAATGTATATGTTTAAAGAAGATAGACAGAAAATACTAGTGTCTCTGGGTAGAAGGAATGGGAGACGTTTCGTGTCGAGACCCTTCTTCAGACTGAGAGTCAGGGGAGAGGGAGACACGGAGATAAGGATTCAGGTTTATAATTATTATATACATTTTAATTAGTACATTACCTGGAATGTCCTGTCCATCCTAGACAAGGGAAATTTTGAAACATAAATGTCCGACTGACTTCTCTGTTATTGTATTGTGAGTTAAAAGTAAATATGTAACGTGGAGTAATGATATTCTAAGTCATTCTCGCAAATCCTTTGTGGATCACTGGCATGGGGTCACTGACAGGAAAGGTTTTAATTAAAAATCTATTTTATGTTCACTATTATAAGTTGCAGCTACTGCATAATATTAGCTGTGTAAACACATCTCGATATCAATAACTCCTCGATTCACAATTTTGTCTAAAAAATAGCCCTGTGTAATTTTAATCTTTTAATAGATTCAGCTAAATGTCCGGCACCTATGTATGTACTCTTTCAGATTTATAAATACATCTTTTGTTGTGCCCCTATCGTCTGACATACCTGCTGAGTTTATATAAATTAATATAAAACCGCATAGCTAAGGGAAATAGATGTAATGGTGCATTGACATTTTTACTCAGGATAAAGCATAAGATCATTTTAAAGAAGATAGGGAAGAGTCAAAAATGTACTACCTAAAACTGAACTCAATTAGTGACATCTTCAGCAAAGATGTCTTGGTACTGTATTATTTCCCATAATATTGTAAAATGAATGCCCTGTATATATAATGTAAATTGTACAGCTACAACTTGACACAGTTTAAACCACATTATGAATATATAATGGGGAATCCTATTTGAATTTCCTGGTAACTATTTCATATGTGTCTGTACATATTATTATACTCCTGTCATAGGAAAAGTATGTTTGTTCAAGAAAGCACTCATGAAAAATTAACTGGTTAAACATGTAGCAGTACAGGATTACTCTTATTGGTAAAAATTAACATTGATACAATGTAGTAACTTTATAATCTTGACGATGCAGCATATTAGTAGTAGATGAATGCTCCAATGTAGTATAAATGCCTATTGTTAATAGTTCTCACGATAGAGTTTTCCCATTATTTCCAGGAAATAATATAGATTGTCCATTGCTCAATATTTATTAAATATTATAATTATTTACCATGCCTTCCTTGCTTTTGTGTACAATGCTTTTAATGTCAAAAGCAAGGAATCTGTATGCTTTATTTTTGTGCATCAGTATATATGCCTTCAAATAGTATTTATATTACTCATTAAATTGGTGAACGCCTTTACAAATTTACTGACGATAACAGATAACTTTGTTTTATTGTTCCAAGTAGTCTCATATATACAAATCAATGATTTATAATCTTATGCACTTTTCCGCAGTACATAATGTTCCCAAGCCGTCGTGCCAAATGTAATGATAACCTGCAAGGCAAGCTCTACTATCCCACTCATTGACTGCAACATGAATGATGATACGTCAAGGCCATACAGTACGTGATCCTTTCTGTTGCAAGAGATAAATTTGCAACAAACCATCCTGAAATCCAGTAATGAAAACATTTAGAAACACTAATTAGTTGTCAAATATAGAAAATATTGCTCTTCAGGATCTAAAGTGTGTCCAACAAGATGGTCGACTGCTAGTTTGCACCGAAGATAGACATAAAATGCTGGAGTAACTCAGCAAGACAAGCAGCATCGCTGGAGAGAAGGAATGGGTGATGTTTCAGGTCGAGACCCTTCTTCAACTACAAGCTGTTAGATATTCCTTATATCTTGCAGTTTTGGGGAATAATCTCTGCAAATTTTATACAACAACAATGAAGTAATAACCAGATAATTTCCATTTTATTGCTCTTGTTTGATAAGTAAATATTGACTAAAACATTGATTGAACTTCCCTACTGCGTTGGGACATGTATGGTGCTTTGGTTTAAATATGATCCCAAAACTGACATCCCAGTTGAACAATATTAAGTGCAGACCAAAACACTGGGCAAAATTATAATCTCCAGGGACTTTTGAAAAATAGTAAGATTAAACGGGAACTTACCTGTTCAAAGTTTGATCTTTATTTTATGAGGAGTTGCGATGAGGGATTACGTGAAGAAGTCCCGCCAGGTGCATGCTCGGCATACTTCATAGCAGCAGCGTGAAAAACACAGAACCAATAGCCAAAGTAAGACAGTAAGACTGACACAAGACTAGAACTACCAGATGATCTTTTAGATTATGAGGGTCGGGAGCGGAGGGCACGTAATCCCTCATCGTAACTCCTCATAAAATAAAGATCAAAGTTCGAACAGGTAAGTTCTCGTTTAATCTTACTATTTTACTTTGGAGTCACATGAGTGACTACGTGAAGATTTTGAAGCTCTGTGATTTTCATGCCGTAGATTCATTCCGTACGATACACTGCTTCAGTTGACACAGTAGTGAGTAAATAATATTATTAAACATTGCTTAATAATGCAATAAGTATTTTAATAATAATAATAAAAGAAAAAAAAGTAATACCCTTCTATCATAAGGGAAATTACAACAAAAGATATGAATCATTACATAAAAGAAAGCAAATAATCAAGCAGAACCCAACACTACATGTCCAAACTCTGGCACCGTGATAATAGGTTTATTGTAAAACTTGGAAAAAGTTTCTTCTTTACACCATCCTGTGGCCTCTAAAATTTGGTCGAGCGGCACGTCCTGTGCCATTGCCGCGGCCTGGTGGAGTGAGATTTAAACACATCAGTGTCTCCTCCAGCTAAATCCAAAACATGTTTTAACCGTCTAGAAATAGTTTGTACTGACACTTTTTTGTATGATTTCTTATGGGCAATAAGCATTGTTGTCTCACAACCTCGGAGACTCTTGGTTACTTCAATATATTGAGTCAGATGCTTAACCACACACAATGTTTGGTCGACAGGATATGCTCTAAAGATTACCTTGGTACCAGACTTCCCTGGTCTTCTTTGTTTGATTAGATCATAAACATAAAAATAATGTTATCTGCAGACAAGTGCATACAATCTAAATGTAACATTTGCAATGTTTGTACTCTTTGTGCTGACACTAATGCCATAAGCATTACAACTTTAAATGTTAATTTCTGAAAAGACAGTTACGTAATTGGAGCCCATTGCCGGAGCAATGTGAGAACTATACTAACATCCCAAATTTCTGTATATCTGGGTTTGGGAGGATTTTTATTAAAATCCCTCTCATAAATCGGGATATTAGTGGATGAGACCCAATAGATAGATGTTCTGCAAATTGTCGTAAATAGGAAGACCAAGCACTACGAGCACTATTAATGGCACTATAACTAAGGTGCTGATCAAAATGCAACATAGCAAGGAGCTCCAATACATCCGATATGTTTGCAGTATGATAAGATATATCTGACATACAAAAAGCTTCCCGTTTCTTTATGTGAGACATATATTGTTTCTTAGTGCTATCTCTCCAAGCTGACATTATGACATCCATGGTTCTATCTGACAGTCCAGTCCCTTGTAATGGTCTGGCCAGAACCTGCAGATTAACAATTTCATATGATCCTGCAATGGATGAACTTGTTCTGTCACTGGTTGCACCAACAAATCCCTGGAGCTGGGAATCGGCATAAATGGTTCAATTATCATTCTAAGCATCAATGGGAACCATGGCTGTGTAGGCCAGTTTGGAACCACCAAAACACCCGTGGCAGAGTCTTGCTCCATTTTACTGATATTGCCTACTCAGGCAAAATGGGGGAAAAGCATAGAAAAACATATTTCCCCAATGTAGCGAGAATGGATCCAACGCTACAGCTCCTGGATCAGGCTCCCATGACACGTTTTTAGGCAATTTGTGATTTAATCTGGACGCAAATAGATCAATGTCTGGTACACCATACCGATTGACAGTTTTTTGCAAAATTTGTGGATTTAACATCCATTCTGTATTGTCTTTAAACTCCCGTGATCTGTTGTCTGCCACAACATTGTCTTCCCTGGGAGATAGATAGTTGAAAGCCAGATATTCCTAGATTTCCACACCAATTCCACATCAGGTTGACCAGATGATCACATGATACTGATCTTACTCCACCCATGTGATTGATATATGCTACAGCTGTGGTATTGTCTACTTGTAATTGAACATGCAAGTCCTGCATTGTAGAACAATAAGCTTTTAATCCAAAAAATGCCCCCAATAACTCCAAATAATTAATACCATATGTTTGGAGAATTAAATCCTGTTGGACTGTCCATCTACCACCACAGCTGGTGTTATTGTCCGTAGTCCCCCCCCCCCCATCCGAGAGCACTAACATCAGTTTGCAATACCACTGTAGGTTGCTGAATAACAATGTTTTTAGTAGCTTGTGCAACATTCCCAATCCACCATTGTAATTCAGCCAACGCTTCCGTTGGCAACTGCATGGTCTGTCAAAAATGACCTGCACGTTCTTTTAGTGCTTATGCTTTTGCCCTTTGAAGATTTTCATAATGCAAAGGACCAAACTCAACAGCGGGAAATGCTGCTACCATCTTACCAATAACCCTAGCTACTTCTCGGATGGAGGGATAAGGTTTGTCAGCAAGGCAACTACACGCATTTGTAATATCCACAACTTTATCTGGTGGTAAAGTTACTGACATAGCAACTAAATCAATGACAAATCCCAAATACTCAATTGTTTGCAATGGCTGTAGCTTAGATTTTGTTGGATGGATCAGAAACCCTAGCCTTTCCAACAGGCTTATAGTTGCTGAAACTGTATCTTCAGCTGATTCCCGAGTGGCATTAACAATTAAAATATCATCAAGATAAGCCATGACAATGTGATTTTGAGCCCTTAACAATGCAAGTGCTGGTTTCACTAATTTTGTGAACAGCCTGGGAGCTGAACTTAACCCATTAGATAATGCTTTATATTGCCACAGCTGACCCATCCAATTAAACTTCAAGCACCTACGATAATGGTGATGAATTGGCACTGAATAATACGCATCTTTTAAGTCTATAGTAGCCATGTAACACCCTGTGGACAACAACTCCTTTGCAGTGTTGAAGGTGTCCATTTTGAAATGTCTATACTGGACATATGAACTCAATTTTGTGATCCAGAATGACTCTACAACCCCCATCATTCTTTGTCCTGGGGAAAATATTTGACACAAATTGTTGCGGATGATTCTCCGTACTTTCAATTACCCCTTTTTTAAATAAATGTTTTACTTCTTCTTTTACCTGAAAATTTTCAGGTGCAGAAAACACCAAAGGTTTATCCTGTACAGGTGGATCAACTCCTTCCATAAATTCTATAATAGCACCTGACACAGTATCTAAGATAAACCGATCAGATGTTATACAGTACCATTCATCATAAAACAATTGCAATCTACCACCAACCGGACTGTGATAGACTAAAGTTTTTGTACCTCAGCAAATGACCGTGACGGTCTCCTTCTCCCAATATATGGATTAACATTGGACTGTGATGGGTGATAATACCTTCTCACCATACCCCTGCCTCTGCTTGTTCCTGCTCCTGAATCAACACCCTTCTCATCCAGCCAGATTGTCTCCTTTGACCAAATATAAAAAGTTTTATGAGGCTGATAGTCTTCGCCTCCTCATCGATATCTTTAATTTGTTTAGGCAGGTTTTCTCCGAATAAATAATCTGGAGCTTGAACATTGCTTGATTTACACAAACCAGCAAATCTTGGGTGCAGAATGGGCCAAATGGCAATTTATCTCATACAATTAATCTCGAATTTACAGTTACAAAACAATGTCAACATGTCTTTTTGGATTTTGGACATAGCATGCCCTTCCAACTGCCTCCCAAAAGCAGTAATGCCAGCTACAATGAGCTTGAGGACCCTCCTGTCCTCGCATTGTTAAAGTCATGGGTATCCAATAGCTGGATTCACCGTCGGCACCCTCAGTGATGCACAATTAACAGGTGTTTTATAGAGGTCTGCTGTCTCAATCATGACAGTCTCCTGAAGCTGGTGAGAAACCAAATAATTAATGTTGGCCGCCAGGTTTTCTTCCATGACCTCACCGCTTCCCTCTGGTATAGCAAAGTATTGTGCTATATCTGGTACACCTGTAGTTTGACTTTTGTGCTGTGGTGGGTATTCAAGACCAAAAACACCATCTTCAGGGTCACTCTATTGCCGCCTGGTACTCCTGAGACTTCAAAGGAGACTTCTTCCAGACCTAAACAAGGCTCTGGAGGTTCACATTCCCATGTTGTAAAGGCACCATATTCATGATATGGAACCCCCTCAGGGGCTGCCTAGGAATATTCTGGGTCTTTTGACCCTTGGTTAATAATTGTTTGAAGCATTTTCTCCATTTGGTCCATCCTGAGCCACATGCTCGTTTGCCTGGCCCTGCCTCTTCTTCATCAGATTCATCTGATATTACAGGCTCCCTTTTATTTTTCCTCTCCACTGGAGAACCCTCCGTGGCCTGTGGCTGTGGAGTGTCTAAAGGCTGAACTACGGCATGGTCAACGGCTACTGGTATCGGAACCGGCTCCATACTAATCTGTGGTCCCGATCTTAATTGTGGTTCCACCCGGGACGCGCGCTGATTTTTTTCACTGTGTTCAATTTTTTTAAAAAATTTCCAAACTCCTCCTGGCTATTCCAGCCAGCGTCACGGAGTTTCTGCCCAGGAAGTAATTTCAACCCACTTACCTGCGGGCCTTTTACTCACCGCTGGTGGAGCTGCGATCTGCAGCCCTTCCTTACCGACATGCATCGAGTAATGCCGAGCATGCGCCTGGCGGGGCTTCTTCACGTAGTCATTCACGTGACTCCGAAGTAAAATTATTATTTAGGATTTATTAAAAGGCATTAAAATCTAAAAATGAACATGGATAAGAATCAACAATGGAAATGGCGCTTAAAGTTTCGACCCAGCTTTCAGGTGCTGATTGTTTTCCCTAAGTTATTTTTTCGTTACCAATTTTATTAGTGTTTATTTCAGAGGTGTAGCATGGAAACCCACAAGTCACTGTGATGTGGGAGGGAAACCAGAGCACCTGGTCGACACCTGCATGTCATGATCATATTGAATGGCGGTGCAGGCTCAAAGGGCTGAATGGCCTACTCCTGCACCTATTTTCTATGTTTCTATGTTTCTATGTCATAGGGAAGGCAGGCAAACTCCACACTTAGTGTTTTTTTCCTTTTTTTCTATTAAAGAAAGTCCTTTTCTGGGATGTTTCAATTCTTTGGTCCGCAGACTGGTTAATATGAATGTAATATGAAATATTTCCAATGCAATTTATTAAATACGGAAGAGTAACTTTTGAGTCACCCTGATGATTCTTATTGTAAAATATTCTGGGCACCATGCCTCTGGAAGAATATATCGACCTTGACTAGAGTGTAAATCAGATTCACTAAATTACACCTGAATTAACAATGTTTGAATAATAAGGATGGATTGCTACATAGAGGCTTGCGTTTACTATCTTAGATATTTAAGAACTAATTGACGAGCTGTTAAAGAATCTAAGAGGATAAGTATGGAGAAACTCTGTTCTTTGATTGGGAAGTCAAAAACATCTCATAATTGGAGCAAGGACATGCAAGGATGATATCAGGAAAAATACTTGTTTACACAAAACCTAGTGACAATCTGTAGCTCTTGCCATCTGCTGCCCCTCCCCACATGATCCCAATTTGAAAACTGGCAATGAGAGATGTTGCGACGATAGAGCTTTGGGATAACAATTCCAACGTGATATATCGAGTTAAGATGTGAATCAACCTTGATTCAGTTGGGTGATGGAATAGGATCGAAATACTAAATGGCCTTCTCTTGTGCGCGTACATTCAAAATAAAATGTTTAGATAAACAAGGACTAACACAATGTTGCAATAACTCTTGGCGAGGTTTTATTTAACATACAGAAACCGCAAAAAAACAAAGGAAGATGCCTCGCTCAAATTGCAAGGTGCAGGAGATAATTGAGATTTACACTACCGCATTGTTATCCCTACAATGTCTTTCCAGCTTCAGATTCTAAAAATAGCCGCGGGGTCTGAATGCATTCGAACCTCGATCAAAGAGCTTCATTGTGCTTTCTTATCACTTTTGCGATATTCCGGCAGATGATGTAGAATCCAGCCCGCTGGTCCAAGAAGGCACGTTGCGAAAACGGATAAGCACACAACAGTCGCCTGTAAAAACCCGCACAAAGAGAATTTAAAGATAAACACTATATTGGCGTTTTACAAACCCGTAAATCTGTGCAATGGGAGGTAAAAAGTTGGTAACCAGCCTTTTTTAATAAAGGAGATTAAATTAGATAAATAGCAGTTTAGAAAATCTCTCTAAGACAAAGGACCAATCGTATTACAGAAACACACATTAAAAAGCCAGCGCGACGCCAGAGTGGATTTCAAAGTAAATGTATTGGAATAACAAATACTAAACTCTAAACTTCCATTCAGTGAAATAAAACTTTATAAGATCGCGCCTACGAGAAGTTGGAGTGATTTTGAAAATTAAGGCAATTAAAGAAAAGACAGATTTCCACTCCGGCTTTTCCAACAAGTGGTTAGAGTGAGTGTACGTGACGGTCGCCAGGTTGCACTCACTGGGGGAAGACACGACGATGCCATGGAAACTAACTAACTTACCAAAGGGCCGATTTTCTCTTTCGGTGGTTTTCCGTAGATATTCGCCTTCTGCATTAAAGATTGTTTGCTGGCCAAGCGGCGGCCAAGCACCCCACCGAGAACGCCCGACATGATCTTTGCTTTTGTCCGTGCGCTCCCCGGTTCAAAATCCAACTCGGGTTTCTCACGGTCAGCGCCAAGCCGACGAGGGCTATTTGATTTGGCAGTCAGTCCCAGAGGGCCGGACCAGTGACATCCACCCAGCTGTTGATACATCAGTCCAGATGCAAGACCATTTAACATTACAACCGAGAGCAGAGCTGAAATTACTTGCACTCACTTTAATCAGTTATTATTCGAATTAATGAAGTCTAATTACGAACAATTAATGTTCACATTTTATAGGCTTTAAAATATATATTTTCACCATTGACAGGAAATCCCAAACCGTCGGGAATCTTTCGACCCGAAGGGTCTCGACCCGAAACGTCGCCTATCTCCTTCACTCCTTAGATGCTGCTGCACCCGCTGAGTTTCTCCAGCTTTTTGTGTAACCGTCGGGAATCTTTGCTGTGTGGAGTGCAATGTTTTGCCGTGCTCCAACTTTAGAGCCGAGAATAAACTTTAAACACGTTAGGTAAAGTTCCAGTCATCGCTTTCGTCAAAATGATACTTTTTTATGCCTCTGCCTCGTCGGATTTGACAATCTACCCTCGTTCACACACTAATTTCTCGGGGATGGGCAAATTATCAGATATTCTACAATTTATTTTCTCCCGCTGTTCCAGAGGAGTTTTTGGGCTTGCATTGTGCTGACGTGACAACGGTGACGATCAAGAAGCATCAGATACAAAAAAAAGAAGCATCAGATTCCTGTTTGATTCCAGAAACATTGAAGTCAGGAAATATCTAGCTCAACCCACGCTCACTCTCCTTCTCACTTTCAAGAAGATTGGCTCACGCTCTTCCTTTTTTTCAGTTTTCGGTTTCTTTTTTTTCCGACTGTTTAAAAAAATATACTTAACATTCAAAGGTACACGGACTAATCTTGAAAATGTTTACCTCGTCGTTTGTAACTGCAGCTTCCTTCAAGTCCTTGGGTGGTCTGTTTGAGTCAACTTGGTAATTTTATAAACTTTAAACTCGTTTAATGCTCGAATAAATAATTATCATTAAACATTAATAATGATTACATAATTATATGGAACAGTTGGAAATTTAAGCGGAGAAATGGCAGATTAAATTTTAATCTGACAACTGTGCGCTGTCATATAAAGAGAGGTGGAATGAACGTGAATGAATGAATGACAAACTTGGATTGCTTTTGCTGGAGCATCAGAGGATGAGCAGTGACCTCATAAAAAAAATAAAAGTATGAGAGGCATAGATAGTAGACGGTAGACAAAAATGCTGGAGAAACTCAGCGGGTGAGGCAGCATCTGTGGAGCGAACGTTTTGGGTCTAGTCCTTTCTTCAGGCTGATGCGGGACGGGAGTGGGGGGGGGGGGGAGGGTATGTGAAGAAAGGAAAAGGCGAAGACAGTGGGCTATGGGAGAGCTGGGAAGTGGAGAGGAAGGAGGGAGAAAGCAAGGACTACCTGAAAATGGAGAAGTCAATATTCATACCGCTGGGGTGTAAACTACACAAGCGAAATATGAGATGCTGCTCCTCCAATTTGCGGTGGGACTCACTCATGGCCATGGAGGAGGCCCAGGACAGAAATGTCAGATTTGGGATGGGAGTGGGGGTTGAAGTGCTGAGCCACCGGGAAGATAAGTAGTTCTTCCCAAGGTGGATATGTCAATTACTAGGTAATGCCAATTCCCCTTACGTTTAAGGGGAATAGGGAAAGGTTTAAAGGAGATTTGTGAGGCAAGTTTCCTTTTAACACTGAGAGTGCATTGTTTTTGTCTTTGCAGTATTATTGTCTTGAAATAGATTGCTCTATTCGACTGCTAAGTGAGTTTTGTGGAAATGTCACAAAAGCTTGAGAAATTTTAAGGTAAACGGCAAGGATAGGTGAAAGCACCTCCTCTACAACAATTATCGACACCAGTGCCCCGTAAGGTTCTGTTCGTCGACCCCTATTATACTCACTATACACTCATGACAGTATGACCAAATTCAGCTCTAACTCTATCTACAAGTTTGTAAACAACTCCACGGCTGGATCACAAACAATGAAGAGACAGAGAACAGGAAGGAGATGGAGAACTTAGTTACACGGTGTCAGGATAATAACCTCTCCCTTATTGTCAGCAAGACAAAGGAGCTAGCTATTGACTTCAGGAAGCGCAGTGGAGTACTTGCATCAATCAACATCAATGCTACCGAAGTGGAAATGGTTGAGAGCTTTAGGTTCCCATGTGCTAATATTACCAATGATCTGTCGTGGACCAACCACATTGATATGACGACCAACGCCTCCACTTCCTTAGGACTGAGGAAATTTGGCATGTCTCCAATGCATTAAAGAGCAAACCCTCATTATAATGGACCATAGAGGGGGAGGGGGTGTGGGGGGGTAGAGTAGTGGCTGTTATTGTAATTTCTCCACTATAACCGAGTAAGGGACTACTATAATTGTATGTAGCACAAACAAAGAACTGCAGATGCTGTTTAATACACAAAGTGCTGGAATAACTCAACAGGTCGAGGAACTTCTCTCGAGAACGTGGATAGGTGACGTTTTGGGTCGGGACCCTTTGTCAGACTGATTCAGTCAGTTGAGTTACTCTGGCACTTAATGTCATTTCATCTTAAAACTAGGCGCTGATTGCGCTGGTCTGCACCAGCAAGCCCGTTTTCACCAACTGCAGCGCAGACCGATGGACACAGCTGTTGTTGCGGCCACAATGTAGCTCCTGTGGACAACGCTTTCTTCGGGCTATCGACCAGACGCACTTGGGGCTCCCTTCCCTCTCCCTCCTCTGCAGTCGCCGACATCGTCCAATGTGGAGCATGTCAGCGACTTTGGTGGAGAAGGAGCTAGTGGTGGAGGGGGAAGAGGCCAAGCTGATAAAGTGAAGCGAGGGGGTGCGAGACAAGGTCTGTCAGTTATAATCGAAATCCATTTCAAAGAGGTCCATTAAAACAAGGGCTTGCTGTACAAATATCTGCAAATGCAACACAGAAACCTTGCTGTCTTGTATCACAGCTCGCTTTAGAAACAGCTCTGCCCAAGACCGCAAGAAACTGCAGTTGTGGATGTAGCCCAGTCCATCATATAGACCAGACTTCCCACCATTGACCCCATTTACACTTAATGCTGTTTCGAAAAACAAAATCCAATAAAATCGAAGACTTTTCCCACCCCAGTCATTCCTTCTTCTCCCTGCTTCTGTCTGGTAGAAGGTGCAAAGCAAAGATCATAGAGCGATGCAAAGCTTGCAATTGTTCACCACCACACGCAGGAATAGCTTCTTCCTCTCTGGTATCAGGCTTCTGTACAGTCGTTCCATAAGCTACGGCCCGATTCACCTCCACCCCATTGCGGACATTGGACTTTTGTCTATGGAACAGGTGCGCTACAATGCTGAGAACTGTATCTGCACTCTGTATCTTCCACTTTGCTCCATCTATTTTATTTGAGTTTGACTTGATTGTATTTATGTAGTGTGATCGAATAACGTGCAAAATAAAGCCTTTCATTGTACTTCTCTACATGTCACAATAATAAACTTAAGCCATTATCCATTTTGAGTATATTTCTTATTATCACAAACCATTTCGTTTAATACTATGCCTGTAAATACTTCCTATTCACCTCTCCCCCAGTTATTCGAATGATGTTCAAATCCTTCCTGATTACAATCAGCTTTAATTCTTTCACTGCGACTTAAATATTGTTATTCCTCTCTCAGATTAATCAAAACAAGAGCAATTTAACCAGCGCAATCACTAAATACGTATTACAGATTATTTGCAAATTTCTGCTGACTAGAACTAGAGTTTTCTCTCCTACATACTGACCAGCTACATTTCCAACATTCTGTTTTTATTGCAATGTTCACATGCTGACTGCACATTGAGGCACAAAGCTTATTTTCCACTTACATTAGCACAATCACAAGAATGTGGAGTCAGAAGTTTAATTCCAGTTGGAATTCCATAGATAGCAATTTGCATGGGTCGCTACAGTAGTGGTAGCCTTTGTCATACAAGTAACTAGCATGACATATTCCATACAACACAATTAAAATTTAAAGACCATCTCTCAATGATTTATCCTAAAGGCTGCTACATGAAGATGTTGTGTGCAATAACTTTTAATTAACTAAACTCATGGTCTCATGGAAGGGCTTTGATCTTTTTTGCACTCGTTTTGGGCTTATTTGTTGACTTTTTTGTTGGTTATATGTTATCTGAGTATTGTACAGGCTTGCTGTGTTGCTGCAAATAAGAATTTCATTGTTCCATTATCACTACATAGGACACGTAAACGCTTTTGACGACTCTGAGAAGCTATAATAATTGCAGATTCTAGGAGTCAGCTTTGCATTTGGATATCTAGTTGCAAACCTCTTCTACAACTTGAAGAGGGTTGTCCTTCATTTTTGGCTGTACATGATGTCCACTTCCAGCTCTTTGGGCACTGGAAGCTTATATCTCCACTTAGGTCCACATCTCAATCTGGCCAAGGAGGCAAAATCAAGTCGAGTTTATGTTCATATGTGCAAGTACTGTGGGGTATAGGTACATTGAAAGGGTTGCTTGTAGCAACATCACAGGCACGTGGACTCAAGACAACTCACACAGAACATAATTATGCATCAATTAGTTATGCAACTTACATAATATCTGACTTCCTCAAGGGTCCATAGGATGTAACCCTTACATATTTTGGGGAGGGCTTGTATTAGTGCAAAAGCAAAATAGAAACAAGTCCATCATAGTGCAAGAGGTGATCTACAGGGTTCCGTTCCTGAAGTGGAAATAGAGCTTGTGAGTACTACAGTACCCTCACCAAAATCCCGATGGAGCTTGGCAGAACAACGTCCTGGATCACAACCCCGGAGGGTAGAAGACAGAGCAAGCGCCGGGAGAGGAAGCAGAAACGTGGAAGGTGAGCGGGGGTGCAGGACAAGGCTACGGAGGGCTACACAAAAACCATCCCTACCAAGCGTCTTTCTCGTGAATGTCCGGTCACTCACCAACAAGCTGGATGAGGTGAGGCTCTGGATCAACACCCAGCGATCCCTGAAAGACTGCTGTGTGGTGATCTTCACAGAGACCTGGCTCAGCATGCTGGTTCCCGACGGGGCTGTGGACCTAACGAACCGGTCACTGCATCGTGCTGATAGAACAAATGAAATCCGGTAAGAGCAAGGGCGGCGGGCTCTGCATCTATATTAACAATGACTGGTTGTTATTGTTAACAACCACACTGCAGTGGAGAGCTACTGTGCCCCAGACCTGGAATACCTACTGCTTAAATGTAGGCCATTTTACCTGCCTCGGGAGTTTACTGTGGTTATCATCATGGCCATATACATCCCACCACAGGCTAATGCTAACCTAGCGCTAGCACAGCTGCACTCGGCCATCAGCAAGCAGCAGGATGCTCACCCCGACGGTGCCTTCATTGTTGCAGAGGACTTTAACCAGCTTCAACCTACGAGCTGCACTCCGCAAATTCCACCAGCATGTGTAGTGGTGCTCAAGGGGCTCAAACACACTGGATAAAGTTTACACCAACATCAAGGACGCATACAGAACTCTCCCCTGCCCATCGTTGGGAAAATCCGATCACCTCTCACTGTTTCTACTGCCTGCATACAAACCCCTCATCCGCAAGACCAAACCTGCCATAAAGATGGTCAAAATATGGCCCGAGGATGCCACCCTACAACTCCACGACTGCTTTGATCGCACCGACTGGGACCTGTTTGCACAACAGGCTACCAGTGGTACAGAGGTAGATTTGGAGGAGTACACATCCACTGTGCTCTCCTTCATCAACTGCTGTGTGGAGACTGTCACAGTGGACAAGCAAATAAAGATGTTCCCAAACCGGAAACTGTGGATGAACAAGGAGGTTCAGAATCTGCTAAGGGCACGTAACATTGCCTTTAAATCCAGGGACACTTCTGCCTACAGTGCTGCCAGGTCAAACCTGAACAAAGGCACAAAAAAGGCCAAAGGCATCCACAGGCAAAGGGTGGAAGACCACTTCAACACTGCGGACACCAGAAGCATGTGGCAGGGTGTCAGGGACATCACTGACTACAAGAGCCTGCCCCCTCAGTGATATCACACTGGCCAATGAATTAAACACATTCTTCGCACGCATCGAAACTGGCAGCACCACCAGGAGACGAATAACCCAGGCCATGGCGGAGGGACAGGCCTTAACACTGAGCACCCAGGAGGTACAGCACGCTCTGCGTAGAATAAATCCACGCAAGGCTGCAGGCCCGGATGGAGTCCAGGGTAGGATACTAAAGGACTGTGCTGTACAGCTGGCGGAGGTATTTACAAGGATCTTTAACCTGTCTCTATCTCTGACAACGGTCCCCAAGTGCCGGAAAAGCCTAAAGTCACCAACCTGAATGACTACTGCCTGGTTGCCCTAACTCCAATACCAATGAAGTGCTTTGAAAGGCTGGTCCTCTCCCACATCAAATCCAGCATCCCTGCATCATTGGACTCTCATCAATTTGCATACAGGGCAAATGGATCCACAGAGGATGCCATCTCTGTGGCTGTTCACACTGTCCTGACCCACCTGGAAAGACAGGGCACCTACGTGAGGATGCTCTTCATTGACTATAGCTCTGCCTTCAATACGGTCATCCCCACCAAGCTCACCACCAAACTCCACCAGCTAGGCCTTAGCTCACTGATATGCGATTGGATCCTGAATTTTCTGACGGAGCGACCGCAGGGAGTGAGACTGGGGCCGCACCTGTCCTCCACTATCACCCTGAGCACCGGCACGCCACAGGGCTGTGTACTGGGCCCCATGCTCTACTCCCTCTTCACTCACGACTGTGTTCCTGCATTCGACACCAACACCATTGTCAAGTTTGCAGACGACACAACGGTGATCGGGCTGTTCACCAACGGTGATGAAACAAACTACAGAGCGGAGGTGCAGAACCTGGCGGACTGGTGCTCACGAAACAACTTGTCACTAAACACCTCCAAGACCAAGGAGCTGATTATCGACTTCAGGAGGTCACAGAATTGGGCATATGCCCCAATCTCCATCTATGGGGACAGTGTGGAGAGAGTGTCCAGCTTTAAGTTTCTGGGCACTCACATCTCAGAGGACCTCACATGGTCCACCAACATTGCTGTGCTGGTCAAAAAGGCACAGCAACGACTGTTCTTCCTAAGAACATTGAAACGGACTGATCTGCCCCAACAGCGGCTGACGACCTTCTACCGCTGCACAACAGAGAGCATACTAACGTATGGCATCTCTGTGTGGTATCTCAGCTGCACGGAGGCGGAGAGGAGAGCTCTTCAGAGCGTCGTCCACAGAGCGCATAAGATTATTGGGACCCCGCTAACAGCCTTGGAGGGCATCTACCACACACGGTGCCTTAGGAAGGCCGTCAGCATCCATAAAGACTCCTCTCACCCTTGTAATGGACTGTTCGAACTACTCTCTTCCGGCAGACGCTACAAGGCCTTCTACGCCCGCACCTCCAGACTCAGGAACAGGTTCATTCCCAGAGCTATAGCAACTCTGAACCGGCCCTGCTGAGTGCCCCCCACCCCCAGGGACTGTCTCCCTCGGATGGTCACATCGCACAAACACATCTGCACTTTAGTCTGTTTTGGTTTTTACTGTTTTACGGTTCTAGTGTTCTTTTCACAAACCTTGTACTCGGGGTATCTAAACTTAAATGTTATTAGTCGTTTAAGTTAATGACATCGGATGGAGTTGCATACCAAATCTCGTTGCACTTATGTGTAGTGACAATAAAATATATTATTATATTATTATTATTAGTTGTGCAGGTCTGCAAGAACCTGATAGCTGTGGTAAAGTAGCTGTGGGAATTCAGGCTTCTCTACCTGCTGCCTGTCTGTAGCATCGAGAAGAGGGAATGTGCAATACTCGTGGATCCCGATGATAGATGCTGCCTTCTTAAGCATGCCATAAACATATATAGCAATACATGAAAATGGAGCCCTGTTATCCTAACTATGTGTCACTCTTCTGCACCCACATCCTTGTCCAGATGCCTCTGAAAGGGTTGTGAATCATAAGGCCTTTTCCGACTGGTTGGTGATGAAATTGAGCACATTCTTTACATAGTGGTATCACTATGTCATTACCAAGGAGACAGCATCCAATTAACAAATTCAACACCACAGTAACATAATCTTACGAATCAACCAAGTTGATACAATGTTCCGGAAATTAGTGGGAAACCTTTCAGTTTTAAATCTCGTTAATTAAATGTCGTTGAAGTTGGGTTGTCATAATTGTCCAGTGTAGAAACATGCTCCTTTGGCCCACTGAATCTGTGCTGACCATCGAACGGTCATTCCTATCATTCACCTACACACCAAAGTTTATTCTATTCTCTATTCTACTCACTCTATTTATTTATTCTACTCACTCTATACTCATGAATGTGTAACCAGACACAGAGCGAACAATATCTTCAAGTTCGCCTATGATACCACCGTTGTTGGACGAATTACAGATGGTGATGAGTCAGAGTATAAAAGCGAGATCGAACCATTGACCAATTGGTCCAGCACAACAACCTGGCACTCAATATCAGTAAAACCAATGAACTGATTGTGGACTCTGGAAGAGGAAGGATGAGGACCCACAATCCTGTTTATATCAACGAGATGATGGTGGAGAGAGGCAAAACTTTAAATTCCTGGGCGTGCATATTTCCAAAGTTCTTTCCTGGACCCAGCACACTGATGCAATTATAAATAAAGCACATCAACGCCTCTGCTTCCTGAGATTACAGAGATTCAGTATGTCAGAGAGGATTCTCTTGAACTTCTATAGGTGTACAGTAGAGAGCATATTGACTGGTTGCATCATGGCCTGGTTCGGCAACTTGAACACCTAGGAGCGGAAAAGACTGCAAAACGTTGTGAACGCTGCCCATCGAAGGGATTTATCAGAGTCGCTGCCTCAAAAAGGCAGTCAGCATCATCAAAGACCCACACCATCCTGGCCATACACTCATTTCACCCCTGCCATCGGGAAGAATGTACAGAAGCCTGTAAACTGTAAAGTCCAGGATCAGGAACAACTTCTTCCCTTACAGCCACCTTCTATTAAACACTACATCCTCTAATAAGCTCTGAACTATAATAGACTATTATTATTATTATTATTATTATTATTATTGCACTACTATTGTTTGTTTTTTCGGTATGTGTGTATGTATGCATATATATATATATATATATGTGTGTGTGTGTGTCTGTGTGTGCGTGTGCGTGTGTGTGTGTGTGTGTGTGTGTGTATATATCTATATAACTAAAAGTCTCATCTTGACCACTTCCTGTCTGTGCTGCATATTGATTTTAGAAAAACGCTACCATATATCGATATGATATTTGGCCATCATACTCATAGTCCTCTTCCGCTGAGGCAGCCCCGAGGATTTTTCCAATCGATGAAAAATAAAAAAGTTATGAGTACTTAAAAAATCTTGAGATCAGCTGATTCGTCCTCTCACCTGTCAATCACCACGATGAAGGTAACGCCCCTTCAAGTGGGGACAGGATTATAAAACCCCGGATGCCTGGACGTGAGTCAGTCACTCTGGAAGATCGCGAGGGAGAATCCACAACTGTGATTCTAAGCTGTGAATCAACTGAACTGTGAGTCTGCAATGTACTTGCAATAAATGATTTGTTAGCCCGTAATGACAATGCAATGAGTTGTTTGGCAATTTGGAGGCCTGCACTCTGCTTGAAATGCTATGAAATTAAATTTGGTGGCCTGCACTCTGCTTGAAATGCTATGAAATGGAATTTGGTGGCCTGCACTCTGCATGAAATGCTATGAATTTGAATTTGGTGGCCTGCACTGTGCTTGAAATGCTATTAAATTGAATTTGGTGGCCTGCACTCTGCTTGAATTGGAATGAAATTGAATTTGGTGGCTTGCACTCTGCTTAAAATGTTATGAAATAGAATTTGGTGGCCTGCACTCTGCTTGAAATGCTATGAAATTAAATTTGATGGCCTGCACTTTGCTTGAAATGCTATGAAATTGAATTTGGTGGCCTGCACGCTGGTTGAAATGGAATTTCAAAGAATAGCCACGAGTGAACTGCCAGCCCACCAGCCCTGAGTGACAGAGCTGCCAGCCCACCAGCCCTGAGTGACTGAGCTGCCAGCCCACCAGACCTGAGTGACTGAGCTGCCAGCCCACCAGCCCTGCGTGACTGAGCTGCCAGCCCACCAGACCCGAGTGATTGAGCTGCTAGCCCAAGAATCCATTTAGCCCACAATGTCCATACTAGCCCTCTGGAAACCAGTCCCTTTGGCCCACAACACCCATACTAGTGCTCCAGAAAGCCCCCCCCCCCCCCCTCCCCCAGCCACCAATATTGGAATTGATGGAGAGGTGGAATATTGCATTGGGAGACCAGCCCTCCCATGTGAACTTGGGACCCAACGGGTCCCACTTAGTCTAGTATATATATATGTATGTGTGTGTGTCTGTGTGTACACGTGTGAGTATGTGTATGCACACACTGAACTTTTTTTTCTCTCTCATTCATCATATTGTTTACAGTGGACTATGTTTACACAGTCTGTTTTGCAGCACCAAGTATGAATTTCATTGTTCTATCTGGGACATATGACAATAATACACTCTTGACTTTTATTTATGGAGGCAATTAACTCACCAATCCAGACATCCTTTGGATATGGGAGGAAACTGAAGCATAGGAGAAAACCTTCATGGTCAAAGGGAGAATGGGCACCAGGCAGCACTGGAGGTCAGGATTGAGCCTGGGTCACTGGCGCTGTGAGGCAGCAACTCTCATAGCTGTGGTCTGTGCCTTCCCATGCGTGGATCATTCTGTACTCCAGTCTTAATTTTATCAACAAGTCGTACGTGAAAAAAAAGGAAAGTAATGTATCATTTTTTTGAGAATAAAGAGGTAACAATATCTAAAGGCAAAACAGGAAGTAGTGGAGACACTTAGATCAGGTGCCATCAGTGTTAATGTTTCAGATTAAAGATACCTTGTCATAACTGAAAAGTGAGAAAACAACGGGATTTTAATTTGCAGAACAAAGCTAAAGCACCTTTTCAAAATATAATTGAAACATTTTTTTTGTCATTTTAAAACTTAAGTCAGAAAATTGAACCCATTTCAGGCTAAGTGAAACATAATAACCACACGTACACTTTCTGTATGGTAGTAAGTTATTTTAAGATGATTTGTAAACAGGAGAGTACTATGTGTTCTCTCAAACTAATATCTGTATTGCCCAAAAGTTCAAGAATATTGGTTAACTAAGCAGAAAGTTCCCACAACTTGAACAATATTTTACTATTTTACTGCTAGCACCATTTGTCATCCCGGAACATATGATCCTTTTCTGTAAATGAAAGAACATCATTTGTGCACAGTGAATAATATACCATACCAAAACAGACAAATACAGCAATATGAAAAGGTATTATTTATATTCACCACAGTGAAATTTAAACTAGCTACTTCAAGTCAAAGCTTTCTTCAAATTCAAAGGCATTGTTCAAAACTGTAACATTATACTTTCAATTACGCTTTGGAGTTCAAATCAACTGGCAACTATTGTGGATCACGAATTCTTTTTAATTAGCAGCTGTACTCAAAAGCTCTATTCATAAGCAGCACCATTGACCATGATGTTAAGCCACCAGTCCACTGCTTCATTGATGGTAGTCGTCACTGACAGTAACTTCACTTAGTTAAGTTAATGACTGGAACTCTGTGTACGTTGTGGCTTGAAACATCTGAAACAAAAAAGTTATAAAATTCCTAAAATGTGTTGAGGAGAATTGTTTTTAGCCAGCATATATTAAATGTCTCAGGGGGAGATAGGGGTTAAGTAGCTGGAGGTGGGAAAGGTGGTTGTGTAAATTGCAGATTCATTCTTATGGGAAGGAAACTGGTGGAAACTGTATCAAGCTTTTCTTTTTAATGGCAACAAACTTAATACAGTTAGTTTTAGCAATGCTATGGAAAACAACAAAGGTGAATGTTCTGGCAAGGTTTGTGTAGGATGGAACTGCATTACACTGATGATATAGACACAAAATGCTGGGATAACTTAGCGGGACAGGCAGCATCTCTGGAGAGAAGGAATGGGTGACATTTCGGGTCGAGACCTTTCTTCAGACTGAAAGGTTTTACTTGATATGTTATGAAGAAGTTTTTTAAAACTTTTGTTTAATTTAGAACATCACCCATTCCTTTTCTCCAGAGATGCTACCTATCCCGCTGAGTTGTTCTAACTACGTAATTGGCTGAGAAATGATTTTGCAAAAATAGACTTGAAAGTAAATCTGTATGAGAGCATTTGAAAGCTTTCATGAGTTACAATCGAGAGCTAAGGTAAACATACTTCCACAAATTAAATGGGAAGAACTGTACAGTGTAGTGTTCCCCTGGAAGACATGCAAATAAAAATAATACTGTGGTAGAAAACTTAAAAGTGTTGGGATAGCATTTAAAAAAACATTAGGAAAGCAGCGAAAGATATTAAAACAAACTGACATGTTTTTTTTAGGTTCAGAAATGTTTAGTGTGTACATAAAGGGCAAGAGTATAATTCACAAAAGAGTGAGGGTATTTATGAGCCAGAGAGATAATCTACATGAGAAGTGGAGGGTGAACCTCAAAGAATACTTTGTGGTTATCTGCACAAAATAGGATGACAATGGCAATATTGTATTTAAGGAGGCAATATTATACTTAAGGAGGTTGTGTGAAATATTGCATTAAAAGGGTAAAAGGGTATCTGGGCCCGGATAAATTATCACTATCAGTTAAAACAAGTAAGGCAAGATATTGCAAGGGGTGGGAAATCCCTTTTCCCTGGCTAAAGGGATGTTAGATGATAGGGTTTACAATAATGTTGGTTGATTGGATAATGATCCAGCTCTGTTCTAAAACTGTTTCAAGTCTCAGTTAGGAATGATCAAGCTGAGTAAGAACCAGCGGTTAGTTTATCTTCGGTGATGGGTAAATTATTGAATTCATAGTTTGTGGATAGCCTTGATCACAATGATGGCTCGAAGGGCCGAATGGCCTCCTCTTGTACCTATTTTCTAACTTTTCTACGTTTTCTATGTTTCTATTCCTAAGAAACAGTAAAATAAAGTGTCATGTTGTGAGGCACAGATAATTCAGATAAAGTGAACTTGAATTTGTTTCAGGGAATGCTCTCTGTCCAACAAGTTAATTTTTTGATGGATCTTAAAAGAGCATATAAGTCTACTAAATACATATATCTTTCCTTGAACGGATTTATCGTTGTTATCTATAGCATGAATATCAAAATGTTCATCAATTGTTTTACAATTATGTGTCAAATCAACATCTTCCTTGCTTTTGATCCTTTAATTTTATCACATTAAATCACTCCATAAACATAATTTATATTATAGCATATTGCGATTTTGTCCAGATAGAGATTCCAAAGTTACAAACAGCTCAGCTGGTCATTATTTGTTCTGTGCCATTCAGATGTGAGTTTTGGAATAGTTAAAATGTGCCCTTGAATAGAAATTCAACGAAGATGTCTTGTGAACTAACATGTAATGTTATAGACATAATATAGAGCAATGAAAACTGTAAATGTGAATAAGGATTATATTTAGTGTAAAAAGTTAGAGTTAAAATATATACTGCAAATCTTGAATATATTTGAAATTAAGTCAGAGGGGCGGCACGGTGGCATAACAGTCGGAGCTACTGTCTTACAGCACCAGATACCCGGGTTCGATCATGACTATGGGTGCTTGTCTGTATGGAGTTTGTACTTTCTCCCCGTGACCTGTGTGGGTTTTCTCCGAGATAGAAACATAGAAATTAGGTGCAGGAGTAGGCCATTCGGCCCTTCGAGCGTGCACCGCCATTCAATATGATCATGTATCCAACTCAGTATCCCGTACCTGCCTTCTCTCCATACCCTCTGATTCCCTTAGCCACAAGGGCCACATCTAACTCCCTCTTAAATATAGCCAATGAAATGGCCTCAACTACCCTCTGTGGCAGAGAGTTCCAGAGACCCACCACTCTCCGTGTGAAAAAAGTCCTTCTCATCTCGGTCCTAAAGGATTTCCCCCTTATCCTTAAGCCGTGACCCCTTGTCCTGGACCTCCCCAACATCGGGAACAATCTTCCTGCATCTAGCCTGTCTAACCCCTTAAGAGCTTTGTACATTTCTATAAGATCCCCTCTCAATCTCCTAAATTCTAGGGAGTATAAACCGAGTCTATCCAGTCTTTCTTCATAAGACAGTCCTGACATCCCAGGAATCAGTCTGGTGAACCTTCTCTGCACTCCCTCTATGGCAATAATGTTCTTCCTCAGGTTTGGAGACCAGAACTGTACGCAAGACCCTATCAACTGAAGTAGAACCTCCCTGCTCCCTGAGATGTTCCGATTCCTGCCACAGTTCAAAAATGTACAGGTTTGTAGATTAATTGGCATGATGTAAATGTAAAATTGTCCCTAGTGTGTGGAGGGTAGTATTAATATGCAGGGATCGCTATCCGATGAGGACTCAAAGGGCCTGTTTCCCCACTGTATCTCTAAACATGTGAGAAGTATGCTTTAGAAAAATCAACAAAATAAATAAGGGGATTATAGCTCAAAAATAAGATCCCGATCAAAACCAAACCACTTTCTATTCATGCAACCTCATTTTTACTTACACCTCAATATCTGCAGCAAGAGGACTGCAAGACAGCTCATTTAGAACTGGGTGAGGATCTAGAGCAAAAGACAAAATGATGAAGGAACTCGGCAGATCGGGCATCGGCAGAGGAAATGGTCATACAACATTTCTG